>CM077878.1:61444164-62644164 GCA_039720435.1 Amazona ochrocephala
GCTGCCTGCTCTAGTTGGTCCCACTGACTATTACCCACTCCTGGTAATACATGTGGGTGCTACTGATATAGATAGCAGTAGCCCGGAGACCATAAAGAAGGACTACAGGGCTCTGGGAGAGGTGTTTAGGGGCTCTGGAGCTCAGATTGTCTTTTCATCAATTCTCCAGGATATAGGGCAGGACCTTGAAAAGGCTAGGAGGATTGGGCAGGTTAATAAATGGTTAGAAGGGTGGTGCTATAGTCAGGGGTTTGGGTACCTTGACCATGGGACTCAATATAGTAGGCCAGGTCTACTGGGGGCTGGTGAAGCTGATCTGACAAAGAAGGGGAAGAGTGGATTTGGTAGGAGGCTTGCCAGACTGGTCAAGGATTCTTTAAACTAGATGTTTTGGGGGAGGGGGGTGTCATTCCATCCCAACACACCCAGTCGGTTGGCAGCACCTACAGTAAACATTCGGAGCAATGTAGGGATATTCCAGCTGCTCCAGCCAATGACCCGACTTCAATTGGATCTCTGCTCAAATGCCTCTACGCAAACGCCCGTAGTATGGGGAACAAACAAGAGGAATTAGAGATGTGTGCACATCTACGGGGGTATGATATCATAGGCATCACAGAAACATGGTGGGATGGCTCTTATGACTGGTGTGTTGGAATGGAAGGTTACGGGCTCTTTAGGAAAGACAGGCCCGGCAGACGGGGAGGGGGAGTTGCTATTTATGTTAAGGATAGGCTAGAGAGTATGAAACTCTGTCTGGGGACAGGTGAGCAGTCGACAGAGAGTTTGTGGGTCAGGGTTAAAGGGAGAACAGCGATGGGTGATGTTATTGTGGGGATCTGTTACAGACCGCCTGACCAGGGGGACTTGCTGGACGAAGCGCTCCATAGGCAGCCTCACGCTCACAGGCCCTTGTCCTCATGGGGGACTTCAACCACCCTGATACCTGTTGGAGGGATGGTACAGTCCAGCACAAGCAATCCAGGAGGTTCCTCGATTGTGTGGAAGACAACTTCCTTCTGCAAGTAATAGAGGAGCCGACAAGGAGAGGTGCCATGCTTGACCTCGTCCTCACCAACAGGGAAGGGCTGGTTGGGAATGTGAAGCTCCAGGGCAGCCTTGATTGCAGCGATCATGAGATGGTCGAGTTTGAGATCCTCAGGACAGTGAGAAGAGCGTGCAGCAAGCTCACTGCCCTGGACTTCAAGAGAGCAGACTTTGGCCTCTTCAGGAACCTGCTCAGTAAGGTTCCATGGGATACAGCCCTAGAGGGCAGGGGGGCCCAAGGCTGCTGGTTGATATTCAAGGCTCACCTGCTGCAAGCTCAGGAGCGATGCATCCCAACTAGAAGGAAGTTTAGCAGGAGGGCCAGGAGACCTCCTTGGATGGATAAGGAGCTGCTGAGCAAAATTCGAAGGAAAAAAGAGGCTTATAAAAGGTGGAAGCAAGGTCAGGCGGCCTGGGAAGAATACAGGGATGTTGTCCGGGAAGCTAGGTACCAGGTTAGGAAAGCTAAGGCCCACTTAGACTTAAACTTGGCTAGGGATGTTAAGGATAACAGGAAGGGATTTTATAGGTACATTGCCAATAAGAGACAGGTTAGGGACACCGTGGGCCCTCTCCAGAAGCTATCAGGAGAACTGGCTACCCTGGATTTGGAGAAGGCTGAGGTTCTTACTGACTTCTTTGCCTCAGTTTTTACCGGCAGATGCTCTGACCACACCACCCAAGTCTTGGAAGGCAGACGCGGGGACGGTGAAGGTGGGGACCCTGGGCCCACTGTGGGGGAGGATCTTGTTCGGGACCACCTTAGAAACCTGAATGCATACAAGTCCATGGGACCGGATGAAATCCATCCACGGATCCTGAAGGAGCTGGCAAATGAAGTTGCTAAGCCACTGTCCATCATATTTGAAAAATCATGGCAGTCAGGTGAAGTTCCCGATGACTGGAAAAAGGGAAATATAACCCCCGTTTTTAAGAAGGGGAAAATGGATGAGCCGGGGAATTACAGACCAGGCAGTCTCACCTCTGTGCCTGGCAAAATCTTGGAGCGGATTCTCCTGGAAGGCATGCTAAGGCACATGAAAACCAACAAGGTGCTTGGGGACAGCCAGCATGGCTTCACTAAGGGGAAATCCTGCCTGACCAATCTGGTGACCTTCTATGAAGGGGCTACGGAACTGATGGACAGGGGTAGAGCAGTTGATGTCATCTACCTGGACTTGTGTAAAGCCTTTGACACTGTCTCACATGACATCCTTGTCTCAAAGTTGGAGAGACATCAATTTGATAGGTGGACCACTCGGTGGGTAAAGAACTGGCTGGATGGCCGCACGCAAAGAGTAGTGCTCAATGGCTCAATGTCCAGCTGGAGACCAGTAACGAGTGGTGTCCCCCAGGGATCGGTGTTGGGACCGGTCTTGTTCAACATCTTTGTGGGTGACATGGACAGTGGGATTGAGTGCACCCTCAGCAACTTTGCCGATGACACCAAGCTGTGTGGTTCGGTTGATAAGTTGGAGGGAAGGAATGCCATCCAGAGGGTCCTTGACACGCTTGTGAGGTGGGCTGATGCCAACCTAATGAAGTTTAACCATGCTAAGTGCAAAGTCCTCCACCTGGGTGGGAGCAATGCCAGGCACAGCTACAGGTTGGGCAGGGAGGAGATTCAGAGCAGCCCTGTGGAGAAGGGCTTGGGGGTGTGGGTTGATGAGAAAATGAACATGAGGCGGCAGTGTGCGCTTGCAGCCCAGAAGGCCAACCGTGTCCTGGGCTGCATCAAAAGGAGTGTGACCAGCAGGTCGAGGGAGGTGCTCCTGCCCCTTTACTCTGCTCTCATGAGACCTCACTTGGAGTATTGTGTGCAGTTCTGGTGTCCTCAACATAAAAAGGACATGGAAGTGTTAGAACAAGTGCAGAGGAGGGCCACGAGGATGATCAGGGGACTGGAGCACCTCTCGTATGAAGATAGGCTGAGAAAATTGGGGCTGTTCAGCCTGGAGAAGAGAAGGCTGCGTGGAGATCTCATAGCAGCCTTCCAATACCTGAAGGGGGCCTATAGGGATGCTGGGGAGGGACTCTTCATTAGGGACTGTGGTGAGAGGACAAGGGGTAATGGGTTTAAACTTAAACAGGGGAAGTTTAGATTGCATCTGAGGAAGAAATTCTTTACTGTGAGGGTGGTGAGGCCCTGGAATGGGTTGCCCAGGGAGGTTGTGGATGCTTCATCCCTGGCGGCGTTCAAGGTGGGGTTGGACATAGCCTTGGATGGCATGGTGTAGTGGGAGGTGTCGCTGCCCATGGCAGTGGGGTTGGAACTCGATGATCTTGAGGTCCTTTCCAACCCTTACTATTCTATGATTCTATGATTATACTGCCAGCAAGGTATTAATGGAACAACAAAGTGCTTCAAAAATTAACGCGAGGCAGGAGCTGGGGGAGGGTGTGTGAAACAGAATCTTGCTTGGACTTTCACACTGCTAAGACAGTAACATATAGTATGTTTAATAATATATCCTATCCAAGCATTTCAAAGCAGAGACCTCTACAAGCATTGAAGTTAGAAATTATAATTTACCATTTCAGCCCCCATGGGCAGGGCTTCCACTGATCACATCTAGCAATTTTTTTTGTTTTTCCTTTTGCACAACTTTTTAATACTGGTTTAATTTTCTCTTACCACCTCTTTTTTTTATTGCTTTCTGTGGAGGGTTGTTTTCTTGTTTTCCTTTTCTGTAAAGCGCTGATAATCAGCACTTGGGAGACAATTTAGGTATTGAAATTAGCATTGAAATTACAAGGTTGTATCTGCTCCAGCTCTGTGTTCCTATGTTACGTTTCTGTGGACTAATGTCATTTTAGACAGTCTGACTCAGAGACAAACTGACTGGTAAGAAAAAGGCCCTAGTGGGCCATTGCATATTTTTGTTTTGTTGGTTTTTTTTTTCCTGGATGTTAATTTTTTGTTTCAGTATACGCCTTTAAGAAGTTCACAAAGATAAAAAACAAAGGCTCTTCATCAACATACCCAAATCAAATGGTTGTTTACATTTGCTGAGTTCTGACTTCTTATGTCCAAAATGTTAAAGTGAGTTCTATTCATAAAGCTTTGTGTCTCCATCTGCCTTTTTTATCTTGAGGAATTGTATTTGCAGACCTTTTAAACTTCTCCCAGAAGAATTATTACACTGTGATGCATTGTAAGCAAGTACCACCCTAGAAGCTTACAGCTTGTGTTTATGATGGATACAGTAGAACAGAAATCAGTTCCATCCAGACTGTAAGAAGCTGGTTTGGCTTCTTGAATCAGTGTTTTCTTCAATCATGAAGCACCAATTAATATGCTTGATTTTAAGCCTGCAGGCAGCCCCATTGAATTATGACTCCCCTTGAGCTCTACAGAACTAATCTCTTACAGAGGCTAGAGAAAAACTGGAAAATGAATAGGCTATTGTACTCCCCATAGTGTATCCTCTCAGCTGATACCAGTCTATGACTGAAGAACATACTGAGTGAAAAGGTATACCTACACATTCATATTAAATAATCTCTTTTAAACTTCTTTGCCATTAATTCATTACTGCTCTCCACTTTCTCACTTACACTTGTGGCTTCTAGAGCCACAATGGAGTCTAGTTTTAAGTCTGTGTTGCATAAAGAAGATTTCCTTTAGTTTAATTCTGCTGCCTGTTAAGTTTCTCTGGTGTTCTCTGATACGAGAAATAGCCACCTTGTCTTCCCTGCATATCTTTTGTCATCACTTCAATACATTAGGAAGTAGTCTGTCACTACAGACTAAGCAGATTAATTACAGTGGGTAGATATATGTTTTTATAGAATCTACCATAAGATCTCCTATTTCTTTCCCATGTGTCCTGGGTTCAGCAATAGCAGTCATTTTGCCCCTTCTTAGTAGCTGGTGCACTGCTGTGTTTTCGACATTCGGCCTGGGAGCAGAGCTGATAACACCAATGTTTATAGTTACGGCTTAGAATGTTTGGTTTGACCAAGGACTTTCTGAGTCTCATGCTCTGCCAGGAAGGAGGGGAAGCTGGGAGGAAGCAGAGACAGGACACCTGACCCAAATTGACCAAAGAGGTATTCCACACCACAGCACGTTATGCCCAGGACGTAAAAACAGAGGGCAGGGACCCGGAAGGGGGGGGTTCGCTGCTGGGTTGTGTGTGATGTCAGGTGGTGAGCAGTTGTATTCTCTTTACTTGTATTTGCCTTGTCATTATTATTATTGGTAGTAGCAGTAGTGATTTGTGTTATACCTTAGTTACTAAACTGTTCTTATCTCAACCTGTGGGAGTTGCATTCTTTTGATTCTCCTTCCCATCCCTCTGGGAGCTGGGAGGAAGAAAGAGGGGAGAGTGAGTGAGTGAACTGCTTGAGGGGTTTAAACCACGACACCATGTTAAAGTATCTTCTATTTAATGTTTGTACAGAAATTGTTCCATATTTTCAATTGCATCTGTCACCATCTTTACCTCTTTCTTTTCCTCATTCTTTCTCTTTTCTTTTTTTCCAAGTAGAACCAAAATCACATGAAGTATTCAAGATTTATCTCATCAATGAGTTCTGTGTAACTAGGGTTTCTCGTTTTATTCCTTTTCCAATCAGGAATTCTCAAATTCTTCTGACAAACTGGCTGCTGTTGACTACTGAACATAAAGGTAAGTAAGTACTCATGTATTTGCTGCATTAGAGTTCAAGGATGTTTGCGTACTTTCTAACATCAGGAATGAAAGAAAAAAGGCTCTAATTTTGATCAAGTGTCAACTCATAATGATCACATACTTTAGTATTTTGGGATAGTTATGTTCTACTTGATATGTTCTACGTAATATGTTTGAAATCTAATTCTGCAATAGTCAGAACCACCAATCATCCCAGGAGGTTGTTTGAACTCAAGACCAACAAATATCGCATCGTATCTAAAATGCTAAGCAAGAAATACTGAGCAAATGGCAACTGAACACAGAATTCTGTGCAGCTGGAGCGTGTTCAAGGATAGCTATTTTAGGGGGTAAATTGAAATTCATGTCTGAATAACTCAGAACTAAGGTATTTATTATTTCAGCTGAAAGGCCTATTGCTGCTGGATGGTGTAGTCCAAATGTCCTGTCACTGGTCAGGTGAATCATTAAGGAACAGGATGTGCTGATAGTGGAAGAAATGGCTAATCTCAAAAGAGATCATAATAAGTACCTTACTACACGGTTACCATTCATTGTACTTATTGAAAACATCAATGTTATAAGCAAAGAAACACCATGTCTGCTTAAAACGTACAAGGCTAAGCCAACTGTTAAAATACCAGATTATTATTGTTTGTGTCTTCATCTGCATTTTTTTCTCCAGTGACAAGAACAGCCATAGCTACATCATTTTTCTTATTAGAAGGGTAACTTCTCACCACAGCTCTCACCATAACTCTGTGATGCATTATTCTTTTTAATTTGAAACTTTTTTGTGGGAACTATTGGTAGCAACAAGGATCCAGTTCAAACACTCCTTTCAAAAACTCCTTTCAAAATTAACAAACGTACCACTTCTGGATCTTGCTTTCAGTGCCCTGATTTCAGCTTCTTTTTCCTTCCCTGTGCCAGGATTTTGGCTTCCTGAGCTTGGGGACAGGATTTGGTGTCACTTAAAGGCCTTCAATCAGAGAGCTGTGTGGAAAGAGCATTATAAGATAAAGCAGCAAAACGTGGAGTTATCACTATCTTTGTTCAGAATCTGCATTTAATCCTTAGCATTCCCTATTGGTCCTTTCTTGCACTACAGTGTGGCTGCACCCTTGCTTGACCACACACCTAGCTGATCCAGACTGTGATCATCACCTGCAGATTTGACTTCCAGGTTAGACATCAGTAAGTCTTATCTCATCACTACAGACTTGTCTGGCATTTAACAGACTTTTATCTAACCCTGCTGCACTCACCTTTTTGCAGTACAAGGGACTGGACCCTTGTCAGTGAGACCCTACTCTGCTGACCCTGCTGTTGCCCTCAGAGTCCAGTTCCCCTTCCTGTGCAGAGCAGTCCCTCACTGCTCCCTAACAATCATCACCTAGAAACTTGGGTGACCAAACAAATTCTTTAAGCATTCTTAAATAAGCAAGATTTTGTTGAAACTGAAATAAAACAAAAACAACTCTTTGGAAGAAAGATACAATTTAATGTGCTAGCAAGAAGTAAATCCATATTTATACAAACAGAGGCAAAATGGTTAGCATGTTGATATCTGAGGTATACACACTCTCCCACTGTTCCCACACCTGAGAACATATATATCAGCCTGATATACATCTCCTTGAGACAGCAATTACCTTTAGGTGGAACTCTGTCATAACTTGCTGTCACTGGTTAACAGTGTCCCAAAGCACATGGATACTGAAAACACAGCCAATGTGGTTATGCTGATATACTTGTTGTCGCCTCTGGCAGTGAAGCTGGATTCATCATCAGTAGGTGCTTGGATAGATCTTTCATCTGACATGTTTATTCCATATGGCTCACAAATGAATATACAATGACTTTAGATGCTACACCAAGAGTGTGAAAGTGATTACATTTAAAATATGTGTAGATATCATAGAATCATAGAAATGGACTCTTCATTAGGGACTGTAGACAGTGGGCCTAGGGTCTTCATTCTCACAGTCCCTGCATATATATATGTGTGCATGCATTATATATGTATACATGTATATGCAGAAAATTTTAGGATTAAAATTCAATCTTCTTGAGTGCTTTGAATATGTTTACTTAGATTGCTTTGTGTTACAAAAGTAATCATTTTCTTTGATCTGGCAAAAATCCCTACAACAAATACATATGCAAACATGTTTCAGCCTCTGCATATATCATTATCATTTGGGTGGGTCAACTTAAAACAAAGTAAGCAAGGACTAAATCAGCTGATTAGGAGAGTGTATTGCTTCATCTAGGCTGCTCTGATCTGATCTGAAAGAGATTTCAAAATGCTCTTAAATAAAAAAAAAAAAAAAAAAAAAAAAAAAAACCAACTTTTTATTGTAGCTTATTTTTATCTCACAATATTAGATTTTCTGAAAGTTCATGTCACCGTGTTTTCTACAGAGTTCCCTTCAGAATTAGCAACAAGTTCAGGTCACAGTGCAGTTCAATACAAGTACCTAACATAACTAAATTTACCTGGACAGTTAAATGCAAAATTTGACCCTCTAATGTCCTAGCTTACGATACAAATTTATTTATTCCATGATCTTTAAAGTATCTAAAGATTCACTGTGGCTGAATTTGACATCGAGAAAATATTATCAGCTTGGCTCACATGAAAATGTTTACGTTTGCTTCACCTGATTATGAAAGCCATTCATTGTAACAGACTGAAGTGCATGTATTCAGACCTTTCTTACACATGTAGATTATAAAAAACAGCCCATATACCTAGTGGCAAAGCTTATGCACAAAAGTACTAGCCATTTCCTAAATTTAAAATGCTAATGAATAAATGTACATTTAGTTTCACAGAAGCATCTTTTTAAATGCCAAAAATTTTTAACGCATTACTGCTGTCTCTCCAAACAGCTGTGGCATTATACAATAAGTATCTAAAGAACATTAAATTACATAGATGAATGCCCATTATAGGATTAGTAGTGATATTATGGATTTTTCCAGACTATGAAGGTATACATTATTACTTAGACCACAGCTCCCTCAAAGGAAAGAGCCTCAGAAAGCATTTTCTGAGGACAAGAATACTTTTTAATAATATCAACCACTATTTACGTAGTCAGCTGAATTATAGGAAAACATTTGCTGATCAAAAACTCACAAAGTTCACTGTGTTATGTTTGTTACATGTTCTTTTCACACTGAAGCGTTGAGCACCATGCAGCTTTTTTTAGGTATGTCATCAGAGTTTTCAGTTTTGGCTTTGGTATTTCATAGTTAATGTCAATATTTTTACAGTTGAATTTCTCCAGAAAAATATTAGAGCACTGGAACGAGAATAAGAAACACAACTAAGACAGATGGTAAACCAGTCATTCTGCAGTGTCAACAAGTGAACGTATCTGCTTAAGTGTAAGATTTTGTCAGGATTTTGTTAGCTTTGGACAGTTCAGAAATGGTAGTCAATTCAAATAAATGCGGAAGGCTCTCATTTCTTTCAAATGAGGGACTAAGCAGCAATGCCAACATTCAGCAGATTGCCTATCCCCACCTCCCACCCAGGTGGGGTGGTGAAATCAGGAACCAAAGAGCACCCTCTTTTGCAGTCAACAATAGATCTTAATCTGTTTTCTGTTCTGATATTTCACCTTCTGTTGCTGCTTTATTCTACTTTGAAACCATATTCCTCCGTTCGTCACAGAATGGACTGTCTTGAAAGCACTGAGGTTCAACAGTTATTTTTAAAAAATTCCTGCAAATGTGGGAAAAGGAAACATTCACATAACCATGCAAATAAAGCTGATGTGGGCTAACTTGGGGGGGGAAGAAAGAATGAAGTCTAAAAATATATAAAAATAGTAAATAGCTAACTAAAATTTATCCTAGTATTTCTTTAGCTATACAGACCTCTAATTTCTTCTTTTTTCTTTGCAAAGGAGTTTTCAAGATAACGGAGAAAATCATCAGTGTTTCCTCAATTCACTTCATTTTAATTAAGAACTCAGTTCAGCCTTATCTTTCCCAGCTTGCCAGGAAAAAAAAAAAAAAAAAAAAAAAAAAAGAAGACATTCATTAAGGTATTAAGGTCATAGCACAAATGTTTCCTATTGCCCTTATACATGACATACAATAATCAAATAGTATCTTTACCTCGTTGTCTCTTTAGAAGCAATTACTTATTTCACATTCTTTCAGATTTATTTGTGCCTTTTCTAAGCTCCCGTCTAAACTTGAACTTATTCTCTAATCAGCATAACCATGAATTCTGCTCCCATCATTGTCGTTCTTCATTTCTGCTCCCCTTTTCTTTTGAGTTTTTTTGGCAGCTTCTGGAAAACACTAAGTGCATTTCAGTGCTGAAAAATTAAAATGTAATAAAAAATACTAATTTATTTAGGTTGGGGGTTTTTTTCATCTAGAAAACCACATTGTTGAAACTTTTTCCTGTAAAGAATTCATTAATGTTCTAGTACAATTATACCTGGAAAACCTCCTAGTGAAAGTAGTATTTATGAGGAAAGACATGGTTTTGTCAGTATCACTGATTTCCAAAATGCAACTTTTATAAGCATTTTTATTTATAACTCTATTCACCACAAAGATATTGTTGGTTAATGTACGATTTTTCTTTCCATCCTTTTTGCTGACAAAGAAGCTTTTTCATCATAAGACACTAAGCTTCTAACCCAAGCACTGTTTTCCCTGTTCAATATTGACACAGCCAATTTCAGAAGTTTGAACAGCAGACTAATCAAGAGGTCTTTTTTAGTTAGAGGTTTGTTTTGGGTGTCTGCATCCAGGTGCTGGCAGTGGGTGGGTGTCATGGTTTCAGCAGTAGCAGTCATTTTTTTCCTTCTTGGTAGCTGGTGCAGCGCTGTGTTTTTGACTTTCAGCCTGGGAACAGCGCTGATAACACCGATGTTTTTAGTTACTGTAGGGTAATGTTTTGGTCTGACCAAGGACTTTGTGAGTCTCATGCTCTGCCAGGGATGAGGTGAAGCCAGGAGGAAGCAGAAACGGGACACCTGACCCAAACTGACCAAAGAGGTATTCCACACCACAGCACGTCATGCCCAGGATGTGAAAAATGGAGGGCAGAGACCCAGAAGGGGGGGTTCGCTGCTGGGTCGGGCTTGGTATCGGATGGTGAGCAGCTGTATTCTGTTTCCTTGTATTTGCCTTGTCATTATTATTATCGGTGGTAGCAGTAGTGGTTTGTGTTACACCTTAGTTACTAAATTGCTCTTCTCTCAACCTGTGGGAGTTGCATTCTTTCGATTCTCCTTCCCATTCCTCTGGGAGCGGGGGAAAGAAAGAGAAGGGAGTGAGTGAGCAAGAAAACTGCGTGGCCGAGAGGCTTAAATCACGACTGGGCTGCAAAGGTAGTCACTGTGAGGAGAGGAGGAGGGGAGGGGAGAGGAGGGGAGGGGAGGGGCGGGGAGAGGAGGGGAGAGGAGAGGAGGGGAGAGGAGAGGAGGGGAGGGGCGGGGAGAGGAGGGGAGAGGAGAGGAGGGGAGAGGAGAGGAGGGGAGGGGAGGGGAGGGGAGGGGAGAGGAGGGGAGAGGAGAGGAGGGGAGAGGAGAGGAGAGGAGAGGGGCTGTCCCATGCCCTACACAGCCACTTCCAACAGACTCATCAGAGGACAGTGCTGAATCCTTTAGACTGGTGGTACCTTGGGGAAAAAGAATTTAAGAAGGGGACAAATGAGGTGTGGGAAATAAAACTACCAATACTGTGAACCTCAAGGTCAGGGAAGATGGAGAGGAGGGGGTACTCCAGGAGCTGGAAGAGGTATTTCTCTGCAACTCATGGAAGTTTTGGAGGTGATTATTTTGAAGGAGTTATTTCCTGCAGCCCATGCAGAGGACCATGCCAGAGCAGGTGGATATTTCCTGAAGAAACTGGAGCCTGTGGAGATAAGCCCAAGCTGGGGCAGTTTTATCCTGAACAACTGCAGCCCATGGAGAGGACACATATGGGAGCAGGGAAAAAGAATGAGGAGGAGGGAGCGGCAAGACCTCAGCTTCTTATTCCCCATCCCCCTGCGCTGCTCAGTGTGGGTGAAGAAGCTAAAGGGCTCGGGAATGGAGGAGTGAAGCTGAGCCTAGGAAAAGAAGGGTTGTGAGGAAAACGTTTTTAATTTGACTCACACTCTCCAAATCTATTTTAAATGGCAATAAATTGTGAAAACACCAGTGTTTTCAGTTACTGCTTGGTGATGTTTAGGCTGGCCAAGGACTTTGTGAGCCTCATACTCTGCTAGGGAGGAGGGGAAGCCGGGAGGGAGCGACAGCACACCTGACCGAAATTGACCAAAGAGGTTATTCCATACCACAGCACGTCATGTCCAGGATGTAGAAACGGAGAGCAGAGACCCGGAAGGGTGGTGGGGTGCATGGTGGGGGGTGCACGGTGGGGGTGCACGGCTTGGTTGGGCTGGATGGTGAGCTATTGTATTCTTTTCATGTATTTCTCTTGTCATTATTATTATTGGGGGTAGCAGTAGTGGTTTGTGTTATACCTTAGTTACTAAACTGTTCTTATCTCAACCTGTGGGAGTTGTATTCTTTTGCTTCTCCTCCCTATTCCCCCGAGACTGAAGGAAGAAAGAGTGGGGAGTGAGTGAGAGAGCAACTGCATGGGTTTATAGACTTAAACCACTACACAGCCATATCCAACCCACCACAAGCTTTTATATGTCCTTGGTCTAAGGTACTTACCAAAGTTACAATTTATGTTAGGAACAAGACTGTAGATTCTTACTAGACCAACAGATAGCTTATTCTTTAGGGCCCTGAACTTTTAGAGTAAGCTTCAGATTCTTTCTTTCTGGTTTTGGGTTGTTTTGGGTTTTTTTAACCAGCTAGAAAGTCTATTTAGACTCATTTAATTATGGCTATTTTGCATAATGTGTCTTCATTGCTAAGTAGCATTATGAAGCTACATAGCAAACGTGATGCATTGTACAACAGTGATTAGGCATAGTGTGTTATAATAAACAGGTTCATTGTATTAGGAAAAGGTAATTTTTTACATGCTGATGTATCACCAATATGCAGGATTTTAAGTGTCAAGAAATGAAATAGTTAAGAGCTTCTCATCTTTACCATTTTATCAAAGTGCATCCACTGGAACAGTTCATACAAGTGGAAACCAATTCCACTGGAATGTGGCAATATGAAATATTATTCACTAACTATTCCCATTACTCATGTTAGATAGAAGCAAGATGTCATCAAAGGGATCTAACTGCAGAGACTCAAATGGTGAATAAAAGTAATTAGAGTCACATTTAATATCTTTATGTGGTTTATGTCAAACTAACAGTGTGTTTGTACTTCCCATGGCAAGTAATAGGTCTCTTAATTTTTCCACAATAAATCACCATAGTCCTCCATCTCGGATGATACTTGAATTACGTGAAATTACAAGAATATTGTTAGAGAAGTATTTTAATCTTCTGTCTACCTTGTCAGGAAGAATGTTAATGTACAACCCAGTTTTATGGTTAATGTTTCAATCTGAGGTGTGAGATAATAATAACTTCTATTTTCAGCGCTACATAGACTACAAAAGGACTGTTACTTATTGTGAATAGACTAGTTTAAATAAAACTTGACTCGTAATAAGAGAAAGGGCTTTCTCACATTTTCTATTATATAGGACTTAGCCTATAGAAATAGAAAAATAGTTCATCAGAACCAATGAAGTCACTCTGGGTTGAGACCATTGTAAGTGAGAGAGAAACTTGAATAATTGAGCATAAGTACCAGGAAATAAAAGACAAATTTTTCCTTATATGAGGAATTACTTACATTTTCAGGTCATTTTCCTATGTTTAAATACCTACAAAAATGCAAACGGAAGGGAGAAAATATGTTATTCCGTTCCTCTGTAAAAATACATGATATGCAAGATATATGTGAAAGGTGATCTCAATTTACCTTTGAAAATGCAGACCTGTTAAATATTATGAAAGGATTTTATCTACCTCAAACTAGATACATTAATGTTAATCATTCATATGAAAGATAGGCATCTCAAATCCATTTTAAATATGATGGAGAGAAACAGGTACACTTAATCAATCTGAAAATAGAATAGAATAGGTGCTCAAAGTAGGTGAAATGAAAAGCCATGTCATTATTCTTTCCCCTTTCCAATTTAAATGAAAACCTAAGTCTGATTTCATGATAGGCAAGATCATTTAAATGAGATACGATCCAGCCTGTCCTATGTTTTTTTAAAAACAAAGCCATGCTTGCTTGGTTTGTGTTACATGTGATGAGTCATAGGCACACACAAAACCAGATGTCTGGCAATGCCCACTTGGATGCGAGTGGTGCAATTTTCTTTTCTACATCAACAATGGGTCAAAAAAAAAATGTTTGCCTCCACTCCAAGTGCAATTATTATCAGCAATGATAGCAGAGAGTTCAGAAGAGCTGGTCCACTTTTACTCCAAACCAAGAAACAAGTCAATATGAGTTCCCATTCATTTAAAAATGGTGAAAAAGGAACCTATATGCAGATTTATGACAACCATGGTTGTTACAGATCTTTATTTCATCATATTTCTAATTAATATTCCTATTTTGCACTAGTTAGCATTAATTAATATTAATATTTAGTACAAAGAAATATTAAATATTTCCAACATACTTGGTAAAATAAAACCAACTTGTTCAAAATTCTCACGAAAACAGAAAACAATCTGCATTTGTAGCTAACCAAATCTTGTTCTGGTTGTAATTGCATTGATGAATGTTATAAATCAAATCCTCTTCATCTGGACGTGCATTATCATTGTTGGAATTGAACAAAATTGAAGGAATTTTGTTCTGTTTCTTTGTGTTCACCCACACACATGCATATGAGCTTTTGAAGTGTTTTCCCAAAGTACAGAATATACAATATACAGAATAGGACTCTCTATAAAATATGGTAATTGAGCATCTCATGAATGTCCTGGGTTCTTGCAGTAGCAGTCATATTTTCTCTTTCATAGTAGCTGGTGCAGTGCTGTGGTTTTGACTTTCAGCCTGGGAACAGTGCTGATAATACCGATGGTTTTATTTGTTGCGGTAATGTTTACTCTGACCAAGGACTTTCTGAGTCTCATGCTCTGCCAGGGAGGAGGGGAAGACGGGAGACAGGACACCTGACCCAAACTAGCCAAGGAGATATTCCATACCACAGCATATCATGCCCAGTGTATAAACCGGGGGTAGTTACCCGGAAGGGTTAGATCACTGCTGCGGTTGGGATGGGTATCGGTTGTCGAATGGTGAGTGGTTGTATTCTCTTCCCTTGTTATTTCCCTTATTATTATTATTATTATTATTATTATTATTATTATTATTAGTGGTGGTGGTAGCAGCAGTGGTTTTGTATTATACCTTAGTTACTGGACTGTTCTTATCTCAACCCGTGGGAATTACATTCTTTCAGTTCTCCTCCCCATCCCTCCTGGAGGGGCGGGGGGAGGGGGGGGGAAGTGGGAGGTGGGTGGGGGTGGCGGGAGGAAGCGGAGGAGTGTGCTAATGGCTGCATGGCTGATTTATGGCTGGGCTTAAACCACAACAATAAAATACATAAACAAAGATCTAACACAGTTGCTAGTTATGCATAGGCGACAAAACTGACACATTGCTTTCAGCGTCTTTCAACAAGCTCTTGAACAATATTTTGCATGTCAAAATACCTTATTTCAAAATTTTTAACTTCTCACAAATCCTTTATGTTCCCAAATGAAAGGTCCTACTAGTGTATTCCCAATATACAGAATTTAAAAAAAAGAAACATCATCTTCAAAATGTCAGGTACACTTTGCAAGACAACTATCCATAGGGTGCATGGGATTGACATTTTAAAATAATTATGAAAATTAATTACAAACAGCTGATTAAGTGTAACTTTAATATATAACTAGCACTCAGTAATTTCCAGTAAGAGTTTTCTGTATAGTCAATCACTTTCTAGCAATTAGTTAATATCTTATTCTATTTTATTGCTGGTGAAACCAGGTCGATTGCTTACTAGTTACTCCTTTCTAAAAGTTTGAGACAAGTTTTAGAAAATTATACATTTAAGATTGAGTCATACATATTTCTATTAGCAATGCTGGGAGTTTAAAAAGCTCATCTTGTAAAACCAAGAATTTATGTTTGGCAGTAATGAAATTGATATGATGCTGTCTTGCCGGAAGATGGTGAACAGCAAGATAATTTAATATTCCAACATTATAGGTGAGATTTGTACAAGCCTTTCAATACATATTTGCTACATTAAATTAATTTTTCAGGAAAAACTAAGGGATGCAGTAATAATTCATAATGAGAAAAACTTTTGTGTCCTTAACTAATCTTAGTTAATGTTATTAGCAGAACAAGCATATTTGGAGACATATGTAAGTGCATTACTTTTGTATGTGTTCTATAGCATTGCAGTACAAGCATAAGGCTTCTGTAAACATATTCTTACTCAAACATTCAACAGCTAGGCATGAGATCTTGAGAACAGAAAGGCATAAAAGTTAACTTCCTGTCAATAAAAGTCCATAAAACCATTAATAGAACATACTCTTTGAAAAGGTGCTTGAGTATTTACAGTGACAGTATCATGTTTATTAACCACCACCTGAAAACTAGCAAATTTTCTGTTTGTTTGTTTGTTTTGACATTCATGTTACTTAAAGCTGCTTCAGAACCTTGCTGTGCTCTGGAACAAATCAAGCATCCATTGTTGTAATTGTCGTTTTAATGATGCCTCTCACTTAACTACTAAAATACATGTCGGTCTGATTTCTATTCTGGCTAGTGACATCAACAAGCAAGTTGGCAGATGCTGATCATTTTCAAAAATCAGGTGCCATATCATAAAGCTTAATGGATGTGTTTTCAAGTCTACAAAGAAAGGAGCTCTAATTTCATTTCACTATCCCTGAGACTGCAGACATAAAACAGCCAAGTGGAGAGCCCTGAGGAGCACTGGTCTATGCAAGCTTGTCCTAACACATTGCTCCATAAAAGGATCGGCTTTCTGGAACTGAAAAACCAAACCCCCACAAAACCCATGAGAACTCTCATGTAGGGCCCATTTTGTTTGAGTTTAATTAAATCGTCAGATTTGTCTCTTTATTTCAGCTTCACTGTTGTGCTAAAAATATCAAACTGGGATTACAAATCTAGATTATGTTCTCACAGGTGGGAATACTGTAGGTATGAAGACAACAGAAGACCTTAGAGAATTAATGGAGAAAAAGACCAAAAACTGTAAATGCTGCCCACATCCTTTAAGCACTGTATTTTGATTATAGGCTATTTTTTTAATTCCATACCAGAAATATGTGACTCATATTTTGATTATAGGCTATTTTTTTAATTCCATACCAGAAATATATGACTCATAACTGGGAGAAGAGGAGTGAAAGAGAAGTACAGGTAGTAAATAAGCTAATTTGCCACTTGAAGATGAAGTGCACCACATCAATGCAAAGGTTAACAGACCTTAACACAGTTTGTCTACCAAGTGTGTGTTTTTAAAGTATTAGGTGCTTAATGGTGTCACTGAACAGTAGATTTCATGCTGTTATAGAAAAAAAAAGAAGGGTTTTCCAATATTTTCACTTGATGCCTAAAACTTTGTTCGCTGGCACCTGCAGTAAACCACAATCTGCAGATGATTCACAATGTGACTCACCACATCTTGTGCTAGGTGAACAGCAGCACATCAGAAATAATTTCTAACCAGTTAATGGAATCTCTACTAAGCAATATATTCACTTCGTGTTGCTCTTCTGACTTATAAACTGTTATTAAATAGTACTGATCCTTCTTTTCATACTTAACTGGCCTGCTCTGTATCTTCACTTTATAACTATTAAAGATAATTTAGGCACCCATTTTTGTGCAATTTATATCACTGTGAAATATAACTAATAGAAAACAAGTACTCAATTTAGACTGGGTTTAAAAGTTTTCTCATTATTCTGTCATTCTGTCTTTGCTTGGGTGTTATGCATACACATTGCCTTAAAGACGCACCTCTTCAAATACCTGGAATTGATCTAGACAAAAAAGAGGAAAGGTAGGAAGTATTACTACCACATTTTGCAAATAAGAAACCCAGAAAGATCAACTACTTTGTGTAGTCATACCTCAGGCTGATGAGATTCAGTTCCTCCATCACAAGACAAAGACTCTTTGAAACTCTGGGGTTTCAGGCATTTGCTTCTTCACAATGTTAACTTCCATAAACCAGTTCCTCAGTTGTAAGGAAAGTTTAATGGATTTTTCAGTCTTTTTGATGACAAAGGGTTTGAGAGGTTAGGGGTTTTTTTTACTGTTGTGTGCAGTGAGTCATAAGACTCTGAATACGCTCTGGGGTAATATGAAACAAATGTTACAGTGAGTGTCATGAGCATCATCCTTATCATCTAAAGTATTAATTGTATTTAGGGTAGTGTTAGAAAATAAGACAGAACTGCTGGAGTCCAGCCCTGCTCCCACAGAATTTTTCATACCATCATACTCAAGCTGTGCAAAGTCAATTCATTTTCCTTTTCTCATCTTGTCAATATTGACATAAAACTTTTTCATAAGGAATATGAGACAGACAAGACCTACTAATTGGGAGGGGGTGGGGGAAAGAAGGTCTTTCATTATCAGCACAAGCTGTGCAGCCTTATGAACAGTGAGCGATCAAATCTAATAAAGATAAACCCTTGAATTCCTGCTGGTCTACTGCAGCAACACACTGTGAATGCTTCAGGCAGTGATTTCGGGGAGACTGAATCCAAACATATGGAGGGACTGCCAACAGACATGCAGGAGGAAAACAAAGCTGAACTCCTGTATCTCTATTTCCTGCTGCCTTTCTCTGGCCTTAGGCTGCAAAGCCATTTCAGATGCTGATTTTTAACAACAAACAATGAAAACCAGTTAAAAATTAGTCTTAGCATACAGACAGTTTCTCCTTAAAGAAGTCAGAGAATTTGGTATGGGACTGTCCTGGCTTCAGCAGTAGCAGTCATTTTGTTCCTTCTTAGTCGCTGGTGTAGTGTTGTGTTTTTGACTTTCAGCCCGGGAACAGCGATGATAACACCAATGTTTTCAGTTGTTGCTAAGCAGTGTTTACTCTGGCCAAGGACTTTCTGAGTCTCATGCTCTGCCAAGGAGGTGGGGAAGCCGGGAGGAAGCAGAGACAGGACACCTGACCCAAACTGACCAAAGGGGTATTCCATACCACAGCACATCATGCCCAGTGTACAAACTGGGGGCAGTTAACTGGAAAGGTTAGATCACTGCTCGATCAGGCTGGGTATCGGTCGGCAGGTGGTGAGCAGTTGTATTCTATTCCCTTGTTATTTCCCTTATCATTATTATTATTGGTGGTAGCAGCAGTGGTTTGTGTTGTACCTTAGTTCCTGGACTCTTCTTATCTCAACCCATGGGAGTTACATTCTTTTGATTCTCCTCCCCATCCCTCCTGGAGTGGGGGGAAGAAAGTGCGAGTGGCTGCGTGGTTCTGGGTTGCCAGCTGAGCTTAAACCATGACACAGATAAAACGGGACAGGGAAATTAAGGAAGAAACAAGTGTAAAGTGAGGATGATTGCATTTTCTCTACAGAAATTTCCAGATTTAACGTTCAACTGAATATTTATATTCATGTACAAAAGCCACCCATATTTCTTATGCTGAAATATTTCCTGGAGAAACAGGACATTTTTCTGCCATTTCTGTAAGGTATAGACTGCATGATGCTTTCCAAGATAGGGCTGACTGATTGATAGAAAGGAAGGAAGGAAGGAAGGAAGGAAGGAAGGAAGGAAGGAAGGAAGGAAGGAAGGAAGGAAGGGAGGGAGGGAGGGAGGGAGGGAGGGAGGAAGGAAGGAAGGAAGGAAGGAAGGAAGGAAGGAAGGAAGGAAGGAAGGAAGGAAGGCAGGAAGGAAGGCAGGAAGGCAGGCAGGCAGGCAGGCAGGCAGGCAGGCAGGCAGGCAGGAAGGAAGGAAGGAAGGAAAGGAAGGAAGAAGGAAGGAAGGAAGGAAGGAAGGAAGGAAGGAAGGAAGGAAGGAAGGAAGGAAGGAAGGAAGGAAGGAAGGAAGGAAGGAAGGAAGGAAGGAAGGAAGGAAGGAAGGAAGGAAGGAAGGAAGGAAGGAAGGAAGGAAGGAAGGAAGGAAGGAAGGAAGGAAGGAAGGAAGGAAGGAAGGAAGGAAGGAAGGAAGGAAGGAAGGAAGGAAGGAAGGAAGGAAGGAAGGAAGGAAGGAAGGAAGGAAGGAAGGAAGGAAGGAAGGAAGGAAGGAAGGAAGGAAGGAAAAGAAGGTATTTCAGAAAGATGCAAAAAGGAGCATAGGTCAGGATAAACGTATGGCCCCTGCACTTTCATCTATATGAAATGGGAGTTGTGAAACTTAAAGTTGAATTATTAAAAAATTAAAACAGAAAAAGAGGAGGATGTCATCTATCTAATTGCACAAAAATGCAACAAAAATTTTATAATGGCAAGTGTGATTGAAGCTGGATGTCCCTATTCATAAGAAAGCACTGACATAGATTATTTATTAGGCTGGGGGGTCTCCAGCATTGGAGATGGAAAGATATAAGAACAAACACCTAACTGTAATAATACAGGGACAGTTAACCCTCCCTTCAGAAAAACAGTCTGTTTCAAAGTCCTTTTCATTCTGATTCACTAAGACCCATTGTTTATTAAATGCACTCTTTTTGGGAAAAAACATGAGCGCGTTTGGTGCTGTACCATGATAAGCAGTCTATCTGCTTGGTGTATGTAAGTGGGCACAGTTGTCATCTTATTAACCTCAGCAAGAAAGGAACAGCAAAGTGGAGTTCTATTTCTGTTACCTACTTTTGTCTTCAGTTTTTTGTGATCCGTCAGCCTGTTCATGATGTTATATGAGCAAAAGCAACACAGATCAAGTGCTTACTGTTCAGTTGTGTGAACCTAATAACTAGATACCTCAGTATGAAAAAATATGTTTTATACAGCGCAAGGAGGGTTTCTCCATGTGAAGAACTTCATTAGAGAAGTTAAAAATTACTTCAAATGTCGTAAGGTACTTACAAGTGTGTCTCTTAAAACATCTTTGGAAACAGTCACTCACTGTTCCACTTTATTCAATGAGAGCCTCACAGTTGGCAAAAACAACTTTTTGATGCAAAATAAATTTTTTCTGTTACCCTGAATAAAGAGTGAAAAGCCTTGGGATTTATGGGGTTTTGGGGTTTTTGGGGGGGCTTTTCTTTTGTTTTTTTTTTGGTTTTTTTTTTAATGTGTTTTCTTTTTCTTGTTCTCCCCACTTCCTCCCTCCCCAATCCAGAAAAATATTGCTATATTCTCTATTTGAGTTAGATATTAAGATTTTATTTCCAAGCCTAATAAACCTCAATCTAATTAAATTTAAAGGTAAGCAAAAGGAGGAAGGGATGTTAAAAAAAAGCCAAACTCTTGAATCTCAACCAAATTAAAATTTCTATGTTAAACTGTGTTCACTCATCCCTGAACACTAGTACTTACTTATCAAGTCTCTTTCTACTAAATACATCAAAGAAACTGGAGCACTGCGAAATCTGGATACACTAAAGCAGATATACTTGACTCCATTGAGAAAAGAGATAGAGGATTTAGTGGGATTTTTGAAAGAAATTACATCTACTAATACCACAGAACATAATGATTTACATTATTACAGAGGAGTGCCAAATGAGTTAATGATCATCAGACATTTATGCTAAAGCGTCGCAAGAAACTCTTTTAACAATCACCTGCCAGAAAAGCACAAGTTCAAAAATCTGTCACATACAGAAAATGTCACAGTACATAATGAAACAGCATAAGTTATATTCAGTGTACTTTTTGCTAACTCATCAAACTACAAACTTGAGCTTTCACTCTACTCACCACCTGTGAGTGACACCAAAACATACAACTAACACAACAGCTTGTGTAGTGTTTGTTCAACAGAGACAAGAAAGGATGGGAATCATGCCTGAGTAGAAATTCTGTCACCCAAGCAAATAAAAATAGATTCTCATCTGGCAGGTATCTTGTTAATTCTCCTGGGATTTGACATTTCCTTTTACTATAGGCTGTTATAAATTTTGGATAGGATCACTCACCTTTCATGTTATCAGAGATCTGCAAGGAAAGAAAGATTCATTAAGGGAGAAGAAAAAATGAGAGCAAAGGCAACATAAGGTAGCTGAGAAGCGAGTGCTTTGCTCGGAAAGAGGCTGCCAGGGACCTGGGGGCACCAATGGGCATTGCTGTCCCTGCCCAATCCTTCTGGGGTTCTCCAAACCCTCCCTACAGCCTGGGACTGAATTTCAGCTCCCTAGCTGCCCTGGCTCCTGGCTGGGACAGTGGGACAGGTCCTGCCTGCCATGCCTTGCTCTGCCAAACCTGATGGAAAACCACTGCCACTGCAACTCTCCAGGGAGTCCCTGTCCCCTGCCAGGTATGAGAAATATCAGGGTTCAAGTTCCATTTCCCCAGCCAGACTGAGATATCGAGTCTAGTTACACTTTACATGGTTAGGAAAAAAAGATCAGAGACCAAGATTTGCAGCCTTGACAGTGAGCCCCAACCACTACTTCACACAGTTGTCCTTTTTTCTGTTTTCTTACCTTCAGTTCTCTGTTGCACAGTGGTTCAGCAACTATATATAAGAATTGCAGATGACCCTTTTCTTAAAGTCTACTGTGGAATTTTCTGTGTTTCTTTGTTTTCACCATTGCTTGCAGACAGAAGGAGGGATACTTACTGTTCTGGACCCTCACTTTCCCCAGGCACTGCACAGTGCACAAAGCACAGGCTGCCCTCTGCAGAAGCAGTTTCCTCTTTCCTCTAAAACCACATTTTCTAACATGACAGGAATATGTCAGCCAGTCAGTTTGGTCAAAACTTGACCCTGTATTCAGCATATTCTTTATGAAGGTCTAGCCCAAAAATCATTGCTTTCCCAGTAGAAGAATAAAGCACTGGGACCCAGATGTGAAGCTGGTATCAGTTGCTTTAGATTTGTTAAAGATAGCGCTATACAGACCAAAGCAGGACATAACTTTTGCCAGACCTCTCTGCTTGATTTAGCTAGCTGTTATGTCTTCAGTAGTAGCCTTATTCTAAAAGACAGTTCAGTTTCTAGGTGAACTATGAATTCTATCCGTATTTCAATTTTAAGTTAAGAAAGAGATCTGAAAGGTGCAATTAGAAAGTATTATCTGCATCTTTCTCATACTTGCATTTTCTTGCAAAAAAACGTGAAAGAGTTTAAGATCACTGACTCAGCTTGAGGATAAACATTTGGACCTACATAGGTTCCTTCTCTGGACAAACTACTTATACCTAAAATGTTTTAACATTGCATTTATTATCCATGTGAAGCCTTGAAACTAAATACCACTGCAACTTGAATGCACAAAATCAAAAATACAGAATCTGATTTAAACATGTTAAATATTTCAACTCAATCTTAAATTCAGATGCAACTCTTTCTTGGTTAAAAATAATGGATTGCAAATAGACCTTTGAATTAATTCAATATATCACTAAAATTATTAGAAGATACTTGAAGATATATGTATAAAGTACTTGATACACAATCTAACATCATTATGGTGCTCTTTTTTAAGATGGGCCCCATGGTACTTTTTAAGATGGGCCCTCTATGAGTCTGTAGCTCTATGTTTTCAACATAGTAATGAAAAAAGCTTCCAGTAACAGATATTCACTAGAAGAATTGCCTATTTTAGAAAAAATTGTCTAAAACTCCACTCTGTAGCTTGTACACCACCCTGAGACAGTAGCACAGTGCTGCAAGTTTTGCAATTCCAAAACAGAATTTGATGCTTCTGTTCCCACTATGCAGGCTGAAGCATCGGGGGAAAAAAATACCAAAGTACTAAGGTTAAGATTTAAGGAAAAACAATTTATTTTCAGATCAGATACCTGCTGCTTCCAATTTAGATATTGGATAACCTATCTGAAATGAAAGCAGCAGACTGAGAGTGCTTTGCTAACCTCCTCTAATTAGAATCAGCTAGTTCAGTTCATCTCTAACCAGAATCACCTCCTCTTCTTTGCAGGACCAGGGTGACCTGTGAAACGGGAGGGGCGAATGTTTTCAAGGAACATCACAGCCTCCAGATAAAGAATGAAGGCTTTGAAGAAACTGCGAGCACCCTCTGGGGAAGAAATCAGACTTGTGAACTAAGAGGGGGGAAAAAGGGCATACAAATGGTTTAAACAAGAACTGAAGACAAATGTCAACAAGGATGTTTCCAACTGGAAATCACCTGCTGGGGAAGAAATTAGTTTTGAACACCTAACTTAAATCAATGGAGTAGATGGGAAATGTTTTAAATTGTTCATCTTTGTCAGAAAATCCTGGGGTTTATCTTCCATGGCCTTCTCTGTGCAAAGTGTGTCACTGGAAAAGTGTAACCCTAGATGAACTGCAGTGTAATAATAAGAATTCAAGCATAAGATCAGAAAAGCAAACATAATGCATCTCAGCAAAGGACCATGTAACCTGTATCACATTTCTGAAAAGGGCCTGTACTAAGTGCACACTGAGAGTGCTTAAGAATTGCAAAAGAAGAGATTGCTGCTTTTCCTCAATACTATTCTAGCTTCCAGCAGTCTGTCATATAGAGATTTTTTTTTTTTCCAGTCAAAAGCTGCATCTGCATCCTGTTTGGTAGCACTTGATTGATTCTTTTTCCATGAATTTGTCAGAGTTTTTAAAACCATTTATGCAGAGTGCCTCCGCAGGAGCCTCTAGTGATGAATTCCAGCCTTTCCCTGCATGCTGTGTGAAAGAGCACTTCCTTTTCTTTGATTTATACCTGCAGCCTGACCATTTCATTTTGACTTTCTACTGGCCTGTTGTTGTAAGAAAAAGCAGATAATTGTTCACTATTACATTTCTACATGTTACTCTATAGCATATCCCCCCTCGGCTGTTTTCCAAAATGAAGAGCCCTCATCTCTTGAAGTACTTTCTATACCATACTGGGACTTGGGGGGATGGAGTTAATTTTCATCTACAAAATGCAAAACTCTGTAGTCAACCTCAAACCATTAGTGTGAAATGCTAAAAGCTGCAAAACCTAAGCCTGATGCAATTATAGGATTGTTACCCTGTAAGAACCATATTGCCGTTGATAGCAACATATAAAAGTCCTTACGTTAATTTTGCTTAATGCTGATCTTAAAAGACTACAGTTCTGGCCTATTAGGCCCACTATCAACCTGTTACGAGTTTGCTGTGTGACCCAGAGATTGGTACCTGGTGTCCTTTGCTATGATGTTCAAGATTGAGGTGACAGCAATGGGCTTGAAAACATGGGCGCAGGTTGAAAAAAGACTGAATCCCCATGACTCTATATA
This sequence comes from Amazona ochrocephala, assembly GCA_039720435.1. Taxonomy (NCBI): domain Eukaryota; kingdom Metazoa; phylum Chordata; class Aves; order Psittaciformes; family Psittacidae; genus Amazona; species Amazona ochrocephala. The sequence continues at coordinate 61,469,245 of CM077878.1, forward strand.
ACTCAGTGATGGCAATCGCTGATCACTGAAGAAGTGCAACCTTAAGAAAAGACTGCTATGTGTATGACAAAGAAGCAGCAGCCAAGCAAAAAACAGCCACCTGATTTTGCAGGATAAGGCACGTGCCACCGTGTGAGAAAGCATTACTAGTATATGTCCTCCATTACGGAGGGCAAAGGCTAAAAGAATTTCCTAGAAACTCAAACAACTTATAAAATACAATTTGTAAAGGGAAGATGGGAATAGGAATTCCTACATGAGATCATCATGGGAATTGACTCACTGGGACATCATCTGAGCTTGTGGTGCACTGCCTACTGGTTTTCCTGCCTGCTCCAACCCTCTCTGCTCCCATTCCCTGCTCTCAATACCTGATTTCTCAAGGCCCTTTTGACTCGCCAATCAGTTACTCAGGACAAGATACAAGGAGATGAGAGACTCTGTGTGTTTCTTTGTGTGTGCATTTGCATGTGTGAGAGAGCACATGTGCTGTACACTTACAGAAAAGCAGAATTTTCTCAGAGTAGCATAGAAAATAAACTGCAACCCAATCTATAGAGGAAGGTAGAAACAATCTGTCCAAAACAAAGACCTAACTCCTTCTTGACAAACCTGGGTATCAGTTTAATTAAGCACATGAGAAAGACACCTGAACCAGGCAGTCATAGCAATTTCCCAAACCTGTTGAAACAGCAGTGCAGCTGCAAAGCATCCCCTGCCCAGCTGTCACCATCTGGAATGCAGCTGGAGGGACTGGCAAAACACCAAGATGCTCAGACACAAAAGGACTCTACCAGCATCCTTCAAATCCCCTGAAGTATCGAGAAGATTCAAATTTAACTGGAGTGATAGAAGATGAAAGAGTAGACTTTCCTTTTTTTTTTTTTTCATGGAAACAAGAGGAATAAGTGCCCTTGCTTAGTCAGACATCCTCAAATTGTTCCACCAACTGTATGAGTGAGTCAGGATTTCCATTTACTGAAGCTGTACTGAGTCTTTCACAACATCCTGTGCTTTTCCTTGTGCCCAGTGGTCTTACCTTTAAAATATTCTTAGCATGCCAGGGTGGAAATCAGACAGACTCACTCGTCTGTAGATCCCAAGATCCCATCTGTGGCTCAGAGACTTTTTTGTGATGGGAGTTACTCTTCTAGCGCAGCAGAAGTTGCATCGTACTCTGCAGTAACAGTTGCAAGGCTTTGCCAGATGCTCTGCAGTTTCATATCCGAATTACTGAGAATTCAGATTAAACTGAAGTTGAAGGTGAAACTGAAATATGATATTTCAGAGGAATCTGAAAATGCAATCTCACATCTGAAAGATTTTTGACAAATGTCATCCATTTCTGGGAACTTACCTAACTTTTCTGTTTAGACTAATTCCTCCTGTATATTCAAAACAAATATTTCTAACTCATTCAAACCCTCTACTGTAAATAATGGGCAGGAAGTGGGAATTATCAATGACTTCAGCAGTAGACTAATGCAAAAATCTGTTATACTTCTCTTCTATGCCTTGTTCATTTCCAACTACCCCTTATACACCCTGGTCATCAAATTTTCTGTTCGTTCTCCCTCATGTGACAAAAAAGTAAAAAAATAAAATAAACAAAAAGTAAAAAGTAAACAAAATTAAAAAGCAAAAAAACCCAGGAATAAAATCCTCCTCAGCCCCAACAATCATTACATTGCATGCACCAATCAGGTGGAATTCATATGAACTTTTGCACACTGTAGCAAGCATCCATCTAGCCACTTCAGCTTTGCTAAGCCAGAAGACATCTACAACCATACATGGCTTTGTGGGTACCAAGAACAATGAAGACAAACAGAAAAGTATTTCCAAGATAGTTTAACAAAAGCAGCCTTGAATTTGAAATTAAAAAAGAATAATAATAAAACAAAACAAACAAGCAGTTGCTGCAAATGTCTTTCTGTGCTAATAAACAATAAGTTGCAATGGCTGAGCCTGGGTGTTTTAAAAAATGCATTTTCATTTCAGTATTCTGACAGAACTGTTTTCAGGCTGGAAAAATTTCAGACTGGGACATGGTGAGCTCAGCTTTGCAGTGTTATTTGATCCATAAAGGAAACCCTTGAAATGTCATTTGAAGTACAACCTTTAATTAAAGTAACCATAAATGGCATCAAAAAAAAAAACATACGACAGAGATTTGTACTGAATGATAAGCATTGACAGCAGACTGACCAAAGTACACTGAACTGTGTTGGAATTTGATTTTAAAACTCATTGGGCCTCATTCTCTATTACATGAAAGCTTTTTCACGCTGCCTGGCTGGAGAAACAGCCATAAGGTAAATAAGAATAAAACTTACTGGAACTAGGTAATTCTTGTCACTATCACTTAGTCAAAATGGTGGAGGTAATCACTTCAGTGTGAGATCTGTTATAGCTCAACTCCAGCTTGAATTTAAACAAGCAGTAGAGATAAAGAAGACAAACTTAGAAGGAAGGTGAAAGAAATGCAGAAGGGAATAAATTCACACTTAATATTTTAAAACAAACAAACAAACAAACAAACAAACAAACAAAAAAAAGCAGTGAAAGCTGGAAACAAAGTAATTGGGAGACTACAGTAGTTCAAACAGATGTAGCAAATACATTTTCAACTTGATTCCAGCGTGTTACTTGATATTACTACATAAAAGTTTGTGCAATAAAAAAAAAATTTGTTTCCTGAAATTGTATTCTGTAGTGTCACAGGGTCAAACACGCAGGAAAATTTCAGAACAATAGGGAAATTTCTACCAATTTCTCGCTTAAGAAAGTGTGAAGTTAAGTATCTATCTTTTTGGTCCAACCCCAACTTAAAATATTATAATCATTATAACAGGTCAGGCCATTTTTCCATGCTAGGGACTTTTGCAGGGGACTTTATCCGTCCTGAGAAATTCAAGATCATTAGTACATTACAGCTTTATTTTCGCTTAAAAAATATGTATGTTCTTAAATCACACTCAGTGGTAAGCAGTAAATATTTTGAGCTTAAATTCTTTTGAAGACAAGACACCTGCAGTTTTATTATCATTTTACTACCATTTATCATCACGCTCACAGGAGACTGACGTGAACTCTCTTAGGCATTATTAGAGCCCCGTAACCAGATCAGCCTCTCCCCTTCCACTTACATGCAGGCATTTCTGCTTGAATTGTTCCTAAATAATGAAACAGCACATACAGTATTCACAACATGTTACAGACACCTGTATGTCCTTTGTGTGTCTTTTATGGTACTTTCTAATGCTACAGTTAAGTAGAGGAAAGTTATGTTGTGATAGCCATGAATGTCATAACCTCTGTAAACTGAACAAAGACAGAACTAAGTATTATTCTTCCTGCGTCAGTCATGTTGTAATAAACCAAAGATGTGATAAGAAGTTTTACTGTTAACTTAAGCAGGTTTATACTGCTAAGAGTATGCATATTCATCATTTTTACTTCTTCCTAAAAACTTTTCTTTCCATGAGGGCATTTATAATTGCCATTCTAAATTTCATTACTTCTATGAGGTCCTGACTCTTGAGAAACATAAACACATATCTCATTGCAACAAGAAGTGATGAATTACAGCATGATTTTTAAAGTTTTGTATTTTAAGCAAGTACTTGGTATCAATCAAATCTTTGAGTTTAAATCCAATTCAGACTACATACTATTGACTTTGACACTTTATGGCAACAGGAATAGTTGACTGATACATCACAAAAATTATTCCTTTCTGTTCCTGATCATGGCAGCTGTGCTGAGAGGAAACACCATAGCTGATGGGGCTCATGGGAGAAAGTTGTTACCCTATTCTGTAATCATTACTGAGCCTAATTACTCAGATTACAATGCAAAATGTCTGCTTTAAATGACATTCTAGTAACAGACATGCAGATTGAACCAAATAGCTCTTCCTAATGTCGTACAAGTGATTTCTTCTTCAACAGAGTGAGCGGCACCAACATGCACATACTATTATTCACAAAAGTTTAATGGTTTAATGCTGATTATTGACAGAAGTTGGATGGGTTCTTTTCATGTATCCAGAAATACCTCAACTTTGTAAGTGACATCTATATTATTGAATCTAGGAGCTCATTCATGTTCTCAGGTTCAGACACTCCCATGACTACCCACTTCCAACCCAGACTGAAAGACTGGTGGCGGCCCAGACTCTCCTTTCACTCCATCTCTTCTGGTTTCCAAACAAATAAAATAGAAGCATGCAAGCTAGATGGGAACAGCAGACCCCTTCAATGAATTGCCAGATCAAGACAACAGGGAAACTGTGTTTCTTGCACATGCCTGCGTGAGCACTGAAACAAGAGGGGTGGATTCATCCGGAGAGTCTGGTAACTTAAAACAGAAATTGGACTAATTGCTACTTACCAAGGTTGCTTTTGTTCTTGGTTGTGGTTGGGTTTTGTTTTGTTTCTTTTTTTTTTTTCCCACTTTATAGTTATTTTTCCAGTTTGCTTAAAATACCAATAACTTTCAAATTCCATTTTTAGAGGGATGTAGAATCCCTTACAGAATATTCAAAGAGACAGCTACTCTAATACTACACCAGAAAAGACAGAAAACAGAGGTCATATTTTTAGGAGGAAGTGTCTGTCTTTTTCTGTTTTTTTAATAGAAAGATTTCATTTCTCAAAGAATGATTAAGAGCAAGCAGCAAACACTGTCCATATCAGGATTTTCTGGTGTGGATCCTGTATCTGTAAGAAATGTTTTCTGTGGATTAAAAGTTGTACACTAAGGTTTAGCCTGCATTTGTACTGATGAATTATAAACCACTCAAAATCATAGTGTAAACAACTGTAATGGAAATCCTGATTTCGGAATTTTACTAGCATATAACAGAGCACCACTGCAATAAGGTCCTTTAATTTGCATAACTCTTTAGTATTTTGTTTTAAACATGCTCTGAATAAATTTAGCCACACTCAATACTAATATATTGCATTTTAAGGGTTTTTCAGAAATAATTCTGTTATAGATTAAAATTACTTAGGTTATTTTGCCACAACTACACTACAAATTGCATCTCAATTCATACTTCTCACAGGATCTCTTTCCAGTGAAAATATTATCCATTTCTCCTTTCCATACAAGGCCAAGTGCAGGCTGTCTGTGATTAGGTGAGCATGGAGCTTGAGAAAGACTATTTTATTCTGGGTAACTGTGGAACCTCTAGGTAACACCAACACAGGGGTTGTTTGTCTTTTTTGTCCTTGGTATCTGGTCACTTCCACTTGCCTTTAGAATCTGGGATTCTAAAGATATGGGAATTTTATAGCCCTTTCTAGATGCAGCAATGAAAATGAGAGCATCAAAAAAGGAAAGGGAGAAATTGTAAGACTAGTAAAGAGTGGGGAGCGTGAAAATGCAAGAATATAAAATAGTCAATATATAAGAGCAAGAGATTTCCATAGCATGTATTACATTCATAGGCAAATAAAAAGGTTACTCTATTGTTATACTTTAGCAGTAACATAGGAACACCTGAATGGAAAGGCTATTGCAAACTTCCAAGCTTAAAATTATATTTACAAAATAGTATTGAAAAACTAAAGACCAAATGCCTCTTCAGTTCAAATTTTGCTGTCATGTAACGTGTCTGGAAATGCTGAAAAATTATCCCATATACATATATATATATATATATATATTTGGGTTACATAACAGCCATGGATAGAAGCAAATGTTTCTGCAAAAGACAGAGTAATGAAAGGAACAGAAAAATATCAGTTTCTGGTATTCACAGAATACCCTATTTTAGAGTTCTCTCAGAAAATCATAGAATCATAGAACAGTTAGGGTTGGAAAGGACCTTCAGATCATCAAGTTCCAACCCCACTGCCATGGGCAGGGACACCTCCCACTAAACCATGCCATCCAAGGCTCTGTACAACCTGGCCTTGGGGGTGGAGCATTCACAATTTCCTTGGGCAATCATTCCAGTGCCTCGCCACTCTTACAGTAAAGAATTTCTTCCTCATACCCAATCCAAACTTCCCCTGTTAAAGTTTGAACATGTTACCCCTTGTCCTGTCACCACAGTCCCTAATGAAGAGTCCCTCCCCAGCATCCTTCAGATGCTGGAAGGCTGCTATGAGGTCTCCAAACAGTCTTCTGTTCTCCAGGCTGAACAGCCACAACTTCCTCAGCCTGTCTTCATACAGGAGGTGCTCCAGCCTCCTTATTATCCTCGTGGGCCTTCTTTGGACTTGTTCCAACAGTTCCATGTCCTTTTTATGTGGACACTTGAACTGCACACAATACTCCAAGTGAAATCTCACAAGAGCAGAGTAGAGGGGCAGGACCATCTCCCTCAACCTGCTGGTCACGCTCCTTTTGATGCAGCCCAGGATACGGTTGGCTTTCTGGGCTGCAAGTGCACACTGCTGGCTCATGTTAAGTTTCTCATCAACCAACACCCCCAAGTCCTTCTCCGCAGGGCTGCTCTGAATCTCTTCCCTGCCCAACCTGGAGCTGTGCCTGGCATTGCTCCGACCCAGGTGGAGGACCTTGCGCTTGGCATGGTTAAACTTCATCAGGTTGGCATCAGCCCACCTCACAAGCGTGTCAAGGTCCCTCTGGATGGCATTCCTTCCCTCCAATGTATCAACCGAACCACACAGCTCGGTGTCATCGGCAAACTTGCTGAGGTCACACTCAATCCCACTGTCCATGTCCCCCACAAAGATGTTGAACAAGACCGGTCCCAACACTGATCCCTGGGGGACACCACTCGTTACTGGTCTCCAGCTGGACATTGAGCCGTTGACCACAACTCTTTGCATGTGGCCATCCAGCCAGTTCTTTACCCACCGAGTGGTCCACCTATCAAATTGATGTCTCTCCAACTTAGAGACAAGGATATCATGTGGGACAGTGTCAAACACTTTATACAAGTCCAGGTAGATGGCGTTAACTGCTCTGCCCCTGTCCATCAGTTCCATAGCACCATCAGAGAAGGCCACCAGATTGGTCAGGCAGGATTTCTCCTTAGTGAAGCCATGCTGGCTGTCACCAAGCACCTTGTTGGTTTTCATGTGCCTCGGCATGTCTTCCAGGAGAATCCGCTCCAAGATTTTTCCAGGCACAGAGGTGAGACTGACTGGTCTGTAGTTCCCCGGCTCATCCATTTTCCACTTCGTGAAAATGGGGGTTATATTTCCCTTTTTCCAGTTTTCAGGAATTCCACCTGACTGCCGTGATTTATCAAATATGATGGACAGTGGCTTAGCAACTTCATTTGCCAGCTCCTTCGGGACATGCAGATGGAGCTCATCAGGTCCCATGAACTTGTGCACGTTCAGACTCTTAAGATGGTCTAGAACCTGAGCCTCTCCTACACTGGGCCCAAGGTCTTCATTCACACAGTACCTTCATCTGCTATCCAAGACTTGTGTGGTGTTGTCAGAGCATTTGTCAGTGAAGACTGAGGCAAAGAAGTCATTAAGAACCTCAGCCTTCTCCAAATTCAGGGTTGCTATTTCTCCTGATAGCTTCCAGAGAGGGCCCACCTTATCCCTAGTCTGTCTTTTGTTTGCTACAGATTTATAAAAGTCCTTCCTGTTATCTTTCACGTCCCCTGCCAGATTGAATTCTAAGTGGGCCTTATCTTTCCTAACCTGGTCCCTAGCTTTCCGGACAATACCCTTGTATTCTTCCCAGTCCGCCTGCTCTCGCTTCCACCTAAATAAAATAAACAAAAAGAGGAGGGCAATATCTGAAATGGGATTTTCAACATTACTATTTAGCAGCAGTAAGCAAACAAAAAGTGATGTGGCTGGCAATAAAACCTTCCAGGCAGTGTATTTTGTGGGGAAAACTGTATGGGGTTTATGGGGTTTCACAGTAGAGAAGACTGTAAGGTAGTCTGTTATAAAATAATTCTAGAGGAATATCCAACTTGATGTATAAGACATCTGATGCTGTGGAAAGGATGCTGATTCTGAAGCTGAAGACAGCATCAGAGCTGAAGAAGCACATAGAGGATTAAGGTATTTTAGAGAATCTTTCCCAAGAGAAGGAAAATGCTGGCTTTCTGATATATACTTCATCATCCCACCTAGTTATTTACAGCTATCATAGATATCTGGTAAGAAAAACAGTCTGGACTGATAGTTTTCTGTGAAGTATGATTGCCTAGTCTAATGTCACATAGTGCTTGATTGTTTCCCTGATTAAGACCACTTGTTTGTTGAATATTTTTAAAGAATCCTGAAATCAATTTAATTGGAAGAAAACTCAAAAATATTTTTAGAGTGTTTGGCTCTAGAAAACTCAGATGAATCAAGAGAAAGCAATTATCTGTGTCACTGACATTTTTTTTCAGTTCATTTTCAGAAACATAATTCAAGAAATTCTACATATCAAAAGAGAAAAAAACAATACAAAACAACCAAAAAAAGCAGAACAAAAAATCCACCAAAAAAAACAAACCCAAACCTGTAGGGAAAGGACATAACACAGAAGTGCAAGAGAGTCTTTTTTCTTCCCCACTCTTGCTCTCATTTTCCCACCAGATTGTCTCTCAAATCAGTCAAAACAATTAAAAGTGATACAGAGATGTGTCAAGTTTGGCAGATATATGAGTGGATACATGCATATACACAATATAATAACAATGTGCTAATGGTAATGATAACTGGCAATGATGCATCATTACGGCATTTTAATGGGTCTTATCATTACTACTCCTATTGGCTTGGAAGTAAACACTGTCTTCAAGAAACATAACCCAACTTGAGAACTTGCTGGAAGTAAGCATTTACTACTGTATAGAAAAAATTCTTGGCAATGCAGGTGTTTCATTTCACGTTTACCAGCAGTCAAATAGCATTTAGGAGGCGAAGTTTATCGGTAAAAGAGACAGAGCAGAGCCAACAGTTTTACCATTACAGAAGGGGACTTAATAGTACTTTTATGTCTTCTTAGATCCCTGTGCTTGCTGTAGTCTAAGACTTCTTCTGGGCTGATCATAGGTTGGACTCCAAGACCATGTCTTCACTAGACACTCATTATGTTTGCAGATGACGGAATCTAGACTTTGGTCTGCAGGCCAAAGAAAGGAAAAGAAAAAAAAAAAAAAAAAAAAAAACACAAACAAAAAACAACAAACCAAAGCTGTTTAAGTATCAATAGGGCCAAACCACGGTCATGCTGACATAAATTTGTGTTTTAGCCACTGACAGACAGATGCTGAAAAAATGTGGTGAAGAGAAAAAAAAACCACATTTATTGATTCTATGATTCTATGATTATGAAGTATGGAATAAAACAATGATTTTCTTTTTTTGATTTGCCTGAGTTTTGTAATCAGATTGCTACAGTTAGAGTTTGCTCCTAATCGTATATTTAGCTAAATTAAAAAAAAGTTCAGCAATTATGCAGTCAAAAGGAATCTCTGCATGCATCCAGCTCTACAGCAGGAATTATTAGTAGAAAACCACATACTGAAATATTTGGATTCGCTTGAACTGCATGCAGCAAGGACCCTGAGAGAAAGTGCCCCACAACCTCTGCTCTACCAAGGAGAGAGAGGACATACACTGGAGGGAATTGTTGATTGACAGATTGTTTGGGTAATTTTGGTATTTTTTTTCCCAGATTTCGCACATGTTCTATTAAAAAAATCACTGTGTCACAGAAAAACTCTCCCTGGCTTCTCTTGAAGCTGAAAGGGTCACAAGAAAGGGGGAAGAGGGAAGATAGAGGACAGGTTATAAACGCTGTGTCTGATTGATATAATTAAGAAAAGATGATTCACCAGAGTATTTATATTCTGCTCCTCTCTTGGCACAAGTTAGTAATAGCAAATATTCCTATTATGAATAAGTATGAGACCATAATGAAAATTATGAAACTTGCTCATCCTGAAACTGATGCATTCAAAAACTTTTGGTATACATTTAACATTCCAAAAGGTATCAGGACTTGTATAGCTTTTTTTGTCCATTGTAAGGCTCACATGGCAGCAGAATTGCACTTTATTATTTGCTTTGGGCATAGTTAAACTTCCTCTTTATCTACCAAACTCAAGCTGTAGTTTTCACCCATTGCAGAGTGATTAGGACAGTGCATAATTTTCCACTTTTCCTACACTACAGCAGCGAGCAGGTAGGTGGAATAAGTTATGTTCAAATTGTGACTGTAATCCAGTGCACATACTTTCCCAGAGGAGAAATTTAGTCCTCTGGTAAGCCATTGATGAATACAAAGCTAACAGAAGTCTCTTGAGGATCTATGATGGCATCACATCAGCCGAGAGAAAATGTTTTCCTTTAGCCTTCCTTTTGATACCCGTTTGAAGACAGTTACAGACTGAGGGCTGTCTTCCTCCATTCCCTACAACATGATAATAATTAAGGAAAGAAAGAGGGTCCTCACAATATGACCTTTTTCCGTTGTTTTAATACAGCTGTATTGCAGTTAAGCCACATTGCTCACACATTCTCTCATTTTCTGTGAGGCTTGCCAGACCTGATCTCAGCCTGATGTGTAAGCTGTAGGTAAAACTTTAGTGAAGAGTGCATCTTTCACACAAGTACATACATCAGGCTAGAAATTGGAAATGAGCTCCAGGGTGAAACTTGGCCAGTGAGATTTCAACACTGCAGTGCCCAGAAGGAACAATACTACCTGGTAGGAAGAGTTAAGTCAGTATCCTATTGAGTGCCCTATGTAGTCAGGTGCCTTGATTTAGATTTTGGGATGACCAAACTATTCAATACTGGGAGTGAGGGGTTAATCCATAACTCCATTTCTCACTTTGCCTCAGTGTCATTATGGGAGTAAAAAGATTGACTTAGATGTCAAAATCATGCTTCTGAGTACAGAAAGAAAAAACGTTTTCTTTTAAGCCACTCCTATGTCTAGGACCTATCTTTTGTATAACGAATTTGTTATCGCAAGTGTACTTTGTTAGCACAGTATCCTGTGATGGAACCTACCTTTAAAGCTTCCCTGGAATTAGAGAAAGATTTCATCCATTGCTAGGATTTACTAAAATCCCTAAACTTTATCCCCATCATGTCAGAGTGCTGAAGTTATTTTAATATTTTATTTATTCAGAAAATTTTCTAGCCAAATTTGCAGTTATGTTTTTATTTTCCCCTCAGCTTTCTGTTACTTCTGTTACAAACCAAACAAAGCACACTTCACAGAGAGCTAGCCTTTTTTAATCTTCTATAGAAAGAAGGGCTGAGGTAGATTTACTATTTCTTTGCCTCTAGGACAACACAATATCTAAAATCAGCAAAGCTTTTCATGCTGCCTCATAAAAATAAGCTTGATTAAATACTTAATATTTCTAGATTCTAAAGCCAATTCTGACCTTTTTGATCTTTATGTAACTTCTACAGTATTTTCAAGAAATCTAAATAAAAGGAGACACTGGGAAACTTTGCTGTGACTTCTAAAACTTTGTTGATACATTTTGTATGAAGATACCAGAAAATCTTAGTAAAAGTAGTGTGATAAATGTAAACAGTTAATTTGCTGATAAATTGTAATAATGATAAATTGTAATAAACTTGAATGATTAATTTGCCAGTTAGCTTAGAGAAAAATGTTACAAGGCTGTGAAGTGGAGGTGGCCCTTTCGCAATGTTGCAAGGCCGTGAAATGATAATAGGCCTTTTACAATGTTTGTGTTGTGGTAATGAGATTTAGTGGTTCTTCTGAGGGCAGTGTCTCCCCTAAATCTGATAGCTTTGATTACCCCTCATCCGCGCGTCTGGCTTGTTTATCGCTTGTTTGACGCGATAATGAGATTTAGTAGTTCCCCTAAAAACAGTGTCTCCCCTAAATCTGATAGCTTTGTGTACTCCTCATCCGCGCATCTGGCTTGCTTATCGCTTGCCAACTTGCAGACATGGCTGGAGGACTTCGACCTGCTAAAGGTGAAAAGTGCAGCCTGAGGAAGACCACTTCATCTTGGAGACCCCTGCCCACAGGGGGAGGACTTGTTACTTCATCTTGAAGAGCCAGGCCCACAATTATCGGAAGGCAGTGCGCAAGCGCCAAAAGAGGAGGAAACTTCTGATAATGAGTACCTGAACTAATTGTAATATCCCCGCTTGTGTAATAAATACCTGCTCATTTAACCCACCCGGTGTGCGTGTTGGTGGAGCAGAGACTCCCCGCGCACCCAGTGCTGCTTTGCACCCAGCACTGCTTCGCTTACTGTCCCTTTGTATTATTTTACAATAAATTACTTTTTTTTTATAATTTGGGCCTTGATCATTTATAACAGTAGCAAAGCAAGAACACAAATTGTCCAAGCTTCCAAGTACAGAAAAAAACAAATACTTATAGAATCATAGAATCATAGAATAGCAAGGGTTGGAAAGGACCTCAAGATCATCGAGTTCCAACCCCCCTGCCATGGGCAGGGACACCTCCCACTAAACCATGCCATCCAAGGCTATGTCCAACCCCACCTTGAACGCCGCCAGGGATGAAGCATTCACAACCTCCCTGGGCAAACCATTCCAGGGCCCCACCACCCTCACAGTAAAGAATTTCTTCCTCAGATCCAATCTAAACCTCCCCTGTTTAAGTTTAAACCCATTACCCCTTGTCCTCTCACCACAGTCCCTAATGAAGAGTCCCTCCCCAGCATCCCTATAGGCCCCCTTCAGGTATTGGAAGGCTGCTATGAGGTCTCCACGCAGCCTTCTCTTCTGCAGGCTGAACAGCCCCAATTTTCTCAGCCTATCTTCATACGAGAGGTGCTTCAGTCCCCTGATCATCCTCGTGGCCCTCCTCTGCACTTGTTCTAACAGTTCCATGTCCTTTTTATGTTGAGGACACCAGAACTGCACACAATACTCCAAGTGAGGTCTCACGAGAGCAGAGTAAAGGGGCAGGAGCACCTCCGTCGACCTGCTGGTCACCTCCTTGTGATGCAGCCCAGGATATGGTTGGCTTTCTGGGCTGCAAGCACACACTGCCGCCTCATGTTCATTTTTTCATCAACCCACACCCCCAAGTCCTTCTCCGCAGGGCTGCTCTGAATCTCCTCCCTGCCCAACCTGTAGCTGTGCCTGGCATTGCTCCGACCCAGGTGGAGGACTTTGCATTTAGCATGGTTAAACTTCATTAGGTTGGCATCAGCCCACCTCACAAGCGTGTCAAGGACCCTCTGGATGGCATTGCTTCCCTCCAACTTATCAACCGAACCACACAGCTTGGTGTCATCGGCAAAGTTGCTGAGGGTGCACTCAATCCCACTGTCCATGTCCCCCACAAAGATGTTGAACAAGACTGGTCCCAACACCGATCCCTGGGGGACACCACTCATTACTGGTCTCCAGCTGGACACTGAGCCATTGAGCACTACTCTTTGCATATCTTTTGTTTCAGCTACTGGTAGTTTATACTAGAGAAGGCTATTCCACACTTAAGTGTAATTTCCATTCAAATTTCCATTTATATAGATCGTGTTTGAAATCAGTTCCACTTGGCTCAGTACCGGAAGGAGCTGCTGTGCCTCCCTGGTGTCTCCCAAAGAGGCTCATCGTCCTAAGAACATAGGAGGATGCCCAGGAGCTAAAAAAAAAAAAAACAAAAGCAGTTGCCTGGAAACAGGCCCCAGCCACCAGCTGGTGGCCAGGGCTTAACATAACCAAAAACTGACTTCTTGTACTACATAGTATAGCACATTGAACACCATCAAGCATTAACATGGCTGGTTTGAATCCGCGGTTTTGTTCCTGGAGGAGCTGATGGTGCTATATCAAACTGCAGGAGCAGCACTGATGCACAGCTCAGTATCAGCACTGGCTTGCTGAATTCTGCATTTTGAAGCCACACACAGCAGGAGCTTGCAGTAAGAGCAGCATCTGCTCCCTTAGCAGGACTGTGGTAATATCTTTTATCTCCGTTATTTTATACATGCATACATATACACATGCATGTACAAACACATTTATTATAAATATGCACTATGCTCATTTCCATCTCATTGACTTATTTTGTAAAATAGTGGCCTTGGTTCTCTAATAAATGTGAGTAATTCTTATAAAATACTGCAACATTTTGAATACATGGTTATATGCAGAACACATACCAATAAATGTTATACTGTTCAGTGTAAGGGGGAGCAGCTGCGTGTTCACTTATCACAACGGCTGAGCAGCCCATCAGTCACATTGGGATTTAGAAGAGTAACAGATCTCATTTCTCTGCTTTCTCAATCTAAACTTTCTTTTACTGCACTTCGACTCTGTAACTTTGAGAACTTAAACAAAAAATGTCTTTACTACAGCTGTGACTGAGCCCATAGAATGCTACCTTTGATTTTCCTTCATTTGAGATTTAGGGCTGATCCTGATAATATACTGGAAATTAATTTCATGAAAGTTGCTTCAAAAACCATTCAAAAGGCTTTACATTCCATAGGATCATGCCTTCCATGCCCAAACTTTAAAAAGAAATGCTTTCTTCCTAAGAGTCTCCTCCAGACCATTTTTATACTTTCTTTTCACTAGCAATGAGCTCATATCCTGTCTAGTGAAAGCTTTAGCCTTTTGCAGTACACTTATTACAGGATCAGTTGTGGTGTTGTTCCCACCAGGGCAGCAGAGAGGGGATGTGTTGTTGGGAGCCACAGGTACAGACTGTGGATCAGACTTATGCTGCCTGTTGTATGTGAAAGCAGTGCAAAAGCTAAGGAGGGATGAGATATAGCCAGGCTACTCAGATCCTGGTTTAGTTCTGTATTTATACAGGTTTCATGCTAGCAATTTACATAACAAAATTTTTATGCTTCAGGATTTATGCACATTATGTCAGCTAAATTAAGGAGTCAAATACCTTAAAATAAGTAAGCATAACACCATTTCCAACCCTAACTATTCTATGATGAAATAATGTCCTGTTCCAAAGTGTCTGATTTCAGCTTGATGTAGTAGCCTTCATAAATAACTTAATCCTTTTCTGTATGAAATTTCTGACCTGTTACTTGAATGTACATACCCCACAATTCTATATCTTTGGAAGATATTATACCTTTACATCACATAAAAAAGAGACATTCAATATGACACAGAAGTGCTTAAAGAAAAATGTTTAAAAAGGCTAAGGTCAAAAGATAAATACAGTTATAGTTCTACACACTAAAATATGAAATGGATATTAGCAGTCTACTATATTATAGTGAAATATTGGTATCTGAGACATCTGCACAGGGCTGACAGAGCTGGCATACAACTCAGAGTATACCCACCCCTTGCTAGATCAAGAACAGGATGCCAGACCATCAACAAGAAGGGCAGCAGAAAGCTATATCTAAATACCTTTGCTACAGTTAAGTGAGACTCATTTCCTTTGCCTACTCCAAAATTGTATTCCAGGTGGAACAACAAACAAGAGCAAAGTAAAACAACAAAAGCTATAAAAATAAACCAACAAGTATCCTTCCAGGGAAACAGAAAAAAAAAAAAAAAAAAAAAAAAGAGGGAAAACCAAAAAAGAAAGAAACGAACAAACTCCCAAAAAGAAACCACCAAAAAAAACACCTTACACAGAAAGATGACTACATATCTTAGTTTTAAGACATTTTTTAGTTGTAAGACTGGAATAAGAACCAACTCATCCTGCTGTTGCCAGGGTAATATGTAAAGCACAGAAAGACTTGCCCTGCCTTTCCCAAGTTTCTAGAGAGGACTGCTGTGACTGCTGAGCCATTCACTGCAGATACGTTTCAGACCAACCCCACTTGAGTCCAATTTTGGAGCACTTTTGAATCTTTAGAATAAAAGACAGTGAAGTAGAACATATGACTACTAAGCTACTGCATGGACTATTTGTATGAATATCATTGTGAGCAAGAGAAAATAAGTGGTTTGAATATAGTAAGATTGTGCAAAAATTGTGTATAGTAAGTTTGTGCAAAAAGTTCTGTTTGTATTTCTTTAAGAAATTAGGAAACTATTTCAAATTATTCTCTTTAAAGTACTATTAATTTATGAAACAGAAACAGAAAGAAAGGTTTTTCCTGAGGAACAAAATTAAAAATCATTTATCTATAAAATCACAGAACCAATCACAGAACCAATCACAGAATTGCTGAGGTTGGAAAGGATCTCTCAAGATTGACTAATCAAACCCCCTGATCAAAGCAGAGTCAGCTAGAGCAGGGTGCTCAGGGCCATGCCCAGGTGGGATTTATGCCTCCAGGCATGGAGGCTACACAGCCTCTCCAGGCAATGTTTTCCAGTGTTTAATCACTTGCAAATCTCCTTAGGTTCAGACTACGAACATTCATTATGATTGCTCTCATTGGAAATTATTGTATTTCAATTTGTGCCTTTTGCCTCTTGTTCTTTCACCAGGCACCACCAAGACTGACACTTGCTTTTTCATTCCCTCCCATGAGGAATTTTTACATATTATGTAGATCCCCCTGACCCTTCTCTTCTCCAGGCTAAGCAGCCCTAGCTCTCACAGTCTCTCCTTACATGAAAGATTCTCCAACACCTTAATTGTCTTTATTGCCCATCACTGGATTCAGACCAATAAGTCTATGCTGTACTTGTACTGGGGAGCCCAGAACTGGATCCAGTACACCAGATGTGCTTCATCAGGGCTGAGTAGAACAGAATTGCCAACTTTGACCTGATGTTAACACTCATCCGAAAGTACCCCAGGATGGTGTTGGAAATTAATATTCAAATGCTATTTTAATTTTCCAGGTAATTATTGGAAGTTTTGGCATGTTGCCATCTTTGAACTTCCTTGTTGTATTAACTAGATAATGGGCATGAAAAAGAAACAAAAATGCTGTAATGAAAACTGCTTCTATTGTTAGGAGCTGACCACAGGATAATGGACTACATACATTTGTGAATTAAACTACAGTATAAATAGGCAGGATATGTATGGGCAATACTAATTATTGACAGGGAGTGTGAGACAATGTTATGGACAAAAAGTATTATTAACAAAGAGTAAGTGGAATCATAAAATTATAACTATATCTCATCTTCATTGTATAAATTGCAGTTCAACATCCTTATCCACTCCATCTTTTATCTGCATAGTATATATTAATCTTCCAGTCATATAGTTTTGACATTAACTTTGAAGAACAAGAGACTTCTGATTCTTTTCTTCTGATCTTTTTTCATTTTAAGAAAAAAACATAAAGAGATGTGATATCTCTCTTATTATTTTTTAATTTAAAATAAATATCACATAATTCACAGGAACAATGTACTCTACAAACTTTTTGTTAAGATATCAAACATGTTTCTTCTTAATCCTAGGTGAATTTTAGCTATTATATCAAAGTATTAGGAACAATTATATTAGTATAGGATTTGTAGTTTGGGAGGGATTTTTTTCCCCTTATTTTGCTGTTTTGTTTTTGGGTTTTTTTTTACCTGAATGAGTCTTCATCTGTAATTTTGCTGTGCTTTTAGGTAATTATATCCACCTGTTTCATCAGGTGAGAGAAACAAACTAAAAGCAAGTTCTGAAAGGAAGATACACAATGCAACACACAAACAGCTCCCACATCTTAAACCTTTCTGACTTGTCAGCAGCAGGAAGATAGAAGATGGATGTACTCTAAGGCACCATGATAACCGAACCTGTAAGAACCTTTTTCATTAGTCAGACTGTTTTCCTTCTCCACAGCACCGAAGGAAGTGCTTCTCCCTGGAAGACACTGAAAATCACCTTGGTCATTTGCTTTGCACACCTTGGTATTTTTTCCTTTTTCTTTTCCATATTGGGGCTGGCCTGACTAAGAACAAATACTGTTCTTTTCCACTTCCACAACATCATAGAGACACAGTCAGGTTAAACAAGAGGTAGACCAAGACATTCAGACAAGGAACTTGCAGAAATATTTTGCTGTCACAGTTTGCAGCTGGTGTACAGTGCAAGTATAAAGCCATCTCTTGGCACTGAAAGAGTTGACATTTTGCCAATGGAGGTGTCTACATGCAAAAATAAGACCTAATATCTTGATAGACCAAAGTTCTCTTGCAGTACCTTTCCTCCCCTCAGCTGTTTGTGAGGATCAAAACCAGAGATGAATTAGAAAGACTAAGCCATATCAGAGAGCTTGATTAAAGTACACTAAACTATATGCTGTAGGACAAATACCCTACAAGTTTTGCCTTTTTTGTTTTAATATAACTGTGCATAAACTATGTATGCTACCACCACCAAAACTAAGTCACATTCCTTCCTGCCTTACAACAGAACATTCTGCAGCATAATCATAGAATCATAGAATAGTTAGGGTTGGAAAGGACCTCAAGATCATCGAGTTCCAACCCCCCTGCCATGGGCAGGGACACCTCCCACTAAACCATGACATCCAAGGCTATGTCCAACCCCACCTTGAATGCCGCCAGAGATGAAGCATTCACAACCTCCCTGGGCAACCCATTCCAGGGCCTCACCACCCTCATAGTAAAGAATTTCTTCCTCAGATCCAATCTAAACTTCCCCTGTTTAAGTTTAAACCCATTACCCCTTGTCCTCTCACTACAGTCCCTAATGAAGAGTCCCTCCCCAGCATCCCTATAGGCCCCCTTCAGGTATTGGAAGGCTGCTATGAGGTCTCCACGCAGCCTTCTCTTCTGCAGGCTGAACAGCCCCATTTCTCAGCCTATCTTCATACGAGAGGTGCTCCAGTCCCCTGATCATCCTCGTGGCCCTCCTCTGCACTTGTTCTAACACTTCCATGTCCTTTTTATGTTGAGGACACCAGAACTGCACACAATACTCCAAGTGAGGTCTCACGAGAGCAGAGTAAAGGGGCAGGAGCACCTCCGTCGACCTGCTGGTCACACTCCTTTTGATGCAGCTCAGGATATGGTTGGCTTTCTGGGCTGCAAGCCTGCCCTTGATTCTCTCCCCTTTCTTCTTTTTCCAGACAGTTCTAATTCCCAGCCAATATCAAATATAAGAA
Organism: Amazona ochrocephala; assembly: GCA_039720435.1. Taxonomy (NCBI): domain Eukaryota; kingdom Metazoa; phylum Chordata; class Aves; order Psittaciformes; family Psittacidae; genus Amazona; species Amazona ochrocephala. The sequence goes on from CM077878.1 coordinate 61,488,197, forward strand.
TTAACCTAATAGCAGGATAATTTGTGAAGTTCTTTGAAATTCAGTATAAAGGATTTAATCTTTTCTCACTTACAAAAAAAAAAAAAAGCTTATGTTTCCCTCCAATTACTTTCCCTATGAGCAGTTCACTTTTAAAAGATTTTTTAATTATAGGTGTACAATGAAAATAAAATTAGCAGGTATTTTTAGAGAAAAGTAGTGAATTGCTTAGTTTATTAGTCTAAGTAACATCAGAGATTCCCTAAATGTTTAAAAACCTCTTATAGAAGATTTCTAAATTTGGCATTATATTATTACTGTTTTCACTGCTTTGAAAAGAAAAATTCTTTCTCTTCTCTTCACTAGTCTCCTTTCAGTTGTTTGTTTTGTTGGGTTTTTTTTCCTGGATATTGTACCTCATGAGGATATTTACTAACTATTGGAGAAAAGCAAAACAAAACAAATGCTTTTCCAAGATTTTATGTATTTCATAATTATTCTGTTCCTTCAGAAGAAGAAACACATGGTTTATTTAAAGTTGATCCCACACAAAGGGCTTTATTTTTAAATATATTTTATGGCTTCAGCTTCTTGGCATACAATGATTTAAGCGAGATTGTAGCTGCATATGCACATGCACATGGTTCCTGAAAAGCCTGCTCTGGATTTCTACTCCACCAACTCTAAAGATCTGAGTGTTCTGTGTTCCTTGCAGCATTGCTACATTTCCACATCAGCTCTAGTCCCCTTAGATACACTTTTAGCTTCAGAATATGTCAGGGATTCCCAAATAAAACATGGTCAAGATTCAGAAAATTATTGAAATATTAAGTTAATTATATATTTGAAAGCTGATTTGATATGGCTTCTGTAATAATAAACATTAGTGACAATAACATTTCCTGGTTATTATTTAAGCAAGTGATCATATATTTATCTTTTTTATTATCAATTTTAAATAGTTTTCCAGCTCCTGCTTGAGATGGATTCTCCATTAGAAGCTTATGCCCTCTCTCAAAAGGTGGATGCACACATAGTGAGCTCATCAGTCTGCAAAACTGGAGCAACAGGAAACTTCATCAAGAGTGAAAATGAGTGAATGCCTAAGGAGAGGACAGGAAAGTCTCTTGTTTCTGTTTTGCCTTCTGACTGCACGCAAGCAAGGCGCATTTTTCTGACAGAAGCTGTCCACTTGCATTGCCATATGGCTCCTGGTAGTCAGTTTCACCTTGAACATAGGTCTACCATCACCTTTTACGCCAGTGAACATTGAATCTACTCACTGAACATTAAACATAACCTTCTTGCAACATGAGGAGAGAGATGAGGTAACGTGTATTAGCTAATTAACAATCTCAGTGGGAAGATCCAGTGAGCAAATAGAAATTCTGCCCAGAGCATCCATGAATAATGAACATTCCTTAAGAAATAAAGTGTGGGTGACAGTGGAGAACAAACCTGACGAAATCTGAAGAACATAGAACTGGGAAACCCAGTTTATCCCACAGTTGTTTCGTTTCCCCAGTGTTTCCATTACAGCATCACCTCCAATCCTTACATAGAGTTTTGATCTGCCAGAGTATGGAAAGAAGAAAAGCAAGGACAATCTGAGGGTGGAATTGTGGCAAGAAGCTAGGACGGACCTTCAAGAACTCAGACTGAGTTTGTACAGCTTCTCAGATGAAAAGATTTATTTGCAATCTCCAAAGGGTTAGTAAAGCGTGGCTCTTGCTTTTCCACCACATAGCTGCTGAAAAAGTTTATCTGAACAGTCTTGCCATGGGTTCAGCAGTAGCAGTCATTTTTCTCCATCGTAGTAGCTGGTGCAGCGCTGTGTTTTCAACTTTCAGCCTGGGGACAGCGTTGATAACACCAGTGTTTTCAGTTACTGCAGGGTAATGTTTTGGTCTGGCCAAGGATTTTCTGAGCCTCATGCTCTGCCAGGGAGAAGGGGAAGCCGGGAGGAAGGAGAAACAGGACACCTGACCCAAACTGGCCAAATTGGTATTCCATGCCACAGTCATGCCCAGGATGTAAAAATGGAGGGCAGAGACCTGGAAGGGTAGGGGTTCGCTGATGAGTTGGGCTTCGTATTGGGTGGTGAGCAGTTGTATTCTTTTCCCTTGTATTTCCCTTATTATAATTATTGGTGGTAGCAGTAGTGATTTGTGTTATACTTTAGTAACTAAACTGTTCTTATCTCAACCTGTGGGAGTTGCATTCTTTCAATTCTCCTCCCCATGCCCCCAGGAGCTGGGGGGGAAGAAAGAGGGGGGGTGAGTGAGTGAGAAAACTGCGTGGCTGAGAGGTTTAAACCACAACAAGTCTTAACAAGATTGTTCAACGAGATGAATTTAAGAAGACTAGCAGAAGGTAGTCAGGGAGGATAACACAACACAAGTGAATGCATCATACCTAGAGGGGAAAAATCATCCAGGCAGAAAATGTATTAAGGGCATAAAAAGGTCAGAGGCATACTATAAATTCATAAGGCAGCACTGTTGTAAAGGCAGCTCTTACTTCAGGATGTGTACAGGCAGCACTACATAGGATAAGAAATGCAGCTATTGTCCTGTTTACTGGTAGTATGGGGTCATTAGCTGCAGAATTCAGGCTCATTTGGGATACCTTCCTCTTAAGAATGATGCTGGCAAGCTACTGACTCCAGAGAAGAAAACTGGAGAAAATATAAAGATGCAAAGGGTTTTGGAAAAAGTGACTTTAGAGAAAATGTAGCTTATGTATTTAGTAAAAAAACTGAAAATAAAAAATTAATGGGCTGACTAGTGGAAAACATAATTGTCTCCTATTACTTAGAAAGCAGTTATGAAAGGGGAGATGAAGATTTGTTCTTCACATACATAGGGGGAAGGACAAGAAGAAATCAGCAAACAGTTTAAGTTTAGAGCAGTAAAAATGTTCTAATGAAGAGTAATGAAGCACTTCAGCAGGCTACCCAAGGATGTGATGAACCATTCTTCACTATTTTTAAGAACAGATTAGACAAGCATATGGTAGTTTTATATGATCTGTCTTCTGTTCAATGGATTGAACAAAATGCCTAGAACTCCAGAGATTCTTTATGACACCACATGCATGATATGATCTTTTCCTCTTTTCATGTTAGTCTGAAATGTACCTTCAAAACATTACAGTGATTACACTTCAGTGTAATCATTCAGTATACAATACCAAGTTAATTTTGAAAATAGCATGGGTTAAAGTAGTCTCTTACTCTTCTCTAATACTCTAAATGAATCCTTCATCTACAATATATTTAGAAGGAAGGCTTTCAATGCCATACATCACCTAAGGTACACCTCCATTACAATGCCCTTTTTCTCCTCTTAACTGCAACAAGAGAGGATTTTAATCAAATATCCTTAAAAAGATATCTGATGAGCAAAGTGAATATATTTAAATATAGCAGAAGCAGGCATGATTAAGTGCATAAAGAATTGAGGCTAGAAGTTGCTACAATAAAAGGTTGAGTAAAAATTAATTTTAGCGTAAGGTTTGTATGATACTGCATAAGCTATTCTTTTGTTTCGTTGCCTCGTTTTTGGAGCCTTAATTTTCAGTTAGTCACTGGCTTACATCTTATCTCACACCATAATGGCAGAAATTAATGGGATAAAAGTACTCCATTCAAAGACAAATTATCATTTCACTGATCTACTTCACTGAGTGCAAATTCCCTCTGCTCCCATTAAAAGCTTTAGAGCAGTAGAAAAATGCTAGTTAACTAAAATAGTGTTTCTTTTCTTAGACCATAAAATTTTCATTTATTCTGTCTGTAATACCCTTGTGTAAATACAGTAATTTTGAAGCTTTTCAGTATAGTGTGATACATATTTTGGCATTGTTGCATGTCTGGATTTCTTCCATGGTAGTTTAATTTTGTGGTTCAGTGAGCAAAACTTAGAGTTCTCCTGAAGGGCCTCTGCTTAAAACAGTCAGGGGTGTGTTGCCTGCTGAAACAGTCAACTTTTCCCTGGAAAAGTGTCCATCCATTGTTTGCATGAACTGCATCTTTGCTTAAATTTGCATCAGTTCTTAGCAGCAGCTTCTTTTAGGCAAAGAACAAGCTGTAGTAGACAGCTAGACGAGGAAAAACATTTTCAGAGTACAGTACAAACACATAGTGTCCGTTACAATACAAGGGCTTTCAACATTTATAGAGGAAGTTAGAAGTCAAAAAAACACCAAGAGATGTCTTCAGCTGTATCAGGTTGGAGCTCCTCTAAACTGAGAAAAGGGATAACATTTGCATGTTCAAGACTGAAGGTAAAAATCACAGAATCGCAGAACCACAGAATCATTAGGGTGAGAAGGGACCTTTGGAGATCAGCCAGTCCAGAGATCAAAATTTCTTTTGAATGAACATAATATAGATTAACTATAATTTCGCAAATCCAGAAATTACAATTTCTCCCATTGCTAGGAGAAAAAAATGTTCCCCATTGTCATTAGAAGAGCTGAGTTCTTTGATAATGTTAATCCTTTGGATCAATCCATGAAATAAGGTTTTACTAGAGTAAAACGCTATACTTGCTTTAGAGAGAGTATAAAGATATGTGAAGTCCTTATGCATGCAGGCACATTTGATAAGTACACACGCACACACACACACACAAATGGCCATTCTTCTGATTGTATGTTCCATATATGAAGCACTATTCATTAAGAATAAATGACAACTGTCAGTGTAACACAGAAATCTGAACTACAGAACGGATTTTTTTCTGCCTCGCATTAACTATCTCGGAATATTCATTAACAAGGCCCACTATATGTAACTGCTATTTGTAAGAATTACCACATATATCAGTAATCATAGCCTTCAGGACAAACTAAATAAATCAACGAATACACCAAAAGAATTAAAACCACCAACACTTCTTCCTCAAAATCCCAACCCAGAATATTTGCTATGAGCATGATGAAATAAATTAAAGAAAACCATATATAAAACAACTGATTTCCACCTGTTTGTAAGCTTCCCACTAATTTTAAAAATACTTATATTTCACAAATAGTTATATTTGAAGTCCTGGAATTTCAGTTTTAGCTGGAAGAAACATTTAATATAAATCTTACAAATGAAGCCCAGAATTGCTCTGACTGCTAGAAATTTAACTGGTTTCAATGAATCATTGCTTGAGTATGTCTGATATTGCAATGAAGATAAGGCTTTAATACTTTTTTCCTGCGCAGCTGGAGCAACAGAGAATAAAGCAATGACCAAGGCTGGCAGAGTAAAACCAGGCACAGAGTCTCTTCTATGCAACTCACCTCAACCAAGGTGCCTTGGAAAGTCACCAAATGAATTCCTACATCAGTAAAGACCAAGACAGTTTCAGCACAGAGAAAAATCAGGAATTTGTTCAGTCATTCTTGGTGGAATGTAACCGCTTATCATAAACAAGAGCTTCAGGTTAGGGAATTCTGTGGGAGCAAAGGAAAACCAAAGATCCTGACACAGATAGTGTCCTTGCTATTGCATGTCCAGCAACAAAACAAAAAAAAGCCATTGGACTAAGTCCATCACATTATGTTTTAACAGTCAGAGAAAGCAGAAACTTTTGTTGAGGAACTTTTAAGGATGCAGAATAGTTAAAGTGGGACCAGGTAATAAAAGCATATTTCTCTACATGCTAGCTGGGAGAAATTCATTCTTCTCAACATAATGACCTTGTACTTGCCTGATCTAGATGGAAGCAGATCAGAATTGACAGAACACTATATACATGCCAAGGAAAGGCCTTTGGGGCTGCTCTTCACTGAATAAGTATTTCCAAAAAAGTAATGCAAAAGGCTAATATAAACTGCATCTCCAAAAATAACATAAATTCAGTCCTTATAAACTATTAATCAAGTCTGATTTAATGGGATCATTATATCTGGCATTCTGCATGTGCTAATAGAGTCTAATGCACAGATGCTTTTTCTGACTGTTGAATGAGTAATGATTTGGGATTCAGGTTTCCTTAATGGCTCCTTAATATCAACCACTTGGGCTAGAGCTGCAAATAAAAGTACATGACACTTATTTTATATGAGCAGCATGGAAAATGTGTATATTTGCAATCAAGGTAAAATTTGACAATGTAGACTTAATGACTTTTACTGAAGAGGAAATGATTATGAGGAACACTGCTTCCAGCATATATATGAAGTGCTGTCACACTGAAGAGTATGGGAGAATAAGCAAAATATTGATAAGACACTATGAATTTACATAGCAAAAATTGACTGCTTTGTGAAGGAAACTACTTATAGAATCATGGAATCATACATTAGGTAGGGCTGGAAAGGACCTTAAGATCATCAGAACTACTTATAGAATCATAGAATCATACATTAGTTAGGGTTGGAAAGGACCCTAAGATCATCAGTTTCCAACCCCGCTGCCATGGGCAGGGACAACTCACATTAAACCATGTCAACCAAGGCTCTGTCCACCCCAGCCTTGTACACTGTCAGGGATGGAGCATTCACAGCTTCCCTGGGCAACCCATTCCAGGGCCTCACCACCCTTACAGTAAAGAATTTCTTCCTTATATCTAAACTTCCCCTGTTTAAGTTTAAACCCATTACCCCTTGTCGTATCACTACAGTCCCCAGTGAAGAGTCCATCCCCAGCATCCCTATAGCCCCCTTCAGATACTGGAAGGCTGCTATGAGGTCTCCACGCAGCCTTCTCTTCTGCAGGCTGAACAGCCCCAGCTTTCTCAACCTGTCTTCGTATGGGAGCTGCTCCAATCCCCTGATCATCCTCGTGGCCCTCCTCTGCACTTGTTCTAACAGCTCCATGTCCTTTTTATGTTGAGGACACCAGAACTGCACACAATACTCCAAGTGAGGTCTCACGAGGGCAGAGTAGAGGGGCAGGATCACCTCCGTCGACCTGCTGGTCATGCTTCTTTTGATGCAGCCCAGGATACAGTTGGCTTTCTGGGCTGCAAGTGCACAGTGCCGGCTCATGTTCATTTCCTCATCAACCAACACCCCCAAGTCCTTCTCCGCAGGGCTGCTCTGAACCTCTTCTGACTGACTGGTCTGTAGTTCCCTGGGTCATCCATCTTCCCCTTCTCGAGAATGGGGGTTATATTACTCTCTTTCCAGTTGTCGGGAACTTCACCTCACTGCCATGATTTTTCAACTGAGTGAAAGAACGCAGGAAAGCAAGGTCAAAACCAAAATTTCATATGTTTTCTGCCATGCTGCATGGTAGATAGAGAAAGAAACAAACAAACAGAAAAAATTTTAGAGGACTGTAGAACAAATATATAATTATCCTATTGATTGATGAAGTTAGCTTAAGTCAGTTAACCTTATTGTTACACAGTTCCTATCTGTGAAATTTGTATCTCTTACCTGTATAATACATATTCTTTACAATGACTTGTTGGGCTTTTTTTGCTATGGAGGAAAAGATGTAAAAAACCCCAAACAAACAAACCAAAACAAAAAATACCCAACCAAACCAAACCAGACAAACCATGAACACCATGAGTAATGAAGAACATAAATCTATTCCTTAGTGCCATCAGAAATCTCACCTCACCAGGCAAAGGCATATAAAACAGTTTGAATATAGCTAGGCAAGTAAGAAGAAGGCACCCGTGAATGAATCAAGACTTAGTTCAGCTTGTATATACCCATACTTAAAGCATAAGCCTCTGAGAATTTATTACTATCAGAAGTAGCTAAGTTAAAGATAACACAGGTATGGTTACTTGCAGTAGAACCACAAATTGTGAGGTTGTACACAGACACTGATATAATGTTAGCAAATATTCTTAATAGTAACACTGGTTTTATGCAGACGCATAATGATACAAGGTGAGCCTGTATTTGTGGGTAAACTCATACATAAGTACTTGTCTTGCTCAGTCTTAACGTTGCAAATCTGGCGCTTTCAGCAGGCCTACCCTTGCTGGTATGTGTCAGTAACTCACCACGAGGAAGGAAATTTAACCTCCTTTGAAGATGACTTGACAGAGTATTTAGCTCTGCATACTCACATACTCACTAGTAAAGGTGTCCACATTATGAAATAACAGTCACTGAGATAGTAGGTGACAGGGTCTTTCAAATTGGTTTAAAAGCTGCTTGATGCAAGAATTGGAGTTATATGTACAGGGATAGGACTCAGTATAAGATCTATGTTTCAGCTGCCAATTGGTTCAGGTTTGTAGTAAATACAAGACCTTATGTTGCTACTAGAGAGATAATCAGAACCAAAAGAATCACTGAAGAAAAACCTTGGTCTTGTCACTTTAATAAATAGTTATGACATTACATACATGGAAAAGATCAAGTACGAATTATGATCAGTGACAGTTTTACTTCTGCAAAACAAAACAAATACAAATGAAAATCTCAAATTTAGATTCTGAAAGCAGACATGAGTCAGATTTTGAAGGCTAAAGTTGAAGTCTAATTAAGGAATGTTCTTATCTTGGAGCTTGATTCCTCACACACGTACACACTCATTGGGAGAAATATCTCAAGAAAACGTGTTTTAATGTTAATTAATTTTGGCAGACTGAAAGATTTTTCAGTATGGGTTCTGTTAAATTTATGGATCATTAGTCTCTTATCTTTTCATTGTGGTTTCCCTAGAGGAACCATCATAAAGTTAAATGAACCCAGTAGGAAATTATTGCAAGTCTCCTTTTCCTTTCACCCTACCTCCCTCACTGGAGGAGACAGGGTATCAATGCATTGATTCAACACAACAAATAATAAATATCTCATATAATTTGAAGTCTCTAAGGATCAGATTTTTCTGTCATTTTACAAGTGTTATGATTCATGAGAAAGTCATAACGTACAGTTTTTTTCCCAATACCAAAAGTACCATCCCACATTAAAATATGGCTGCCAATGCTTTAATAGAAGAACAAAAAAGGAAAAATAGCTGAAAGAAAAAAAGTTAACTATTTGTTACACTCCAATACATGGAAACTAATACCCCTGTGCCTCAATTTCACAGCTAAGACTAGAGATTTGTGCACACAAACAAATTGTGCCTAGAAATATATGTTCTGCTTTTTAGCTTTGAGCTTATTCTTATGACTAACTGGAAGATCATTTGATACTTCAGAGAAGTGCATGACTATGCTGTTGGAGAATGGTTAACAGCACAAGGTAACGGGTCACTGGTGGAGCTCTGCGAACAATCGCCTGTGTGAGTGTGATAACATCTGTTCTAGTTTGTTGCTGTGGTACATCAAGAAACCATTATCAGAAGATGTAACCATGGTAATAATGATCTAGAGAACCAATAAGGGACAAGGACAGTTTCTCCCTGAGCCTTGGGGAAAGTACCTAGGAAGATGGTATCAGGTAGAAGAATGAAGAGAAGACTGATAAGCAGACCACCACTGGGAAGGACTTGGCAAGATTGTGTTGTATGGTAACCAATCATGTTATAGCACGTTGCAACATGTATCCAATCAATGTATACGACGTGTATTGCAATCAGAGTAAAACATATATAAAGCGATGATTTTTGCTAATAAAGAAGAAGCTTGCTTTATCAACCATATTGGTTCGTCTGCTTGCTTCCCCCACGGTCGCACTATGCCAGTAATAAAATAATCACAAAATTCATTTCTTATAACTCATACTGCCAGAAAATAAACTTCAAGAAAGAGTGATCATTCACAGACTAAAATAGCCCCAACAGCACTTCTTGTAAATGTTGCGATACACAACTTCTATTCGCCCTAGGAAAGTAAGTAGCTTTTTAAAATGCAGAGCTCAATTTTCTTTGAAATCACATTTTGACTTCCTAGGCTTTTCAGCTGTATCTATCAGAACTATGTTGCAGGGTTTTGTTTGCCTGTTTGCTTGCTTGTTTCCATTTTTGTTTGCATACCTTGCCTGCTTTAAAATGTATTAAAAGTGTCTAAAAATAGAGGGACAGAAAAAAAAAAGTGTTTTGCGCACTAGAGTTTCAGTGACCTGAATGTTTGTGCCTCTGCACTTTATCTCCTGCAAACAGCTGCCTCCTTGACATGAGACATAATTCACTAAAATAAAAAGATACAAAGTGCCGCTCCTAGTAATAAGGAGAAGGAAGCAATTCAGTGTTCATGAATGTAATTTGAAATGCTTATGGTACAAAAAAGGGATTTATATTTAATTCCAAACCAAAAAGACATACTTGACTGTTGGATAAAAGTTACAGTATTTTATAGCCTTCCCCCCCCCCCCACCCCGTTTACCAGATGAGATGGAGAGTATTTGATTTCTCTTATTGTCCCAGAGATTTCAACACCAAGATCAGCAAGATTGATGCAGTACCTGATAAGCTGGCCAAACATTTTCATGTTCATTTGGTGCACCTTTTCGCAAGATACTGCAGTCAGAAGTCATTACTAAAAGCAAAACTCAGCAGTCATTTTAATCAGACATTGGCAAAGTCAGCAGCAAGTAAGCTAAGTGGATATATTATTTCTGAAATCTGACACTGTGATTGTAGTAATGTTCTTGAAGGTAAACGACAGGATACTATATAAAATCAATAATGACAGAATCAAGTACTTCTTTGAATGGATGTCACACTTGATTGTATAAAGAGTCTGGCCATTGCTTATTCAACTCTAACTGTGGTTAATGACTCACCTGATGTGCAGATGAAGTGAGTACCTGCTGACCTTAAGCTATAATGAGAAAACACAGTTTAAAAAACAAAATAGTATTCTGTTCTCGTTTTCATGCCTACAGAGCATTACTAATGTGATATATTTCTGACTTCCTCTACACAACTGAAGACAGAGACATCAGGCACATGGAAGTTTGCAGAGAAACACGGAATAGTGTCTTCCTTCACAATGAAGCGTCTTTCCAGTCTTCAGAGGTCTTTAACGCTTTTTCTTTTTTTGCCTTCTTTTTTTTTTTTTTAAATATAAGGTGAGAAGCAAAGATCTTCCAGCTTCTTAAGACAGTTAACTGGCAAAATTCTCTCTTGTGCCAAAACTTAAGTTTGAATTCCAATTTACTTATATAAGGTAAACACTGATGAATGTTTCTGAAACAGTTTTGGATGATGCTGTGCCTGCAGTCTGACCATTTGCTATCAACAGACACATGCAACTATGTGCTTCAGTGCCTCAAGTCCAGCCTTTTAGATTAAAGTGCCTTCTACAACAGTCCACACAAAGCTGTGAGTCATGACCCTGAAACGACAGCATAACAGCCGCACATTCAGACTAGCATTAATAGACAAATCAACAAATCAGTTGAAATACAAAGTAAATGAAACTTGGTAAATATTTTGTTTACAATTAGTTGATTTAAGCCAGGAGCTGGCTGAGGGTGCCTTTACAGATAAGAGATTTAGCCCTGCTAGTGATCTATATATTGTTTCCTGGTTCCCCAATTCTTCAGTTTCACTTTTGCCCCTAACTCATCAGAGCCTGTAAGCATGATGCAAAATTACCAAAATATCAAATGCATCACTATACTTGAGTACTTCAAAATGCAAAACAGCAAAATGATGAATTCAGTAAAGGATAATATCCTTGGGATACAGAAAATGTCAGTAAATATGACAAAGATGTGGCTGGCTCCTGTTACAATCCGATGCTCCAACTACAGAGACCTGAGAGACAGGAGAAGATAGCTTCCCTCCTCTTATGAGCTGGTAGATGGCTTCTTTAGCTCATATTCACTTTATCTGACTTAAGTGTGGGACTGAGACAAAAGCAAGGACAAGTATAAAAGGGCATAAATCATCTACTCCAGATGTTTATCTCTCTTCACTCCCCCAAGGCTCACACCAACTTTGGACAATTGGTCTCTCATTTTAGATACCTCAGGAAGATGATGAAAGACCCTAATATCTCCTTATTCTTCTGGCACAAAGACTGATGACATTTTTGCTTTGCAAGCAAGAAAATGAATTGTAGGAAATATACGTGGGTAGATTTCAAACAGACTGCTAGCTGGCTCCCGGTTTTGTGAAGGATATGCACAGGTCTAGGAGAATTTCCAACTGGAGATATGGTCAAAACTTCCTACTTAAATAATTTCTCTGAAAGAATTAGTCAGCTGGGAGGCACTTCTACATGATCAGTACAAACTTATTCCATACATACTGAAAGCAGTTTATTGCTCTATATTTAACTTTTAATTAATATAGAAATTTGAAATTTGCAAAAATTATGTTGCATTAAATGATCACCCCAAAGATATGAGCAATACTAAAATCATTCTTACTAAGTTCTTGTATGCTAGTTGTTTTTCAACAATATTCACTTTCAGCAGTTTTTAATATTTAAGAAAATTTAATAAGATAATTAAATGATGTAATTAAATAATAATCTAATAATGCAATTAAAAACTACTGACAACTATTAAAAAAATATACTCTTCAGAGCAGTCATCACAAGCTAGTTTTATGGAAAATTCTGTTTGGCAATTTAATTGCCATTTGGTTTTCAGCCGTTAATCATACTTCTTGTGCAGGATCCCCTTTCTTTCAACCTCTCTCTCATTCATTATCTCTCTTTTCTCCTACATATTAATATACTTTAGTGTGTATATGTATTTAAAAGCATACTTATAGGATCTATTCCATATTTGATCTAATCAGCAGGGCATCTCTGACATCTGCATATTAGCAGCAAAATCCTAAAAGTTGAATAAAACATCCCTAAAGACACTAGACTTTAAAAAATTACTGAAGACATCAATCATAAAATATAATGAACACATAAAGAGTAAATGAATATAGATGCATTGTTAATTCATGTGCTACTGTGCTATGAAAATCATGCCAGTGATTAAAATGTGGGGACAAAGTGAAAAAATAATGTAAAAATTAAGAAAGGCTTTTAAAGGCAGAGATCTTACTTAATTTAGCTATGTTCAATGACCAATCTTTTAGAAAGATAGGATCTCTGCCTGAACACAGGGTCATGGGCAGAAAACTGTTATTATTATTTCAGTGGTTTCTTGTTGTTTGTGGGTTTTTTAATAATAAAAAAAATTAACTTTAGTAACAAAAAGTATATAAATAATGTAAATACATATCTTAAACATAAAGAAGGTGTAAAGTATGCTTTACTTTAGGCCAATCAAGTCCTCTCTGCCCCACTAATCTTATACTTCTTGGTTGATCATCAGATTACTGTTTAGCGGTAATCTGCTAACAAATGCTAAAATGACATAAACTACCTGTAATAGCTATTGACACATGCTAAACTGCTCTATTCCCATCCTATCTCAAGTATACCATGTTCTCTATTAGACTTGGAATCACAGAATCATAAAATTGTTTAGACTGGAAAAGACCATTAAGATCACCAAATTCAACTGTTAATCTAGCACTGTCAAGTCCATCATTAAACCATGTCCGTAAACTCCATATCTACATGTCTTTAAAATACTTCCAGGGATGCCAACACAGGGCAGTGGTTGAGTCACCTCTTCCAGTGCTTGACAACTCTTTTGGTGAAGAATTTTTTATCTAATATCCAACACACTTCACTGTTCACATTCCTTTCCAAGCACAGACTGCCTGCAGCTGTGGGTTATAGCAAATGGAACCCCAAGAAGTAGGCTACAGGCTTCGGCAAGTGGAATGTTTAGCTTAACATGGGAGAAGCATATTGCATTCTGGGGTGGGCCAGATTCCTCCCGGCTGTTCCTGTGTAGTACCACCATACCCCTCCAGCAATTTGACTGAAATACCATGTGTAGTCTTAGTTACACACGGAAAATAATTTAGCACTGCTTAAAAATTCACTATGTCATGTGTAAGCTACTTGGCCACTCCAGCATTGCCAGTAGTTCTTTTATATGTTTTTTTTAACAGCTCCCTCAGACTTAGCAATGCCACTTAGCTTTACCTCCAATCTTCCATAGAGAAAAATATTTACTCAGCATACTGTTACATAAAGATGTGAATGCTTCAGAAATCTCCTGATATTTCACAAGCTATTTATCAGAGAACTACACTACTCTTTCCTCTTTGAATACATATAAGAAATGTCAGGTAAAAAAATCATGAGAAATATACCTGAGTATTCCAACCAAAGGTACCCCAAACCCAGCATCTTGTCTCCGAAGCTTGGTCAGCAACAGCTGCTTAGGGAAAGCACACAGAAAAATGACATAAAGGGAAACTTCCCAAACAGATCTTCTTTCTAGAAACCTTGGATCCTTAAAAATACTTAACCAGCAAAGCAGATGACCCAATAGCCTCCAAAAGTATTATATGAATTTTGTTCAGCTAGAGCAGAAGCTGCTGTTATTTGGAACCAATTGGGTTCAAGGGTCTGACTGTGAAGGTCACTTGCTATAGGAGACACCCTGGAAGCAGAGGCAGTCAACCCCTCTCCACTGTACAAGCTGCCAGAAGTAAGAGTTATCCTCAGACTGCATTAACAGGGCAGCATTGACCAAACTTGTTCAGGAGTCGCTACACATCCCAGGTGTCAGTACTCCCTTTACAGTTAAACCTTTAAATAACTGTTACAATCATTGCTATTTTGCCAGTGACAGTTCTATTTGATGCATGTGCCAAGGCTGTTGGCAGGGTGGCCTCTGTGCTACAACCGGTACACTGCAGGGCATAGGTAAGTCCCACAACCAAGATGCTGGCACCTCTGGGAAAGCATATTTAGGAAAAGGCAAAAGATTTTCAGAGTGAAGAGATGGAAACAAAAATTGGGAGAAGTAACAGCAAGGTCAGAAAAGGAAAACGAGGAGGTACAGCAGGAGCTGGAGCAGGTATTCACACTGCAGCTCATGGAGAGTCCATGCTGGAATGGGATAAACGTGTGAGAAGGAAGCAGCAGCAGCAAGACACTGCTGTGAAATGATGCTAACCTGACCCATCCTCCCTGTGCCGCTTTGGCTGGTGGGGAAGGAGTCTGAGTTCAGCTGGGCAGAGGAGGGGAGGAAAGCCCATGAGATTTTTCATCCAATTTGCTTCCCCTGTCCCACTGAAGAGAGCGAATGAGTAAGCGAGCAGCTGGGTGGGCTTTGGCTGCTAGCCAAGGCTAACCTGCCACCACAGAAGAGGTGAGAACTGGCAAAGGATACATAAAGCCCCTCTGGTAGTCAGAAATATCTGGCTGTGTGTCTCAGGACACAGCTGCACTTCATGAGAGATATGGGCTTTGTACAGTTTAAAAAGCATGGCAATTGGTATACGCTCTTTTTTCGCTTACTGTTGGTAGCATATCATTGGAAAACAACAGAAGAAAACCCATTGAGATAAATTCTTTGGAAAATTAACTCAATATGAAAAAAGCAACAGCACCCTATCTGCAAGTCAACAGCTACAAACCAACACTGAAATATAATGGTGGGAACTTGGTTGTACTGAAGCAACTCCTTGCACACATTGGAGGGTAATTGAAGAGGGTCATATATATCTATTGTTCAAGTGACAAATGTCATTGAGTGTACAGAGCAGAAGGTATTAAACTTCCTTAGAGGACAGAGTTCAGTATTTGACTAAAGTTGTCAGATTACGATTACACATAAATTATGGTGGCAACAAGGGAAGGACCAAATCTGCTGAGCTGAGATGAGCAACAGAAAATTCCTGTTAAATGT
Source organism: Amazona ochrocephala (assembly GCA_039720435.1). Taxonomy (NCBI): domain Eukaryota; kingdom Metazoa; phylum Chordata; class Aves; order Psittaciformes; family Psittacidae; genus Amazona; species Amazona ochrocephala. Next base: position 61,503,764 of record CM077878.1, read on the forward strand.
GTTCATATGTGGATCTAATGACTGAATAAGTCTTCTAAAGTTTCTAAGATATTCCCTACAAATAGCCAGATGATTTTTCAGTCAAAGGTTCAGAGAGATTAAAAATCAAAGATCAATATAAGTTATGTTGCTAATGCTTGTTTAATGCTGGACACGCTTATTAAAAAAAAAAAAAAAGGTTCATTTGATTCTCTGTGGAATCAACTGTATTACGAATCAAGCCTAAAATTGCATTAAAACATGATGCTGCACCTGTTATAGCCACACTTTTCTTAGAATACTGCTCATCCCAGTGATACTAAGAAGCAGTCGATTTAAAAAAGAAAAGCATCAGAACTATATAAACCAATGTTTTACTCATGAAAACGTTGATGTATGGGATTTTAAACTGATTCGTTCAAAATAGATACTACTAAAGGTACTTTTAAATGAAAAGCTTTGTCCACCTCTCCTTTAGAAGATATCTTCTTACATTACAAGGATCATAAATGAGCATATTATTATCAATGCAGTGGGCACTTCCAGGTGACTTTACCTGAAGAAACCTTTGAATCTGGCTTCCATTCCTGATAACTCAAGTAAAAAGAGAAAATACCTGTGTCAGGAAACATAAGCAGGAATCACGGAAGAAGAGCAGTTCATCTAACTGATATCAGTGGGTGAGTCATACTTCTTGAGGTTTACCTGATTTTTTCACTCATTTGCTTGCAAAGGATTGACTTGGAAAAGGGACCAAGGAGCAACAAGGTCTGGAACAGCAACAAAAGATTCATCAGGAACATAAGTCTTTATTTCTTGGCAGATTTTAATTTCTTCAATAAATTTGGTGAGGTACTGGAATGGGATGCCCAGGGAAGTTGTGAATGCTCCAGCCCTGGCAGTGTTCAAGGCCAGGTTGGACAGAGCCTTGGGTGACATGGTTTAGTGTGAGCTGTCCCTGCCCATGGCAGGGGCGTTAGAGCTTTATGATCTTAAGTTTTTTTCCAATCCTAACTATTCTATGCTTCTATGATTCTATAATTTACAGGAAAATTACTAACTAACCCAAAATACGTCTGACCAGCTTTAAACATGTGCACACTAACCACATGTCTGTAGGAAAAAAAAGTGCACAGCTTTTGGCTTAACATTTTACCAAACCTTAGTTGTCATATGTTAAATTATCACTTTAGAAACTCTGGATAAGATCATTCACTGTAACAAAGCAGTGAAGCTTACTTTTCTTTTTTTTTTTTTCAATTACAGTTTTCTATAATCCTAGAAAGAATAATTGCTAATCACATGCAGTTGTTTCCCCTTGATAAATATTTCATTATTTTTCATCTAATTTTAGCTCTTCTCTTATTAATTCCACCAGTCAGAAAGATCATAATTACTGAAGCCATACATCATCTCCCAGAAATCTCTAGCAACAAAGCAACTGCATATTTTCTGTCTAAGGTGCAGGAAAAAAAAAAAAAAAGAAAAAAGAAAAAAAAGTCTAAAAAGAGGAAGTTACTATAAAATAAACTGCAGCCTAAATACAATCCCTGCAAAATCAAGCAAATTTTAACGCACAAAACATACCTTTGAAATTCTGAACAAAACCCATCAGTACTTTAAATAGGTTTAGTTTTCAAATATTCTAAGATAGTATCCCACCATAGATTATTAAGCATAGTATAAATACTTTAAAAATAATAACAAAATAAATTCTTCATGTATGAAAAGCTAAGAACTGGGTGAGATTCTAGATTTAGTATAAAAAAGAACCCACTAAAATTCATTCTGTGGGACATTCCCCTCCCCCCTCCCCCAGTTTTCTGGGTTTGTGTTTTCTAGAGACAGTATTCTTCAGCTCATGATGTCTTTTAAAATAAATTTCAAGATGGATCTTTTTCCATTCTTTTATCTCTCCCAAACTTCATTATTACAAGCATTTACTTAAATAACTTTCTATGAATTCTGCCTAGTTAAATGTACGAGTCCAAGTCTGGCCTTACACTTTTGCCAGCTGAAAATCCTCTATAGGCTAAGTATTTTTAATCACTGTAAAAGTGCTCTGTCATTTATGCTGTGAAAAACTCCTACCTGTCTTTTTTTCCTTCAGATTATTAAGAGAAGTAATCTTTTTTCATCATCTCTGGCTGGAATGAAAGTGCAGAGGTTTAGATTTCAAAAGACTTCCTATTGTAGACTTTTTGAGATTCAGCCATTAGTATTTTCCTGTTATTCAGTGTGAAACAATGGTTCGCACTAAATGGGTTTTTTATACTGTGATTTAAAAGGAAGGTTTTGAAAAAAAAAATAGAGAATAATGTAAGGATATATACAGTCTTGACACGAAGAAAAAGCAAAGAAGAAAAAAAACCCAGGATCCCTGGACAAACAGAAGTGACACGCTCACATTTGCTTTTTCCCTGGAGCCTAATGTGACATGCAGCAGCCAAAGCTTAATAAAATTTCAGTGACTATGTTGATTAAAGTGCAAGAATTTTTATTCACACTTCAGGCAGTTCCCATTCTCAGTTCCTTTGGCAAATTATGCGTATACAATTTATTTTTGAAAAATGTAATTTCATGCTGCAATGGCAAGATCCATTTTCATTGCTCTTGTGCATGACAATAATCCCTGGTAAGTATGAAAGATGAGAAAAAAAAAAAAAAAAACAACACGTAAGACCTGTAGGGCAAATCTTCTATAGCAGAAAACACAAAGATGAGATCTGCATGTAAAGAAGTGAGATTCACCATACACAAACCTGTATCTCAAAATTATTAGGTTATTAATAAGATTTGACTATACGAGTCAAAGAGAACAACCTCTACCATGTATGGTTTGGTCACATTGAATCTCCGTATAGCCTGTTCAAGTCATCAATATCTAACACTCTCCACCCAATCCAGCCAGCCTTGCCCTCTTCTACAGTTATACATTATTAGTGATGTTAAACCAGGTGGTACTAAAAACAAAAGTGTGGTAATCTTAATTGTCTTGTCTTTTCTGAATGTCCTTTACCAAGGAGTATCTACACCCATAGTTCAGCCACCAGCCATCACCAACAAAGCACCAAAGCTTGTCAGAACCAAAAAATCCTAGAATATCTCAAGTTGGAAAAGACCCATGAGGATCGAGTCCAACTCCCTAATTCTCACAGTAGTACCTAACACTAAACTGCATGATTAAGAACACCATGCAGATGATCCTTGAATTCTGATATGATTGGTGCCATGACAATCAAGGGCCACAGGCTCCCTGCAGAGCTTATTTCAGTGACCTACCAGCCTCTCAGTGAAGAATGTTTTCTTAATGTCCAGTCTGAACTTTCCCTTATACAGCTTCATTCCATTTCCCTGTGTCCTGTCACTGATCACCACAGAGAGGAGATCAGCACCTTCCCCTCAGCTGCCTCACTTGAGGAAGTTGTAGACTGTAGTGAGAGCACGTCTCTGTCTTCTCCAAGCAGAACAAGCCAAATTACCTCAGCCATTCCTTGTAAGTCTTGCCCTCAAGACATTTCACCGTATTGTTTGATCTTCTCTGAACACACTCTAAGAGTTTGATGTCCTTCTTATATTGAGGCACCCAAAACTGCAGATTGTACTCTAGGTAGAGAAGCACCAGTGCAGTGTAGAGTGGAACAATCACCTCCCTTGACCAGCTAGTGATGCTGCATTTAATGCACCCCAGGACACGGGTGGTCCTTTTGGCTGCCAGTGTACATGGTTGACTCATATTTAACTTGCTACCAAACCCCCAGATCTCTTTCAAGAGGGCAAATGAACTCAATTCTGAACTAGCCTTAAAGCTCTAAGTTTAAAATTAATCTGAGGCATCTCTTCCTCCCAAGTTCAGACATCAGATATCCCTCTCCCTTGACACCAGTGGTGTGTATGGATACAATCTCAACAAAGGGTTGACTTCTCACCAGTTCTTTTTAACTTCTACCACCCAGAAGAAAGAAAAAATCTGCCAGCTGCAGCCTAGTGGTTCCTTCATTCTGGAACAGAGTAACAGAGACATGAGGGCTCTGTGCAGTCTTTTTACCTCATACATGTAGAAGAGTACCTCATATGCATCTTTGTTATGTCAGAAAAAGGGCCTTGGGGGCTTAGAAGACATAACTACATAGATTCACTGGCCCACATATATATCTGTAAGAGCCTTCTCCATGGTGCTTTCACATGGGAAGAGAGTCTGTTTTGTCAAACGACTTACTCATAGTATCAAGTTTGGGACTAAAGGTTAGTTATTTCAAGCCTGACATGCACTGGGACTGTTTAATTGTACAGTTGAAACAGAACCTACCAAATGAGAAATGAAAACTAAAAATTGGTTATAAAACAAATATACAGCATAAGAAATTGGTAATTTAAGTGAATAAAGAAGTAAGTAAAATTGATTTCAAGGATTATGAAGATTTTAACTTCAGTGTTTAGTAGGCATTTCTAAATAATTATTATCATGGTAGGTTTTCCACTTAATTGACAGGCCTGAGAAAGACTCAGCACACATCAACCTAATTTGTAATTAAATTTTGGATTTAAAATAAGCCACTTGAAATCTGAGAGATGTTAGACAGATCTCTTCTCAGCAATAATGTAAATAGAAGTGTTTGCATAATATAAAATGCTGAAGTTGAATGAAGGTGAAGTATACATGGCAAAATGGCAAAATCGATGACTTCATATTGAAAAACATCCATCACAGAATCACAGAATCACAGAATAGTAAGGGCTGGAAAGGACCTCAAGATCATCGAGTTCCAACCCCCCCGCCATGGGCAGGGACACCTCCCACTAAACCATGCCATCCAAGGCTATGTCCAACCCCACCTTGAACACCGCCAGGGATGAAGCATTCACAACTTCCCTGGGCAACCCATTCCAGGGCCCCACCACCCTCACAGTAAAGAATTTCTTCCTCAGATCCAATCTAAACTTCCCCTGTCTAAGTTTAAACCCATTACCCCTTGTCCTCTCACCACAGTCCCTAATGAAGAGTCCCTCCCCAGCACCCCTATAGGCCCCCTTCAGGTATTGGAAGGCTGCTATGAGGTCTCCACGCAGCCTTCTCTTCTGCAGGCTGAACAGCCCCAACTTTCTCAGCCTATCTTCATACGAGAGGTGCTCCAGTCCCCTGATCATTTTCGTGGCCCTCCTCTGGCCTTGTTCTAACAGTTCCATGTCCTTTTTATGTTGAGGACACCAGAACTGCACACAATACTCCCGAAGCACCTGCTTGTTTTGGGAAGCACTAGCTTTTCAATTTCTTCTTCTAAAATAGGATTTGCATTGTCTAATAGATTTCATATACTTTTTCCACCATTTGAGCAGAAAGAGTTCAGATACTCATTGTCCCTTAAGCATTTTTATGATTAATTATACTATATAGTAATGCAGCACCACAGAGCCAATTAAAAAAAAAAAAATTGTGTGAGCATTTGTAAAATGAAAAGGCAAAAAGGTAGCTGAAAGGACATTCAGACCAGGCAGGTATGAATTTTCACACTGGAAACGCCAATAAAAATAAAGTTTCCTTCACATTTTTAATTCCCTGAAAAGCTGCTAAATGGTACGAAATACTAGCCTAAATAAGACATTTCCCTGACCTTTCTCTTTTCATTTTTGAGCATCAGAACTTGTAGTTAAAACAACAGAGAAGGAAGAAGGAAGGAAAAAAAAAAGGGAGAAAAAAAAAGCCCCCGAAACCAACAAAACCACAGAAATGCATATACAGATTATTATATTCTTCTACATATGAGAATATTAAGGATAAACTTTCACTGTTCTCCGAGAAAGGCTGTTACTTTGGTGTCAGAGCGCTTCCTGTAATGGAGGTCTTCTTTTGAAACGCTTAAGTTGACATGGTTTTATACAGCTTTGTAACAAGAAAATGACAAACATTGAAAGCTGGTGTCAGAGGCAACTCAGAAGGTGACCAGCATTTAGCATTAAGACACTTTTACTAAAAAGAAACCAGCCATAAGAGACAGAGGGGCCAAATTGCTTCTTTGGACAGCAATATCAGCTTCCACTGGCCTCTGATACAGGTATGGAAGGCAAAATTGACCTTCTCTGCACTGTTCACTAAAGGAAAAGTGATCCTGGATGTTGGCACTGACTGCTATAATACTACATGTTAGAAATACGTTAGACTGTATTTTTTTTTTGACAACTGACCTTACTATTTTTGCAATTAGTCATTAGACTATTCTCTAGCAGAAAAGACTTGGAGAAGCATCTTCAAAGTTAAGCAAAGCATATGGTTCATTGTGTATTTCACAACAGTAGTCAGATGCTTCAAATTAAACACAGCCTTTGTTGAACCAGGACTTACTGAAGGCCACTTTGGTATGCACAATGACAAGCATATTTCCAGGCCCACTTATTAAAACCCTACTGACTAAAAAACGTTCATTGATGAAGAATAACAAATCTTTTGGTACAGCAGTACACAAAAGAAAAGTGCCACAACAGGAAAACATGGGGGGAGGGGAAAGGAAGTATTTGTAAAGGAAGGCTTTTGCATTAACTACCTATAAAACAAGCTCAAAAAGTATAAATAATACTTTAAGAAGTTTATCTTTGTTGCAAAACCATCATTGTTACCTGCACCTAATATCTCAGGGTCTTCTAAAATACTAAATAATAGATGTGTTATTAGATTAATTATAGTGGCTTTTATTTGCAGACATCATATACTTTCAGACCTTTATAATAAGGTCTTGCAAGGAATAAGTCTGGCATTTATAAGAAAGACTGATATTTAATGAATATGCAAGGTAAATGTGTGAGACAAGTCTTGGAAGGCAGACGCGGGGACGGTGAAGGTGGGGACCCTGGGCCCACTGTGGGGGAGGATCTTGTTCGGGACCACCTTAGGAACCTGAATGTATACAAGTCCATGGGACCGGATGAAATCCATCCGCGGGTCCTGAAGGAGCTGGCAAATGAAGTTGCTAAGCCACTCTCCATCATATTTGAAAAATCATGGCAGTCAGGTAAAGTTCCCAATGACTGGAAAGAGGGAAATATAACCCCCATTTTTAAGAAGGGGAAAATGGATGAGGCGGGGAATTACAGACCAGTCAGTCTCACCTCTGTGCCTGGCAAAATCTTGGAGCGGATTCTCCTGGAAGGCATGCTAAGGCACATGAAAACCAACAAGGTGCTTGGGGACAGCCAGCATGGCTTCACTAAGGGGAAATCCTGCCTGACCAATCTGGTGACCTTCTATGAAGGGGATACAGAACTGATGGACAGGGGCAGAGCAGTTGATGTCATCTACCTGGACTTGTGTAAAGCATTTGGCACTGTTTCACATGACATCCTTGTCTCTAAGTTGGAGAGACATCAATTTGATAGGTGGACCACTCGGTGGATAAAGAACTGGCTGGATGGCCGCACGCAAAGAGTAGTGCTCAGTGGCTCAATGTCCAGCTGGAGACCAGTAACGAGTAGTGTCCCCAAGGGATCGGTGTTGGGACCGGTCTTGTTCAACATCTTTGTGGGTGACATGGACAGTGGGATTGAGTGCGCCCTCAGCAAGTTTGCCAATGACACCAAGCTGTGTGGTTCAGTTCATAAGTTGGAGGGAAGGAATGCCATCCAGAGGGACCTTGACATGCTTGTGAGGTGGGCTGATGCCAACCTGATGAAGTTTAACCATGCTAAATGCAAGGTCCTCCACCTGGGTCGGAGCAATGCCAGGCACAGCTACAGATTGGACGGGGAGGAGATTCAGAGCAGCCCTGCGGAGTAGGACTTGGGGGTGTGGGTTGATGAAAAAATGAACATGAGCAGGCAGTGTGCGCTTGCAGCCCAGAAAGCCAACCGTATCCTGGGCTGCATCAAAAGGAGTGTGACCAGCATGTCGAGGGAGGTGCTCCTGCCCCTCCACTCTGCTCTTGTGAGACCTCACTTGGAGTATTGTGTGCAGTTCTGGTGTCCTCAACATAAAAAGGACATGGAACTGTTAGAACAAGTCCAGAGGAGGGCCATGAGGATGATCAGGGGACTGGAGCACCTCCCGTATGAAGATAGGCTGAGAAAATTGGGGCTGTTCAGCCTGCAGAAGAGAAGGCTGTGTGGAGACCTCATAGCAGCCTTCCAATACCTGAAGGGGGCCTATAGGGATGCTGGGGAGGGACTCTTCATTAGGGACTGTGGTGAGAGGACAAGGGGTAATGGGTTTAAACTTAAACAGGGGAAGTTTAGATTGGATCTGAGGAAGAAATTCTTTACTGTAAGGGTAGTGAGGCCCCGGAATGGGTTGCCCAGGGAGGTTGTGAATGCTTCATCCCTGGTGGCATTCAAGGTGGGGTTGGACATAGCCTTGGATGGCATGGTTTAGTGGGAGGTGTCCCTGCCCATGGCAGGGGGGTTGGAACTCGATAATCTTGAGGTCCTTTCCAACCCTAACTATTCTATGATTCTATAACTAGATTTTGCATAGTCCAAAGTTGAATTGAGATGCATAATTTAAAGCAAACATTCATAGAAATATCATTTTAATTTTCAGAATAATCTCATTTTCAGGGGCCACATTACATGTAAAATGTATTAATATTGTAATATCTATATTTCTTGTTTATTTGCTTCTAATAACATACTATAATATATTGCTGCTATATATTTCATTTTTTCAGAGGCTGTTTTTTTATGTTACCTATCATTGCCTTTAAAAGTCTTAATAAATGCATCTTTACCATCTTAATAATAATGATTATTCAAAACAGAACATTCTCTGACATATTCTCTGACTTTTTGAAATAGTACATACTGAAGTGCTGCATAACTTACAAGCAGATCACTGTTACACATGTAAATGCAGCAACTAAATGTTGGTGCTTAGTAAAGTTTCTAATTATGGTGAATACATATATACTGTACTTGGATCATAGAATCATGGAATAGTTAGGGTTGGAAAGGACCTTAAGATCATCTATTTCCAATGCCCCTGCCATGGCCAGGGACACCACGCACTAAACCATGCCATCCAAGGCTCTGTCCGACCCAGCCTTGAACACTGCCAGCAATGGAGCATTCACAACTTCCCTGGGCAACCCATTCCAGGGCCTCACCACCCTTACAGTAAAGAATTTCTTCCTCATATCCAATCTAAACTTCCCCTGTTTAAGTTTAAACCAGTTACCCCTTGTCCTATCACTGCAGTCCCTAATGAAGAGTCCCTCCCCAGCATTCCTATAGACCTCCTTCAGATATTGGAATGCTCACGTAATTCACTTTTCATTCATCTTTAGGCTCTATGCCTGATTAAAACGATATAGAGTGCAGATACCCCATGTTCCAAGCAGTCATCAGATTTTAGAAAAGCAATCCAAAAGCTTATTTTCAAAGAAACATAATTATTTTGTATCAGATTCTGGCACTATGTTTAGCCAAATATAATAGAGATACATTTCATCCTTTCCTATGCCTGGTCTACATTGTCAATGTTGTATTAGTATTGGAGGGAAAAGATAACAGACTTAGATTTTGCTGTGGGTTTATATGGTAAAAGTTGCTTTGTCTTGCTGTGGATTTTGTAGTTCTTACTTCTCCGCATAAAGCTAGATTTGATCAAGGCTACTCATACAATCTCCTTAGAAGGAAAGAAATAATGTTATACAACCTTGCTGAACTTCAAGCAACTACATCAGCTTTCAACCCAAAGATACCCAATATTACAAGACAGGTTCCACTCTGCCTAGTTCTTATTTCTTTACTGTAAAAATGAATATTGATAAATGGGAGTGGGTTCAAAAAATAAGCAATTTAAGTAGCTCAATAAATTATTTTTTTAAAAGAAATCAAAGCAGTGACAGAAATCCAAACGTAGGCAAAACCAGAACATTTCAAACTGTAGAAGGAACACACAGCACAATGACTAGAATTAGAAGGATGAAACTTTCTTAAAATAAGGCACAGTTATTTGAAAAAAAAAAAAAATTAAGGTAAATTAGTAATTGATAAATTTTCTTGAGAAAAAAAGGTAACTTCCTGTAGCTGAATCTTTAAATTGCGACCAGAAAATTTTCTTTATAGATTACATTTATATATATTCTTATATTTTTATATAAATGTTATTTATATATAAAAATATATATTTATATTAATATATATTACATTTATGTTTGTACATTTGCTTTTAATGAGTATCTTAAGAGCTCTGATTAGGTTCTAACTAAATCATAGTAATGAAAGTGCTGACTTTCTAGAAAAACAATGGGACAAGCAGGCTGAGCACCAAACTTCATTCTGGCAATTTTACATTAATACATATTATATTTAGGTGAATATATATATATATAGGAAAGAAATTTTTTGCCTGTTGAAATTACTTGGAAATGTAGCCATTGATATAAAAGGTCAATATTTGCTATTGTAAGTGCACGTATATCAGAAAAAGCACAAGCCAGTTCTGAGGTGAACCACATTAAGACAAATGAGAAAGGCCTGTGAAAGACAGTAAATGGCAGCGCAAGGGCAAGAGTCCATGCCAACATGACCATTACTATTTTGAAGGGAAACATTATACCTCTCTGCATCTTTCCTCTCTTGTTTCCCTGTCCTTCCTCAACATTTTTTGCCACTTTTACATTAGAAGGCTGACTGAAACATTCTGCTAATCAGTTTAATTGCATTTATCTTATGTTACAGACTTACCCAGCAGCCTACAGTTTAACCTGGAAAAAAAAAAAAAAAAAAAGAGAAAAAAAAAAAAAAGGGGGCAAGAACTTTGCTCTCCTTGCACTTATTATAGGTTATAAGCAAGGTCTTACTAATTAACAAAATTCTATAGCCCAGACAATGAACATGACAAAGAGCGAGGGACCTGTCCCTGTGAGCTGATAAACCTATTTCGTAGTCAGGAATTTCCAACATCAGATTATTCTCCCAATCAATAATGCACCCAGTGTGTTTCTTTTGTCAGTCAAATATTGATCTAATCATATCTGATTTTAAAGATCTGCTTCTTCATACTTCATGGCCTGAAATCATAGAATCTGTGCAGAAAACTCTCTTTTCTTCGATGGACAAAAACAGAAGGCTGAACTCCTGGTAAATCCATTAGCTGTGGTCCTTTAACTACAATCGGTTTTAGTTGTACATTTGCTTTTAATGCATACCTTAAGAGCTCTGATTAAGTTCTAACTGAATCATAGTAATGAAAGTGATGAATTTCTTTAAAAAAAAAAAAATGGGAAAAACAGGCTGAGCACCAAACTTCATTTTGGTCATTTTTCATCCACATTCAGTGATGGCCTTGTTGACACCACAATTAATCCTTTCATTCTCCAGTGAAAGCATCAATAAAGCCTCAACCGTATCCTTCATTATATGGCCCTCAGTACATGCACACCCAATCACATTATTAGAACACATTGGAAAGTTGAATTTGTATTAAAATACTTAGATGAAAAGAAGCTAGTAAATTCACATGAAGTGGAAATGTAAAAAAGAGAAAAAATATATTTGTATATACTATACGATCATACACTTATATATACTATAACGTCAAAATTATCAGAAATGTATTTATATTCTATAAGTCATCTTTGGTCATCACCTTTTTATATCTATAATGTGTATAGGTATTATGAGTTGCTATTTTTCATACATCTTGGCCTTACTTTAACATGGCTTTGTAAAGTGATTTACATAATTAAAATACTTAGGTAACTATAAAATAATCAGGGACCTGAATTTAAAAAGAAAAAACCACAAAAAACAAACCAAACAAACTTTATCTTCTTTCAGGAAATTTTTAGATTCTTAGAAAAGGCAATAAGTTTCTTTAGGTGGAAAAAAAGATATTGCACCCTATTCCAGTGAAATAATTTGCTTGCAATACCTTTAAGAGGATTTGATTTTTGTAACTTCTTCCCTGGAACTACAGTATTACAGAACTGATTTACAGGAGGAAAAGAGCCATTGATAAAAATTAGTTCCATTAGATTTCAAAGAGTTAGGAGCAGTCCAGAGCCACGTACAAAGCCAGAGAAGTAATTAAAAAAAAGTTTGGTGCAGTCTCTCAGGTCTCCTTTTTTCTCATCATAAGGTAGGGGCCCCAAAACACCATGGAATTCACTGCAGCAGAGAAGCACTGTGATTGTCGGAGAATTCTGCTGGGTTCAGGAAGATCCACAGTGGGTTCTGCTCTTCGAACTCCTAATTGTTCTGAATGGATTAAATGTAGACATTACTTTTGCGAAAAGGTTAGATCCTCTTGTAATGTTTGCACAGTGAAGAATAAGCCCGATCTGAGGAGTTCTTCAGTATAGGAAGTATTCCAAATTTTCCTTTGTATGTTTGGGGTTTTTTTCCCTCCAGGAAATTATCTGAGTTTATTCAAATCTCTACTTACAGCCCTCATCATACTGATAATGCTAAATTTTCTGCTATCCATTACAGCTCAACACTGTGGCCAAATATGCTTTTTGTATACTTCTCTGCCCTACTGCAGCTACTTGAAATCTCAACAATTGCAGAGGTCCTACTGAAACGACCCATGAAATGTCAAACTCAAGCTGTTTCTTACATAAAAAAAGAGGAGAAACTGTGAGCAAATCCTTCCCTATATCTTATCTAAATCTACCTATTTCAGTTTAAAGCCATTTCCCCTTGTCCTGTCATTACATTCCATTGCAAAAAGTTCCTCTCTAAATTTCTTGTAAGCCCCCTTAATGGCTGCTATAACTCCCCTGGAGACTTCTCCAGGCTTGTCCTGGGTTCAGCAGCAGCAGTCATTTTGCTCCTTCTTAGTAGCTGGTGCAGTGCTGTGGTTTTGACTTTCAGCCTGGGAATAGTGCTGATAATACCGATGGTTTTAGTTATTGCTAAGTAATGTTTACTCTGATCAAGGACTTTCTGAGTCTCATATTCTGCCAGGGAGGGGAAGCCAGGAGGAAGCAGAGGCAGGACACCTGACCCAAACTAGCCAAAGGGGTATTCCATACCGCAACACATCATGCCCAGTACATAAACTGGGGGGAAATTACCCGGATGGGCTAGATCACAGGTCGGGCTGGGTATTGGTCAGCTGGTGGTGAGCAGTTATATTCTCTTCCTTTGTTATTTCCCTTATCATTATTATTATTGGTGGTAGCAGTAGTGATTTGTGTTATACCTTAGTTACTGGACTGTTCATATCTCAACCTGTGGGAGTTACATTCTTTTGATTCTCCTCCCCACCCCTCTGGAAGCAGAGGGAGGAGGAAGGAGGGGAGTGAGTGAGCATCTGCATGGTTCTTAGTTACCGGCTGGGCTTAAACCATGACAAGGCTGAACAGCCCGACTATCTCAACCTGTCTTTGTACAAGAAGTACTCCAGCCCTCTGATCGTCTTTTTGGCCCTCCTCTCGACTCGCTTCAACATGTCTACATCCTTCTTATGTTGAGGGCCCCAAAGCTGAACTCAGTACTCCAGGATGGGTCACACAAGAATGGAGCAGAGGGGGAGAATCTCCTCCCTTGACCTGCTGATTGTACTTCTTTTGATGCAGCCCAGGGTACGGTTGGCTTTCTGGGCTGCAAGAGCACACTGCTGGCTCATATTGAGTTTCTCATCAACAAAATCCCTCAAGTCCTTCTCCACAGGGCTGCTGTCAGACCATTCTCTGCCCAGCTTATATCTGTGCTTGGGGTTGTCTCTACCCACATATAGGACCCTGCATTTAGGCTTTTTTGAACTTCATAAAGTCTGAACTGGTACATCTATCAAACCTGTCAAGGTCCTTCTATGTGGCATCCCTTCCCTCCAGTGTGTAAACTGTGCCAAACAGCTTGGTGTCATCAGCAAATTGAGGGCACACTCAATAACACTGTCCATGTCACTGACAAAGACATTAAGCAGCTCCGGCTCCAATACCAACCTGAGGAACTCCATATGGCTTGAAAAGATGTAATGGTCAAGGTCTGGAGAAACAGAAGAGCAGACCCACTGAGTAGAATCAATTGTACAAATTCAAATGTCAAAAAAACATTGTATGTAGTTTCAGAAATTGAAGTAATTCACTACTGAAACAATCTACCAAAATGATTTCTCTGCCATTAGAAATCTTGAATTTAAGATTGGCTATGCTTCTAAAAAATGTGCCATACTTCAACATGCTCCTCCAACTTAGAAAAACATTGCAGGCAAAATTGTCTGCCTGGTGTGGCATAGAGTACAATGGCCTTAGCAGCTCTGTCTGGACTTGCAATATGTTGCTTATTAGCTACAGCACCTCAGCTGAAAGCAACTTTTGTGTTGCCCTCTCGCAATACTAACTCTTGAAATAGCCATATTCACTCCCCGGAGATATATGTATCAGATAGATTTTAACTGTATGTAGTAACATCATGTTCTCAGAGCCAAGCTTTGTCTGTTGGGCACAATCCTCCAGCAACCAATTGGCACAAAATGATTATGAAAGCTCACTGGTGTTGAGGACAAAAAAAATTATCCCTCCAGTACTTCCAGCTCTCTTCTGTGTTGTTCCTTTGTCCTCAATGCACACTAAAAGGATCAGTATAATTCATTGTTTTCCATAAACTGAGGCACTGCTTGGAGATCTAAGCAAAATTTATAAAGTACACAAGGCAGAGTATGGTTTATTTCTCCAGAAACTGCAACATGGATATCACTAAATAGATCCCTCAACAAAACATCCTTCAACAAAATGTCCTCTAGGGGAATCAGCATCTGTGAAAACTGATTAAAAAAAATCCTGGTGGAAGACAGTGGAAATCTACTCAAAGCTTAACTGAAGAAGCTGAAGCAAAACTGGAACAGTAAATCATTGATAACCTTTGTCATAATTGGATGAATTTGCATGGAAGTCATAGCAATTACACCTGCTCATTCCATAGATGATATTATTAATTATTCACTTTACAGCAGTGCACCTGGAAACATCAATGTTCTTCACTGTGCCAGATACTATACAAACTCCAGGAAGAATGGTCATCTTTAATAATCAGTTTGTTCAAGTACTTACTTACCAATATTCCTAAATACCATTTAAAAAAAAATACATCTTCCATTTGATTAATAGAATATCACCTTTCTCTGTAAATATTATAACAATAATGTCATCAATATTATGTACAACCAATCAATTCTTTTCTTAGCATTCACTTTCCAATGTATATCAGAAATAGCAAGATTCACAAAAAATAAAGAAATTCGTGAAAAACATAATGAAAAATTTCTAGTCTACTGTTGGAGTTGCCACTCATTCCACACTTTAATCACAAATCTGACTTTAAAAGCACACAATAAGCATGAAAGATATTGTTGCCCATCATGGCCTACTTTCTACATTAGTATTTACTTTCAACATAAATTTGCCAAAATTAAATTCCAAAGATTCAATGCTATCCTCTGATTGATCTTATGCAAAAACAAAGGTAAGCTCTTTTTTTATTTTAGGTAGAGAAAAAATACATCCCCAACCACTTTCCTTATTTGTAACATCTGTGTCTCTTTATTGATGCAAGGTTAATAAGTATTAAGGTAGTCCCCATATGATACTCCATATTTGCATATTAATTGGTATTCCTCATCAGGATGGGGAAAACCTTCAAAATCTTTACGTAGCCAGGCTTCACTTGCAACACTTAAAATCATTATCTCTATTTTACTTGGCTTTTTTTTTTTCTTTGGCGGGGGAGGGGGGGGCAGGGTTAATTTTAGCACTTCATTCTTAATCAAGGCAGTAGATCAAAAATTTGCTAGAGAGCTCTTCAGACTTTTACAAATTAAATAAATGTTCCTGAAGAAGTGTTCCAAGAGTGCTGACAGATTTCACTACCTTTCTTCTAATATTTAAACACTGACTGATTATTAGAAAATGAGTGGAGGAGGAGAATTAACCTCCTTTTTTCTTCTTAAAAATGTCTACTGCCCAGATTCTGTACATTACTTAAATAACATCGTTTCTAGTTTCTTTAATATGAAGTCTGCTATATTAAAAATTGACAAAGAATTCCTCACTTGTGACTGGTTACTTACATAAGTTCCAGTATTTTTAGTATAAAAAAAAATACGTTCAATCCCTTCCTTTTAGAAAGTGTACGTAAGGAACAATTTAGCATACTCTAAAAAAAGTGGCAATTGGAAAAACAACAGTTTCTTGCGGTACTTCCCCAGATGTATTAAATAATTACTGTTACTCTTCCTGTATGAGCAATACATTTGTTTTTCACAGAAGTCTAATTTGTTGTTAGCAGATAAAAATTTTAGAAATATATTTGCAATTTTAAATGACATGTTTTCTGCAGAATTCAGAATTCATTTTTAGTTTTGAGATGGGATGGGTTTTTTGGCTCTGTTTAATTACTTAGCAATAATGACATGAAAGAAAAACGGCCTAGTTATTATTGTAACCAAAAGGAAAGTACAGTAATGATTTTCAGAGCTAAATGGAAAAAAGTAATAATTCAAAAGGGAAATATAACCCCCATTTTTAAGAAGGGGAAAATGGATGAGGTGGGGAACTACAGACCAGTCAGTCTCACCTCTGTGCCTGGCAAAATCTTGGAGCGGATTCTCCTGGAAGGCATGCTAAGGCACATGAAAACCAACAAGGTGCTTGGGGACAGCCAGCATGGCATCACTAAGGGGAAATCCTGCCTGACCAATCTGGTGGCCTTCTATGAAGGGGCTACAGAACTGATGGACAGGGGCAGAGCAGTTGATGTCATCTACCTGGACTTGTGCAAAGCATTTGGCACTGTTTCACATGACATCCTTGTCTCTAAGTTGGAGAGACATCAATTTGATAGGTGGACCACTCGGTGGATAAAGAACTGGCTGGATGGCCGCACGCAAAGAGTAGTGCTCAGTGGCTCAATGTCCAGCTGGAGACCAGTAACGAGTAGTGTCCCCAAGGGATCGGTGTTGGGACCGGTCTTGTTCAACATCTTTGTGGGTGACATGGACAGTGGGATTGAGTGCGCCCTCAGCAAGTTTGCCGATGACACCAAGCTGTGTGGTTCGGTTGATACATTGGAGGGAAGGAATGCCATCCAGAGGGACCTTGACACGCTTGTGAGGTGGGCTGATGCCAACTTCATGAAGTTTAACCACAGCAAGTGCAAGGTCCTACACCTGGGTTGGTGCAATGCCAGGCACAGCTACAGGTTGGGCAGGGAAGAGATTCAGAGCAGCCCTGTGGAGAAGGACTTGGGGGTGCTGATCGATGAAAAAATGAACATGAGGTGGCAGTGTGTGCTTGCAGCCCAGAAGGCCAACCGTATCCTGGGCTGCATCAAAAGGAGTGTGACCAGCATGTCGAGGGAGGTGCTCCTGCCCCTCTACTCTGCTCTTGTGAGACCGCACTTGGAGTATTGTGTGCAGTTCTGGTGTCCTCAACATAAAAAGGACATGGAAGTGTTAGAACAAGTGCAGAGAAGGGCCATGAGGATGATCAGGGGGCTGGAGCACCTCTCGTATGAAGATAGGCTGAGAAAATTGGGGCTGTTCAGCCTGGAGAAGAGAAGGCTGCATGGAGACCTCATAGCAGCCTTCCAATACCTGAAGGGAGCCTATAGGGATGCTGGGGAGGGACTCTTCATGAGGGACTGTAGTGATAGGACAAGGGGTAACGAGTTAAAACTTAAACAGGGGAAGTTTAGATTGGATATGAGGAAGAAATTCTTTACTGTAAGGGTGGTGAGGCCCTAGAATGGGTTGCCCAGGGAGGTTGTGAATGCTTCATCCCTGGCGGCATTCAAGGTGAGGTTGGACATAGCCTTGGATGGCATGGTTTAGTGGGAGGTGTCCCTGCCCATGGCAGGGGGGTTGGAACTCGATAATCTTAAGGTCCTTTCCAACCCTGACTATTCTATGATTCTATGATTCTAAATCTAAAAGAGGTTAGAAAAAGAATTAATAAAAGAAAAATTTCAAAATGAAAGCTAGAACACTATACCAAAAAGCACACACCATGGTCAAGTTAACAGCAGTCCTGCTGCTCATATACTTCTCACTTATGTTTTCTAGGCTTTTTGATAACTATTTCTGAACATAAATGCTTCAATTATGGTTTTTCAACCCTATGATTTTTGACCATATCGTTCAGTAAGAATACCATAAATTCACAAATCACATTTGAGAGCTAAGTGTTCTTTTTAGTAAAAATCCTTGCAGTCTCACAATCACGGGTCATAGATTTTGACAGTTTTAGAGGATTTCTGGGATTAGTGGTGGTTCTTCACTGGAACTACCATTTTATTTTATTTTTTTTCCCCACATTTATCAGCAGTTTCAGGTTCCCAAATGACACTTCTGGCAAATTCTTCATAGTTTCACCCACCCATCATTTAATGAAATGAAGCAGGAAACAACCACAGTGTGTGATGCATGGAGTCCTCATAACAGCCTTCCAGTATCTGAAGGGGTCTACAAGGATGCAGGAGAGGGACTCTTCGTTCAGGACTTTAGTGACAGGACAAGGGGTAACGAGTTCAGACTTAAACAGGGGAAGTTCAGGTTAGATATAAGGAAGAAGTTCTTTACTGCAAGGGTGGTGAGGTACTGGAATAGGCTGCTCAAGGAAGTGGTAAATGCTTCATCCCTAGCAGTGTTCAAAACCAGCTGGATGGAGCCTTAGGTGACATGGTTTACTGTGGCGGGGTGTGTGTGTGTGTGTTAGAACTAGTTGATCTTAAGGTCCTTTCCAACCCTAACTATTGTATGAATCTATGTTCTCTGCTCCCTAGTAAGATTAGCACCCCTTTACTGAAACTTAAACCATAATCTATAATCTATAGACAATTGATATTTTATGGTATATTCACCCCAATGCAATATCAGGTAGGAAAGGACTGGTCTTTCTGATCATGAGATATTCTCCTAAATGTTTGTGTGACTAGGATAAGGTCATGCCTTAGCATTTCAGCATTTTCCAGTGACCAGTAACACATGCTAGGAAACTACCAGTTTCATTCTTAGGCACTCAGCTCCACTTACATCGTGCATGGACAGCCCTGGCATTTAACTTGGGCTCGTGAATTCTGCTCCATGACAGGACGACAAAAAGGAATTGAAATATTCTGTCTTGCAGACCCTGAACAGGGGCTTTTACCTCAGTGATAATGTAAGAGATATTCTGAAGTTAGTGTGAAAGACTGAAGGCTGTAAAAGCATCCTGAAAGGCAGATCAGAATGCTTTCATATCTGGGCTGTATTTGTTTTGGCAAGATAAGATGCTTGAGGGAATGGACTTGGCTAGGCACTCACATTCACCTTCTCTGGCTGGTAGCTTATCGAGACAGCTATTTCACTCTATAAATATGTCAGCTCATATAAAAAGAAAAAATACATAATACAGAAGAATAAAAATAATCTTATATATGACAGGACGGAGAACTGGTGCTTCTGTTTCAGGCAGATCATTGGATCATCACAAGGATACTGTCATACAGGGATGCAGGAAAATAGAAGCTTCTAATTGTGCCCATAACAGTTATCCACACTCTCCTTCCCTCCAAGTTTTATGCCTGATTCACACAAGATATTTCAAGTGTTCTGGAACTATGAAATGAGTAGATCTGTAAAACTGAAGTACCTATAAATGACATTCACACGGAGTGCAATTCTGCATCTTCCAAAATGACTACTTCTCTACCTTTAAAAACATGGCTGCCCAGAACCAAAATCAGTTTTGAAAATCTGAGTTACATTTAGAGCAAACAGGTTGTATGGCAAAAACAAAGAACTTCAAAGCTTCTGAAATATTGTGTTCAGCACAAAACCCTGTGTACTACTTTTACGCTCATTTAATTCCTACTACAGGTCAAATCTGTACTACAGTGTCCACATAGTGAAGAAAGTCTGGCTGTGAAGACAAATTATTTCTAAAACTGAAGTCTTTTCTCTCCAATCACATTACTGGTACACATGTAAGCCTGCTTTATCAAACAGATGTGACAAGTGACACATCTTTATAAAGATGCCAGAAAAAATCAGATGTAGGTGTCATCCCATTATAACTGTTCTGTACACCCCATTGACATTGCTGAGGATGGTAAACTGCACTGAATAAAGAACATTTCTTTTTTTAAAAGGAACAATTCTAAACATAGAGCTTTTGTAATAGCTAATTTATCAGTAACAAAACAAAAATGTTGTCTCACAAGCAAATGAAAACCATGTTTTTGAAAATATTAAAAGCACAGAAAATAATTTGAGAAGGTAATATAATAAAAAACAGGTAATTTTCAAGGAAGAAAAAAATTTTCACTTAATTTACTGTGCAATTTTCCTTCCCTGTGGCCCAGTCTAAGTATGTTTCTAGACCCAGGTTGGAGCATCACATGGAGTTTAACTAATCAAACTGAGAATAGTTAATCTTGACTTGACAAGGTGAAAGTTACTCAATTCACTGTGGATCTGTATACTGTCAAATGCTTCCCAGAGGCAATATCCTATACATGTGATAATAATCACTTCCTGAGCTAAGCAGGATAAATCATTGCAGCAGTTTGTAGGGGTTTTTTTTCAAGTGTTAATTTTATTACAAACACTATGTCAAAGTAACTAAACACTGATGAAATATAGTAGTTCACTATAATAATAATAGACATGCAGTGCCTAAAATAGTCTACAGTGTTTAAAATGCCAGTAGATCAGATAAAATCAGGCATGTTTATAACTTGAACATTCAAAAAAATGTGTTCTCAGCCCGCACTGTTGACATTATTTTTCTCAAATCAAAATTCTGATATGAAGAATTTGAATAATTAATATTTCATAATGCAGTAATTATGTAGGAAAGTATGTCATGTAGCATCAAAATAAATTTTTTAGTGCCAGTCAGAACAAAATTACTTGAAATAATTATCTTTTTGGAAAATATTTGTCAAAATATGAAAGTAAAGTATTAAATCCAATCTATAAATTCATCTTTAATATTTTTCTTTCTACAAAATAATATTCTTAAATACAGTTAAAATATTTAAGGCAAAATTATAAATTACCTATGAATGAAGAAAGGAGCTTTATGTGTTGGAATTACTGCAGATGTAAACCTAATGAAGCTGTAAAAAGGAGAGCAAATACTTCAACTATTATTGCTGACCCAGCATTTTTACTACCAAGACTCCTGACCTTGCTCCAGACGCTGAACATGTCTCCATCTGGTACACACAGTGATAATACTACTGTCATCACAAGTATTACATCAATGGTTGCTCCCACAAGGCTGCAATTTAAAGAGTCTCATACTTCATCATTATGGAAGATGTTAGAATATTATAAGCTGCCTGTCCAGTTCCTAAGAGCATTTACATTTTGGTATTAGATAATATATCATTAAATCTCTCCACCTATGTCCTGATTTAGTACAAATTCAATGAGATTGCTTATTTTCATCCTAATGATTTTTTAAAGCAGTTTTCTAAGGCATTTATGTTGTGCTGTGCTATGTTACTCATTCCCCAAGTCACTTAACATTGCAAATGTTTCCTAGGATTTCTGTTTGCTGTGAATTTCGCTGTCTTTCAGATGACTACACACTCATGGTAAAATTCATTTCACTCTCATAAATCAAACTTTTCTTGGATTACTTGTCAATATTCCAATACAAATAAAAAATAGGACTCTCTTAACCCAAGATTATAACACTACCTCCAAAGCTGAAATTTGCATTAAATGATCTTTTTAACGTGAATAGTATAGTCTGATGGTCTTCTTTCATTCTCCATCAAAATATTCAACTCACCAAAACTTTCAACAAAATATTCTGCATTAGAAGTTCTGGCTGAAGTAGAAACGTATATGTTCTCATTATTAAAGCCTTATTATGCTCCTTTCCCCCACATCAGTGGTCGCTCAGTGATATAATGTTTGCAGTTTGGCCATAAGAGCACTCTTTGTTTATCTGATAGGATTGGGTATTTACACAGTTAGGTCTAAAGCAGTGTTATGTTAAAAGGGGGGAAAATAAACCCCTTGTTTTATTCTCCAATATGTAACAACCAGTCTGGCCGTGTTCGTTATTTCAAGCCTTCCTGATCCGGATTCACCGATACTGGAAAACAAACCCTTTGCTTTATTAGAGGAAGGACAGGTAATGGCTCCAATATGCAACTACCAGTCCGGCCGCTATTTCGAACCTTACTGATCCGGATTCATCAATAGTATACCACACTGTCCAGTCCAATCAGCTGCAGCTATCAGTCCGGCCGCGTTCGCTATTTCAAACCTTACTGATCTGGATTCACCGATAGTGCACCACCACTAGAAATAGGGTCGTATTCAGTGAGAAAATTAGTTTATTGATACAATAGATACAGGTTCTTAGGGATTGCCGGTGATAAATACTGTCTGCAAAAGCACATGTAAATAATAGTTACATGAATACAAGTGCTCGATAAAGTTAACACAGTCTGGCTCTAAAATATAGAGGTAACAGTAAAAGTAACTCTATAGAGATTCTAAGTTTTCCCAGGGAAGCACTGGATACAGCGCAAGTCTTACCCACAAGCGTCCCTATGTGGGGGGAAGAGAGGTCCAGCTCGTCGACCAGTCCCAGGAGTTTGTTGATGTTATCTTCCTTGACTCGTCCATGATGGTATCTTTCCCGATATCCCCCTCTCTCTTGAGTCATTTTATATTGTTTTCACCTACAAGGTGGAGCTTGAGTGACTCTAATCATACATACCTTTATTATTATTGGTGCAAATCTCTCTCGTTTCGCTTTAAAGGAATATGACACCAAAAATTCAGGGTGCATGCTCAGAGGGGGGTGGTCTCATTTTGGAGGGGGGTCACATTGGAGATGGGAGTGTATTTTATCATGTAAATGCATTATAATGACATTATAATGAAGCAAAGTTCGCACAGAGGATGGCATTCTGTCAAAAGATGACAGGCTGCTGGCTCAGGGTAGCAAGTATGCAGCTTATCAGTTTCTTGCACCACCTAGTTCCCATCTTTAAGACAGAGAGTAGCCGCAAGAACTCCACCCTGCTCCATCCTCCATCTGTGTTGCCACAAGAACAGCTGTGGAGTGCGCATTCCTGGCATACCAAGTGGGGCTGCATCTCACCCTGAGAGGCCCTGAAAGTCTGTTTTCCTCTCATGTGTGGACAATGCTGCATTTCAAATATAAGTTTAATTCCTAATTATCCCGCATTTCCTAATTATTCCACAAGCAGTTAACTGAAGTTTTACAATGATAAATATAAAATGCTTCATAAGTTGCAGATATTCTATCTGCATGCTTATGTAAAGAAAGATGAGCCCACCCCCGCCTCCCCAAAGGCTTTGATACTCTAACCATGAAAAAACTGTTATTCATATCAATATAATGAGCCCTGACAGAGATTCAGGCATGTTTTACTCCAGCAAGAAAAGACATGCAGGAAAACTGCAGCTAGTACGTTCTGTGTTACTACATAAAATTGTACATATGACTAATCAGGAAATTTTTGCATCATGTTATGAAAAAGCTATTTTTATCAATATATAGATATGCATATATATTTTATAATTTTAATAAACCTTGTGTTTCAGTGCTTAGCCAGGTGTTACTGCTGTAAAATTTTAAATATTTCAACTCTACACCAATTATTTTAATGGACAATGGATAAATAAAACTTTCCTGTGTATTGCATCCCTCTGTATTGTTAATTTTTAAGTAACTACACTACCATAGCAAAATTAAGCTAACATAGATTAACCGAAATAGACCAAGGAATGTAACTGAAACTGGCACGGACAATACTATCAACAGAAAGAATGTATTCTTACTTTAATATCTTCTGAAATAAAACAATTTAACTAGGTAAATAATGGGTTTCCATGCTATTAATCAATATGCACTTTCAATTTCCTGCACTGACCTAATCCTTTAGAGTTACTCTCATGTCAAACACACATAAAAGTCTGATGGTATATGCGTCATACCTCTGTTTGGAGCACCACCTGTTTTCAGGTGCTTCAAGAACATTAACTGTACAAATGGGTCTTATTGAAAAGTTGACAAAAATAAAAATAAATATCTTCCTTCTGATGATACCACATTTTGGTATCAACATTGATACCAGCAGCTCACAAGTCTTAAAGTAATGGACACTTCAAAATCCTATGTTTTTACATGATCAAAAACTGGTGCATGTGGATATTAAGAAAAACATCACTAATGGATGAGCTTAGTGAAAACAAGGCAAGACTGCTGGCTTTTCCCATAATCTCAGATTATACTATCCATGGCATATTTTAATTATGCAATCAGTCTCTCTAATCAGCTTATTTATTCATGACAGTACATAGCACTTGGGGTTTTTAATAATGAAAGTAAAAGGCAATTACCATACAAATTTTTCTGGTCATCATGACTCAAGAAAACACCAATAAACAGAGAGGTTGTGTAAAGAGAAACAAAATTTGAGACTAGGAATAAAAGAAAAAAGGGGACAATCTTTTCCTAGAAATGACAAGCAGAAAAATGACAGAATGAAAGCAAATGGAATAAATAGTTCAGAAAAATTAGATGGGGTTTTGCTAAGCACCCTTTTTTCATTCTTTTTTCAAGAAGAATACAAGGGGATTATATAAAAATGAAAGTCTGAAACACCCATCTGGTAACAAAAACCTTTTTATCTGACAGCAACTAAACTATAGAGCCTCCAACTGCAAGTTATTGCTAGTGCTAATGAACAGCGGGTTCCAGAAAAGGATCAAACCTGTAAAAAGTAGTAATGACCTGAGTTATAGTAGAATAAAAGCGTAATCAGGAATTTTGCTAGACATGCTCTCATATACCAAAGCACAAAATTTCCTTACTCAAAATGGTCCAGTCTTTTATAGCTGCAGTTACAAGTTAAATTTCAGCCATAGGATCTTCTCAAAGATCAGATTCCCTCTCATCTAACACATAAAACTTCCATTATCATCTGGATATGGTAACCACAGCTCAGCCTCTATGAACCAGTCTGCTGTCTGGGATCAAAGAAGAATCAGAGTATCAGGGGAAGAATATTTTTTTCAAAAGCCACTGTCATCTCCTTTTGTTTTCTCATCTTTCTTTTACCCAGGCAGTGCTAGATAATAAACTTTCATTACAAATCTGTGCGACAAATCCTGTGTCTGCATTTGTCAGTGTCTGGCAAAGCTTTTGCTTCTCCTGTCTAGATATAAATAAATGTAGGCAAAGTTTCTGCAAGGATGCTAGGAGTTTCCTACATTTTTAAACAGTTTTAAAGCTGTGTTTTGGCAGCAAAAATATAGTCACTGTGATGATACAGTTGATCCAGTTAATGTCAGAAACCTGAATATGAAAGCTCAGTGAGAACCCTGTCATATAAATGCATGAAACTCAATGTTCTGTTGCTATTTGTGATTTAAGTACTACTTGTGTCTTGTGTTTGAAAGGAAGTATGTAGCAAGAGAAATGCACGAGAAAATAAAAGCCCTTACCCAGAAGAGGAAAAATTAATTGTGTAAAATCCTTTCTGTACATAGTATTTATTAAAATGTTGCTGCTGGTAGCATTTATCCCTCTACTTTAACAGTTATTTAATGAGCTGTCTGAAGTGTTTAATAAATTGGTTTATAATAAAAAATTAACAGCTTGCCCAAGATGAGAACCATTTCGACCACACAAATATCTGCAGTTCCCAAAGGCTCCCATTGTTCTAAAACCTTATACCTGGTAAACGAAGCAGTACTTAAAGAATTTTTACTGATAATTACAGTAGATGTATCACATTTTTTTCCTCTTTGAAGATGATGCTGTACAGTTATGGACCTTGCATAATAGCTTCTAGAAGCAATACTGACTCAACTATCAGCCATTAGTAATATAATTATTATGTTCTATAAAAGATGCCAGTCTGATGCTACTCTGTTTTCAAACCACAGATGTGTTAAAACTATAGCAAAGCAACCTTAATGAGAAAGTTCCATAGGTACAATAGCATGTTTCAGAGGAACTACTCAGAAACCTGCACCACTAGAAGGAAATAATGATCCAATTGAGCACATCTGAGAAAATAAAAGCATCTTGTAAAATCCTAAGAATTTCTGAGGATGCCCTTTTCACTACAGTTTCTACAGTGGCTCAAGCATCAAAAATGCCTGCAGTTCTTAGAGTAACCACTTCACATACACCTCCTGAGTAACTGCTTTGCATACACCTACAGTTCATCCTGTTGCACTACAGATGAGCCCTAAACAAATACCAGAAATTAAGACATATAAATTTTCATCTCTTTCATATTTGAATAAAAATTTGTATTGCAACTAGTCCACTGTAAGATACAAAACATTTATGGAAGAAAGGTCATAAAACCAGTATGTGGACTACATTATGTATATATTCTTCTGTATTTGGTTCTTGTTGGATCTTCCAAGTGAAAGGGTTTGTTATGACCCACTGCTGAAGAATCGTGAGCAGGTTGCACATAATTTTAGCAGTTCAGAAATTCTGATTTGGTCTCCAAGTAACCTTTCATTAACAGTGAAAAAATTCTGTAAATGATCACTCTAGGGAGTTTGACTGGTGAAAAACCCATACACCCTTGCAACCACATGGATCATGTGTAAATAAGGAGAAATGTCACTTACCTTGTCTGTAGCAAGACAGTAGTCTTGCTACAGACCTCATGCAGTAGTCACATAATCATGCTAGGATATCATAGTCTGAATGCACTGACAACCAGATGGATGTTCTTTAATAACTTTATCAGTGATCTGGAGCAGGCAACAAACCCTGGTCTCACCAAGGTTGCAGAAGATGCTAAATCTGGGAAAGCAGCCTATATGCCTGAAGGTGGGGATTCAGAGTAATCTAGACAGGCTGGAGAAATGGGCCAACAGGAACCCATCAAAATTCAACAAGGTCAAATATCAAGTCCTGCAGCTGCCAAGGAAGAACGCCAAGAAGCGGTACAGGCTGGGGGCTGCCTGTTTGGCTGGGGAGCATATCTGCTGAAATGCCCCTAGCATGGTGGCGACAGTGCGCTGGGCACAAGTAAGCAGTACACCTGGGTGGCAAGGAAAGACGATATCCAGGACTGTATTAACAGCACGAGGGAAAGAGGTATCCACCTGTACTCAGCACACATGAGAGCACATCTAAATGCTGCATTCAGTTTTGGTCTCCCTGATGCCAGACAGACATTAATAAAATGGAGTGAGTTCAGAAGAGGGCTGCCAAGACTGTGGCAGGGCTGGAGCACTTGCCTCGTGAACAGAGGCTGAGGGAATTGAGCTTTCTGAGTCTGGAGAACTGGCTTCAGGGAGATCTAATTGCAGTCCACCGGCACCTATGAGGAGCTCGTCAGGAAGATTTCTATGAAAATACACCAAGATCTCCACAATGGTGGGTGGTGGGCAGACAAGTAACAACACGCTTATATTGAACATGAGAGGTTCTCGCTGAATACAAGGAAAAATATTTTTTTGCATATAGTAGGCAGTATAGCAACTTTTGCCCAGAAAGGTTATGCATTCTCCATCACTGGAGGTCTTCAGGGCCCAGATGGTTAAATCTGTTCCAATCCCAAAGCCAGGAGTTGGACTACAGCTCTCCTGAGATCCTTCACATCCAAGTTATCCTATGATTCTGCAAATAGCTATATGAATGTGTAATCTATGCGTCTATCAGATATGGAAAATAAAAAGCCTGCTTATTTCAATTAAATTCTTCAATAATTTTGAAATATGATCTGAAAGAAGAGCTAAAAATTATTCACCTGTCCCTTTTTCAGTTAGCAAGTAAACATTCACAGTATCAAGTTTGACATGGTGTCATGGTTTAAGCCCAGCTGGTAACTCAGAACCATGCAGCCATTCGCTCACCCCTTCCTTGCCCTCCCTGGGACAGGATGGGGAGGAGAATCAAAAGAATGTAAACCCCACAGGTAGAGATAAAGACCAGTCCAATAACTAAAGTATAAAACTACTAAACAGCAACAATAATAATGCAAATAACAAGGGGAGAGAATACAAAACTAAAAAAGAATGAACAACCCCAACACCCCCACACACACAAAAAAAAAAAAAAAAAAAAAAGAAAAAAGAAAAGGCAAAAAAGAACCACAAAACCACACAAGTGATGCACAACACAATTGCTCACCACACACCGATGTCCAGCTCAACCTGAGCAGCAATCTGCCCTTTCAGGTAACTCCACCCAATTTATATACTGGGCATTACATGCTGTGGTATGGAATATCCCTTCAGCTAGTTTGGGTCAGGTATCCTGCTTCTATGCTTTCTTTCAGCTTGTTGTGCCCCTCCTCACTGGCAGAGCATGAGACTGAAAAGTCCTTGATCGGGGTAAGTGCTGCTTATCAACAACTAACACATTGGTGTGTGATCAGCACTCTTCTCAGGCTAAAGCTGAAACACAGCACTGCACCAAGCTATGAAGAAGGAAAAAAAGAAATAACTGTTACAGCTGGAGCAGGACAGGTGGTTTTGTAAGACACTGGAAGGAGACACTGAAATTAATTTTTTAATGAGTGCTACCAGAGTATGTCATGAAGTGTCCTCACATGACTTCTGCCTTCATGGTCATAGATCACGTTTAAAGATGAAGAGATTAAACAGAACTTCCATAAGCTGCCTAAATATAGTGTAAATAAATCTCTTCCTTGGGTTCTCACTACAGACATTTTCCAAATACAATCTGTAAACCTTTCTCATCAAGACTCTTTTATGATGCTGTAATGAAACCTGTTATTCATGCATTTTAGTTTCAGATTTACATTCATTTTTTGTACTAATAGAACAACAACATACAGCAAGATCTTGATTTCTCAAGACCCACTCTCTGATGAGAAAGTTGGCAATCTATTGAGGGCAGCATGCCAGACTGTTTCTTAGACATCAAAGAGGTCAAAAAATAATCTTTGTGAAGACCAGAAGACACTGCCTGTCAGAAACCACAGGTGCCTTATCGGCAAGTGTAGCAGCCCTTCTGAGAGGCCCAGATAGCAGGAAATGTGGACCTCAGCAGGAGTGAGCTGTTGCTGCCTTTCACTGCTGCTTTGCCCTAGATGGTGTAGCTTTCTTAGCTCTTTTAGCTGACACCCTATACCAGCCTCTATACTGGGTTTTTCTCTTCTTTAATGAGTGGCTGATCCCCAGTCCAGTACTATAAATGATTGCATTCTGTAACAAGTTAGACGCACTATAGTAGCAGATAGCAATCTCAGTTTTGATCTTTTCTGTGGGATGAATCAGCCCTATCCAGCTTTACAGTTTAAAAGGAAATCCTACTCCAGGATTTCAGAGATGAGACAGATCTTATAAAAAAATTACAAAAGCAGATTAAATCATTGAAATCCAGATAACACATATGCAGACAAAAATGCAACCCTCAATTAATACAGAATCACTTACAAGAACAAAGATCCCAGCCATCTCCACTCAAGAAATGATGAAACAGTAAAACAGCATGAAAACTTTCTCATACTACATTAGCAATTTCCCATTACATATTATTAGGAACCGTCGCTTTACCCTAGAGTCTAACACAATCATGGACCTCCATTAACTTACCAGAAGGGCTTTCTTCTCTCCCTGACATAACTGCCAAACTATACAATACTACTCTTTCCTTCTGTCAGAATACAGCTCCATCAGATTAACCATCTGGCCTGAAATACTTTCCTTCCCTGTTCAAAATCTGTTCCGTATTCCACCCAGAAGGTTTTTCCAAACACAAAAGGGCTATTCAGGCCTCACCATTTATCTGGAAGAGCAGAATTCTATACAACTGCAGATAGACTCACAGCTGTGATGGTGTTCTGAGGAGATTAATTTTCTATCCACAAGAGAAACTGTTTAATAAAAAGACAAACCTATTTCCAATTCATAAGAAAGACTATCACACAAGCATGAGGCCATACCATAAATATGATTTCTCTTGCTATTTGTAAATAAATGCCAGTTAATCTTAAGTAATTCTGGCCACATTAGATGGTCTAATTATATATAATATTTCAGGGAAGGATGTAAGTTAGCAGTCAAAGAGTCTTCCTCCTCTACATTACCAATACAGACATTAGCTATAACTGAGAGTACAATAGCATTACTATGTCATTCCTAGAAAGGTAAATCCCTCTGATGCAATGAAAAATAACAGATCCCAAATAGGTCATTTCACTTTGAACCGAAATTTCAGATGCACAAATCTCCATGTCTTCTCCAGCAAGACAATCCTCCTCCTTCATTTACCCCAACTGTAATTCAATCTTTCACCAAAATAGGTAACAAGAACTGCTAAAAGCAACATAAGTAAAGAAACTTCTATTGTGGAAAATTCAGTCATTGTATGCAACTTTACTCAAAGTCTTCTTCAAAAGTATATTTTAAACCCTAAATGAAGACAGAAACTCTTTCAGTACAGTAACTACACAGCATCATTATTTCCCTATTCTTTATATTCAAGAAAACTGAAGAGCTCTTACTTCAAGTCACCTTAACATTCTGGTCATCCTTAAGGGCAAATAAGCACCTATTTTATTGCAAAAAAAGTAAATCTGAATCACATAAGGGAATCAGTATATGAGCAATTTTTGCTTGCCTTCTTCAAAGCGTGTAGCTCAGAGAGCACCCTGTGCTAGTTAATTCAACATCCTGTTGCCATTGGGCTCTGAGGTGGTAGAAAAGAGGTGTCATATAGCCAGGAATCTGAGTAACATCAAGAACTGAAAAGTTAAACCCATGTTTAGGAAGTAAAGCTGTAGACAAAGTCTGGAGTTTGCTGAGAGCAAGAGTGCAGGTAAAATAGTCTAAGCATGGGGATGCCTAGCCGTTGATGTACCTTCACTAGCTATAGTGGAAGCTGAGCATGCAAAGTACTCAAGACAGAGCACAAATGACCACAGTGGTATAAATACAAGTAGAAACGTACATTATTGTTTCACTCTTCAGCTGTTAGTTCCAAACATACAATTCTCGGTTTAGTGTCTTTAAGAGAGAAGATCCTTTCCAGATACATATATGACTAGAGTTCTTTCAAAAACCACAAAAATCAATGTCTGTGAACAGAGAAGGGGTTTGCAGCACAATTACCAGGAGTGCATATACTAAGAAGTATAATGCAATCTTAAAATAACTTGTGGCAGCCTAGAAATAAGAGCCTTTCATTTTCAACTCATAATTGCTAAAATAAGACCTTTTATATATCTGGAATATATATATAAATAAATAGATCTAGGGCATATTAATCTTTATGTTGTTGCTCTTTTCCCTCCTTGTTGAAGTGTACACCTTTTCATGTGTTCTAATTTCATTATAGTTTGCTTTCTATTTACAAGACAAAAGTGTTCTCCCTCTCTGGCTTTACTCTTCTTTACACAGACTGTGAATTCTTTCCTTCTACCTGGGTTTACTTCCACTCCATGTTTATCTGTGGTAGTTTTTCCTTACAATAATGTGGTGGGTTGACCCTGGCTGGACATCAGGTGCCCACCAAGCTGTTTTTAACACCCCTCTTCTCAACAGGACAATGCAAAGGAGAAAATAAGACGGAAAACACTCATGGGTTAATACAAAGGTAGTTTAACAAAGCAAAAGCAAAGGCCAC
Organism: Amazona ochrocephala; assembly: GCA_039720435.1. Taxonomy (NCBI): domain Eukaryota; kingdom Metazoa; phylum Chordata; class Aves; order Psittaciformes; family Psittacidae; genus Amazona; species Amazona ochrocephala. The sequence continues at coordinate 61,535,284 of CM077878.1, forward strand.
GCACGGAAGGAAAAAAAAAAAAAAAGGTTTATTTTCTACTTCCATTAGCAGGCAATGTCCAGCCACTTCCCTGGAAGCAGGGCTTCAGTACATGTACCGGTTGCTTCAGAAAACAAACATCATAATAATGAGTTCCCTCCCCTCAACCGTTCCCCTCATTCTCTTATCTTTTATTGCTCAGCAGACATCATATGTTATGGAATGGGATATATAGAACATCATTTTGGTCAGTTTGGGTCAGCTACCCTGGCTATGTCCCCTCCGAAGACCTTTCTCACCTGCAGCCTTCTGGTGAGAGGAAAATGTTGGAGAGATCCTGATGCTGAGCAAGTACTGATTAACAGTAGCCAAAATGCTGGTGGTTAACACCAATACAAAGAAAGGCAATGCAAGGGCTGCTATGAGGAACACTAACTTCACCTCAGCCAGACCCAACATGAAGATTTCCTCCTGAGCTTCCAGGTTATCTTTGTTTCAGACACCACTTTCTGTTACTACCATGTTCATTTTCACAGTAAAATAAGTGTGCCTTCTATGTGACCATTGCCATCTCAATCTAACAGGTACTACAGACAAATCCATTAATCAACATTTTCCCACTGATACTTGAGTCTGTCCTCCCAGTTTTCTTGGGGAATTGTGAGGAATTTTTCCATTATTCAAGTTTCTAATATTTGGCACCTGGGGATGGGGAGTGTTTGTTTTCTTGGAGAAATACTTCATTAACATTCATGAACTTTAAGAGATCTTACACCTCGGCACACAAGTAAAAGTAGAGTCAAGGAAAACAGTATTCATTCCTGTTTAATTCATGGAATAAAGTAGCAAATTTTTCCCTATATTGTTTCAGGACATATGCTTTTCCACATCACATTTAACTCCCCTTTTCAACTTTAGGCTGGGTTACAAGGCTCCCACTCATTTGCAGTAGCAGTGATAGCACTGTTAGGTTTAATGAGACCACTCATGCAAATTGTAATTTGCTACAGATTTTAGGAAGCTGCTAGGAACTAAGTAGGTTCAAATTCACTTGCTCAGACTGGGAAATCAATGGGGGGGAAGATGAAAGGCACCTGTCATCATTCTAAGGCACACTCAGCAAAGTAATCTGAAGCTGGATGTCAGTATGCTTTTGATGGCTGTGCTCACTGTAGAGTACTAATATGACTTGCATCAAGCTGACAATCCCCCCCCCCACCCAAGTAATCTGACTAGTGTAATAGGATATATTTGGTTTATGTTCTTGATATTAACCATCAAAATAGCATATATTCTTCTATACGATTCAAAACCATGAAATAAAAGACAAAAATCATTAAGATGAGCCTCTGGGCTAAATCCAGAAGTGGGGTATGTTACACATGAGAACAAGAATAAAACTCTAAATTAAGAGCTGCTGTAACTGATGCACCAAGCAAGCAGAGTTCTCATGCAACAGGGGAAGCTGAAAAGAACATGTATGATAAAGCAATGCACTCTGTACAAGAAATGTCATAATAGTTGCAGGGTATTTCAGTGAAGCATATCAACCTTTTCAAGGGACAGAAAAATTATAGCTATATCAAGAATAAATCTGTATTCTGAGCATTTTATTAAATGTAAACCTGTTACAATAATCATTGCAAGCTCTTACCTTTTTTTTAAAAAAAAAGGTATAATTCAAAGGCTTTCTATAGTAGGGCATCCTGAAAGTCATTTGCTGAAGGGGAGCTTAAACCTAGTAGAGATTGTGACTGTCGTAAGTGCCTAATCATCTGGGATGAGACCAAATCACCCAGGTTACTACTGATAGCATCTACTGTGGCCTAATGCAGACCAGCACAGCCCCAGCTGCTTCCCACACTCTCCAGTGTAAGTTCCGCATCTCATACATTCTATTAAAAGGCACTATTTTTAGGTAGGTGATCAGATGCTTTTTGTACTTGTTTTAAGGAAAGGCATTCAACAGCATGTGATCTGAAAACCTAGCTGAATCCTTAATACAGCTTAAGCCTTCCATCACTTCTATTAGCTTAAGAGGTACAGTTATAAGAAAAGACAGACAGGGTATTTGTTGGTTCCCCCCCCCCCCCCTCCACTGCAGGCAGACAAAAAATTGGAAGATAAAAAAAACCTAAGAAGGTGAAAAGATGTTTTATAAATTTAGGGTGCAAGGGAAAAAGCATTCAGAAAAATAATATACTGATTTTTCCAGTGGGTACACAATTTAAAACATGTTTGTGCCATATGGAACATTGATGATTTATAACCAAGGGACTTCAAGCTTGCAAAGTGTATAAAACTATTCCCAGAATATTTATTAAAAAGAATAATAGTTTCTGTGCAAAACGGCATTTACCATGCTAATTTCTCCTGTTTAAGCAGATGAACAAAAAACAACCCGTAACTTAAAGGGCCAGCCATTTATTTGTTTCTTTGTTCCCAGCGATATGCTTTAACGCAGCAATTTATCCCAATCTATTTTTCTTCCTGGCTAGCCTGCAAGTCTGGAAGGTGTCAAAAAATATTAGCAAAGAATGGAAGGCCATGAGGGGCTGCTGGCTACTGTAGCATGAAGCTGACACTCTCAAGTCAGTCGATGCAGCGCGCTGCCTTGCCGACAGATGGAAGACCAGATAGTGTGAAAAACAGCTCCCCCAGCAGCATCGGCACAGCTATACTGCACGCAAAGGAAGCATGCTACAGCGGCACAAAAGAAAGAGGACCACAATACATGAAGCAGAAAAAGCTGTATGTGTGCTTTCTCAAGGCATAAATAGGTTGTGGGTATAGCTTTGTAGCCAGTTAAGCCCCACACAGCAGCTCGCTCATTCCCCCTAGCAGGATGAGGGAGAGAACCAGAAAGTTAACAGTGGGAAAACTTGTGGGTTGAGATAAAGCCAGTTTAATAGGTAGGGGAAAAATCGCACACGCAAGCTAGGTAAAATATGGAATTCATTCACTACCTCACAGCAGTAGTAGTCATCTGTCTCACCCCACTCAGCAGGTCTTTTACGACATTGCATGGTTCACAGGAGAAACCACAGGTCCTCTAAAGACTTAAAAGTGAAGAGAAAAAAAAATAATTTACCAAACTCCCCTAAAGCTGTGCCACAAGAAACAAAAGTCATAGCAAGTCTTTCTTTTAAAAGAGCCAAAGTAGAAGGAGAATGGAAAGAAAGAAGATAACAGAGAAACAGACTCACCACCTCATGGGTCTCCTCAGTCAATGAATAGGAATTCTTTCAAATATCATCTCTGCAGCCCCTACTCAGAGTAAACCTACTGAAGCCCAGAGTGGAAAATGCACACACCACATAGCTGCTGGCCAGCTGCCTTTTTCTAGGCTCAGGGGTCTCTTGGAATCCTCCCACAGGTGAGACTCATCAGTAGGGCTATCAGACAAACGACCTAATGGGCACCGCAGTGTCTGTGTCACTGTTTGCGGTGCTTGGTTGCCCGGGCAGTTGATCTTCATGGCCTCAGGACATCATCTCCCACCTTCTCCAAGCGCTGTCCCTGCTCTCCCCCCCAACCCCCATTTGCCCAAGCGGTAAGGAGCTGTCAGTTTCTTATATCTTTTGGGCTGTTTTGAGACAAACACAAAAAGGGGCTCTTGACCATCATATCCAGGGCTCCATCACGTGTAAAGTTTATTTGGGAAGATAAATGCTGTAACTCTGATCATCCTTCTTCCTATTTCTTTTCCCCAGCTTTTATTGCAGACCCTCATGGTATATTGTCTGGGCTATTGCTTTGGTCAGCTGGAGTCAGCTGTCCTGGCTGTGTCCCGTCACAACCTCTTGCCTATCCCAAACCTACTCGCTGGTGGGGTGATGTGAGGAGCAGAAATGGCCTTGGCTGTATGTAAGCACTTCTCAGCAGTAACTAAAACATCCCTGTGTTATGAGACTATTTTCAGCACAAATTCAAAACATAGCACCATACCAGCTACTATGAAGAAAACTAACTCTATCCCAGCTAAAATCATGCAGAATGGTAGTTCCTTTAACATATATAGTAGGTGGGGGAAATACATGTACACAAATCAAAGGTCCTTTGCAGTTTTCTCTGTGACTGATAAATCTTTCTGTTCTACCCACTGCAGTTAAGTAGATGGATTTTGTAGTACAAAAGAAGTCGAGGAGAATAAGTTCTCTGAAACTGAGAGTATGCTGTCCCTGATCCACTTTCCTCTTGTACTAAAACACAGAATTTGAGCTTGGCCCATGTGGTCCTGTACAAGGGGAGAGCTGATCTCTAAGCCAGGCATTAGAGACTGAGACTGCTCATCAAAGGAAAGATGGCTTCTACCACCTTCCATGCTGGTCAACCATGCCATTTCCAGACACTAGCAGTATTACAGTCCTGAATATTATTTCAATTAAATATGCTGGACAGTTATTGATACAGCTGCTATTACCATTCTTTGTAATGACATGATTATCACTCTGCTAGGCATTTTGTACTTACTGTGCCTAACAACAATTATGTGCAAAATACTCCTTGTATGACTGCTGAAAACAGGGGAAGGAAAAATTGGGGAGAATGAGTGACGTTTAGGTCCAAATTAAGAATTACATGAGCACTAGTAACTTCTTAAGAGTGTCTATTATTCTTACATTTCAGGAGTGGTTAATGGTTTCAGTGAACCTCGTTCTTTCTGTGGGCAACATCAACGTACAACGGAACTGCAACTTAAATAAAAGAAACAATGAATGCACCAATCTTCCAACAGTAAAAGCTGGTAGACATTTCTATTTTTATTTCAAACATAGTCTTTCTTAAGATTCAAAAATAGTTTACGTTACTTGTTTTTCTTTTCTTGTTTATTATGATCGTACGTGAAGACCTGAAATGCAAAATGAAAAGTTTCTTTATATACAACTGAAACCAGGAACTACCACTGAGTTTAGCTTTCTGGCTTATATGTAATATCTAGGAGATTTTAATTGCTATGATTAGGCTCAATTAAACAGTCAAACTAAATCCTTTTCGAATATAAATTATTTGTTGTTATTTAAAAAAAAAAAAAAAAGAAGAAAAATCTGTTAGATACGACTGTGGCAGCAAGCACAGTTCACAAAGTACTTAGGATCATTAATTTCTCTACAGACACCCCGAGTTCACAGTGAAACTTCTTTAATTCCTCTTTCAACTCCCTCCTTTTAAATTTTGATGCAAAAATGAAACCTGAGAGAGGGATACAGCCTCTATAAGATACCTGTAAAACTTTAATATTCTGTCTTACAACTTCACTAAGTGATTTAATTGATTCCTTTCCCTGAACAATTGATGTACAGGATTTTATGCGCTGTTGAATGCCATCTGTTCTATAATCATTTTAATTATTGAATTGCACTGTTGTACCAGCACCACCTTCACCTGAGTTTAAAATGACGGATCTATTTATGTCTTTGTAACATCTTTCCTTGCATTAAGACCTTAACTGCTCTTATTTGGGAAGTGGAGCAAGTAGTCTTTTTTTCTTTATTTACCCTGTGAGTGTCAAGCAGAAAACAGTCACATTATTTAATAGCAATCTTGGTTTTTAGGGTAACACATCTTAAAGTGGGGCTGGGTGAAATTAGCATGATCAGGGTTTCTTTTAATCACTATAACTACTAAAATGTGAGGTCAACTACAGAGGGAATTGGTTTGGTATGTTTTCTTTAAATGTGGAATCAAAGAAAGCCATAAACATGGGGGAATCATTTCATACATTTCACTCCACAATATAAACTCCTTTCTTAGATCACACCAAACAGCCGTGCATTGAGTATATATGCTTATGGCTATGGCTGTGATAAAACCTTTGAAGAAAATCCGTTCTGTAAGCACATTAGTTGAGGAACATTGAAAACAGAATGTATATCCCACACCATTTGTCTCGGTGCTTTTCCTTTAGCATGATACTCTTTCATGTCTATCTACGAAAGCCTTCGTAAACATATTTATTAAGTCACTTAGAATGTACAAAATAAGTATTGCTTAGGATATAAAAAGAAACCATTATCAATAAATCACAAAATTAACATTACAGGTTTTAGAGAAATTGACTACTTTCACAAAGAATTTTGCCATTTCCAGTGTGGTATCTTGGAGATTCAGCTGTTCATCTATTATGGTGAATCTCCCTTCACATCAACTTGAATATGATGAGCAGGTATATATAATATAAAAAGGCTCAATAAGAACATGGAAAGGTATGGAGCATATTCCTCAGTGGTGTCTGCACATTAGTTTAATAAAAGTGTTACAGGACTTAATGAAGAAATAAATTAATACTCCAATCTCTAAATTCTTACAGTGCTCTTAACTACTTAGGTTAGACTGCAGTCAGACAGAAACAAGGAATGCCCTGCATTCTCCATATATATTGAAATGAAAAAGCTTCCTGGAAATTGAAATGAATATCCTATGCTCAGTTTTTTTTTTGTTGTTTCGTATGACACCAGCAGAAGATGTAACTCATTGGTTTGGTCTTTTGCTGTAACATATTCACAGCACCAACCTTCATTTTATCTCTGAACCTAAAATAATATATGCAGCTTTTATGTTGTGACATTAAAATAAGCTTTCCTGTGACTGCTACTGCTTTATAGCAAAATTTTATTTCCAGATGTAAAACTATGAAAGTAACCTAAATCTATAATGTAAATCTATGACTAAGACACAGGACAGCTAAGCTGAAACAAAAAGCAATTGAAGAATAGAATGAAAGAGAATTAGATTTACGACTTTGTCTTCCACAAAATCTAAATCCAAATTCAGGCTTGTATCATAAAAGAAAATTAGTTTGAACTTCTCATTTTGGCATCTATTTGTGAAAATTAAAGTACTTTCATGAACTTAATGGTCCCTGGTCAAGGGAAACATGAAATTGAAAGTCCCCAAGTGTTCAAAGCAAGCAGATGGAGGGTGGGATGGGATGGATGGAATAAATTGCCTTCAGCCATTCCGTTCCTTGGGACCATATCTGACACAAGCCAATGCAACTCATCTTCATTTTAGAGAGGGTGTAATAAACCAGATAAGTCTCAGGTTGATAATTGGCTTTAAAATTATTAACAGAACAAATCTGGCATTGACCATGAAATGGCAACAGCTCCTAAGAAGGTTTAAGAACTGTTGCACATATTTTTGAATATTAAATTCAGGACCGAAAATTCCACTTGCTTCTCATTTTGAAAATGTATTAAAACCTTATGGAATTATGTACCTTATGGAATTATGTAAATTAAATGGACTGACTTTTATGATTTGTGAGTTTGCTGAGAGCAGTAGGTTGACTCCATATTGTGCAGCTGAGTCCATTTAAATGCTATTAATGACTTTTTTTTTTTTTTTTCCAGTGTTGGCTTCCTTTGGGACTCAAGCAAAGAGACATTACAATAAGGAAAGCACAGAAGCCATTCTTGCCTTTTCTCTTCCTAACCCTACTACCTAATTTGTGGAATACTGGGAATACTTACAAGTGCATCTACAGAGCTAATTTTCACCTTTCAAGTCACAGTATTTTTAACCTCTTCAGGAATTGAAATGGAACCCAAAAGATGCCATTTATTCCAACAAATCACTTCTGCGTTTTGGGCCAGTGTGCATTGACATAGGTGAATCATTTTGCATGTGTGACAACAGGTAATGAAATGTGGGCTTCAGAAAAGAAGAGGTTTATAACAACACAAATAACCCAAATTCCATTTCTACCTTACCATAGCTACCTAAAAATAAAAGACAGGAGTATTTTCCTCCTATCTTTTATTTACATACTGTAGGGTGTGATCCAGTCCTGCAGTACCATATACTGCAGCTTTTCCTTGAAAGGGCTTACAGAAATATCCATCCATTTACAAACAGCAAAGTGGGGAACAAACTGCTTGTACCTCTTATTCATGTCAAGTAGGGCTTTAAAGTTATATTACAAATCTTGGTACTTAGAAAATACAGCTGTAAGCTGACTTGTTATAGCATAGCCAATGTTATTTCCAGTTAATTTTTGTGGCCTACAAGAATGCCAGAGAAGGACTCTTCATCAGGGACTGTAGCGATACGACAAGGGCTAATGGGCTCTAGCTAAAACAGGGAAAGTTCAGGTTAGATATAAGGAAGAAACTCTTTACTGTGAGGCAATGGAACAGGCTGCCCAAAAAAGTTGTAAATGCTCCACCCCTGCCAGTGTTCAAGGCCAGGCTGGACAGAGCCTTGGGAGACGTGGTCTAAGGTGAGGTGTTCCTGCCCATAGTATTAGAGCTGGAACTAGATGATCTTAAGGTCCTTTCCAACCTAAACCATTCTGGGATTCTATGATTCTATGAAGTGTGTGGCAAATTATTTAATAAAATTATAGCACAATACCTCAAAAAAGAGAGTAGCAATAGGCCGGATCTTGAAAATAAGCCTGTGAGAATAAAAAGAAGAGAACCAAGAATGAGAAATAAACAACAAAACAGGATTTTAGAAATTACCTATAAAAGAAATGAAACTGGAATACTTTCAGTTTAAAAAAAAATATACAATCCACTAACTTGACATTGGGGTTTTTTTTCATTTTTTTTCTCCATTCCACCTTACAGGAGACTTGCACCATGAATTCATCACAGAATCACAGAATCATAGAACAATTGGGGTTGGAAGAGACCTTTAAAGGTCACCTAGTCCACCTCCTCCTGCAATGAGCAGGGACATCCTCAACTAGATCAGGTTGCTCAGAACCCCATCCAACCTTACCTTGAATGTTTCCAGGGATGGGACATCTACCACCTCTCTAGAAAACCTGTTCCAGTGTTTTACCATTCTAGTAGTGAAAAAATTCTTTCTTATACCTAATCTAAATTTGCTCTCTTTTAGTTTAAAACCATTATGTTTTTTCCCATTGCAACAGGCCCTACTAAAAAATTGAGGGGCAGAATCACCTCTCTTGATGTGGTGGCCACACTTATGCAGCCCAAAATGAAGTTGGCCTTCTGGGCTATGAGCCCACATTGTCATCTCATGTCCAGTTTTTCACCCACCAGTATGCCCATGTCCTTCTCAGCAGGGCTGCACTTAATAATTTCATCTGCCAGCCTGCATAGATACCAGGGGTTGACTCAACTCAGGTGCAGGACCCTGCACCTGACCTTGTTGAACCTCATGAGGTTCACAGTGGCCCACTTCAGCAGCTTGTCAAGGTCCCTCTGAATGACATCGGTCCCTCAGGCATGACAACTGCACCATTCAGCTTAGTGTCATCTGCCAACTTGCTGAGGGTTCACTCCATCTTGTCTCTGTCATTGATGAAGATATTAAACAGTACTGGTATCAGTACATACCTCTGAGGGACACCCCTCATCACTGATCTTTACCTGGACATGCAGCTGTCGACATATACTCTCTGGATGCAGTTACACTATCTGACTCACTTTTCACAATTTTTAGCAGAAAACTAGATGGTAAAAATACTGGAAGCGCTTCATATGCTAGAAAGGTCTTTTTGAAGATTAAGCTAGAAAAAAAGTGCTCATTGTCCATTCTGTCTTACAAGGGCTATAGGTGCTAGTAACATTATTTTGTTAACCTTTGCTAATAACTCCAAGGTGACGTCACTTTCAGCCACAATTGTATATGCTGTCATTATTTTTTAAGCATTATAGTTCAGTCAACCATGAATGGCAGCTTCTTTTCCCCAAGGCATGCTGTATCAGCAGCTCAGTAAAGTTGCCAAATATTTTTTTCAAATTTCTAAGGGAAAAGCAGTCCAAAAAGGAGCATTTAGTATTTTCCTTTTCTAATGAAAATAGAAAAGTTGAAAAAATTATCGTGAGCTATGATCTCTGTCCAATGTCTGCCATCAGCTAGTAAAAAAAAGGTTTTCTTTTCAATTGCAGCTCTTATTTATGCAGAATAGATGAGAAGGAAAAACAGATTTTTTTTGCTATGATTAATTGTTTCATTTTATCATTTCTCTTGAACATGCATAAATCCATATTTACTAAGTAACTCTCTTAGGTATGTTGAGCTAGCAGGAGAGATACAGAATTGAGATACTCAAGAACATCACTTACAGAGAAGCAAGTCACTATGCATCAACTGGTCAGTGGTAACTGCCCGTATACATGCTCTTAGCCCACATTAAGAGGCATGTAACTGAGATTAACTTAGCCCTCAGCAGGATGATGTGTGCAGACAGACAGGTCACAATGATCAGCTAATGGGTGCTAACTTGTCCTCTACCATTAAATTGGTTGTCTATTTCAGTCCTATATGGGATGGTGCACCAAGGTTTTATATAAAACATTACTATATAAACTTTTCTTTGTGTTTGTGTAGTAAGCAGTACTGTGCTGCCTGGACCATAATGGGGGTCTTAAACTAGGTGTTATAAGGTGTAACACAAATTACAAATACCAGAAATAACTTTAAGCAGAGGATTTTTCACTTATGGAAGCAGGGTTTTACTGATTCTACCACAGTCCTACAGGTTTTCTTTAGTTAGCCTATGATGAAATACACTGACTTTGAACAACCACTTTTCGCGTATAGACACTTGAATCTTTCAGTCTGTCTGTTTATATACATTAAGCATCACTAACTTTTCACAGTACAAAAGGTATTTGGCTATCAACAAGATTAATTAAAGAGAAACATGATGTCATTTTCAGGGGAGAATGCAAGTGGAATATTTCTGAGCTCCCTGTATGATGTGAGGTGGATTTTGAGAGATGTGGCCCAGAAATCAACCCATCTGAAGGAAGTTCTCAGTGAAATACATGACCTCATGTTATAGAATTGAAGAGTAAAAGGGAGAAAATTCTGTGGTTGTTCTGGCAGGCTCTGTTTAACATGTCATTCAGATTTTGCCGGTTACTTCTTTCTGAGTCACAAAACTTGTGTTCAACTTTCAGAAAGGGCATCCAGCTGTGACTTGAGGACTGAAGTACAACGCTAACTGAAGCACTTCCTGTGCTCCAATGGTTAATCAATCTCACTTTTAAGAATATTCTGCCTCATTTTAGTTTTAACTTGTCATCTCCAGCTCCCAGTCATTGGTTCAGTGTTCTGAATTTTTTCTCTGAAAATATTCATACAGTATAATCGAATTTTCTCTCAGAGATTGTGCAGTCTTCAATGGGCATTTTGTTGTTCTTTTCTGCGCCACCATTCCAAAATCCTTTTAAAAATTGTTGATACCAGAGCATAGAATCATAGAATGATTTGGGTTGGAACGGACCTTAAGATCATCTAATTCCAACCCCCCCTGCATGAGCGTGATACTCCTGTACCAGGCTCACTACTGTCATAAGTAAATAATAAAATCACTTTCTTGTTCCCATTTGTTGCCCCCCTGCCTATACACCAAATCATCTGCTAGCTCTTTGCTGTATAGCACATGTAGAAATTGTCTCTTGTCCACTATAGTGGGCCTCAACACTGCTTTCCAAGATGTAGTACCCCAGTCTTCTTGTTTTCTTGATTTACTTATTTCCTCTCCAGTTCAAAGATACTTTGTTTGGTAGTATATGCCTTAGATCAGAACACTAACGCTACGGTGTCAGAAAGGACAATATTACCTTAATTTGGAGGTAGGAGAGTCATAGAATCATAGAATAGTTAGGGTTGGAAAGGACCTTAAGATCATCTAGTAAATTTAACTAATGTCAATTGCCCATTACAGATTGGAACTCTGGACATGACGTGGGTATCAGTGGTCATGTTGTTATTAGAACATTTAGAGATACATCTGTTACATAGATGCAAAGACAAATCAGTGAGATAAAGAAAAAATATATATTCATACATGCATGCATGATATATAAGCACTCAAAGATTAATATATGGTAATATTCATTAATATTTACATCTTAACAGAATTTTAATTTTACCTTTTTGGTAATTTTAAATTAAAAATTCTTTTTTCATACAACTTGAACTTGATCACATCATTTGTACTACACAAGTATCTGCATGCTTCACTATAATTTGATATTTTTTGGCAAAAAAATTGCACATTAAAATTGTATTATATGTATAGCTATGGAAGTTCTGGATCTGTAATTGACAGCTCTTGTTTAGGCAGGCCTATGCATTTCTACGGTTAATCATGGTAGGTTTGATTGTTCAGTTCCTTCAAAAGTGAGTTATTGCAAAGATGTCAGTGGCAAGGAGAACTTTCTTGTGCCTTCAGCTTGTTATATGCTGTAGGAAATTATACTTTTATAAAAATACTGAAATAGTAAAACTAGCACTATCAAGGTCCCAGAGTATTTTGTCAATTTTTTCTGGTTAAAGTTTGGGGATTTTTAATAATAAATTGCAGGGAGAGGAATGTTGTTACATTTCTGTATTGTTTAGGCTAAGACATCTTTATATTCACTGTGTTGGTTTTATCCCAAAGTAGGACAACTGTATCAGATGATTTGGTATAACATAAAGACATACATGAGTTTAAACTGTGGTTTTAAGACCTTTTCTGTTGTACTGTATGCGATCCTCCATGTAATGTTCATGGTCCACAGAGATTTTGAGGTGAACTCAGATTTGATCCACTCATTCTTTTCAAGTTCTCAAAGAAGAACAGGAAAAAAAGGAGCAGAAGGAACCAAGAGAATCATCATGTAATGAGGCATAAGATAAAGCATGGCTTGGACTCAGCCCTTGAAACTGCTGTTTACCATGTGTGTGGTTAAATAAATTGCCAGATAATTCTGCAACGTAGATCTTATCATACTACAAAGCAACAACAGAAAACTTCCCTACTAACTTGACAGCAGAAAATCCTTTCTGGTCTCCAAAGCTCTCAAGTCTGATAGAGCCATTTCATTACTTTCATATCCTGCTTCAGACAAAAAAAGTAAGATTTATTTCCTGTTTTGTAAGGAAGCCAAAGTACCATCTTAATCAGATCAGCCAGTTATTATAATGAATGAATGCATGAAGTTCTGAATTTTTGCCCAGCTGGAAGAACCTGGCAAGTAAGTAAACATCACTGTAAATACTAGGGCTATGTCTCACACATCAGGGACACAGAAACTTGATATAGCTCTGCCTGTGCAGGGTCTTTGGTGAGCACAGCATATATCAAACCCCAAAGCCACTGTTCAGCAGTGAACAGCTGTGAATGGTGTGCAGCTCCAACTGTCAGGGACTACTACAGTATCTCCTTTCTATGGTGCAGACACTCAGGTTATCACCGTTCTTTATCCTAGGAAATGCTGCCGTTTTTTAAAGTTTGCAATCTGAAATATACACTAAAAATAGAAAATAAAAATAGAATACAAAACATGGTTACCCTTACCTAAACTAATATTTCAGAATTTATCTGTATACAACTACAACTATAAATATGAATATAAATATAATCCATTACTAGTTCTGTCCTCTCGCATTCTTCATGTCCAGTTATTTATCTCCACAGCTAATGCCCAACAGATCTTTCCCTCCAGGAAAACTGGAACTGTCTGAAAAGCAGAAAACATTTGGCAGAAATAACCATAACGAAGATAAGTGTTAACACAACATGGTAAACTCAGTCTGGGACACAGGCTTTTAAAATGCTATTTCCAGCTTGCATTTGAGAAACCATTTCAGACAACATCAAAAGCTGTATCTAACACTTTCTGACAGTGCCATATTGGCTGGGACTTACACAAAAAGAGGTGTGCATAAAAAGGCAAGGATGATTTCACTTTCATCACTATAAAAGGCATAGAATCATAGAATTCTGGAATGATTTGGGTTAGAAAGGACCTTCACATCATCTAGTTCCAGCTCCAATGCTATGAGTAGGGACCCCCCATCCTAGACTGTGTTCCCCAAGGCTCTGTCCAACCTGGCCTAAAACACTGGGAGAGATGGAGCATTTACCACTTCTTTGGGCAGCCCATTCCAGTGCCTCACCAGCCTCACAGTAAAGAACTTCTTCCTTATACCTAACCTGAACTTTCACTGATTCAGCTTGAACCCACTAGCCCTTGTCTTATCGCTGCAGCGCCTAACAAAGTGTCCCTCTCCAGCTTCCTTATAGGCCCCCTTCAGATACTGGAAGGCTGCTATGAGGTCTCCACACAGCCTTCTCTTCTCCAGGCTGAACAGCCCCAACTTTCTCAGCCTGTCTTCATGCGGGAGATGCTTCAGTTCCCTGATCATCCTCGTGGCCCTCCTCTGCACTTGTTCCAACAGTGCCATGTCCTTTTTATGTTGAGGACACCAGAACTGCACACAATACTCCAAGTGAGGTCTCACAAGAGCAGAGCAGAGGGGCAGGATCACCTCCCTTGACATGCTGGTCACGCTCCTTTTGATGCAACCCAGGATACGGTTGGCTTTCTGGGCTGCGAGCGCACACTGCCGGCTCATGGTAACTTTTTCATTGACCAACACCCTCAAGTCCTTCTCCGCAGGGCTGCTCTGAATCTCTTCTCTGCCCAGCCAGTAGCTGTGCCTGGGATTGCTCTGACCCAGGTGTAGGACCTTGCACTTAGCTTGGTTGAACTTCATTAGGTTGGCATTTGCCCACCTCATAAGCATGTCAAGGTCCCTCTGGATGTCATCCCTTTCCTCCAGTGTATCAATCGAACCACACATCTTGGTGTCATCAACAAACTTGCTGAGGGTGCACCCAATCCCACTGTCCATGTTGCTGATAAAGATGTTGAACAGGATTGGTCCCAACACTGACCCTTGAGGTACACCACTCTGTAACAGTTTCCAGTTGAAGATTGAGCCGTTGACCACAACTCTTTGCATGCAGCCATCCAGCCAGTTCTTTATCCACTCAGTGGCTTGTCCATCAGATTTTTGTTTCTCCAATTTAGAGAAAATGATATCATGTGGGACAGTGTCAAGCACTTTGCACAAGTTCAGATAGAACTTCTAAGCTATCAAAATAATCAGAAAAACAAAAAATAAAATACAATGAGAAACCAGCCATCTTTCCTTCCAGCAGCTTCAGCTGGAATATCAACAGGATCTTGACAGTATTTATATCATCTGCCCTCTACAGGGGGGAATTACTTAATTCAGGAGTGAATTAAGAAACCCAAGCTTTAAGAGTGAAAACAGCAATAGTTATAATAGAGCAACTCAATCAAGGAAACAAAACTGTGCTACAGTTTACAAAGAGTTCAGAACAGAAAGTTGTGCACTTACCATTGATCAGGACAAATAAAACCCAGTGAACAAAGGTTAAATAAGGCAATAAGAAAGGTACCAAAACCCACAGAAAATGGCAAGAAAAAGGACAAGCTGTAAAACTACATAGACCTTTAAAAGATGGCTGTCCAAGCTTTGTCTAGCTGATATGTATATTGACAACAAGCTGAGAGCTAATCTGCATGTAACAGAAAGGAGCTCAGCCTTCATCTTTTCTTTTTGTTGAAAAACATGTTGATTTAAAATTGGCAGTGCATGACACACACACAAAAAAAAAAGCAGCAAAAAGGTCTTCCCAAATCAATGTCTCAGGGGCTAAATGCTACTCTTCACCTACATTAATTACTTTCACAGTGTACTTGTACAATCCTCAGCGGGGGCAAAACTTGCTCCCAGGGGCAGGCACCAAGAGATCTGGATGAGAGGTCTGTAAGAGTTCACAGGCACTCTCCCTCTCCTTGTGCAATTAATTCCTTATAAGTGGACTCAGGGGAGTCTAATTTTCTTTCTTCCACCAAAAGTCCGTAATAGAGATTAAAACCAATTTGGCCACTTCAGCAATTTTAAGTCTTGAAAATTTGATTTTAAATGAGGCAAAATATTTTTTTTAAACAGCTTTTGTTTTGTTTAGCTTTCTAAAATATAAAAAATATTATACACTTGGTTTTATTTCATAGTCTTTTATGTAATGTAAGGCCATTCCACTGGTTTTCTAGAAGAAGCTTCCAAAATAAGCAAAAGTGTTACTCATAACATCCACTTGCAAAACAAAAAACCCTAATGTTCTAAATTTATACAACGGTATCTTGAATAAGATAAAATGTCTTCTACAGGGATGTTAAAACCAGCACATCGGCAGACAATAAAGCCACGTGGCCAATCCAGTGCCCAGTGCCAGATTTATTCACTTATGACACTTTTCTGCAGACATAGAGCAGTGCAGACATACCCACAGCTTTTACTTTGAGAAATGCATGAGAACAAGCAGCATGAGTTACATAGCCTACTGCTATGCACCAATTGCAAAATTAGGATAATAGGATGAAAATTAAGTAATACAGTTGTTCACAGTCTCTGACAAATCTTACTCCTCATCAGGACATTGGAGAACTGAAGGAAGATTTCAGTGCCTGAGCCAAAGGCGATAGCAAAAGAATGGAGAAAGCTGCAGACAAGGAGACCCTAGCTGATGAATTGTGCTTGGTGACATATGCAGAAAGAAGCCTTTAAGTCAATGCAGATGCCTTATACTTAGCTCTCAGGGTTGGTTTTTTTTGGGGGGGGGGGGTTTTGTTTTTGTTTTTGTTTTTTTAACATGCAATAGCATTGGGTTTTGTTAGAGTAAGCAAAACAAAAGAAATATTTATTAGGATTTTCCAGGGAAAAAGCCCCATAACTACAAACAATGCCTTTTTTGCTTGGCAAGTGCCAACTCCTCAAAGACTTTCATAAGACCTGTCTAATACAATGGTTATCTGTCAGAGTCCAACCAGTGTCCTTTTGGATGCTCTGATTTCCTGTTATTTACTTACTATGGTGACTCTTCCCTATGTTTTCAGATATACAGAAATTAAATACCTTGGCAGTTGGCAGCACAAGAAATTAACGCATTTCAGTTTGACTCCAGCCCTTTCAGCATGGGTTCAACTTTTCCTCCCTACATGTATAAAAGAAGTATGCAGTTTCTTCAAACTTATTTTCTTCAAAATATAGTCTTTGAATCTTTTAACAAGGTAGCCCAGCCTTCTTCTTAAAAAAAAAAAAAAAAAAGGAAGTAAATACATGGAGGCTCCATGAGAGACTTTTTTTATTTTGCTTTTTACTCTTCAGAAATTTTGCAGAAAGAATATCCCAAGTTTTTTTCCCCCTTAGCATTGCTTTTATTTTCCTGCATGGAATGTAGCCACTTTTAATTCTGTGTGACACAGTTTTATATGGGAAGGTCTTCCGTTATATAATTATAGATATTTAAGACAACTTTTGGTATAAATTTGTTAAATGGTCTGAGTTGACCATTTAGTAACAGCTTTAGTCACACTTGGTTATATTAATTGCTCTAATTTCTGCCTCCATTTCTCTCTCATCTTTCATTTTGTACTTTCTCCCTGCTGGAGATAAAATTTTGCATTCAAAGTAATGTAATACTTCAACAAGAAAGAACATTTGAAACTATATTGTTAAGACCTTTGGTTTATCTGACATCAGAATCAAGCTGGTCTCCAGAGGGCTTTGGTGAATGTATTTGCACCTGTGAATTATGCCTTTTTTGCAGTTTGCACACCCTGGATCAGTAAACAGATGCATTAATGAGCCTCTGGAAAGGAAAATTCCTTTGGACATTGCTCATCTGTGACCATGTGAAAAGCCTGTTTTGTCTGGTGCTTTGGTTGTAAGGGATAATTTATGAGCTGTATCCTAGGAGAAGAGCTGTCACTTCTGTTTCTTCATTGCCACAAACACACAAATCTGCTGGGACACAGGAACACTGTTGAGAGCAGAAGGAAGACAGCATCAACACTGGTAATACATGATGCAAAAAAGTGACATACACAGAAAAGACCTATAAATCAGATAACAAATTAGCAACAAAACCAGGCAGCTTACTTGCTGTCAATATCTATCATCACTGAAGTTAGGGAGGCATTAGACAGGCAATGTGCTGCTCTGATTCAGCAAGCCTGCAAATCCCTGGCAGCACTCATCTGGTGGTCACCGTGCAGGGATACAGTGGTTTCCCCAAACAGGCAAATGAGCTCTGAGGACACTGCTCCTGTGCACAGAGTTCAAGCCATGCATACGGTTTTTTTTCATTTCGCAGAAAGGAGACTTGGGGCATTTATAAATGGGCTCATTCTTGTCTGTCTGATGTAACTAATTCTCCAGTATTTTATTACCAAAATTTCCAGGTGATAAAATTTATTGGTCTCTGAAGCTAGATAGAGAAACTGATGTGAATGTATCCATGTACATGCATGAATTTATATGAGGAGAGGAAAACAGGAAGTGTAGGATAAGAAAAAAGGCCAACAGATTTAATTTAAAAGCATATAATTTAAAATTATTTGCATAATTCTTACATGTTTACATAGCAGTGGATGTTATTATTCCACAAAGGAAGTTACAGAGAAGAAATTCAAACAATAATTCCTTATTAGAGATACAGTTAACTGACGAATGATAGCTAAGTTAGAAAGAAAAAATATACATAGAACAGCAAGGTATCAGCCAGTCAATAAACAATTTTATTCTGTAACATACTGGACCCTGAGAAAAGCTGATCTTCAAATCTACAGATAATTTCATCATTTGGCAGAAGAAAGATCCATCAGTTATTATTAACCAAAATACTATGTATACAACAGATTGATGGGAGTCGAAAAGGCTCCCTAAGGGAAACTTCAATAAATACCCTCTTCAGGTATAAAATTGAGCCTTTTTCCTACACTTGTGGTGCCAGCTTCTCTTTCATGGGAGACACCAGACTCAGCAGAGTTTTAGTGTAATCCAGTACAGCTACGATTTTAAACATTATTAGATGTGGAATTTCAGCAGTGCATTTCAAAGACTCCTATTCTTTAACTTTTTTTTCAGTAGCAGTGTGTGCAAACAAGACTATCTCACTTTCCCACAACAGCTTTTTGGGGCTGTTCTGTATTGTCCGTGACTGTGTCTTCCATCTCTACCTGCAATCAGCAATCACTGGTGAGAACATTCTCTGATGCATCTATTGCTCATTTTAAGACATTTTAAAACACCCAGAACATCAGAGCTTGAGTCAAGTTTTACAAATCAGAACTTGTTTTCCATTTAAAAGTTTCCCACAAGACTTCTTCAGCAGATGGTGGAAAAGTTTTATATTATTAATGCTATCCAATTCCATTAGAAATCGTGGGTTTGCTATCTAGGACAGAGATAATTCACAATCTCCATCTGTATAGAATGTTTGATTCTGAAGAAGTTTTACATAAGCAGTGAAAACAGGCAAGTCTGCTCAATAGTTATTGCAGAATTGGGGTGCTATATAGCAGACATCTACTTTTAAACCCATTAAAGTTTTCTTCTTATTTTTAAACCCCAAAATGTAGACAAGTAATGGAAATTAGCAAGTCAAGCTGATTTGTTGAACTGAGTCTAAAATCATACCACTATTTACAAAATAGATTTTTTTTCATCAAGTTCAGAAATATCCCTAAGAAATCTGCTTGTTTTGTAACTGTGTAAAATGTCACAACTACGAAATATTGGTCTTTTTCATCCACAATGAAAAATATTAATATTAAAACGGTCTGAGGTAAGGCTCTTTCATCTACATTTCATTTCACATTTAGATTCACAGCCTCCTCTTTTAACAAACCCATCTGCATCTCTGTCTTTTTAAAATGTTCAGCGGGCAGAATTCTCCTCTCACCTTTACACCTTGATCAAGCTCAGTGGAACAATTATATATGTTTTGGAGACCAGCTACATGTACTGAGTCTATGGTAAATGCTGAGAAGGTTCTCAGCTCCTATCAACTCTATTGTATCAGTTTTGCTCTCCGCATTGAACCAACTTAAGAAGATGGGCTAACTGAAGCACAAAAAAATTAAGAGCTGTTAGGATTAGAGAGTCTGAAAAAAATATCTTCATCTTCCAACACTGCATAAAGGACCTTTATCGAATATGGATGTTAACTAATATTTTTAGAAGATAGAAAACACTTTTTCCAGTTTTTTTGAATCATAAAACCAAATTAAATTTATTGAAGTCTCTCTTCCCACACACTCTGTTGAGCACAAAAATCAGTAGCTCACATTTACCCAGTCCATAGGTAATTCTGTTTCTTTCCATTTCTGGAAATCTAAAGGTAAAATATTCAAGCTACTTACCAAAATATAAATTTAAATCTCTACCTAGACACCGAAATAACTGGCCTTTGGACTGCATTAAATCTCTCTCTTGCAATAACATAACAATTCAAATGAGACTTTTCAAAGCCACTGCAGTGTTCACTAATGATAAGGCCACCACCATTAAACAGGGACTGCATTATTGTTGGTCAGCCCTCATTAGGGCATCCCAGCTTCCTATCTTCCAGACCATAACCACGTCAACACATGAGCTGACGGCTGCCCTGCACTCCTTGTGACCAACCCACCTAAGTGGATTCCTGTATACCCCAGTGGTCTTCAGAGGCAAACAGAAATGAGACTCTGCTACCTTTGAGAAACATTCACATAACAGTTCATATACAGTTTAGTGAAACACAATTTTTCCACCATTATTCTGAGAGGAGATCACTGGAGCACTCTGACAGGGGTGTCTCAGGGACCTCAGCTTCCATGGCTGAGGATTCTGAGTGCACAGAGCTGACTTTACACTGTAAAGTCTTTGGGGATCAAGTGTCTTTCTGTTTATGCCTGTGTACTAATTTTCCTGTCATAAATAGAGGAACGTGTAGGCATACTGATGATAAAAATCATCACTAACAAAACAATAGCACTGCACTAAAATATGAAACCATAATTCTGCTCAGGATTTTTACTTTATTGTTATTGTATTGATATATTGGTGTACTGTACTCCAATACTTACAAACAAATATATTTAAATCATGCTTACTATGGCACACCTATTCTACTTACACATCCTGGGAAATCTCTCTTTGGACTTTTCAGCACTAGATTGATTTCAGTGAAAAACAGTTCCTTTAGTCTTTCTGAAAAGGAATACTTCTTAGTGAAATAACAACTCAGTATATCAGCTTCTGGAATTTTGAAGCTTATATATCCACTAGCATTTGATGTTTCCTGCTAGTATGAAGTGTATAGATGGCTCCTCATAACAGGAAAACATGAGACATACAAGAGGTGACACAGGCTCCTGAGGGACAGTGAAAGGCCGGGTTATCCAAAGTTGATGTAGCAGACTAGAAACAAGGGAAGCATTTTGACTTCCCAAAACACTGTTTATGGGGAATTAAGGCCCTCACACCTCATATCCAAATTAATTGTGTTGCTGAATCAGAGCCTGAATAGACAGAGAGCACCTCTCTAAAACAGAGCACATTGTGTTTTCCACAGTATAGTTTTGATTGTAAAGAAGGATAGCCTTAGTCTGAGCAGGGCTCTACAAATGCTACAGCTTGGTGAAGCATCTTGTCTGTGAAGTATTACACAAGGCAAATTAAGTCAGCCTAAACTTACCCTTATTTTCGTGAGTATAAATAAGCACAAGAGCTTGCTTTTGTTTGGTTTGAGAATATTGAGTAAATTCATAGAAAATGTTAAGGCATCACCTTCACAAAATTGTTATGCAGAATGTTCTGAGGGACTCCAGTTTCAGAACAGTTCTGAAGCAAAGGAGACAGTGACAAGTTAAAAAAAGTGCTGTTTGCCTACTAGAGTTCCCTAGGTGTTTCACATTACCCATTCTTATTCCTTCTTTTCATATACACTTATTAAATAGAAAAAATCATGTGATGAATACAAACAGTTATTTTTTCCACTGTTTAAAAAGAAATTATTACTGAGTTTCAGTGGAAAAAAGAAGACACATGCCTCCCATGTACTCACATTATGAACTATACTGGCCAGTCAATAAAAATATTAGTCTGTCTAATACTAAGTAGTTAACAGGGGAAATGAGTTCTGTATCTGAGAAATACATACTAATCTGACTTTTTTGTAGTTAACTGTGAGCTAAGGCTAAGAGATGACCATGACTGTGACAGCAAAAAGACCAAACAAAAAATCAAATTTGCCACCGAAAGGACACTGAAGTCATGTCATGCCAAACAAAAGCTTTCCTTCTCCAGCTGAGAATGTTTGACTCTCTAATATTCAGAAATAAAGAGAATGTAATAAAGATCACGAGATGCTTTAACTTCATACGAGGTTATATTTAATTAATCTTTCCAAGCTTCTTTGCTTAACTATAAGACACCTAAACTTGCAATTTTTTAACTGAATGTTGAAATTCTACTGTAATCACTGAACTTATGGCAGTCCTTCAAGTACAGACACTTGCGGCATTAAAACCATGAGAGCTGGCAACAAGTCTGATTCTGACAGAAGCTTTAACACTTTCTAACTTTAGCATTGCTAATTAATGATTAGTGAGTTTGTTTCGCACAACAATCCAATTTTTTCTATACTTTAATTTTTTTGTGTGCATACACTAGCAACATCCAGAAAGAGGCAAGTATAACATGGGTACTTGTGAAACAAAAAAAGAAATAAAATCTGTGACCCTGAACAAGTTTTTTATTGCTTATTGTCCTTTGACATGCCTTTAATCTTTCCTGA
Organism: Amazona ochrocephala; assembly: GCA_039720435.1. NCBI lineage: Eukaryota > Metazoa > Chordata > Aves > Psittaciformes > Psittacidae > Amazona > Amazona ochrocephala. The sequence continues at coordinate 61,557,680 of CM077878.1, forward strand.
GAAAACAGCTTGCATAAATGTTATTTCTCTCAGCATATGGTAGTTGGATAATTTAGAGAGGAGATTTACAGCGCTTTTTATGTTAATATAAACTACCAGTTAAAGAAAAACGAAACCAACAATGTATGATTGAAGCCCTAAATCAATTCATGCTAATCGATATTATTAAACCATACTTTCTGCATGTGACAGGCACAAGTTAAAAAATTTCAATCTCTTCTGTAGCTAAATTGGGTGAACCAGGAGTTAAACAAGCAGAAAAGGTTTTAAAGAAATATCTGATCTACTTTCCAACATTTAAAAACATTTCTTGGCACAGCTCTGAGATCTAACTTAGAGTCTCCTTTCTTACGAGAGGAAACAAACAGTTCTGGAGAACTTTATAGAAATTTAAAACATGTAACTAATTTTTCAAGGCCACAGAAAGGATAGCAGTGTTTCAGCTAAGCAGCCTGTACACACAAAGGCAGTACTCCGCAACAACTGCCTACCTGCAAGAGTAACTGTGCTAGGTATGTTTTGGTATCCAACATCACCTCATTCGGTCTTTATTTATTCAAGTTTGTGTGCTACATCATCATCATCCTCATCGTCCTCATTGTCATCATCATCATCATCATCATCATCATCATCACTTTTTTGTAACATGTGTTAGTCCTCACTTGCCCCACTCACCAGCACCTTAAACATCCTGAGCTGCCTTCTACTGCATTTGTCTCAGGTAATGTGTCTTCTTTCTTCCTGCTGCCCTGTAAACTTACAGCATGCACTGGAAAGTTGTGCATGGCAGAGGCTCCCGCAGAAGGCAAAAGCAGCAACACAGGTTGGGACAGTCAGTCATATGCATGCCAAGTGTCCCTAATTCCTCAGCTTCTCCCTTAGGTCCCTGGGGCTACAAAGAAATTACTCATATCAACAGAGCACAGAGGCAGCCGGGACATCTGTTCCTGGAGAGACTGTATATTCTTGGGAATATTTAAGCACAGCCAAACAGCACGAGTGCCATTAGATGGGTAAGGAGAATCTCTATTTTCCAATGAAAATAGAAGCTTTGAGCAAACTAAGAAAAGGTATTACAGGTATTAAGGTGTGCCCTGCAGCACTCTTGTTTATTCTACTAATTCTTATTAATCTCTACAAATAAATTAGCTCTAGTAATAGAAGTCCCTAATATTAAATCCATAGATCTAATGATCACTTCCAAATTTGCAGTTATGTAGGTATTTTATATGAATTATCATCAAAACACAGAAAAGGATCATACACTAGGTCTTTTTACAAAATTTCTAACACTCAGATTTTCCTGAGTTCCTTGGGTCATACAAGATTTGGCATAATAGATAAGCAAGGAGACTAACACAGTAATGATTAATTTTTCATAACATATGATGTTTTCTGTTGACCTTATTTGTCCTTTATATTTTCCAGACTGCTCCAAAATGTCACAGCGCATCAATTTATACAGAAAGGACAGCAGGTATTTTTAATGCATAAGAAAAATCATGTATTCCTTTCAAAAAAAAACAAACCAAACCAAAACAAAAAAGTCCCAACACATGTGATCTTTACTAAATGTGGGAAGAGGAGAGAAGAAATTGGAAGAAGCAGAGCATAAAATGTCACAAATTAAATTTTATGAAAGTTATGTATGCTGCACAGTGAGGCACAGCAATGCATTATTTAGAATTCAAACTGTTTACCCCAAGCATTAAGTTGTCTGAATAATTAGAAATTTAATTTAATTTAACTTAATTTAATTTAATTTAATTTAATTTAATTTAATTTAACTTACCTAACTTTTTTGCCACGTTTGACATTAGCCAGTAAGGTCATGATCCAAGAGCTCAAGAACATAATAATTTCCTTTTGCTGCAAATATCTAAGATTTTTTTTAAAATTCTCTTTTTAGAGCCCACTGGCAAGAGGAACATCATCTCTACTGGCAGCCTATGCATTCAGGCATGGACCTCTACTTAGTAGATCTCTGCAGTTTTCTGCTTTATCGGTGTTAATTTAGAGTGCAACACACAGCTATTTGCACAACGTTTCCCTCTTAGAATCATAGAAGAGTTAGGATTGGAAAGGACATTAAGATCATCAAGTTCCAGCCCCGCTGCCATGGGCAGGGACACCTCACACTAAATTCTCATGGAATAAAAAAGAGCCCTTTGCGGTGAATCCTCGCAATTTGGGAAAAGGTCTTTAAGCTTCTCTATGACTTGCTATTTCAAATAAGTCTGAAGTTCCCGTAAATGTATATAAATTTTCTTACAAGCATTATCTTGCAAAATTTCTCACATGCACCACTGGTTGTTCCCAGTTTCCAAACACAAGTAAAGCTACCTTTTCTATAGAAGTACATGTCTCCTTATTTTTCACTGGCTTTTTAACACTGAAATTCTCATGGATATGAATGGTACCTGCACATCATGAGGGATGGTGACTTGGAAGGGTAGGAATGTGGTTAACAGGCAAAAGTTTTTGGTCTAAAACTATCAATTAAACGGCAAACAGCATGTGCTTTCCTTCATACCATGAGCAAATGAGCACGAGCAAATACTTATCTGAAACAAGAAGGTTACCTTGAGTAAGGAGTAATAAGTAAGTACCATACGACATTCTGCTTCTCCCTCTCCTAACTTGTTGGCTTGTTTTTTTGTTTGTGGTTTTTTTTTTTTTTTTTTGGGCTTTAAAATATAAAGAGATTCTTTCTTACCATAGGAAGGCTTTATGCATTCACAGGACAATGAAAGGGAGGGGAAATTTTATGTTAATGTTCCTTCTCATATTTCTATGTGATTCCTAACACTGAAGCTTACTTACTATGCTCAGGGGAGTCTGTCTCTTAATTAATACCAGGATTTTCCTATCATACATTAAAATACTGCACAAACGTATATTGATAGTTAATTTCTGTACAGCCAATTGGCAAAAAGCAATTCTTTGCTTCATCAGTTTGACAAGAAGAAAGGAGCAGCAGAGTGGAGCAACTGCTGTTTCAAGAGAAATGCTACTGAAACTTTTAGATTATTTCCACTGACTTTAGATAGATGTTTTTCTGTGTGTCTGCACGACCAGGCAGGTAAACTTTTTTCCTATCTCTGCCCAATAAATTAGAGTGAATTGAAGTTAAAAGGAGAGAGGAAAAAAGTCTTATGCAAAAATTTCCATTTTGCTTTCAATTTCAAGTAGGAACTTTTTCAATAATGGTTAAAAGCTTCCATTAGGAAAAACTATTTCAATGGTACACCAAAATGGAAAACATTGCTTATAAGGTTATCGTTTTTCCTCTAAGGTGTGTTATCCAGTCCATCATGCCATTTATTTAACATTTCTATCAACTTTTAAGTTTTACTCTGTTAAAATTATAAGAATCCCTTCATCTGAGCCAGTGTTCATTTTTATGAACAGAGGAACTTTTTCTTTAAGCAATAAATATCTTATGTTACTGAAGAATTATAACTATAAAATTAAATACCTTCAAGTGCCCCTCTTGTTCCTCAAAACAAATCAATCTTTACATTGAGAAAGCGTCAGTAGAAGCAGTAGAAGTCATGCTGTTCATATTTTAGACTAGAAACTACACAACCATTATATGCATAAGCAGATAATCTGCACTATTCTGAACTATTTACATCCATACATGCATTCTTTTGCATGAGGATATGGATTTAATTATTGAATCCTGCATTTACTGATTCTCAGTACTCAAATAGACATATATTTGAGAAATCATGGCAGTCAGATGAGGCTCCCGATGACTGGAAAGAGGGTAATATAACCCCATTTTCAAGGAGGGAAAATGGATGACCTGGGGAATTACAGACCAGTCAGTCTCACCTCTGTGCCTGCAAAATCTTGGAGCAGATTCTCCTGGAAGGCATGCTGAGGCACATGAAAAACAACAAGGTGCTTGATGACAGCCAGCATGGCTTCACTAAGGGGAAATCCTGCCAGGCCAATTTGGTAGCCTTCTATGATGGAGCTAAGGAACTGATGAACAGGGGTAGAGCAGTTGATGTCATCTACCTGGACTTGTGCAAAGCGTTCTACCCTGTCCCACATAGCATCCTTGTCTCCAATTTGGAGAGGCATCAATTTGATAGGTGGACCACTCGGTGGATAAAGAACTGGCTGGATGGCCCCACACAAAGAGTTGTGGTCAACGGCTCAATGTCCACCTGGAGACCAATAACAAGTGGTGTCCCTCAGAGATTGGTGTTGGGACCGGTCTTGTTCAACAACTTCGTCGGTGACAGGGACAGTGGGATTGAGTGCATCCTCAGCAAGTTTGTTGATGACACCAAGCTGTGTAGTTCAGTTGCTACACTGGAGGGAAGGAATGCCATCCAGAGGGACCTTGACACGCTTGTGAGGTGGGCTGATGCCAACCTGATGAAGTTTAACCATGCTAAGTGCAAGGTCCTCCACCTGGGTAGGAGCAATTGAAGCACAGCTATTGGTTGGGCAGAGAAGAGATTCAGAGCAGCTCTGCAGAGAAGGACTTGGGGGTGTGGGTTGATGAGAAAATGAACATGAGCCAGCAGTGTGCGCTTGCAGCCCAGAAAGCCAACCGTATCCTGGGCTGCATCAAAAGGAGTGTGACCAGCAGGTCAAAGGAGGTGATCCTGCCCCTCTACTCTGCTCTTGTGAGACCTCACTTGGAGTATTGTGTGCAGTTCTGGTGTCCTCAACATCAAAAGGACATGGAACTGTTGGAACAAGTGCAGAGGAGGGCCACGAGGTTGATCAGGGGACTGGACCACCTCCCATATGAAGATAAGATAAGAAAGTTGGGTCTGTTGAGCCTGGAGAAGAGAAGGCTGCATGGAGACCTCATAGCAGCCTTCCAGTATCTGAAGGGGAGCTATAGGGATACTGGGGAGGGACTCTTCCTCAGGGGCTGTAGTGATAGCAGAAGGGGTAACGGGTTCAAACTTAAACAGGAGAAGTTTAGATTGGATATGAGGAAGAAATTCTTTACTGTGAGGGTGGTGAGGCACTGGAACAGGTTGCCCAGGGAAGCTGTGAATGCTTCACCCCTGGTGGTGTTCAAGGCCAGCTTGGACATAGCCTTGGTTGACATGGTTTAGTGGGAGGTGTCCCTGCCCATGGCAGTGGGGTTGGAACTATATGATCTTAAGGTCCTTTCCAATCCTAACTATTCTATGATTCTGTGATTTGATATCAAAGAAAAGTGAGTACTCTTTACTAAAAAAAATTACATTTATTGGGTTTTTTGCAGCAAAACCACAAAATTAAGGCAGAGACCTTGAGAAATTTCACTCACATCACTTAGATCTTCCTATAATACAACCAGTGATAAGCTAATGATTCCCAAAACATGTATTCATCCCGCAAACCTCACGAATACCTTAAACCAAACATGCTAGTATGAAATTTTCAAAAATTTTATGTAAAAAGTGCCACGGAAAGAGCACAATAGTGTAAGTTTCATAAATTACTGCAATAGGAGGCCATTTATTAAGTAATGTGGCAAAAGATTTCTCAAATTATCTTAGCTCCTTACCCAAAATATCTATCTCATATGAAGATCATTACCTTATGAATTTAAATCAATAATAGTCTTAATTCTTATTATCTGGACAGTTTTTACTAGCCAAGCCCTTGAAAAGTTTTTCTGTTGTTAGTCATACTCCAACAACCTAGCCAGTGTACTGTCCACAGATCAAATTACCTCTGGTGGACCAGAGGAAGAAGAGGGGGACGAAGAAGAAAAGGCGCATGTCTTTCTCTCCCCACCAGTGTACTGAAGCATGGTATTAATGTAACCCAAACTGCAGTAGAACAGCTCTTCAATCTCCCTTCAATACCCCTGGAGAAAGCACTGCAACGACACTGTAAGGAACCAAGGACACTGTAAGCTGAATTTTCTGTGTATGGAATGCTTTAATTTGTCATGTAAACCTTTCCTGAGGTTTACCAGGCTTCATAGTAGAGCAGGTTTTGCTCGTCACAGTGCTATGTGGTTGTCTGATTGCTGTTGTTCTTCAACCTTGAGATGCCTTGGAACTTTCTATTACAGAGCATCCTGAGATAGATTATTCTTCTGGGTGGAAGATATCCTGGAGGAAATTAGGAGGTAGCAACTTATAATAAAATCAATAGAAAATCCAATGTATCTGCTACGATGTTATTTATAAGGTATTGATAAAAACCAACATAGGTTAGCTGCTTTTTTTCTTTTTTTCCTGTATTCTTGTCAGAAGCATGTCTTTTTCTTTCATGTAGCTCATAGATGCAATGCTACTACATGTAGCAAACAAATCCTAATACCAGGAAGCAAAGAAGTTGCTTCTATTTCTAACAAGGACAAAACCCTTACAAAAAAGTTCAACATCATTCTCTCTAATATTTAAAGTTGCCTGAACACAAAAAAAAAAAAAAAAAAATGAGCTGATAGACTGCAAATGGCAAAATTAGAAAGATTTTTAATAGCAGAAGGCTTGGTCACACATACATGAGCTCCCGAACAAAGTCCTTCAATTTCCTACATCTCTTTAATATAGAAGCCCTACCTTCAAAATAAGTAAGGTTTTTTCAAAGGAAAACTTATTTATCTACATGGCTTTTACACCTATATGCATCAAAAGGCCTTTGTAAACCAGCAATATACTCAAGAGCAGTTAAAGCAAGAAAATCTACAGCTTGATTTCAATTTTTCCAGAGACTGGACATAACACTTGTTAGGAGAACTGTATAGATCAGGGACAAGTTAAACAAATGCCAGAACTGTTCCAGTTAAACACTGCTGGATCAGATAGCAGTTTTGTTCACAGGTTTCTGCTGTGAGCAGAATCTCAGAAGAGAAGCCATATAGTGCCCCTGATTGATGGAGGTTAGCAGCAGGGTCCTGAACACAGCGAGGTGGTGAAGCAGGTCCCAGGTCCACCCAGAGGCAGTAGGAGATGGGGCTGGGAGACTGGCACACCTGCACCACAGCTCAGGCAAAACCTGGGGCTAGGGCCAGGAGTGGGGAGTCCCATGTGAAGCTGGGCAGGGCTGTTGAAGCCTATTAGTGCCCTCAGGACCCTGTCAGAGCTAGATAACGAAAGGAAAGTCAATAGTCCTGCAAGTAAATGTGTACAAGTATCATTATCGCTGGATACTATAAACTACAACATAAAGGTATGTCTGTAGTGGTAAGACTACGTTTTGAATACTACACTTTTCCTATCCCCATTACCTCAAAAGTTTCTGAGAAATGAGTTCTCTGAAACATAAATGAAACATTTTGGACCTGTGGACTTAAAGAGAGGCTAAACATTAAAGGAGAGCAAATACGTATGCATGAAGAACATGAAAAGTGGGTCCACTTTATAACAGCTAGCAGGTGCTTACTCTCCTTTAGAACATATTCATAACAGAACAATTTATTAATGTGTTTTGATAAACTTAAAATGTCATTGAATAATTTGAATACAGAATCAATTCAGCTAATTCACAGAAAGATAACATTTGAGAAATAAATCTAATCTAACCACTTGACAACTCTGATACAGAATTCTTCTGAGTCAGAAATCTCATATGTTACCGTATGGGGTACCATTTTCAGATGCAAAACCATTTCTTAAGTCCCAGACAATTCCTGTCATAGTCTGCAACTTATGCTTACTACTGGAGCTCCTTGAAGAGTAACTGCATCTGAAATAGTCTCTACTAGATGAATAGCATAAATCAAAATCAGGAGTAGAATAACACAAAGTAAACAAAACTAAAAAGCAATACAAGTAAAATGGCTTGTGACATTCAAAGGTTTAAAATAAAATAGTTTGCCAAAGAACGAACCATGAACATGCCTTGTGAAACTGTAAGGATCGATTCAACACTCTACGTAACTACCCAAAACAATCTGTGTCTGGGAGGAAAGGTTGGTCTTGCATCTTGGGGAAGACGATTCCTCCCTCCTGTCTTCAGCCACAGTGTCTCAGCCTGCACAAATGGGTAGGAAGCAGAAAGCAAAATTAGCGCCATTTGACCTCCACTTACCTTCTTCTCTAAAGAACAAGGACTGAGTAGTGCTGTCCCCTTCCAGGCTCAATTCCACAATGAATGCTAACAGCTCAGATTCAGGCAGTAGAAACCAGACAAGTAACAACCTGCCAGCCACTTTCTGCATGACAGATCCATGCAAATTTCATTTAGAAAAATCTTGAGGGAATTCTCCACTGTCCCTTGATGCAGCTCATTAAGTACTAGAAATACTGTCTGAAAAACTTCAGTCATCCTTTCAGCCTGCTTGCAATAAAGCTCATGACCTTCTCAGAGATTCTATTTGAAACTGTGCTTTTGTATAAGAAGCAATGATGTTTAAGCTTACAAAGATTTTCTTTATTCCCCTGTAAGCCCAGGAAAACCTTTACCCAAGCTGTTCGGATTTTCCAGATGTCTTTTACAACAATATTTCATTAAAAATATGCATTTGTTTCATCTTTTCATGTATGTATATATGTATATGCATTTAAAGATTGATTTTACAAAAATTTAAATTCACACAAGCCCATAAAGTAGTTACATTCACTGACATGTTCAATAAATGTGGGAATAGTGCTGAAAAAGAATATATCTGATGTTCCTGGCAGTCACAAAATCACAGAGTAAGGCAACCTCTCTGGGCAGACTGGTCCAGTCTTTGACCACCTTCCTACTAAAAAACAAATACATAAGTTGCTTAATATCTGATCAGGATTGCACATATTCTAACTTGTGACATTACTGCTTAGCCTGTCCTTGGGCACTTTCAATGACAGTCTGGCTTTGTTTTCCATATCCTCTGGTTATACAGTTGTAGACAGCAACCAGGTCCTACCTGAGCCTTCTCTTCTCTAGCAAACCTTACTTTGTTTGCCTTTGTCCATAATGTGCTTCAGCCCCCATCAACACCTGCCACCCAAGGAAGGCTTCCCCATCCAGTGCCTTCTCCTAAGACAAGTCCGCTAGGATGCTTCTTAAGCACAGTTCCCTGATATGGTGAGCATTGTCACCACATGCTCCATGCTGTCTTGGCATCCAGTAGTTACTGACCCTGCAGGACAGTGTATGGTAGTTTCCAAAAACTCTCGGGAAAATGGTGGGGGTTTTCTTCTTAATTTTAGAAATTTTAAGTAAGAAACAACTATAATATACATTATAATTACTTTGTATTTTTCATGTACAAAAAAAAAGTGTAAAATCTTTTTTCTCCTTGACTTGTAGGATCATGTTTTAAGGCCAATATGAATGATTGCTCAAAAGAGGAAAGGCACTTTTCCAGTTCTATTTTGTTTAATAGATTAAATTTACAAGTATACATATAGACCAACAGTTAACTTGAAGATAAGTAAGTTTTCTAAAGAAATTCATCAATCTGAAATGGGCAAATGTGGAATAAATTGTGTTACTTCATACTGGAAATGAACATGGTATAAAGTGAATATTTTCAGAACTTGAATATACTTTGGATATATATTTTCAAGGATAAGAGATTCTTCTATTACTTCTTCTTAGGATCCTTTGGGTTTTACAAAGCCTTGGAGATAGATGCAAAGTGCTTTAGTCTGAAGAATAACAGAAACACTGTGTGAACAGCAGACACATGAGCTTCTCCATGTGCCATCTGGTTGCTATGCGTGGACTGTAGGAACGGGACTGTGGACTGTATGGAGTAAGTCAGTCAGACTTGACACAGCCCTCCCACATGTCTCTGTGTTATTCTAAAACAATGAAGGCAATGTGCACCCACATTATCTGCTTTTTTAGTCCTGCAGTGTTATACTACAGTACTTCATAAATTGATTCTTGTATGTCAAATTCAAGAAAACAGAAAGCCAGGATGCAAGCAAGTCTCTCAATGTAGGATCAATGGTTACACCATGAAAACGCATAGTCTCAGTCTATTAATAAGAATAACTTGACAAAGAATCTCAGGAAGAGAGAATCTGGGAAATCCTTAAAAGGACACAAACGAAACATCTTCTTATATTGATTTTTAGTCTCTTTTTTCTTTCACTTGTAAGCTGACATGTTGTGATTACATTTTAATGGCCATAGAACAAAACTGTTAAACTGCTATGGTAAAATCTTTATAACCTTCAACAAATATCTCTCCAGTTCTACAAAGTTCCCTCAGGTGGAGAAGCTTTAATTTGTGGGTAACATAACACTGCTGCCTTTCACAAGTTTTTGCATTTTTTTTTTTTGCAATGTTATATTTTATTATTATTTGTAATTGTACTCTCTGTGTGACAGTGGAAAAAATAAAAATGGAAATGCACTCAACCTGAAGATCTTCTGGTTTAAGCAGTGGAAAAGGAAATAGGACATAATATTGAGACTAGAGAAATTTTAAATTGAAGGAATTTTTTTGTAATCAGCTGCATTTTAATTATACCAAATTACAATTCATCTCAGGGTTTGAGATTTTTCTTCTTTTTTTCTTTTTATTTCTATGAAATTCTGCATTAATCTACCACAATGTTATTAAAACTGAGTAACAATGCAAGTACCAGCCTTGGAAAGGAATTGGAAGGTAGTGTACATAGCGATTTCTATTTTCTACCACCAGACACAGAATGGTCTAAAGTATAAGAGACATGGAGTTCATAGGAAAAGCAGCATCTTCAGATCATTTTAAATAACTTAACCCATTACTGACAAAAACATGTAGGCTTTGAGAAGACAATGCTTTGTGCTAATAGAAAATATTATTATTGTGTATTCTGAGTCTTGCCTTCATTTTACTTGTAGCTTGAAAAAGTACTGATTTTGGAAAAAGAATTATATGAACCGTTATGCAGTCTCAGATGTAAACTGGCTTCTCTACAGTGTATTCCTGCATAGATCAAGCCACCTGTACTGTGTCATTGTTCTCCCTTGTGCTGGAAAAGGGATTCTGTGAACAAATTAAATGCGTAAGGTCTGGGCGTTCTTAACACATATTTCATAAAGACTTACCATAGAACAAGTTCCCTAAAAAATTGTCTTTCGTACTGAAAAAGTCAGGTAACTCACTATTCCAATAGTGAGTGAAATTTCCAATTTAGCTTCACATACTGAAATAACGAGATTTTAAAATTCTGTAATAAACATAAAAGCTTATAACAAACTTTTACTACCAATAACATTTACAGGCCTTAGTTCGGTTCTGTTAGATAATAACAAGACCTCTTTTTTCTATGTGTCTTTTTTCTTTTTCTGTTTCTTTTTTTTTTTTTTTTTCTGCTAAACACTGTAAAATGAAACAAGATTTACCAACACCTTCCCATTGGACTTTGGGCATCCTACTGAAGAGCAAACATTTTAATATAACAGCAATGTATGATATTTATATTTCATAGAATTGTAGAATCATAGAATAGTTAGGGTTGGAAAGGACCTCAAGATCATCTAGTTCCAACCCCCCTGCCATGGGCAGGGACACCTCACAATAAACCATGCCATCCAAAGCTATGTCCAACCCCACCTTGAATGCCGCCAGGGATGAAGCATTCACAACTTCCCTGGGCAACCCATTCCAGGGCCTCACCACCCTTACAGTAAAGAATTTCTTCCTCATATCCAATCTAAACTTCCCCTGTTTAAGTTTGAACCCATTACCCCTTGTCCTCTCACTGCAGTCCCTTATGAAGAGTCCCTCCCCAGCAACCCTATAGGCCCCCTTCAGGTATTGAAAGGCTGCTATGAGGTCTCCATGCAGCCTTCTCTTCTGCAGGCTGAACAGCCCCAATTTTCTCAGCCTATCTTCATACGGGAGGTGGTCCAGTCCCTTGATCATCCTCATGGCCCTCCTCTGCACTTGTTCCAACAGTTCCATGTCCTTTTGATGTTGAGGACACCAGAACTGCACACAATACTCCAAGTGAGGTCTCACGAGAGCAGAGTAAAGGGGCAGGATCACCTCCCTCGACCTGCTGGTGACGCTCCTGTTGATGCAGCCCAGGATTTGAAACAAGATAACTTTATTTAAGATACTGGGATGTAAAAACATCCTGTTAGACTCTACTAAGAGTCTTTCCTGTGGCTCAGAGGAAGAACTCCAAGATTATAGCAGGGAGCACAATTTTCTTACTCCATTTTCTGGAGTTGAAAACCATGTTCCCTGTAGATATATACATATGCCCTTCTTTTTTCTTCTGTTCCCATCCATTTGCTTCTTGATGTCTACAGAAAGAAAAGAAGCAAACTGAACACATAGGAGTTGTAACATATTCAGTATGGCCGTGTTAAACTGGCAGGCAAAAGACTAGGCAGTTGGCAAGGCCCTGCCCTGAGGTGAAGCTAGCTGAGCAGGATGTGAAAAACTACTGGACATGAGAAATTGCTGGACATTTCAGAGAGCAACATAAGAATCTGATGAAAGTTACAGATAGTGCCAAGACGGATATCTGGGCTTGGCAAATGTTTCAGGGTGGATTACGTGAAAAAATGTGGAACTTCACAGATAGTGGAGGGGAGTATTAGGACCTTTGGGGGAGCAGATTCTTGCAAGGCCAGCCATGCTTAGATGACCATATCCATAATAATTTATGAGACCCTAATTATTTTGGTTTCAGTATCTTAAATACAAAATCTATGTGCAAATGTGTCATAACTGGGACCAATATGGAAAAAGTAACTAATTACAGTTGACTAGATTGTTTGTTATTTTCTGGTTTGGTTCAAGACCCCCAGGAACCAGTTTATACAGTAAGTTATTGGCTCATATCAAGACCAAGGGAGCAGGTTCCCCCATGAGGAAATGTTGCTTTTAGCTGAGGTTGAACAGAGAATACTCCTGCTCCAAAGGTCATTGTAGAGAAGAATCAGCCACAGCAGAGTCCTTCTCTGGCTATCCAGAGTCCAACTATTCACTCCATCCGTTGACAGTGGTCCATGCTTCCTTCTCTTTCCTGGACACCACAGTAGGAGTGTAACACTGGAGATGGCAAAGCTACCTCCATAACATGTTTTATAAGTTCACAACATGTCCAAAGACACTAAATTGGTTGAGGTGATTGAAAAATTTAACCATCAGGCCAGATAAAGACCACTGTGTTTTAGTGATGTTATCTGGCTTGCAACAACCTGATGAGACAATATTAAATTGGAGATTTCTGCCTAAATGATGTGTACTGATTCATGAAAGCACCATAACAGTAAATGAGATCAGTGGTCTTGCCTAAGTATTTACAGTATTTACAGCTCTTCAGTTTCGATTTTTCTCTTTTAACTTTTTCTATAATCGATATGCAGTCCTTTTGTGTGGATAGTAAAGATTTGCTGAACTTCATGAAAAAGACTTTTGAGTCTCCTCAAACCCTTTAAACTAAGGATAAGTTATCTCAGAATGAACAGTGCCTCACCCAATTAACCTGGTATTAGAGTGGAAGTTCATCTGAACAACAACAGCAACAAAAAAAAAAAAAAAAAAAAAAAAAAAAAAGCAAACAAAAATCACAACAGAAAAAAAACCAACAAAAAACCAAAACAAACTCTAGAGGTTTCTTTTGCTGCAGTGCAAGGCAGTGCAGAAGATCAGTACAGCAACCTGTGGCAGAGCTCACTTTTGATAAGGTCAAAGTAAAACCATTTTCCTCCCTTTCAAAATATAAAGGTCTGGTAAGAAACTTGTTAGCCAGAATGACACAGTATAATTATGAAGACTGTAACATCTTTTGCTAGAAACTTTTGAGAATCCTAGACTGATATTTTGTTGCAGTCCTAAAAATACCAGCAACATTTGCTGAAGTTCTGCCAAAGTTTGGGACAGCAATTCTTTGTACCAATGCAGCACCTCAATGAAGAGAGCCCTGGTGTGTCTGAAAACCTAGTGCTGCATGCCATCCCCTTTCTGCGTATCCACAAAAGCAAAAATCAGGCAGTAGTTCCCATTAAATGAAATATTTATCTGCTAATATTGGCAAACTGAAGGCATAAAACTGAGCAGCATGACATAATTGAAAATAAATGGCAGGTCCTATTGGTGGCAGTGAGACAATCATAAGCCTAACCTTCTTCAGATGAAACAAAGTAGCATACACTATCCACTATATTTACAGACCCTGGGATCCAACTATACCTCAAGCAACAGATCCTTTCTAGAAAGTATTTTATTCTGAAATTTACCTTGTGCAATGTCAGGCTGCAAAATGTTTTATACCTTCTGAATTAGCAGCAACAGACTGCCAATAATATTCTCAGTATTTAAACTGCAGTTCAGCTGAATTTATCAGGGGATTCAAGCACTGCTCTTGCTACGACATACTGTCCCATGATTGCAGTAGGGCTTCTCTGAATCAGTTGCAATTTGCAGGGAATAAATGTCCTTTTATAATGTGAAAGCCACTAATGCTACAAGGTTTTTTCATACAGCAGCACAAGGGAGGCAGAGGGAGACAGACTAAAAGTACCCTACTCCCATTCCCATACTTCTGAATTGGAACGAATGAAAGATTTTTACCATTGAATCATAGAAGTACAAGTGACCAGAAGGGAGCCCAAGACATGAATCAGGACATCAAGTGAAGCCAGATCAAAGGAAGACTGAGACAGGTGCTTGCTTACAATTCCAAAAGCCAGTCAGTGAGAAGATTTTCTTTGAATGGATTAACTATTTAAGCATTTACTATTCTAATAGCAAAGGTTTCCTAGTATTCTGTTTAAATACTCCTTGATACAAATGGAGTTAATTCCATATTGTTGTTGCTCAGCACAGACAGAGCAATTGTTTGCTGTCTTTTTATATCAGCCTTTAAACACAAGATCATGTCATGAGTCAGCCTCCTCTTCCCAAGACTGAACAAATACTCTTATTTCAGGATTTTCTCACAGACCGTATCTTTTAAATCCCTGTACTGTCCTTGGGCTCTCTCCTGGACTCTGATGCATTTTATTCACACCTTATTTTAAGACCATTAACCAAGCAGTGGAAAAAGTGTTCCTTCTAAGCCCTTACCAACTTTCACCAAGTTACTCATGGTCTCTTACACAATATTCCTTGTTATATATATATATAAAAATTACCAGTTTATATATTTTTCACTATCAACTTAAAGTTAACTGTAACAGCTCCAAGGTGATGCCCATTCTCAGATCTTCGTTTCATTTTTAGGATGCTTTTCTATAGGATCTGACTAACATCTTAAAAATGACCGTTTCCCATTCACTTGGCTTGTTGGATTACCAGCCCTTCAGTCTGAAAGAGTTGCATTCTGCAGATTCCTAAGGACTCCTGAAACTACAAAGGGCTAGTGACCTTCTGAGAGTACTTAGCAAATCTTAGTTCTGCTTTCTACACCCTGAGGGATGAGAACCTGAACTTATTAGGAGCAGTGTACTCCTATATGAAGCAATACTTAGGAATACTGCTGAATATTTGGATACAATTACCAGTACCATTACACCCACATGCCAGTTCCCTGGCATGATCCCAGAAAGAATTTGGTGCGGTACTACCTGCCATTCTCCCATGCAGTTCCAAGGCATGATTTGGCATAAGTCAGGCACCCTGCCTTAGTTCAATTGGAGCTACCCTGCTCTGGAAAAATGAAGTTGGGATGAATAAGTGTAGACCTCAGTAGCTAGGAAAGATCTAGGGTACATCGGATGCACTGCAGTAGATAACAGCCTATATTCACCCATATTTATCCTAAGTAATTTTTACTGCCAAGAAAAAAAATTGCAGGCAAAATATAAGTTCATTTAAGTGAAAAGCAGAGTTACAGCATGATGACAGACACAGACAAGCACAACAGTTCACCTTATTACCCCTCTGATGCATTGCCTTAACTTCAACATTATCTCCCGTATTTCTTTCAGCTAAATGAAATAATTCTGCAAACTGAATAATCATCACAGCTTGAGAGAGTCTTTATTCAGTAAATGAGGAAGAAGGCTTGAGACAAAGGTATCATTTTGGACATGAGTCCATGACACTAACACATAGTATGTGAGAGACTCTTTGCTTGCATATATTTCCTTAGCCAGTCATTCCCCATTTGCACATTTGATTTATTCTTGATGAAACATAACCCTTTCTACTTGTCTTTTGTCAAGGGTTAATTGAAATCTGAACCAGCCTTTGAATGAGGTGGTAATCCTCCTAGTTTAATGGCAGACATAATACATAGTGTGCCATCTTTTCCACTATCCAAATCATTAGCAAAAAAACAGAACAGAATTGGCCAAGGGCAAATCCAGCTGTGCACCCACCTGACAATAATTTCTCCTCAGCTGCATTTCCTTTGGGCTTGTGGGAGTGGGAGGGAGTCATGGAAATAGGCTATTTGACAGGAAAATAGTGATATGTTTTGTGAAGCCAAAGCAGCACAGAAACTGTTGCACAAATGCAACTTATTTTAAAGTAAGATTATAACAAGTCATACTATTACAGTAAGAAAATATTAGAGAAGAAGACAGTAGAGGATAGTTTTCTACTGTTCTGAGGTATTTTTGAACGACTGTGTCTTCTTACAAACATATACAGTTATATGTCATTACAAAACTAACATAAATATCCACTAGCTATTTTGTAGACAAGATTTTATCTGAGACATAATTTTATATTGATTTTGTTTGAATACTGACTTACACAAAAACACAGTGCCTAGGTTCTTTGGCTGCTTCTATGACTTCAAGGAAAAGATTGTATTTTATATTCTCTCTTCACTCTTTCACATTAATGGGTAATGTTAAGGGAAAAAAATATTTCTATTAATGAATATTTAGTACAGGAGATTAAATCCTGCAGTCTCTGTATAGAGCAAGCTTCAATTGATACCAGTGGAAGTTCACCCTATGCAAAGACTGATAATTTTGCACATAGGAACTGGTTTAGATTTTAGACGCAGAAACTTTACTCAGAGAAGTCAGAGAATATGGTTATTTTTCAGGTTGAATGCTATGGGAATTGTGAAAAAAAAAAAAAAATAAATAAAAAATGAATGAATGCTGATGGTTTTGTGCTGAAGTCTTGAAAACCTTCCTAAGTAGCTACTTTTAAATATTTGGGTTTTGTACTTTGTCAATTGTAACTACATGAAATAATTATATCTATAATTATTTATTAGAATGGGTTTCAAGTTAAATGTATATATATATGCTCGGGTCGTAGTAGTCGGGGACTCTAATCTGAAAGGCACAGAGGCACCCATCTGCCGGCCTGACCCAGCCTCAAGGGAGGTGTGTTGCCTACCAGGGGCTCGGATCAGGGATGTGGCCGAGAAGCTGCCTGCTCTAGTCGGTCCCACTGACTATTACCCACTCCTGGTAATACATGTGGGTGCTACTGATATAGATAGCAGTAGCCTGGAGACTATAAAGAAGGACTACAGGGCTCTGGGAGAGGTGGTTAGGGGCTCTGGAGCTCAGATTGTCTTTTCGTCAATTCTCCAGGATACAGGGCAGGACCTTGAAAAGGCTAGGAGGATTGGGCAGGTTAATAAATGGTTAGAAGGGTGGTGCTATAGTCAGGGGTTTGGGTACCTTGACCATGGGACTCAATATAGTAGGCCAGGTCTCCTGGGGGCTGGTGGAGCTGGTCTGACAAACAAGGGGAAGAGTGGATTTGGTAGGAGGCTTGCCAGGCTGGTCAAGGATGCTTTAAACTAGATGTGTTGGGGGAGGGGGGCATCATTCCATCCCAACACACCCAGTCGGTTGGTAGCACTTATAGTAAACATTTGGAGCAATGTAGGGATATTCCAGCTGCTCCAGCCAATGACCCAACTTCAATTGGATCTCGGCTCAAATGCCTCTACACAAATGCCCGTAGTATGGGGAACAAACAAGAGGAATTAGAGATGTGTGCACATCTACGGGGGTATGATATCATAGGCATCACAGAAACATGGTGGGATGGCACCTATGACTGGTGTGTTGGAATGGAAGGTTACCGGCTCTTTAGGAAAGACAGGCCTGGCAGACGGGGAGGGGGAGTTGCTATTTATATTAGGGATAGGCTAGAGAGTATGGAACTCTGTCTGGGGACAGGTGAGCAGTCGACAGAGAGTTTGTGGGTCAGGGTTAAAGGGAGAACAGCGATGGGTGACATTATTGTGGGGATCTGTTACAGACCGCCTGACCAGGGGGACTTGCTGGACGAAGCGCTCCATAGGCAGATAGGAGCAGCCTCACGCTTGCAGGCCCTTGTTCTCATGGGAGACTTCAACCACCCTGATATCTGTTGGAGGGATGGTACGGCCCGGTACAAGCAATCCAGAAGGTTCCTCGATTGTGTGGAAGACAACTTCCTTCTGCAAGTAATAGAGGAGCCGACAAGGAGAGGTGCCATGCTTGACCTCGTCCTCACCAACAGGGAAGGGCTGGTTGGGAATGTAACGCTCCAGGGCAGCCTTGATTGCAGCGATCATGAGATGGTCGAGTTTGAGATCCTCAGGACAGTGAGAAGAGCGTGCAGCAAGCTCACTGCCCTGGACTTCAAGAGAGCAGACTTTGGCCTCTTCAGGAACCTGCTCAGTAAGGTTCCATGGGATACAGCCCTAGAGGGCAGGGGGGCCCAAGACTGTTGGTTGATATTCAAGGATCACCTGCTGCAAGCTCAGGAGCGATGCATTCCAACTAGAAGGAAGTACTGCAGGAGGGCCAGGAGACCTCCTTGGATGGATAAGGAGCTGCTGAGCAAAATTCGAAAGAAAAAAGAGGCTTATAAAAGGTGGAAGCAAGGTCAGGCGGCCTGGGGAGAATACAGGGATGTTGTCCGGGAAGCTAGGGACCAGGTTAGGAAAGCTAAGGCCCATTTAGAATTAAACTTGGCTAGGGATGTTAAGGATAACAGGAAGGGATTTTATAGGTACATTGCCGATAAGAGACAGGTTAGGGACACCGTGGGCCCTCTCCAGAAGCTATCGGGAGAATTGGCTACCCTGGACTTGGAGAAGGCTGAGGTTCTTAATGACTTCTTTGCCTCAGTCTTTACGGGCAAATGCTCTGACCACACCACCCAAGTCTTGGAAGGCAGACGCGGGGACGGTGAGGGTGGGGACCCTGGGCCCACTGTGGGGGAGGATATTGTTCGGGACCACCTTAGGAACCTGAATGTATACAAGTCCATGGGACCGGATGAAATCCATCCAAGGGTCCTGAAGGAGCTGGCAAATGAAGTTGCTAAGCCACTGTCCATCATATTTGAAAAATCATGGCAGTCAGGTGAAGTTCCCGATGACTGGAAAAAGGGAAATATAACCCCCATTTTTAAGAAGGGAAAAATGGATGAGCCGGGGAATTACAGACCAGTCAGTCTCACCTCTGTGCCTGGCAAAATCTTGGAGCGGATTGTCCTGGAAGCCATGCTAAGGCACATGAAAACCAACAAGGTTGTTGGTGACAGCCAGCATGGCTTCACTAAGGGGAAATCCTGCCTAACCAATCTGGTGACCTTTTATGAAGGGGCTACGGAACTGATGGACAGGGGCAGAGCAGTTGATGTCATCTACCTGGACTTGTGTAAAGCCTTTGACACTGTCTCCCATGACATCCTTCTCTCTAAGTTGGAGAGACATCAATTTGATAGGTGGACCACTCGGTGGATAAAGAACTGGCTGGATGGCCGCACGCAAAGAGTAGTGCTCAGTGGCTCAGTGTCCAGCTGGAGACCAGTAACGAGTGGTGTCCCCCAGGGATCGGTGTTGGGACCGGTCTTGTTCAACATCTTTGTGGGTGACATGGACAGTGGGATTGAGTGCGCCCTCAGCAAGTTTGCCGATGACACCAAGCTGTGTGGTTCGGTTGATACATTGGAGGGAAGGAATGCCATCCAGAGGGACCTTGACACGCTTGTGAGGTGGGCTGATGCCAACCTGATGAAGTTCAACCATGCTAAGTGCAAAGTCCTCCACCTGGGTCGGAGCAATGCCAGGCACAGCTACAGATTGGGCGGGGAGGAGATTGAGAGCAGCCCTGCGGAGAAGGACTTGGGGGTGTGGGTTGATGAAAAAATGAACATGAGCCGGCAGTGTGCGCTTGCAGCCCAGAAGGCCAACCGTATCCTGGGCTGCATCAAAAGGAGTGTGACCAGCAGGTCGAGGGAGGTGATCCTGCCCCTCTACTCTGCTCTCGTGAGACCTCACTTGGAGTATTGTGTGCAGTTCTGGTGTCCTCAACATAAAAAGGACATGGAACTGTTAGAACAAGTCCAGAGGAGGGCCACGAAGATGATCAGGGGACTGGAGCACCTCTCGTATGAAGATAGGCTGAGAAAATTGGGGTTGTTCAGCCTGGAGAAGAGAAGGCTGCGTGGAGACCTCATAGCAGCCTTCCAATACCTGAAGGGGGCCTATAGGGATGCTGGGGAGGGACTCTTCATTAGGGACTGTGGTGAGAGGACAAGGGGTAATGGGTTTAAACTTAAACAGGGGAGGTTTAGATTGGATCTGAGGAAGAAGTTCTATACTGTGAGGGTGGTGGGGCCCTGGAATGGGTTGCCCAGGGAAGTTGTGAATGCTTCATCCCTGGCGGCGTTCAAGGTGGGGTTGGACATAGCCTTGGATGGCATGGTTTAGTGGGAGGTGTCCCTGCCCATGGCGGGGGGGTTGGAACTCGATGATCTTGAGGTCCTTTCCAGCCCTTACTATTCTGTGATTCTGTGATTCTGTGAAGAAGAATAAGGTCTCAAAGAGAAATAATAATGATAGCAACAGTTGTTGTAGCAGTGGTAATGATAATAATACAGATGAATGTTTTACCATTGAAGAATTAAAATTACTAAGGACTAAATGTTGAAATAGGTAATGGAAAAAATCTGGGACCTAATTGTCTTGTGATATTTATTTATTAAATAAAAGTGGACCTAGAGCAGAAGAAAATGTACCCAAATTTTATTCACAAATGTTCAATTTCCAATCCTAAAAGTTCTTATGCATGGGATGATTATTGTTCCTGCATCTAATTATTTAGCACTATACCAAATCTTTAGAGCCATAGCAGAGTTGGCATAGGAAATTTTCAATGAAACTATTGTTACTGATAAATAAATATAGCAAGGCTTTTTGTTCAGAATTCCTTTTTCCTCATACAGGCACTGTGACTTTCAGTTTGCAACTAGCCATTGCTAAAAGCACTAACAATTCTGTTGTGCCAGGACCAAGTGTACTCAGAATCAGGGCTTGGGGTTTTTAACACATTTCAAAATCAAAATTTTAATGAGAAAACAAAAACAAGGAACACTTTCTCCAGTGTACACCCCACTCAAAAACTCCAAATATATATGTAATGTTACTAGTACAAACTATTCCTGTGTTTAAAATTATCCATAACTATAGAAATCAGCTGAAGAATTGAGAGGCTATTTTTTCACATATTTCACGTGTCTTGCAGCAAAGAATCATGTAAGCTTCTCATATACAAACAGGTGTTGGTAACATGTTCATTCATACCTTAAATTTTTATTTTTTTTTAATAAAGGATGCATTTAGTCCTTAGAATGAAATTAAGTTTAAAGATTGTTAAGTTTAAAGATTGATGCTTTCCTTTACTCTGTTCAGCTGTTATATGGCTCCTTGCTGGACTACTTGTTATTTGGACAATAGAGTTCCATTCCAGTGCTGACTATCCTCTATGGCTTTTTTCTTGCTTTTTTGTTAGTCAGCTAGATTTCCTAAGGTTTTCTGCAACTACTTTGTAACATTAAACCTTTATTTGAAGTGTTACAGAAAAAACAGGGTCAAGACAGCGCTTTTCAAAGTCAAAACTTTGAGAATGAGCTGGTGTGAAGCAATACCTCTGAAATTCAAGATGATAGTAGCAGTATGTCATGTTGCCTTTTTTTCTCCAATTAGAAACATGCTAAGAATATCCGTAGGGATATTTCTAACAAATTTTCAAGCAACAATTTTGGTTTAGTGATCACAGCTGTATCTCCTCAATTAATTATAAAACAGCTGAGGAAAACTAGGACTGCTTAAGCAATTAGCGTACTATTTTGGACAGGAAAGTGAAGAAACCAGCAATGGCATAGTGACCTAATCAAAGAGAAGTAACTTTTTATAAGGAGTTGTTCTCTAAATACATTTTAACAAGGAAAGAAGTAGTGTTTTTAACTTGCAAGTACAGCAACTATTTTAATGAATAACCCTACATTCAATAAACTCATGTTTTTAATAGTGTTTAAAACATCTCACATTTCTAAAGAAAGCATTTGTTTACAACCTACATTGTTCTGAAAATTGCATTCCTCCCTCTGCAATAACACGCCTTCAATTTTTTCATAGATACAAAGGCCAGAATTTTCAAAGAAACTGCTTCCCATTATCCCTTAATTTCTAAGACTAGATGGCCTACTAATCTGTTTTGGAAAGCCTAGCCAAAAAAAGATGTCACAGTAGTTTACAGTTTGCTCCCCTCTTCTCCACTGAGTCCTTCTACTTTCCTAATTGAGTTCACTCAATTACCTTTTGTGCTCTGCAAAACGTTACAATCCATCACATTTATAGGGTGATCCTCTTAAGCAGATGACTCAGCCCTGATGTTCTTCAGCCTGCAAATATTGCAAATATAAGCCACAATAAGCAGAAATTATTATTTGCATGATAACTCTGGAAAATGACTCAGGGGTGAATCTTAAGGAATTTGTACGCTTTACTTTTATAAGCAGAGGCCAAATAATAAGAAAAGATGGGATTGCCTGTACTATTTTAATTTGCACTGTATGCTGTGTCCTACTTACAAGTGATGTTTTGAGATATGTGTCAGACCTCCAAAGAAGTTTCTCCTTTTCCGTGTTTTATACTGGTTTAGTTTATTTCGTTCTGTTTTTGCAAAATGTTAAACTTCATGAAGGCAACCAGCTGAGTTAAAATTGGAAACTTAATTATTTGTTGTTCCTTTCACGTGAGAAAAAAAGTTCCGTAAGTGTTTTTCTGGATCAATAAGTATTTCCCTGTGGTGAAGCATTGTCTTTCATTACTTAGCCATCGTTTTTTAACTAATTCTACTTCTTAGGTTGTTAAGTATGCTCTAATATTTGATCACTGATTTTTCTTCTTTTTTCTTTTTTCTTTTTTTTTTTTTTTTTTGTTCTTACTCTTCCTGTGTAACTTATCCACACTGGCTAAGAAAAGCAAGATGCTTGAATTGCTATCCATCTTGAAGGAAAGAACTCATGTTTTCCATTCATTAACAGATTTCTCCTTTTGCAAATGGAAGACCTTCTTCATGCAGTCTATCTTCCACATGCTTTCAGTGAGTTTAGTAAGGTGGGTAAGTGCTCGCACACTAAATAAGAGCCTGCAGATTCTTACCCTGTGGATATTCACTACCCATACAAACTGATTTACCTCTCTGGAATAAAATAATTAGTTTCCACAACAAGACCACATCCAGGAAAAACTACTCAACCATCTGGCTGACCACAACAAGTAAGAGTCATTTCTCACCACATTTTCTGTTAACCTAGAGTAGTGAAGAATTAAGAACTGAAATAGAGCATAATCATAGAATCATAGAATAGTTAGGGTTGGAAAGCACCTTAAGATCATCAAGTTCCAACCCCCCCGCCATGGGCAGGGACACCTCACACTAAACCATGCCATCCAAGGCTATGTCCAACCACACCTTGAACACCGCCAGGGATGAAGCATTCACAACTTCCCTGGGCAACCCATTCCAGGGCCTCACCACCCTTACAGTAAAGAATTTCTTCCTCATATCCAATCTAAACTTCCCCTGTTTAAGTTTAAAACCATTACCCCTTGTCCTCTCACTGCAGTCCCTAATGAAGAGTCCATCCCCAGCAACCCCATAGGCCCCCTTCAGGTATTGGAAGGCTGTATGAGGTCTCCACGCAGCCTTCTCTTCTGCAGGCTGAACAGCCCCAATTTTCTCAGCCTATCTTCATATGGGAGGTGCTCCAGTCACCTGATCATCCTCATGGCCCTTCTCTGGACTTGTTCCAACAGTTCCATGTCCTTTTGATGTTGAGGACACCAGAACTGCACACAATACTCCAAGTGAGGTCTCACGAGAGCAGAATAGAGGGGCAGGAGCACCTCCCTCGACCTGCTGCTCACACTCCTTTTGATGCAGTCTAGGATACAGTTGGCTTTCTGGGCTGCGAGCACACACTGCCACCTCACGTTCATTTTCTCATCAACCAACACCTGCAAGTCCTTCTCCGCAGAGCTGCTCTGAATCTCTTTTCTGCCCAATCTGTAGCTGTGCCTGGCATTGCTCTGACCCAGGTGGAGGACCTTGCATTTGGCATGGTTAAACTTCATCAGGTTGGCATCAGCCCACCTCACAAGCGTGTCAAGGTCCCTCTGGATGGCATTCCTTCCCTCCAACGTATCAATCAAACCACACAGCTTGGTGTCATCGGCAAACTTGCTGAGGGCACACTCAATCCTACTGTCCATGTCCCCCACAAAGATGTTGAGCAAGACCGGTCCCAACACCCATCCCTGAGTGACACCAATCATTACTGATCTCCAGCTGGACATTGAGCCATTGAGCACTACTCTTTGCGTGCGGCCATCCAGCCAGTTCTTTATCCACCAAGTAGTCCACCTATCAAATTAGTGTCTCTCCAAATTAGAGACAAGGATGTCATGTGAGACAGTGTCAAAGGCTTTACACAAGTTCACGTAGATGACATCAACTGCTCTACCCCTGTTCATCAGTTCCTTAGCTCCATCATAGAAGGCCACCAGATTGGTCAGGCAGGATTTCCCCTTAGTGAAGCCATGCTGGCTGTTACCAAGAACCTTGTTGGTTTTCATGTGCCTCGGCATGCCTTCCAGGAGAATCCGCTCCAAGATTTTGCCAGGCACAGAGGTGAGGCTGACTGGTCTGTAATTCCCCAGGTCATCCATTTTCCCTCCTTGAAAATGGGGGTTGTATTTCCATTTTTCCAGTCATTGGGAACTTCACCTGACTGCCATGATTTATCAAATATGACGGACAGTGGCTTAGCAACTTCATTTGCCAGCTCCTTCAGGACCCGCGGATGGATTTCATCAGGTCCCATGGACTTGTGTACATTCAGGTTCCTAAGATGGCCTCGAAATGTTAATAAGTCTGTGATTAAATGCCACCATTCTACACTGCCATTTTATTTTTGCCAGCTGTGGATAGGTGGGTAGGCACAGATTAAGATTGCCTTCATTTCAGAGCCACAGGTAAAATTATTACAATTTCAACTGTATTATCCTTTCTATGAGATGGAATAATTTTTAAAATTTAGAAAGCTATGTCTTTTTACTTACTCAGGCTGTGGCAGCAGTTCCAGTATGCTCCTAGAAGTATTACAGGTCTTATGTCTTATAGGTGTATTTTGTACTGCTTAGAATCTGACCATATATTCTTGTAGAGTTTGCTCAGTTGGCTAGAAAGCAGCTTGGCAGAGAAGACCTGAGGAATGAAGATGATGAAGGGACTATCCATAGATAATCAAGGGACTGGAGCATCTCTCTTATGAGGAAAGGCTGGAAGAGGTTGGACTGTTTAGCCTAGATAGCTGTATATACTGTATATGAATACATGAATGGATGGTGCAAAGAAGGAGCCAGGCTCTTTCCAGTGGTGCCCAGTGACAGGATCAGAGGCAATGGGCACAAAGAGAAACACAGGAAGGTCCATCCGGCCATAACAAACTACTTATTGTGAGGGTGACCAAGCACTGACACAGGTTGTCCCAGGAGGATATGGAGCTTCTGTTCTTGGAGATATTCAAAACTTGTCTGAACATGGTCCTAGGCAAGTAGTTTTAGCTGGCCCTGCTTCAGCAGTGATTTTGGACCAGATGATTTACAGGCATCCCTTCCAACCTCAGACATTCTGTGAAGAGATACTAAAAAGGATACGCAGCTATACATCCTCTAACACCCCTCATCCAACATTCACGGATGGAAGAACAGTAAAATGGGAAGATCCAGACTGTGGCCAGGCTCACCTGCCGTCCTAAACATCATCTCAAAGCTGCCACTCCAGTAGGGTTGATCCGATAGGATATTGCTCACTCCATTTTGAAAGGCATTGGCAGTCAGGGGAATTCCCCACTGACTGGAAAAGAAAGTCATGAAACTGTTATAGCAGGTCAAGAGGATGTCCGTAAAAGTGTTCAAACACTGGTAAACCTCTCCTGTTTTGAAAGGCTGAGAGAATTGGGGTTGTTCAGCCTGGAGAAAAGAAAGCTCTGGGGACATCTTTTGAGGCCTTTCAATATATAAAAGGATCTTTCAAGAAAGAGGAAGAGTTTTCTACCAAGGTTTCTAGTAACAGGACAAGGGGCAATGTGTTTAAAATGAAAGTTTTAAAGTGGAAATTGAGAAGTAGTTTTTTATAATTGGAGTAGTGAGACACTGGAGCAGGCTGCCCAGAGAAGTTGTGGATGCCCCATCAGTAGACGTGTTCAGTGTCAGACTGAATGAGGCTTTGAGCAACATGATCTAATAAAAAATGTCCCTGCCCATGTCAAGAAGGTTGCACTAGAAGATCTTTTAATGTCCCTTCTAATGCAAACCTTTCTTTGAATCTATGGTAACTTATGTTTTGGACCAGTTCTGTATAATTAAAAAAAAAAAAAAAATCAATTACAAATTAGTTCCAGTTCACTATCTCTGTTCTAGGTCATTTATAACTGGAGTTTATGAGAATGAATGAATATAAATATATCATGTATATATGTACTCATTTCATACATATATAAGTATGCACTCATTTATGTATACAATAATGTGTATTTATTCCTGTTTGCTTTTCAAAGAATATTTTTTCTAGCTAATGTTTTAATTTTTTGTTTTGTTTTATTTTTTGTTTTAATGTTTTAGTTTTTTATTTTTTTAATTTAATTACTGATTTTCCCATCATTCATCAAAATTCATGAATATTGCAATGTGTAACCTTCATCGTGTAGGAAAATGATTATAGAATTAGCGCTCTTACTATAGAATCAATTGCCTCAACCAGAGACATTCCCAGAAGTCTGCCCTATTTCAGTAGAAAGGAATTCTCCATTCCCCACAGCTGTTTCTATTAATCCTTTCAAAAAAACTTTTGCTTATACAGAGAATTCACTGGTGTGTTTCTTTTGGGGGATATGACACCCTTTTTTTAGTAATTTTTTGCCTTAGAAATCATTATCAAGAATGAGAAGCCAATAAAATTTAATTAAATGCTTAGTGTTTTTCCCAGACTTTGTCACTTCATATTGCCTCAATAGACATTTCACAGTGTATGCAATAATGACGTCTCTAAATCAGACTTTGAATTGAGAATGGTTTATTAAATTGACTACAGCTATTGGAAGAATGATTATCATTTATAATGTAAAAGCACCTCAGAGCCAGAAGCACATGTCATTGCACTAGATACTGCCTTAGCAGAGAACAAGAAGATAGTTCTTGCCCTAAACACACTTTCAATCTATTGTTGAGGAACAATAGATAGTGGATGAAGCGCTCTATAGACAGATAGGAGCAGCCTCACGCTCGAAGGCCCCTGTCCTTATAGGGACTGTCCTGGGTTCAGCAGTAGAAGTCATTTTTCTCCTTCTTAGTGGCTGGCGCAGTGCTGTGGTTTTGACTTTCAGCCTGGGAACAATGCCGATAACACTGATGGTTTAGTTATTGCTAAGCAGTGTTCACTATGACCAAGGACTTTCTGAGTCTCATGCTCTGCCAGGGAGGAGGGGAAGCCAGGAGGAAGTAGAGGCAGGACACTTGACCCAAACTAGCCAAAAGGGTATTCCAGTACCATAGCACATCATGCCCAGTATATAAACAGGGGGTAGTAACCCAGAAGGGCTAGATCACTGCTAGGGTCAGGCTGGGTATGTGTTGGCACATGGTGAATGGTTGTGTTCTCTTTCCTTGTTATTTCCCTTATCATTATTACTATTGGTGGCAGCGGTAGTGGTTTGTGTTATACCTTAGTTACTGGACTATTCTTATCTAAACCCGTGGGAGTTACAGCCTTTTGATTCTCCTACCCATTCCCCCTGGAGCAGGAGGAGGAAGGTGGAGGAAGTGAGTGAGTGGCTGTGTGGTTCTGAGTTACCAGCTGGGCTTAAACTACGACAGGGAATTCAACCATCCTGATATCCGTTGGAGGGATGGTATGGCCCAGCACAAGCAATACAAGAGGTTCCTCGATTGTGTGGAAGACAACTTCCTTCTGCAAGTAACAGAGAAGCCGACAAGGAGAGGTGCCATGCTTGACCTCATCCTCACCAACACGGAGGGGCTGGTAGGAAACGTGACACTCCAGGGCAGCCTTGGTTGCAGCAATCATGAGATGGTCAAACTCGAGATCCTCAGGTCAGTGAGAAGAGCGTGCAGCAAGCTCACTGCCCTGGACTTCAAGAGAGCAGACTTTGGCCTCTTCAGGAACCTGTTCAGTTAGGTTCCATGGGATACAGCCTTAGAGGACAGGGGGGCCCAGGACTGTTGGCTGATATTCAAGGATCACCCGCTGCAAGCTCAGGAGTGATACATCCCAACTCGAAGGAAGTTTAGCAGGAGGGCCAGGAGACCTCCTGAGATGGATAAGGAGCTGCTGAGGAAAATTTGACGGAAAAAAGAGTCTTATAAAAGGTGGAAGCAAGGACAGGTGACCTGGGAAAAATACAGGGATGTTGTCTGGGAAGCTAGGGACCAGGTTAGGAAAGCTAAGATCCACTTAGAATTAAACTTGGCTAGGGATGTGAAAGATAACAGGAAGGGATTCTATAGGTGCATAGCAAATAAAAGACAGACTAGGGACAGCGTAGGCCCCCTCGGAAGCTACTGGGAGAACTGGCTACCCTGGATTTGGAGAAGGCTGAGGTTCTTAATGACTTTTTTGCCTTGGTCTTCACTGCCAATGCTCTGACCACACCACATAAGTCTTGGAAGACAGAAGCAGGGACTGTGAGAATTAAGACCTTAGGCCCACTGTAGGGGAGGATCTGATTCGAGACCATCTTAAGAACCTGAACGTACACTAGTCCGTTGGACCTGATGAAATCCATCTGCAGGTTCTGAAGGAGCTGGCAAATGAAGTTGCTAAGCCACTGTCCGTCATATTTGAAAAATCATGGCAGTCAGGTAAAGTTCCCGATGACTGGAAAAAAGGGCAATATAACCCCCATTTTCAAGAAGGAGAAAATTGATGTCCCAGGGAACTACAGACCAGTCAGCCTCACCTCTGTGCCTGGCAAAATCTTTGAACAGATTCTCCTGGAAGGCATGCTAAGGCACATGAAAACCAACAAGGTTCTTGGTGACAGCCAGCATGGCTTCACTAAGGGGAAATTCTGTCTGACCATCTGGTAGCCCTCCAGGATGGAGCTATGGAACCAATGGATAGGGGCAGAGCAGCTAACGTCATCCTAACATCATCTACCTGGACTTGTGCAAAGCTGTCCTGCATGATATCCTTGTCTCTAAATTGGAGAGACATCAGTTTGATAGGTGGACCACTCGGTGGATAAAGAACTGGCTGGATGGCCGCACACAAAGAGTAGTGCTCAATGGCTCAATGTCCAGCTGGAGACCAGTAACGATTGGTGTCCCTCAGGGATTGGTGTTGAGACCGGCCTTGTTCAACATCATTGTCGATGACATGGACAGTAGGATTGAGCATACTCTCAGCAAGTTTGCCAATGACACCAAGCTGTGTGGTTCAGTTGCTACACTGGAGGGAAGGAATGCCATCCAGAGGGACCTTGACACACTTAAGAGGTGGGCTGATGCCAACCTCATGAAGTTCAACCAAGCCAAGTGCAAGGTCCTACACTTGGGTCAGAGCAATGCCAGGCACAGCTACAGATTGGGCAGAAAAGAGAATCAGAGCAGCTCTGCAGAGAAGGACTTGGGGGTGTTGGTTGATGAGAAAATGAACATGAGGCGGCAGTGTGTGCTCGCAGCCCAGAAAGCCAACCGTATCCTAGACTGCATCAAAAGGAGCGTGACCAGCAGGTCGAGGGAGGTGATCCTGTCCCTCTACTCTGCTCTCGTGAGACCTCACTTGGAGTATTGTGTGCAGTTCTGGTGTCCTCAACATCAAAAGGACATGGAACTGTTGGAACAAGTGCAGAGGAGGGCCATGATGACGATCAGGGGACTTGAGCAGCTCCCATATGAAGACAGGCTGAGAAAGCTGGGCCGGTTCAGCCTGGAGAAGAGAAGTCTGAGTGGAGACCTCATAGCAGCCTTCCAGTATCTGAAGGGGGCCTATAAGGAAGCTGGGGATGGACTCTTCATTGGGGACTGTAGTGAGAGGACAAGGGGTAATGGGTTAAAACTTAAACAGGGGAAGTTTAGATTGGATATAAGGAAGAAGTTCTTTATTGCGAGGCTGGTGAGGCCCTGGAACAGGCTGCCCAGGGAAGCTGTGAATGCTTCATCCCTGGCGGTGTTCAAGGCTGGGTTGGATTGAGCCTTGGTTGACATGGTTTATTGTGAGGTGTCCCTGCCCATGGCAGTGGGATTTGAACTTGATGATCTTCATGTCCTTTCCAACCCTAACTATTCCATGATTCTATGATTCTATTAAATGATTCTAAGAAGATAATTAATTCTTGTGTCAGTCATTTTGAATTATTGCCGCTTGTTTCTCAATACAGTCTGCAGCCACTACAATATTCAAGGTGTTCATTAAATGCTCTATTACTGAACTATTTACTGTTTATGACAAGTAACAAGTCATTCAGGCCAAATGTGAATACTTGCTGAATCCTCGTTTGTTGAGAAGATTTAAATTTATCCTGAGATAGAAAAAAAAAATTAGAAATATACCTTTTTACAAACAACTACATTTTTTTAGATTTGAATAGTTCTTTACATGCTAAAAATCTGTTATGACCCTAACAGTTGTAGAAGAATAATGTAGTTGCTCAAATATTTCTGAAGTGGAAATAAATAGGTGTATCAACAAAGTGAACACATATGAAAAAACATAGCAAGCAACTTATTGTGTGACTGTGTCGTTGTAAACCTCCAAGAGCCTGATGGCCAAAATAGTCACATTTTCCATCCCGGATTTTTCCTATTCTAAACTCTTTCTCAAATAAAATACCTTAAGCAATGTAATAATATCCACAGCCAAGGGAAAGTGCTGGAATTGCAATGGCGCTCTATTGGCACTCTGCACAAAGTGTCATTGAATTTCCTTCTTTAGACTGGTTGTTCTGAGCTCTGTTTTATAACTTGGAAATTACTTTTGTTAGTGTCAAGAACTCCTTAAAAAAGTCAGGCTCAACTATACTCTGTATGAAGAATAAATCTTTTTTTATAGATTTGTGATTTCTTGAAATCACAATAAAATTTCAGGATAACTCCATACGAGACCAACATCTGCAGTTGTATCGTGAAGAGCCTAACACATGTGTAGATACACTATAAGTAGAGGAGAGAGACTTTACAAGTTTGGATTTTCCAGATTTGACTGATGCAGCAGGGCTCTTATGTCACTGTTTGATGTGGTAAATCCATAAGATCTACAAAAGAAATGTAAAAATGATTCGAAAGGCAGGAAATTCTAAAAAACTGATCAAGTATTCTTTCTTTTTACTGTCACAAATAGGACGCCAACAGTTGGGATGGAATTTATATCCTAACTTTAAATTTGCCCGCTTTTGTCAGTAAAAGTCAATATGTCTGCTCTGCTGAGTCAGCAATCACTTTCCATAGTGCTGGCTATTTCCATATATCGAAGAGTTTTTGAGAAATCCAGGAGGCTAATTTGCTGTCATACTGTGGTGGAGAAAGGCTTTAATTCTCAGCTGAAGTTAAACACAGGCTAGGTTTCTGTCTGGATGAAGACTAAAGGTATCAAAGTTGGAGGTTAGATAAATGAACACAGGAACCTAGTGCACTTCAGAAGCCCAAGGACATCATTTTCTGGCAGGCATACCAGAGACCCACAATCCTGTGGCATATCTGTGAGCCTTATGGGAGTGAATCACACTCCATCAGTAGTTTCAGAATTTAAATTCTTAATGCTGGATCATCCAATGTCTTAAAGATCAACAAAGAACTTTTACTAGGAATAGGATTAGGAAATCAGGGGCTGAAGAATCTTGCTTCTTACTTGCCCATGCAACATCCCTGAGATAGATAAGTGTTAAATACCAGAAGAACGATTTTTATTTTGTTATAATTCCAGGAACGATCACTACATCTCGCAGGTAAATTGCAAGCTTTCATTAGCATAAGATTTTATAGACAGAGTCTATAATTTGGGTTCTTGCAAGACCTTCTAACAGAAGAGTGGCCCTGGTACTGTAATGAGAAATAGTTCACCATGTATCCCAGTATGGATTTTTCTTAGGCTTTTGCTTACTATTTAGAAGACTTACAATCCTTTCTTTAGAAGACTACTTCTATCTGGACAGCTTCAACTGTGGAGAAAAAGAAGGGGACTTGCAAAGCAGTATTATACAAAACTAAGGAGTACGAGACGGTTATCTTCTACACATGGAAAATAATTAGAGCTAACAGTACTGGTCACTGTCCTGCTGCAGGCACCCCATGGCACTCTTCTAACCAGCAGCCATCAGCCAGCTGGGAAGTATCAGGCTTAGTTACTGCCTAAAGCAGAATGATCCTTGATCTTGCTAAATTGCCATTCTCTTACTCTCTCTATTTTCTCTCAGAATTTTATATCTTTCCTTCAGGCCAGTATTTTCCTGCTGATCTACTGCTATTATTATCTCAAGTGATTTCATTTCTGACTTGGCTTTTGATTTTCTTACCTTGCAGAACTGACACACTCTCTCAAACTTGGGTTGTTTTTTGTTGGGTTTTTTTTCCCCCCATAAAACTGAGACAAGGTCATACCACTGCTTTTTTCAAAACTAGGATTTGGGTCACACATAGATGAATTTGCAAAACTTTTATTAGCTATTATTACTTACTATTGAAGTTAGCATTTTGGTTAAACACACCATTATGGAAAGTAGATTCTGCACAGTTAGTAGTACATTGCACAGCTACATTGACACGAACTAGACAAATGCTGAAAGATAATAACTTTTCTGTTTTGCTTTCCTCACTAGATTGCTGTAAATTGAGAGTGCAGAAGGAGATCACGCAGAGGATCAGCAGAAACCAGAGAGCTCCCTGCAGAACTCCATCAGGCTGTACAAGGACCAGTTTCAGAAGGAGAAAACTGTAACTTATGCAGAAAAGGGACTCCTATGCATGGAGATGAGGATGAGAGTCCTACTTGAGGCGGGTCAGGACATGTGGTGCGCTCAGGGCTGTGAATGCAGTATTGCATAGTTGTGTACTGTTCCACACCAAAGAATTTGCTGCGGTAAAAAATGTCTTAGTGCCAGGAGAATGAGTTTTCTGACTACAATCTGAATGACTTCTCTATTATAATCTGAAAATTAGACTAAAATGTCTGCTGTTGCTAAGCCTACGCTTGAGCCAGAGCTGTACTGTAATTGTTAGAAAAATAAGATATTCCTCTCTTCTGTGGCATTTGCTTTGCAGGAAGTTGAGTATGCAAGAAGGAAATAGTTTTGCTCCTGCCTGGAGATGGTTCTCTGTCTCCTAAGACCACGAGGTTGTGGAGTACAGCATCCCATGCCTCCCCTCTACCAAAGCTGCTTATTCTGGTTAGAATGAATTCTCGTGGCAGAAGAGAGTCACTTCACTAATGTTAATCCTTATATTAGTGCATTAATGTTAATCCTTACATTAAGATTCATAGCACTGGTTTTAGAAACCGGTGCTGCAGCTACCAGATGATGGAGACATGAGTTTATTTTTTCTGCTGTATCCTGCACGAACTGTTATACAGTGCTGTTTTTATAAACAAAGAATAATTTATACAGTTATACAGTGCTGTTTTTATAAACAAAGAATAATTTTTATGTTGTAACACCTGACTAGGAATCTTTCATTAAGCCTAAATTAAGAGAAGGTCTTGAGAAGTACTGAATCCCACAGAGTTAATCAGTCATTCGTGAGTGATGATTCTGGAAGGGAAAATTGTTTCTATGGTTAAAAGCAGGGTGAGTACTGGGTTGGAATTAGAGAAAGACACTGATTTATTACTGAATCCTTCAAAACTTCCTTACATCAAATACTAGAACAGTTAATTCCAGAAATTACAATTGCAGAGCAAGTTTTGGAGCCTTAGGGTTCTGCTTAAGCAGAACAACATGCTGGGAGCTACAATTACTGCTGGCTAAAGCCCTTCAATCAAGGCAGAGAATGGTAGTTTAGTTTGAGGTCTCTTTTACTTTCAAACCCTGGTTTAAGGGCTCAGGGTCAGAGAGAACAGGAACCTGCTGATTCTGCAAGACTTCCTCAGAAATGATAAAGAATGATTCAGGAAGAAGCTAGTGACTTTTGGGATTTTTTTTCCTCCCACAATCTTGGCAGTGATGTAAAATTATAACAGATGCCAGAGCAAGAAAGTAGCTCCTATTTCATTCTCTTCTTTGTACAGGGTCTCTGTATAACTAGTAAACCTAAACCAGTAAAGGATGAGTCATGGTGAGTGATTTTCCCAAGATAGCTAAATCTACAGCCGGGTTAGATTTAAAAAGGAGAAGGAATGAAGTGCCTACTTTATTACCGGACCTTTAAAGACTCAGGAAAATAAAATATGACCTAGTGCTACATTGAAAGAGCAATTCCTGTTTAACTCATCACCTAAGAGGAGAGTATCTCCATCCTTAAGTGCAGCGTAACAGGTTAAGCTTACAATTGCAGATGGAATACTGGGAAAAGGAATATGGTTGTTGGTGCATGGATAACATCAGGATTATAGAGAAGCACTACTTCTCCATAGCATCCCAAAAATCTGCATCCCTGAATCAAGGGGAAAGAATACATCGTATTTTTACTGAAGTTCACTTTGGAGCCTCGAGTTTTTTGATTAGTTTAGGTTTGGGTCTGAAGTTTGATTCATGCTTACCAAAGCCTGTGTGACAAGATTCTTTTCCTGTTCTTCCCTCTATAATTATGACTGACAGAAACCTCTGGAAAAAGGCTAAGCTAAGCAGTGACTGTATCATGAATTAGCATCACCTTACAATAGTGTCTGAGAAATTTGCTTTATCATGGTTCCTGCTTGAACTAAAAACCAGAGGCAGTTTAATTTATATTTTGTCTTAAAATGGTTTGGAGGCTATGCAGTATGCTTTTGAGCACAGGAAAACTGTGAAAGAGATTAACTGTGGGTTCCTGGCAGAATTCCTGATAGCCTTTCCAGAGAATGACTGATATTTTCTTTTAGTCTAACAAGAAACTCCCTATGTGTTGGCAGACATAGAGTTATGGTTCTGGTTAGGAAGACAGTCATGGTAACCAAGAACACCAATTTCCTTAGTGTCCTGTAATTCTCAGATGCAGTCTATTGCTGTAAGTGCACAGTTTACAAGACTTCTGTGGCCTAGGATGAGACACTATGCCAGACATAAAGAATTGCTCCATTTTTTGTAGCTCAGGTATTGGGAATATTTTTAAAATCTAGTACTGGTAGGGTAGAAAACAGAGTGAAAGGGTCTTCACTGACCTATGATAAAAATCAGTGCTAGAAAATAGCCCTCTACTCCCATAAATTTGTATACTTCCTAACTGTCCTTAAGATTGTTTCGTTTTAAGACGAAGACCCAGTCTTTCTGGTTGATCCTGAAAGGCTCAGCCATCTATTTTGAGAAATTATTTCTATTTTCTTTTGGTGGAATAGGTAGAGATGAACCACATTGTGCTTTATTATTTGAGTTCTGCTTAAGTTTCTGTGAGCAAAGAATGGAGAGGGGATTTTACTAAGGCGTCTTCCAATTCCTGAATCATAAATCAACAAGCAGCGTATGTTTTGCTTTTCTTCGTACATGGGCTGGCCACAATGAAGCACAAACACAGTCTGCTGACTCTGCTGAGGTTTACAGAACACCAAATGGCAGTAAGATTCAGAGAGCTGACACAGAAGAAAGCTTGGGTTTACATGTTGGAAGATTTTTTTGTTGGTATTTTGCTCTGTTCTTGCAAACATGTAAAAGCTATTAGCATATAAGCAGGGCCGTGGTTCATGTTAACTGTCCTGGGAGCAGGGCCTGAAGCCATGAAAATGTAAAATCATGTTTATCTCTCAGAACTCACTGAGACATTTTGTTCCACTGTTCATAGGTTTGTTTGACTGTTTATTTCCCCTGTACATCTCTCTGTTCTATTTGAGAACCTAGGAATAGAGTCATAGTTATGGCTAAGGTCAAGGAATGGACAAACTAAGGAGTTAGATGAATTTGAGATCCTGTAAAGCTTATGACCCTGTGGATGGATGTTTATTCCTTCATGACCTGGGAATTCTTAATACAAAAAACAGATCTTGATAAGCTAGTTTCAGTATTTGGTCCTGCAAATGATACCAGTCTAGAATGAAGGTTTTGGGGGAAACAAAAAAAGGCCTTTTCAGTTTTCTTCTGCTGGATATGATTATGGCTTAAACATTGGGCTGTGGTAAGTTGAAATAGAAACATCAGGTTTATGCATTCAAAAGGGCTCTAGGTGAGGAAGAAAGAAGAGAAACAGTGCATATTTTAACCTAGTCCATAGAGGGGATTCTATTTAAATTTACAATAAGGATTTTGGAGTACAGGGAATTTAACAACTCTGTTATAAGGTCTTCTCCTGTCATGCCTACCATCAGAAGGAGGAAGGCTGGTTCCAAAAGAATAAAACTTTTATTTTCTCTTATTCAGGGAGCTTGGTTCTCTAGACCAATGTTTATGGATAGTTAAGTCTTGAGTAAGAGTTTGGTCAGAGAAAGCATAAACTGCAGAACTACACGGTCTGCCTGATGACAAAAGCCCTGTCAGTTTAGGTCGAGAGATTGTGCTGAAGAGAAAAGTAAATCTGTGGGTTATGTTTATCAGTTTTGTGACACGCAAAGAAATCTCTGGGTTAGGTTTGGTATTGCAAGTACAGTTTGGAAAGGCAGCAGCTGAAGATTACGTTAGCACTGGATGATAATGTAAAATGGAGAGTTTCATTCTGTTCTGTTATGGCTAGATCTTGGGAGGGCTGTTGCTTCAGAACACAGATTCGTTGCAGAAAGAAATAAAAGTAGATCTGCAAGTGAGAGGGCCTAAAGATATACATTTACTCATAGAGTCTAAAAAAATCTGCCTATTTAGAACGACATCTGGTGGTAACAATAGAAGTGGCTTGTTCTTTTGTGGTGCAAATGGTCTCTGGCTTGGTTTTCTTTAAAGCTACTCATTATAGTTAAGATTAGGTCTGCACATAGCACAACAAAAGTTTAGGATCTCATTTTTCATCTTGCAAAAATCCAGAGGACGACAGATTTTGAACCCAGAAAATAAGGATTAAAACTTGCCTAACTATATTTTTGAATATTATGCACTTATAAAATCCAAGTCATTTGTTTGTTTTGGTGGTTTCCAGTATTTTCTAGTTTCCAAGATAAAAATAATATAAGTTCATTAACTTCAAGCCCTTGAGAAGATGATCATTCCAAGATGATTAGCATCACTGAAATATCAGATCAGATGAACAGGTTAGAAGATTCTAGTAATCGAACGTTATTTGCTTTTTTAAAAACAAACAAAAAAAAAAACCAAAACCAAAATAAAACAACAATGAAAAAAAAATAAAACCACCATAAACAAATAAACAAACCACCATTATTCTATAGAAAAAAGAAAGAAAAAATAACATGCAATATCTAGGTAGTAGCCCATAAGAGAAATTTTATTTGATTTCTTTCTTTTCTGTATTTTCATTAGCTATATACTACAAGACATTTGTTGTTTAAAACAGGCAACATTTTCATATAAAAGAAAAATCCAAACTGAAGGAGCCAATTTAAAACCAATTTTAACTGCAAACAATCCATATTTATTACTGGTGTGGTTTCATCTAACCCAAATTGGCTCTTTAACACTATTCTTCCACAAAAAAACTAAGTGTGCTAAGCACTTCAGATAATGATGCATCAACATTTGTGACTTTTTTATCTTGGAAAATTGAGCCTAATTCTCAAGAGCAATGCTATGGAGAAGTACATTTTTAAACTACAGTGCTATTTTAAGCTTGCTTGAAAAGTGTACTGTTACAGTATTTGAATCCTTAAAGTGCATTCAACAGAAAAGGCTTTCCAACACCAACATCATGATCCTAAGAATTTTTAAAAAATAAAACTCTGGCATTTGCTCAGACTTCCTATAACAACATTCAGGGAGTGATCAAGTTAACCGGCAGTCCTACATGTACGAATCTTACAAGCATTCTGTCTCCTGGAGTACTGTCATTTACAATTTGCCTTTTCTCATTGTGGATTATGGAGGTAGAGAGAATGTGTCCTTGAATACATTTCATACCACACACTAAGTGCATTCAGACAAGGCTTTGTTTTGCCTTTTTTTGGTGTCACCACTTACCTGTTGTAAGAGAGAGCTATAAAAAGCAAATAAGCATTGAAAAAGCCACAGGGAGCCTGAGATTCAAAACTCCGCTCATGTGGTTGTCATCATGTAAATCACCTTAAATGCCTATGAAATGAAGCACATATGTGAAATGGTAAAAGCAAATGCTACTGTTAAACAACAGATTCAGGCTGATATGCAAAATTATAGAAAGGTTTCAAAATGAATTAGCCACCTCTTCTTTACGATTCTCCCCTCACAGACATCTGCGTAGATTCATCGCTATAGTGAGACATCATCCTAGGTCTCACAGTACTGAAATACGGTATCTTTCAACATAAGGGGAACATGAATCTTGCAAAGAAGGAAGCATAAATCCTATTAACTAGAAAAGCCCACAAGACTGCAAAGTATTCAGGTAATACCTATTTGCTCACAATGTAAGAGAATCAGCATTTTTTAACTCTTCCTTTGTAGAAGTCCAAAAGCCTAAGTAGCTGTATGTGAAGTTCTCTCCCTTGTTTAGGAAGACTGTCTGAAAGTAACAAGCCCACATAAAGGCTCCTCTGTTGCTCATCCTACAGGTTTCCAGTATCATATAATTCTAAAGGTGAATAAAACATAACCCTTGCTGTCAAACTTCAACTGCAGCATAACTAGCATAAATAAATATTTCCCAGTGTCAATAAAAGCACTCCCAGCAATGATGACAGTATGCTTTATGTTTAGCTCTTTAGTGTTGGGAAATCCAGCAGTAATCCAACAGTCCAATCAAGCAGACTGCAGCCATCTATCACAGCACTACAGTGTCTTTGAAGCAGAAATGAGCTTTAATCAGAACGCAACATCAAAGTTCTCAGCATGAGCCCTGCCATTACTGGAAAAGTTTTAGCTTGAATTTTGAAAACACAAGTCTTCCCAGTTGCTTGCAAGTGGCTGTTTATTTGGTAAGGTTTTAGAGGCACTATTTTCAAGTGATTTGTGAAATTCAGGCTGGGATGCCTTTATGTTTAATATTTTTTGTCAAGTTATTCACTAAAGCTACAATCCAAAAGGAACCTACATATTGTCTTCTGTTTTCTTACCTGACCTTTTATGTCTAAATTTGACAAAATTCTAAATTACTCCTAACTTCTGTCTCTCCAGCAAGAAAACAAGGCCTTGGTGGTCCTATCCAGGATCCCGCTCCACAAAAAAACAAAACAAAACAAAACAAAACAAAACAAAACAAAACAAAACAAAAGGAGTTCCTTTGTATCTGATTGCATCAGTAACACATTTTTTATTCGTGTAGTCCACTACACTTTCACCACTTCTTACACTGTTTTCTTCTGACACTCCTTTTTTCTACTTTTGGTTAAATTTGTAGTTTATGCCAACACAAAAATACAGATTCAGCTAGTGTGAGGATAGCCATACACACACATTTTTGTCCTAACCTCTCTCTCTTTCAAATACATCTAGCATAGTAGTCAGAGGGATTTATCTTGATCTACTTATCCAAGAGGAATACTTAGACTATTCCTTTCGGGCATTCATAGATTTCAACTTCAGCCTGATGACCTACTAATTATCATTTCACTTCCATTAAGCTCATAATCTAACACAGATAAAAAACCCCAGCTGAATCAGAATTTGCTTCACTTCTTCTGTTGAGGGCACACTTCCATTTCCTTGTCCCTTTCCCAGAAAGTCTTCTAACTTGTGTTTGTTGCAGCACTGGATGAGACTTTAGGGGGCACTTGAACTTCCTTCAGATTGACCTTCTCACCTTTTATTAGTAACCAAAATTTTGTTTCTTTTATGGACAACTACCCATTTTTCCCCTTCTAAATAAATCTGAAATGATTTACCAAGAGAAAAAACATCATCACATAATACTGCCAAGAAAAATGGTCATAGTGTATTTAATGTTAAGTACTGCTTAGGACCGACGCTATCGAAGTTTAATTGTCTTCCCTTTTAGAAAATTTCTTTTTCCCTCCTGGTTTTAACTAGATACACTATAAGCAGTTCTGGGAGCATAACCTATTGTTAAAGCTGCTCAGTATTTCCCAGTATACAACCCTGTTTTGAGATGCTCAGAGCTTTGACAAAACGGTTCTGCTCTGGCTGACATTCCATGACTAACCCAGCCCCAGGTTGAATTTTTCTCTTAAAGAAACCCAAAAACCAAAACCAAAACCAAAGCCAACCAAACAAACAAACAAAAACCTACAAACAAACAAGCAAAAACTAACAAAACAGCAACAAAAAAACCCACACCAAATTCTTCATTCAGTTTTTCTTTGGTCAAAAAGTACAGAAAGTGGAAAATGAGGAGAGAGAATGGAATTACATTAGTTAGGGGTGTAAGAGTTCAATTTTAAGACAAAAGAGTCTTTCTGGGGAAAAAAGTTGTTTGACCTGGTGATTAAAGAAAGTATAATTATGTGTATGGACAAAGTAGTTAAATTAAAGCCGGATATGCAATTGGACTCCTAAAATTCTACAGTTTGAAGATTCATTTCCAGGCTATGATTAATCTGTATTTTAATATGCAGAAATATTCACGTTCCATTATACCTTGTGTAGTTTCAGCTTCGCAATACTTCCATGAGAACTTTTCTACCTTTTCGCTGTAATCACCTATTGCCTGTTTTCATTTATTGTACATCTCTTTTGGCATTCATGGAGATTATTGGACTTCAGTTCTGCCTCTGCATATGAATCATTTAGAAGTAAGCTGTAATGCAACAGTTCTGACAGATACACAATGACACTATGAGCTAGAATGCCTTCCTCCCAGTACAGACACATAGAGTTAGGACCTGTACATATCATCTTAAGTAGAAAGAATAGGATTCTAGGTATCCACAGTAGGATGTTTGACACCCATTTTTCAGGTGCTATCAGCTCTAAAGACAAGAATGATCAATGGGAGTATCAAGCAACTTGAAAGGTAAGCCAGGAGTTAAATGCAGCACTTTCTGTCCATTTATCATGATCCACTTCTGTGACGGAAAAGCTAATTTTGCCAGAATAATTCTGTCAGGAGAAAAGAAGGTATCTATTTCAAAAGTAATACACTAGACAATCAGAATGTGCAGTGACATGACATATTTGTCTCTGGAGAAATATATTTATACATCTGTCAAAATCTTTCCACTTCTCTCAATTATGTATTCTCGTGTGGGTAAAAACATGGAAGTCTGAGCAGTTTGCATTTATACACACACACAGAGAAGTGTCTACCTAGATTCCCAGGCATACTGTTTTGGTGAGCATAATATGCCCATTAAGGCAGTAACTACTGAAATACAGTATTGAACACAGCAGGCAGTAAGTAATACGGTTTCTGACACAGAATTATAGAAAACACTAGGAGGCATACTGCAGCAACTATACACATTTACAGATGTCATTGCAGCAAGAGTCATGCGGAACTGCTGGCGGTCTAGACGCTTGCAGAGAAATTGGTTGTTCTTTAAATGGTTTCTTCTAAAACATAATTGCTTCACTCTGGATAAGAAATAGAGAAGAAAGGAAGCATGTATTCTTATTCGTTTTGGAACTGTGTGAGCCAGAAGAGTTACAGCCAAAATTCTGAATCAAGATGAATGACAAAGTCATTGTGCTTTTAAATGAACACCAAACAGATTTTCTTCTGCTAGTTTTTAGACAAGATTCATTTACTACAATAATCACTTTTACACCTAAATACTGCGTTGGACACCATCTAAAAGTTTTATAAATGATCCTTCAGGTTTGCAGTATA
Organism: Amazona ochrocephala; assembly: GCA_039720435.1. Lineage (NCBI taxonomy): Eukaryota > Metazoa > Chordata > Aves > Psittaciformes > Psittacidae > Amazona > Amazona ochrocephala. Next base: position 61,599,751 of record CM077878.1, read on the forward strand.
AGACAATTACCTAGGAGCAAATCAAAGCTTGACAAGACTCCAAGATATACAGCAGGTTACTATTTTCTTTTAAAATCTGCATTCGCAGCATATGCATATAAATAGAGCATCCACCAAATGAAATTGCAAATGTAGATATGCATTTTCCCCCTACTACAAAACTATACAGCATATCAGCTTAAGTGTTCAGTTCCATCTTTTGCACATGAAATTTGTGCAGCAAATTTAAATGTGTTATCCTACCTATCAATAAGCTATATGAAGCATATTCCCAATCTGTGTAAATCAAAGTCTATTCTTTAAATATATAACAGATATGCCAAATTCACATATAATAACATTTGTGTCATTAGTCTACTCAAAGGTAAACACAATCAGGTTATGAATGTATTTCTATATAAAGAGATTTCAAGGTCTGAAGTATAATGAAACGAGCAAAGCAGAAGCTGCAGTGTAACTAATGAAATAAGCAACCAACATTTAAAAAAGATAGACAAAGTTTGCAAGGGAAAAGAGGTGATGAAATAGAGAAGAGAGAACCTGAGATTCATGAGAAGAGTCAAATCTATGCAACTAGGGACTAATTATGAAGGGGAATTAATAAATCTTCACTGGTGTAGATTGAGAAACTGGAATAGCAAACTAACCACCAGTGTAAGGTTGTAAAGTGTGGTTCTGAAGTTGACAGAAGGTAGGAAAAAATCTATGAGTATCCTTTATTCATAATTATCTTTAATTATCCTAATTAATCTTGATTGCCTTCCATGATGAAATGGCTGGGTTTGCAGACCAATAGAAAGCAGTGCGTGTCATTTACCTTGACTTTAGCAAGGCATTTGAGGCAGTCTCCCGTAGCATTCTTGTAGGCACACTGAAGGGGTACAGACGGATGGTCAAATTTCAAGGACAGGGAAAAATGAACTGGATCATTGCACTCAAAGTTCAACAGTTTAGAGTTTAACAGGCATCCGGTTACAAATGGATCTCTTTAGAGCTCAGTATAAACACTGATATGACTAAACACTTTGGGATAGGTTCACCTAGCTCATGATCACCACCGACCAGATGGGAGCGGTTGATAACACTGGAGGGGGAGCAGGGACTTTGACAAATGGAAAAACAGCTGACCCATGAAGGTGGAATGAAGGTGAAAGAAAGCAAAGGCAAAGGCAGAATCATGCACCTGGGATGACATTAACCCCAGGTAACAGCAAGGCTGGAGGTGACTGGTTAAAATCAGCTCTGAGATAAAGGCACAGTGGTCAGCAAGTTGAATACGAGACAGCAGTGCACCCTTTTGGCAGTGAATTAAATAACATACTGGACATTAAAAATGTAGCCAGCAGGCATGAGTGGTTATTTCCTTTTGTTTGCCCTTTTGAAGCTCCATCCAAAACAGCTTTGGATGCTTCCAGTAGCACTTGATGACTAAGATGGTTAGGAGACTGCAGCACGTGACATACAGAGACCAAAAGATTTTTCCTTTTGGTCTGTAAAAAAGAAGGCTAAGGGGAGAATAGATTGCTGCCTTCAAATACCTAAAAGTGAGCTATAGAGAAGCCAGACCCGACTCTTTAGCCCTGACAAGCGAAAGCATAAGAGAGAATTGTTACAAGGTGTAACAAAGGAAATTTCCTGGGACCAAAGGAAAATTATGTTCATGGTGAGCGTGATTAAGCACTGGAACAAATAACTAGAGAAATTTCAGGGTCTCCATCCTCGGAGATTTTCACACTTAGTTCAACATGATCCTGATCAGACCTTGAAACCGAGCTTGCTTTGAACAGGATTAATGAACTCCAGAAATCCCTTCCAAAGAAAATTATTCAATGATACTAAGTTGGAGGTGGATATGGAAAGAGTGAGCTTCGAAGCAATTTTTAAGCAAATCTTTACCTTCTAGCAAAGGGCAGGATTATTCAGAAAGAGTAAGGAGGATTGTGATTTGTGTCATAAAGAAAAATTGGGTATTTGATGATGATGATGATGACTTGCTTGTTGATTCACACCTAGCTGGAGGAAAGAAGCATTTTTCCAAAGATTTGTATATTGGTGGCTATTTATGAACAGGGATAGTCACTGTAACACCTAGATAATCAGTGCCTTTAAAAATTATACACAAAAAGCGTCAGTCTTTCTGAAAATCAATTAGCCCAGTTAAGCCTTTTTCAGCAGTTTATTCAGACAAGGATTTAAGCCAAGTGGGAGTCCACAGGAATTTTTCAGACATGACTCTGCACTTTGAAGGTCTGAATCTGAAGGGAAACTTGGAGAGAATTGGTGGCACATAAGGTAATATGTATTCCCAAACAAGGACTCTCTTCAGTGAAAGTGATAATGCTGGAGAAAGATTTTATGTAATAAATCCTTCTGTGTGCAAGTCCATCTAACCATCTTGAAGTCTGTTTGGTCCAAGAAATTAAAACACCTTTTGGACATGATCTAACATACAGGTTTTCTTTTATGTACTTCTTTCTCTAAACATAGTGACTGAGCTGTTACTATTTGGATTTTATAAATGTTTACTTTATTCTATCTTAACATTTCTTGGCTGTAGGGGGAACTGTGGGGAACTGACAAGACAGACATTTTACACATCTGATGATTATTAAAACAGAATTACTGCCTATTGCACCAAGATGTGCTAAAGATGCTTAAAAGGTTGGAAAGATCTTTCAGAAACATTTGCAGACCAGCTTAGGAATTGGCAACTTGCCAGAGGATTTTGGGCATACAGTATGAATAAATAGGTCCTTGAAGAGTCTGAGCCCTAGAGGCCCACCAGGGACTTTGCCACAGTAGAGGGGTCTCTGCACCTTCTCATCAGACTGACTTCTGCTAAATCCTTGAAGTACTAAGATGCTATAATCAATGTAAACGGGTTTTATGAGACAACATGAAATAAAGAATGCTCTGGGGAGAGAATTCACACCTGTTTTTGGTACGCAGAGAAAAAGAAAGTCAGGTAAATGAGACTGCAATTATGGTTAAGAAAGAATGAAAGGTAGGAAGATAAATTAAAAAATCCACACACACCCCCTCCAGGAGACAAAAACAACAATAAAAGAAACATGATATGAAAATAAATGAGAGTAGAAGTCAATAAAGCTAATGAAAGTTACTGTACTTAATTCACATAAGAAATTGGATGACTTCTGAGAAAAACAATTTAAAAGTTCCGAGATTAATGCAAAAAGCCTGGACAACAAAGCAGAGACAATGGTGTTACTAGTACATGACATTAAAATGCTATAACAGCCATTAAAAAAAAAAAAAAAAAAAAAGAGGACCAGCAATCCCAATGGGAAGTATGTAATGACTTTCTTCAGAAAACCATAAACAAACATAAAGGCAGTGTAGTTGCACTGTATGTTAGCAGTGTGATAGAGACTAAAAAAGAAGAAAAAGTAATAACATATAAAGCAGATGTGGTTTATATTGAAACTATTTTAAGGAAAGACTTGTATCAGGGCAGATTTCTCAAAAACCCCTGAATCATATTTGCATTCTGATGAAGGCTTAATTTTATTACTACGGAGAATAAAAGATATCTGGAATTGTGTCAAGAAACAAAAAGGCCCAGATGTTTCTGCATATTGTAATTGACAAGTTTTTTCAGCAACAAGCTTTGGAGTCAAAAATGTTAGGTCATCCTTGGGGTGACAGTGAAAAGCTAATCATACAATATATTATTGAAGGAAGTTGTTACAGTTGCCTTAAATGAGGTTAAAAATACTCACAAAAAAGATATTCATAATTGAAAGTTTCCTATTTCAAAAGCTTAAACAGGAAGAATTTCTGGGAGCTAGTAGACAAAGTCTGGTTGTCTGAAAGATTCAAGGAACTTTCCATTATGTCAATATTCTCTGAAGCCAGTAGCATAAAACTAACTTTAGCTGGTAACCCAAGCACTATGAAAATCTTGTGTGGAAAGTTCCTGTTCTAATGGAATAAATTGGTGTCTCAGAAAGGTTATTAGAAGCCAGTGTAGAGCTAACAAGCAAAGGGAAAGACTGACTGTTCACCAAAGAACGATGTAAAGACCTTGCTATCCTTCAGAGCAATCAGGACTTTCATTTCTATAACTGAGTAGAAAAAAATGGATCAAGGAGGGTGAAGTGGTTGTTACACTCTGTTCTGCCTTGATATCCTCAGTCCTGAGACAGGTGCCTTGTATCCAGAAGAAACTTACACTAAAGACAGACAAGAGCATTTGCTCCTGGGTAGTGAAGTGTGATGAGACAAGTGAGACCATTTGGCACATTTCTATGAGGTGGGGACTGTGGAAGAGCAGGGCAGGGGGAAGGATGTGTTTTGCCTACTTCCCAGGTGGAAGTCATCCCCGCAAGTACATCACATGGTTCTGACTGAGTTCCCAGCCATGAATGCAAAAAGAATTCTTTATCCTGCACATAGGAAAGATGCAGTCAGGACTGATGCCACTTAGGTTTTCCTTACAGGTATTTGCCTTACAGACAGGATAATGTCTAGAGTATCAAAAGACTTCCTGAAAATCAAAGATTTTTGGTCCCAGATTTTGTATATTCGTCTCCATTGGTATTTACTCATACTCTGGTTTTGGCTGGGATAGAGTTTATTTTCTTTATAGTAGCTAATATGGGGCTATGTTTCAGATTTGTGAGGAAAACAGTGTTGATAATGCAGGGGTGTTTATGTTATTGCTGAACAGTGCTTACACAGCATCGGGGCCTTTTCTGCCCCTTACTCCACCACACCAGCAAGTAGGCTGGGTGTGCATAAGGAGTTGGAGGGGACATCGGCAGGAAAGGTGACCCCAACTGACCAGAGGGATACCCCAGACTGTGTGGCATCATGATCAGCTTATAAAGCTGGGGAAAGAGGAGGGGACATTTTGAGTGATGACGTCTGTCTTCCCAAGTAATTGTTACATGTGACTGAGCCCTGCTTTCCTGGAGATGGCTGAATGCCTGCATGCTAATGGGAAGTGGTGAATGAATTCTCTGTTTTCCTTTGTTTGCGTGCATGTATTTTGCTTTATCTATTAAACTGTCTTTATCTCAGCCCACGAGTTTTCTGATTTTTACTCTTCTGATTCTTTCTCCCATCTTGCTGGCTGTAGGGAGGAATGAGTGAATAACTACGTGGGTTTTGTTGCTGCCTGGGGTTAAACCATAACAATTTGTTTGCTATAACTTTTGTACCTTAGGTTATGCCTCAGAAAACCTTCATTCCTATCATGGAAAAATGTCAAGAAACTAAAATGGTAAAACTGTCCTTTTTTATCCTTTCATCAGTTTGGTTTATATTTTAAGTACCTGCAGCCAATTCTTTTATGATGGGCATCAGTAGCAACTTCTCCCTGCCTCCCATGTTTCTTCTCACTCTTTGCAGCAGGTTCTTATTTATCTTTCTGCCCTTTGGTGATCATTTTATGTGTGAGTGGAGAAAGTGGCAAGTCAGGTGCTGAGCAAGTAAATTGCCCTGAGAATCATAGTCCTTATGCAACAATTGTCAGACTTGAGTGTCCTTTAATGCTCAGGCTCTCTTTCGGTCCAGTTTGAAACAGGTCACTTTCTCTGGTGGACATTAAGAACGTGAACCAACAGCAAAAGTCACCCAAACTTTTGATTTATGGCATTCGCAACTTTTCTGCAAGAGTTTGCATAAAAGTGACCTACAACGATCTCAAAACAGTCTGGGAAAGATTGTTGTTAGGGCAACTGCATTCTCAAATAGAGAAGCAAGAGTTGTCTTTTGTGACAATTGTCTTGTTTTACAATCTTCACAACACTAATTGTAAAGCAACATGGTGACATACAGCTTTCAGACATTTCCATTATTAATTATGTATATAGAACATTAAGCAGCTTTGCATAATGTAAAATAACAAACAAGAATACACATTTTTATAACACCCACTTTAAAACCATGCTATTTGTGACAAAAACAACCCTGACAGTTCTTTGCGACATCAAAATCAACAACTGGGTTACATAATCTTATTCTCTGTGATATGCAAATTCCTTGGCTTGTGGAACAAGCATCACAAAAGAAGTTGTGCTGGTATTAGCCTGGTCTGAATATGAGGCAGGATAACAGCACAGAGATCGGCTCTGTTCTCTATATTCAAGTTTGGGGATCAGAGAAAATGGATGCAAATCATTAATCACATCATTGTGGAGTTCTTTCATTGTTTCAGGAAAAAACATCAAGCTGCGTGGCTGGCAGACTTGCTCTTTCTGTCAGTTAGAAAATGATGAAAGTGTTTCTTAAAATAATCTTAGTCTAATACTGTGACTTTCATACGCAATATAAAATTGCCAGGTCTCTACCATACTTCAAAGTACATGATTATCGATGAATGCATTCTTTTTCTTTTGCTCTCATTTTGCAGAGACACTCGAAAATGGCAAATCTACTCAATGCTAGAAGTACTTGGCTTTGGTTTTTTTTTTCTCTTTGTGAGCTGCTAGAGTGTTTAATCATCTAGTTAAAGGCAGCAATCATTTGCCTAAACCAGGAAATAATTCAAGTAATGAGATATGCAAAACAGACACATACGCACACAAAAAAAACTTCATTCCTGTAAGACTCACTTTTTGAATTCGCAAAAAACTAATGAATCTTTATGTCCGCAGTGATAAAGGAAGACTACTCACTCTCGGTATCTCCATCTTCAGTTAGATTGCTTGCAGATCCACTGAAATTAGATGTCAGTGTAAATTATGGTGTAGGCAGAGTTACTAACCAAGGCTATGAAGGGTAGACACATAAAAACAAGGTGCTATTGAAGGTAATTGCTTCTGATCTTAAAGTTCTTAAGTGACAAAATTGGTGCTGATGTGGCATTTGCATCAGAGGCTCCCTTTTAATTGGCACTGACTAGATCGAGGGCTTGCTTTTTTTCCTAGAGGTTTTATTGGTTTTTCTGCTTAATTCTTAAAATTCACCCTGTAAAACAGTGGCAGACTGCAGAATGCAATTCAGCTAGCAGGAAAAGGATATTTGCTTTTCTCACAGGATTTAGGGAAAAAGCGTGTGTGTGTTTGCACGTATACATATCACTTGTACGCATCTGTATTCATGTGAGCGTGTATACATATTTTATACAGAGAGAGAAAAACATCAATCTGAAACTCATAAACAAATCAGTTGTGTTTAAAAGGATAAATCTGAAAAAAAAAAAATAAAATAGATGGCTAGACATATCATTGGAGTGCCTACCTCTCAGACAAGCCACTGTCTAATGTAGTGCTCACTGTATTTAGTTCTTCAGACTCCCCAGGTCATCTGTAAATAAAAACTAACAATACATTGAAGCCTTCAAGTCAAAGAAGGCACCACCTGAGCTAGCTAGGAGGAAATTATAGGAAAAGAGCAGAAGTTAAGCTTCATATATTTAATGCTTTTAAGCATGTTAAGCCAGAGAGATGGAATTTTCTGAACCCCAGAGAGAGCTCAGTTTTGCAGCTAAATCTTTTTCAGAAGGGTTCTGCAAACGGAATGATGCTTTCAAAATGTTCTGAATGTCCCTCTGGAGAAGTCCATCTTCAGTCTAGTTAGGAGACTGCCTAAATTCACCCAGTGCTCTCCTGAAAGTGGCTTAGTCAGTGGCTGGCCATTAAAAACTGGACCCATGAGCTGAGCTCACAGCTGCCACAACAGCCAAGCTCTCCTGGGAACCACACTATCTCCTCAGGCCCTTTAGCAGGCACTTTAGCATCTTAATATTTTCACGTTCAAGTCAACACACAGGAGCATCCTGCTTCCCAAGAGGCAATCACAGTCTTAGCCCCTAGTCTTGCATTCCCACCCCATAGTCAACAGATACTCAGCACAGTTCAGTAATAGGCACCTGAGATAACTCTGATGATACATGTTGTGTACCCCCAGCCATCCCTTTACAGCTACTTTACATGAATACTCTTGATATCGTCACTCACAGGGGTCTGACAACAAAATGAGCATGCCAGTAATGAATGGGTAGTGCTGTCGGGGCAAAAAAGAAAATTACAGCAAAGTTTAGGGAACTTTCTGAACCATGATAGACATGAGTAGCCTGCAAAGCATTGAAAAACTGATCCGGCGAACACAGTTCCTCATGGCCCAGTCAGGACTTATACTGATTCTGCATACATACCTTGGTGAAATACTGTTAAATACCAAAACTACATTTTTCTGTCATTGGTTTGCCAAACATTCTTTTCCACAGCTTCTTCTTGTCTCCAAAGAGTCAAATAATAATACTTCCAAAACATCACATTTAGTAGTTTAAACTGGGAAACTGCCAACACCAGCACAGTTTCTCTTCAGGCTTTGCTGAGACAAAAAATTGCAGCTGTCTTTATTCCTATTTTCACATCTTCTGTAGTGATTCGTTCTCATTGATATGCTCACATAATTGACTAGCAGAAAATTTACAGGACTCTAGTACCCATGTGTATTATAGAGAATTTATATAGAATATATAAACTCTATCCTGGGAAGGGATGTTATGCTCATATACTTTAAGAACAGAAAGAGAAAATTGAGACATCTGCATTTCAGTCAAAGAAACTAATTCAGCTCCTGTTTACTATGCATCCAAATTACTATGCTATTTAAAAACACTTGCCGGGGGCGGGGGGGGGGAAATACAAGAGAATTTACTCACAAACTGCCTGCATGCATTGTTTTCTTAGATTTGCTGTAGTTGTATGGTAAAAGTATCAACCACAAAAGTGTTTCCATTTTCCTTCAGATTCTTTTAAGAATAAAGTAGTGAAATTTACCCTAATGTACTTGGGTACAGGTATTAGGTATAGTTGGAGCCAAACTCACCTAGTCTCCAGTCTTATCCTTAGAGATCCTATATCATTTCTATCTTTCAGCTTTCCTTCCACTACTTCCCCCTAGCAGTTTATTGGAGAGGTGTAACAAACACATTTGTGCTTTAAAACCTGAAAACTAAGTGACATAGAAGGCACAATGAAAAGCTATTTCTACAGATTATACAAAGCCCTTGACAATAGCTAATCAGTTAGTGTTCAGACACTGCAACTTAGCACATACAGTGTATTGACTTTCTTGATAGCTTCCCCTCCACCCCTCCCCCTCAATTGTTTTCTTTTACTGTTGTGCCTTGTCATATGTCAAGATAGTAAGCTCTTTACAGCAGAGATGGTTTTATTATGCACATGGATGGTGCCTAGAATAATAGGGTCTTGAACCCTATTTGGGATCCTTAGATGTTACTGCAATAAAGAGCAATTATTATTATAATAAAATGAATTGGGTTGAGAATGGTTGGCATAGCGTAAATGTATGGAGGCAGTTAGAACCAAAGAACCTTTTCCACTGTCAGAAGCAGAAGGTTTGTTCAGCCATTTTTTTCAATTGGTGCCTTGTTTTTTTCCCGTTCAGAGTACACAGATATAAGCTACTTATTTGTTTGTATTCTGAAAACAAAGCTGGTGTTATTTAAAGGTGGAAGGACCACGTATGGACCAGGCTAGCAGATAAGCCAGAATAGTACGTGGTTTCCCATATTAATTTCTTTTTTATGTCTTCTGAGTTGTTCTATTATGTCTCTGACTGACAAAGAAAAATACACTGTACTCTTACATTTTCTCTCTTTCCATTTCACATTAAAATAATGTTTCCTTTAAGTGCTTTATCTGTAATAGAAGCATGTCCTGATAAAACTATTAGCAATGAAAATACAAAAAAGCAGCAAAGTAACCTTCAAAGCCACCATAAAAATCACAACAAAGGAATTAGAATTTAAAACATCAAAGTATCCAAACTCGTTTAATCGCTGAAATGGAGGCTACAGGGGAAGGAGGGAGGGGTTAAATTTTCTATGTTATATTATTATAACATAGAGATCCAGTGTACCTCAGCAATAACCTAAGAATAAAGGAAATGTATTTTAAAATACACAAACAAATGCAAATAGGACACTTCCTTTTTATTTCTTTCTTTCAGCCATTCTTTCCCTTAGCATGACATTCAGTGCTCATCTGAAGTCAGAAAAACCTGTGCAAGCCTCCATATTTCCTCAGCTATTGTGATTTGCCTCTATGTTCTTGTTTAAAGAAAAGCATGCAATTTGCTACCAAAGGTGATTCAAATGCAGTGTGGAAGACTGAACGCTCAGTGACCTTAGCTCAGTGCCCTCTCACTGTAACAAATAATGCAGTTCCTTCTAATTGTCACAAGACGGCAATCACATTAAAACCTTAATCTTGCTCAAATATTCTCTCCGGATAAAAGCATATAATTTGTACACTCCAGTGTATCTGTCTGTCAGACATGGATTTATTAACTTCACCTAGAACCACTTTCCTATTCTCCTGTTCCTGTATCTTGTTTTAGTGATTAGAATTATTTTCATCATCTGATTCTATTTTCAGCTTCAAAACTCCTGTTTCTCATTGATCTAAAAAGCAGAATACTAGCAAGACAATGTAGATGGAGCCAGAACTCAGTTTCCTTTGGGAACTCCACCTCCAAAACAGGGGTTTTTTTCTCCTGCCTACAGCATTTCTATTATATTAAACTCTTTAAAACTCTGCTGTTATGACTGTAAAAGTATTTTTCCTGATAAAAAGGGATAAATAAACATACATAGAAAATAACTTCCATGTTTTTCCGGCAGTAGAAAGCCTTAAAAATCTCAGCCTCTAGCAAAATTTAATTTGCATTCTTACTGGAATGCAAGCTTCATGACAGTATGTGATGCTCACCAGTGAGAAGTTCTCTACCCCATATTTTGGATCTCTTTAGTTTCCGCAATACAAAGTATTCACAAACCACAGGCCTAGCTTAAAATCTCAATCTCTCGGTTTGGATTTACTTTATTTCTTTTTGATTGGCCACAATTTGGAATTTATCTTCACAATCACAGTTGTTAGAGACTTGTTAAGTGAGAGGTACAGTCCTTGCTTCTAGAATGTGGTACTACAAGCCAAGTGTAACGTGTTAAGAGCCATGCAATAAAATCTACAGTTGTAGGTAAAAAAAGTCTAAAATAAATTCAGGGGATCATCTGGCTTTTCCTGTGCCATGGAGGGATTGGCTTCAGTGATGTCCTATCTCATAGATTTTTTTTTCATCAGTTCTTAAAGATTTCCATTTCTGCAGATCCACATCGTCCCCTGAAAATCTACTGCAGTGCTTCACCATTTCTACCTTAGAAAGGATTTTCTAAAATCCAGCCTGAATTTTTCTTGATACAAGCTCATTTCTTTTCTCTCATCCACCAAGATTATTCTTCCTTTTTTTGCAGCAACCTTGAACTTACTTCCCTGTGGCAGGTCTGCTTTTCTTTTATGGACTACCCATGAATCACTGCACAGAAGATTAAGCTTCACAGATTGAGGCTACTTTTGTGATGCCAAAGTGTAGCATTTTCTGATGCTTACCTTGCCTTCCAATGACCCACTAAATCCTAGACTTCCACAATAATGCATCTTTGCTAGGATGGCTTTGCACTAACATTAAACCAGGAGCTGCATAAAAACAGTTCACTTCCCTCTTGCTTCATAAGTTGGAGGTGGAAGGGGGATTTCTGCAGAGGGAATCCAAGGAAATAAAATCTACCAGTAACATCCCATTTGTAGCCTAAAAGACACTGGTGGCTTTCAAGGGCTGTTAAATTCAGAGGCAAATAATGCCACAAATTGTGCTATGAAAAATATGGTCCCTCATGATCCCACAATGAATTTTAAGATAAAGCATCCAACCCAGACTATAAGAATGGAAAACTGCCTTCCTGCACCTGAGGGGGCACTGTCCCTTGTCGTTACCTCACCAAAAAGTGAGCAGAACCCCACAAAGTACCAGTACACAGCAGGGCTGTGGGAGAGCAGAAGAGGAGTGTTCCCCTGCATGCCACACTGGGACAGAGGAGCTAGAACTGATAGTTTTCCTCACCAACAGACCTTCTATTTCCTGGAGCAGATCAAAGATTCTTGCAACTTGCTTTAACTGGAATTCAGAATATATTGTCTGGGGAAAGGAACAGAGATAATAAGCACTGTTCTGTTCTCAGCAGTGTCTTTTGGGATGAGAATTTGCCATTCGGGTTCAAGCTGAGCTTCAGTTGCAAGACCCTTATCTGACAGGTCAGGACACAGAGATGGGCTGCTGCCACAACAGGAGCCTTCTTATCTTGAAAACCATGAGGTTCACTGCCAGCCCAAGTCTCCTTCTGCCCAAGCTGTATTATGCACATACCATGCTTAAAACTACATTTATGTTTAGCTATGAGGTCACCAGGACTTGTTTTTTTTTTTTTTCGGAGCCAACTCAACAACCTTCAGCAGAGTAAGCATAGCTGAATTGTACTCCAAGGCTAGGGACAACGGAAACAATTTTGTTCCTTTTCACAGTGTGTGGAGAAAGGAGGGCAGAAAAAATTGATTTTGCAATGGGGATGGAGTTAGTACTGTGGAGGGAGGTGGGAGAGGTGGTTGAGCAACAGCTCTAGGACTAGAAGACAGGGATCAGGAAGGACCAAGAAGGACTCAGAGAGGCAATAGGTTTTAGGTAACATGGATGTGGTCAGTTGTCTTTCTCTTCCCCATTGCTAGTTTTATCTTACTAATCAGGCTTACTTGAGTTTCTGGGATGCTCTTTCTCATTTTGCAAGTCTCTTGGGAGCCCCATCATCACAGGGTCTGGGAGCTCTACTCCCTTCTCCAGGAGCCAGGATCCACCTTGCAGCCCACAGCAGCCATCCTCCATTGGTTCCACACAGTGCTGCTCTTCAGCATTTAGTATAGAGGTTATGAAGGACTTACATAGACCAGTTCTTGTGCTGACCTACTCTGCTGGCATACACACATCCCATAACACTGCTAAGACTGTCACTTTTTTCACAGGTGGGCCAAAAAATCACCTGCTGTGGATTTGTCACTAGTTAATGAATGCAACATACATGCTCACTTCCATTGGGTGAAGATGCAGCTGCCCTCATGTATTTGTCTCACTTTGATCTGAAAACTAATCAACCAAAAACCCCACAAGTACAAACACAATTAAAACTGTGTTTTGGGACTGCACGAGGCACCACATGCAACCATGGGAGACCTAGGACTGACTGCTGGGTAAGGTGTACATAACCAGTATATGGCATCTGGCTTAAAGGCTGTCTTCTTTTTGCAGTATGAATGTTGTTTTGACACAGTTGGGGAGAATAGTTAGCTGTATGAGCAGAAAGGAGCATGTCAAGTTTAAACTATGTAAGCCTGAACTTCAGTCTGGTCTTTGCCTCCCATAACGCAGGCACACACCATAAGGCTTCTCATTAATTCTAGTCATTTTCAATCAGACCACAGCAGTCTTGAGTTACACGATATAACTTTTAACTGCTTTAAGACATGTTTTGTAGTGTTGGCAATACTCAGCAGAATGAGTTGCCACAGTTTCCTAGGATTTAATGTCTTTTTCTTCTTTTTTTTTTTTTTTTGTCTAACATTAGGTTGTTTAATTTTCTTTAACTGTCTATTGTTTGCAATAACAGAGAGAGCATTTAAACTGGTGAGGAAATGTTCAACTTTTCTACAACTTCTCTCAAATGAGTGGAAACTGAAAGACTGATAAGCCCAAGGATTCTCAAGTCAGGAAAAGCTTTTACTGCCTTACTTTAAATGGCACCAGAGAAGCTAACCTATGCTGGCAAAATGTCTTTGAAGGTGACAGAAGGTTTAAGCCATACTCTTCAGATAAGAAGAAAAAGCAGATTCTGGACTTGTTGGTTCACCTATGAAAAAGCCTAAGTCTTATGACCCACTGGCCTTCGGTCAGCATAGGGCCTGGTCCACCTAAGTCTAGCTTAACCTCTAGTTTACCTGCTTAAGAGGAAATAACATGGCACAGTCCTCACTTTGGCACTTGAAGGAAACCACATCTGTAGATCGATTTATATTAGTTTTGTCTCACAGCCTCACTAATTGGAACCTTTTAATGGAAATCTGATTGCTCTCTTACCTCTGTTTTTTGTTTGTTTAGTTTGGCTTCAAGTTCATTAATTTACTGCAATTTCTTAGGTCTTGAATGCAAACTTCATACTGCACACAGAGTGGTTAATGATATCCACTTCAGCACTCATCATCCATCAATACCATTTAGTAAAGTCTTTCTTTTCTTCACAGAAAAAAAACGCATATGTAACAATCTGTTGGTGCTCCTTCAGCAGCAATAAAATTGTACTCTGCAATTCTACATTGGTTAGGCAAAAATGAGTAAAGACAGTAAGTGACTGATACAACTAAGAAGTTCAGGAGTAACAGGACCATTAATCTACTTTCCTTTTTTATTTTATTACATTAGTAACTCTACATAAATCTCCCAGGACAACATATTATAAATTGGTTTTTTGAAGGCAGTTTTCTCTCAAGGCTAAAGGCATCAGACCTTAATATTCCTTACTTACCAGTGATAAGGATTATAAACAACACTGATGCTGCCTGTACCCTTCTACACTTTCTCATATACACAGAAATAGTTATCTATAAGTATTCTTTCCTCTTAGAACTGAGGAAAAGATTACTCACTGAAAAGGGTGCAAAACCCCAAGAGCTATGTGGAGGATTTTAATTCAAATTAAAGATTCAGTTTAAACTTAATCACCAGCTGGACCACCACAGTTCCTCACAGTGATGTGTTACATTTGAAAGTAAAACAACTGATACAAAAAATATGGAGAATTTAGGCAGGAAATTCCAGTTATAATTTTGTTTCTGATGGACAATACACTATTCTGAATGTACTTATTAAAGGGTTTTTTTAAAAATATTTTATGCTGAAGTTAAGGGAAGTTAAAAAGCTTAGATTTAATGCATTATTCTATTCTCCCTATCAATGGAAAATGTATTGCAAGGTCTAGCCGCATCAGGTTGATATAAAAGCAGAAATATGCACTTTGTAAGAGGCATCTAAACTTATATATGCCATATCTGGAGAAATAAAAATATGGTATATACATCTGGCTATTTTTTAGTTCAATAAATATTCTTTTTAAATGAAGTTGGATAGTTATATTGTGATTTGAATATCCGATGGTATAGAATGCCAGTACTCATACTGCTTTTGGAAAAAGCATTGGACTCCTGAGAAGAGGTAGACACCCTTGATTTTGAAATAAGGAACTGCATCAAAAAGAATCATAGAAAATATTTAAAAAGAATCATACATCATAAAGTAAATTTTAATGTTTTGGTATTTTGCATTGTGATTATGTAATATTTTTCCTTGTGTAGATGTATCATACCAGAAATTAACTTTCCAGAAACATCTGAAAAAGTATTTTTAAGCTATGATTGATTCATATCTTGCAGTCTTTGGTAACTTTGAAAATTCTCCCATTTTCATTTTGTATCTGTGTAAAAAACCACCAGGGCAAAGCAACATCTGCCACCTTATTGATCTCTAGGGAGCCTCAGCAAAAGTAATGGCTTCTGTGGGACACAGCATTCGCTGTGTTGTGTTTTCTGCTTTGCTTTCTTTTCATCTCTGTAAATCCTCAGTACAAAATACAGCAGGTGCCACTCAGGAGTCCTTACTTCACCACAGGACTCAGAATAACATTCATAACATTTGGAGACATTAAAGGTGCTAAAAATAGTGAAAAAACACACACAAATATATATCAGTGGTTTAGTTTTCTGAAATATAGACATAACCCTTGTATGGGCTTCCCTGCTTATCCATTGGCAGCTTAGTTTTTCAGCCAAGCAAACAAATAAGCCCAAATCAATTTTTGGAATCTCATCACATGGAGCATCAGAGTCCATATGAATCCTCACCACTGGAAGAATAAAATCCTTCCCACACACACCCCCCACTATGCAAAGCATGGAAAGCAGCTGGGGGAGGCTTCCCAGAACAGGGTAGAGAAATGCTGCTGTGACATGACCTCCTGACGAGATGCTGTGTAGGAAGGTGTTGGATATAGGACTACCAAGTTTGTGAAATAAGACTACACCACAGTCACTGATGATCTGCAAAGAAACTAGTTAGCACCAAAATCCGGTAAGGTCAAACAGCCAAATGATTGGAAGGGTTTTGGAGCCTGCACCCAGCCTAGCTGTTCTAAAGTTAATTCTGGTGGGTTTACATATTTTATTATTGGCTACAGTATAGGTAACCTCTTCAGATGCACTTTGGAGACTGTACTGGATTTCCAGCCCTTGAAAGGGGACACATATAGATATTGAGCATCCGTGCCCTAAAGAGCTAAGATAGGTCAATACTAACATCTTATTTCTTCCTTCCCTCTCTCCTGCCCTCATCCTCACAGCTTTTTCCTGAAAGTTTTCTCTGGAGGGTCTTAAACAAATCTGGCACCTCTACTGCTGAGTTACTCATTACGAAACCCCTTACCACCCCATTCTCTGGCCTGGGACCATTTTGGTTAAACTGGCTGGTATCTCATCTGGGCCAGAACAAAAAGAGCTCCGTCCCTTGGCAATGCTGAAATCCTTATTCCAGGCATTACTCATCTCAGTACAAATCTCTGTGTTGCATTTAGGGCTTTAAGTCTCCTTTTTCATGGACCAACTTGGTAGGCTCTTACAAAGCCTTTTCCAGACCTTTTCTGTTTGGCCACTTTCCAAGCATGCCAAAGAGACATCTACGGACTTTATTTGCTTGATAACTTCAGCTCCTGTTTCTTTCAGGAACATTCTATTAAGTAAAGATGCCTCCAGTTATGTAAATACTGGCTGAATGAGAAAGTGCCAGCAGATGGTGCTCAAGAATATGCAGCAGTGCTCTAGTACACTTTAAATGGCTTCTATCCTACTGGTTTATTCACAGCATTCAGTCTCAAGAACCATACCCTGATGGTATTTTGTCTTTGGGCTGATCCAGAAACAGATCTAAGCAGCATATGCTATCTGAAAGGAGTCCTCCAGCCTCTAAATAGTCCGTGTTCAGGCATAACAAAGAAATTCAGACTTTCCATTAGAGTAACCTCATTGGCAATTTTCTTTAAAATTATTTATCAGAAAACTCTTTGGGGTTGGATACTATTATTTCCTTTGTACAGAAAAGGACACTGAGGTTCATAGTGTTTGAATGAACTCAAGATCAGTAGTTTCTATGTCAGGGAGACACTTCTGTCTGCCCAGAGTTTCACTATCGCATTAAGTATCATATCAAGCAGATGTATATATTCTGAAGGGCATAATCTGGCACAGAGCAGGATATTTCAATTTTTTCCTTCTGACACCCTTCCCACACATAAACACCTGAGTATGTGGCTTCATGGACTGTTATCTTTGGAAACTAATAAAATTCAGCCACTGAGAAAATGCACTAACATCCCTCAAAAGCAGAGCTGTTCAAGATCTGTGAAGCCCACCATGAGCTGCAGTACATAGTGAAGAAAAACTCATCTGGCAGAACTCAGGTACCGTATAATTTAGCATGTGAAAGCTGTAAGTGGCAGATTTTTAACAAAATGGCATTTCACATGGCAAGTCTGAGTTTGAACACTTCTTAAAAGTAAAAAATACAGTCACAGAAATTAATAGCATCAGTCAGGCTAGAAATCTGGGAAGGACAAGTATGTCATGCAGTGAATTATCCAACTTCTGTTGTCTATACAGTGACATTTAGGGGCAACACAGTCTGCAGGTCTAGACCATCTTGGACACAAAAATCTCAGTGAAAGAGTAACATCATGAAACAACACATCCACGACGGCTGGCTGACACTAGTAATTTACCACATTTGGTTACTGGGTACTACCTCTGCACTATGTCTTAGGCATCAATTAATGTCATATTTCCAACCTGCATAGTTCCTTATCGATGTGGTTTAAGCCCATCGGTAACTCAGAACCACGCAGCCGCTCACTCACTCCCCTCTTTTTTCCTTCTTCTGCCCACAAAGGGATGGGGAGGTGAATCGAATGAATGTAACTCCCACGGGTTGGGATAAAAACAGTCCAGTAACTAAGGTATAACATAAACGACTACTACTGCCGCCAATAATAATAATGATAAGGGAAACAACAAGGGAAGAGAATACAACCACTCACCACCACCACTCATCGATACCCAGCCTGACCTCAGCAGTGAGCAAACCCTTCCGGGCAATTGCCCCCAGTTTATATAGTGGGCATGATGTGCTGTGGTATGGAATACCTCTTTGGTTAGTTTGGGTCAGGTGTCCTGTCTATGCTTCCTCCCAGTTTCCCCTCCTCCCTGGCAGAGCATGAGACTCAGAAAGTCCTTGGTCGGAGTGAACGCTGCTTAGCAACAATTGAAAACATTGGTGTTATCAGTGTTGTTCCCAGGCTGAAAGTCAAAACCACCGCACTGCACTAGCTACTAAAGAGAAAAATGACTGCCACTGCTGAACTCAGGACCGTATCCACCCCTTATTCCATACTATTCATGTCATGCTCAGATCCCACATTGAAAAATATACCATCACTCTTGTCTCATATGTACATATATACACATACACACACACACAAAGAGAGGGATATCATTCCTTGGTGCATGGACCAATCCCTATAAAGCTGCTGAGTTCATCCAGTCCATGATGTCGGGCTTCATCTCTTGCAACAGTCTTTCAGAGCAGGAGAGGCTGTGTGCATTGTTGGATTGTTCCCTGCTGATGACACTGCGGAACTCATCTGGTTTCATCAAAGTTCATTTTTTGCTGGAATGATGATCAGAGGGAGGACAGGGCCAGTCACTGGTGACCTGAGGACATCTAGTTGGTGGGCTATAAAAGTGCTACATAGCAGGCAACAGCATATAATTGAGTTCATTGGCTGTTTTCCCCTAAAATCAAATCCCCTGGAGGTGCACATCAGACTTCCTTGTTTTCCAACATTACCCACCAAGTATATCTGGGTCACTGAGTAAAAGCAATCCCATGAGTAGGTTTGCCTTTACCGGAAGCAGGAATAATCCAGACTGTCTTCCCCAGCAAATTCTTTATGTGCACCACAGGAACTTTGTCCCCCTCTACAGTATGTAAAAGTCCTGACTGGGCTGGGCCAGCCGTGTTGGCAGATCCTCTGGTGTTGACCAACCAGGTGGCTTTCGGTAAATGTGTATCCCAATGTCTGAAAGTCCCACCACCCATGGCTCTCAGTGTAGTTTTTAACAGCCCATTGTACCTTTCGATTTTCCCAGAGGCTGGTGCATGGTAGGGGATGTGATATACCCGCTCAATACCATGCTTTTTGGCCCAAATGTCTATAAAGCTGTTCCGGAAATGAGTCCCATTGTCTGACTCAATTCTCTCTGGGTGCTGTGCCGCCACAAAAATCTGTTTCTCAAGGCCCAGGATAGTGTTCCGGGCAGTGGTGTAGGGCACAGCGTATGTTTCCAGCCATCTGGTGGTTGCCTCCGCCATGGTAAGCACATGGCGCTTGCCTTGGCCGGTTGGTGGGAGTGTGACATAATCAATCTTCCAGGCCTCCCCATAGTCGTACTTCAGCCATCATTCTCCATACCAAAGAGGTTTTAACCGTTTGGCTTACTTAATTGCAGCACATGTTTTACACTCATTAATAACCTGGGCAATAGTGTCCATTGTTAAGTCCACCCCTCGATTACAAACCCATCTGTATGTTGCATCTCTGCCCTGATGGCCTGAAGTATCATGGGCCCACCAGGACAAAAATAATTCATCCTTATGTTGCCAATCTAAGTCCATCTGAGCCACTTCAATCTTAGCAGCTTTATCCACCTGCTGGTTGTTCTGGTATTCTTCAGTGTCCCGACTCTTGAGTACATGAGCATCTACATGGCATACCTTCACCACCAGGTTCTGCACCCGGGCAGGGCTATCTTGCCACAGTGCAGAAGCCCAGATGGATTTACCTCTGTGTTGACAGTTGCTCTGCTTCCATTGCTGCAACCACCCCTACAGGGCATTTGCCACCATCCATGAGTCAGTATAAAGTACTGGCCACTTTTCTCGTTCAGTAATGTCCAAGGCCAGCTGGATGGCTTTCACCTCAGCAAACTGACTCAATTCATCCTCTCCTTCAGCAGTTTCTGCAACTTGTCATTGAGGACTCCATATAGCTGCCTTCCATCTCTGATGCTTTCCCACAATACAACAGGAACCATCAGTAAACAAGGCATACTGCTTTTCACTTTCTGACAGTTCATTACCGGGATTTCCTATTCGAGTTCATTGTGCAATTAGTGCAGCCCACTTACTCCACGTAGCATCAGTTACATGATGTGTAGAGGAGACCCTGACTTTGAACATCCAGCCCAGCACAGGCAACCAGGATGCCAAGAGGAGCTGTGCTTCAGTGCCAATCACTTCTGAAGCAGCTTAAACCCCTTCATAGGCTGCCAGTATCTCTTTTTCAGTTGGGGTACAGCTGGCCTCAGATCCTCTGTATCCCTGACTCCAAAAGCCAAGGGGGTCAACCTTGAGTCTCCCCTAGAGCTTTTTGCCAGAGGGCTCCAGGTAGGACCATTCTCCCTGGCTGTGGTGTACAGTACATTTTTTGCATCTGAGCCGGTCCAGACTGGTCCAAGAACTACAGCATGAACTATCTCTCGTTTAATTTGCTCAAAGGCTTGTTGTTGCACAGGGCCTCATTTAAAATCATTTTTCTTCCAGGTCACATGATAGAGAGGGCTTACAATCAAACTGTAATTTCAGATGTGCATTCTCCAGAACCCCACAGCACCCAAGAAAGCTTCTGTTTCTTTCTTATTAGTTGGTGGCGACATTGCTGTTATCTTGTTGATCACATCTGTGGGGATCTGGCGACATCCGTCTTGCCATTTTATTCCCAAAAATTTAATCTCCTGTGCAGGTCCCTTGACCTTACTCCATTTTATGGCAAAACTGGCTTTCAGTAGGATTTGGATTATTTTCCTCCCTTTCTCAAAGACTTCTTCTGATGTATCACCCCACATGATAATGTCATCAATGTGTTGCAGGTGTTCTGGACCTTGCCCCTGTTCCAGTGCAGTCTGGATCAGTCCATGGCAGATGGTAGGGCTGTGTTTCCACCCCTGGGGCAGTCAGTTCCAAGTGTACTGGATGCCCCTCCAAGTTAAAGCGAACTGCAGCCTGCACTCTGCTGCCAAAGGAATTGAGAAAAATGCATTGGCAATATCAGTCGTGGCATACCACTTGGCTGCCTTTGACTCCAGTTCATACTGAAGTTCTAGCATGTCCAGTATGGCAACACTCAATGGTGGTGCGACTTCATTCAGGCCATGCTAGTCTATTAAAGGGTGAGTGGGTCCTGCCTATCACTCCTTGGCTCTCCAACTCTTCAGATCAGCCTATGGATGGCAATGAGGGAGTCTCGGTTGGTGCGATATCGTCACTGGTGCACTGTTGTGGTTGTGATTGGCACTTGTTCTTCTACCTTCAGCAACCCCACAACAGAAGGATCCTCTGAGAGACCAGGCACGGTGGACAGCTGCTCAATTTCCTCTGCCTCCAAAGCAGCAACACCAAAAGTCCATTGGTACCCTCTTGGGTCTTTGAAGTACCCTCCCCTTGGTAGTTTATGCCGAGGATGCATGAAGCCTCTGGACCAGTCACAATGGGGTGCTTTTGCTACTTCCTCCCAGTCAGGCTGATTTCAGCCTTCAGTACAGTCAACTCTTGGGATCTTCCTGTCACTCCAGATATCTGAATGGGTTCCACCCCTTGATAGCTTGATGGCATCAAGGTACACTGTACACCGGTATCACTGCGGTTGGAATGGCTGCAGTATCTGTTGTCAGGGTTGGTGAAGATGCTGTGCTTGGGGGTTGAGTAGCACCAGCAGCTGCGCTGTCTGTTACTGTTGGAGTTTGCCTAGCTGCTGTATTTGTCACTGGGATTGGTGTAGCTGCTGTATTTGAAGTCTGAGTAGCTGTGTTGTCTGTTGCTTTGCCATCAGATCCAGAGACATCTTTTCCCCTTTGAAGGTGCTGGATAGTGTTGAACAGGGCTCTGTAAGCGTAGACCAAGCCCCAGCACGTTGCCAAGGTTTGTCCCTCTCTGGTATGACCAGGATAACAACACATCTCATCTAAGTGTTTTATTAGTTTTTCTGGATTTTGCATTTGCTGATTGGTGAAGTTCCAAAGCACCGGAAGTTCCCACTGGCCTAGATACTTGCCCATACTATCCCACACACCCTAGCACTCGTGACTGTCCAGCCTTGGGGAAAATCTCTTGGTCCTCCCATATCGTGATCTAACCCTAGACAAGACCCAAACCCAACTCTGCTTAACTCTTGAGATCAGATGCAATGATCATGGGTAAAACACACCCCGTATGTGTGCCAACATGGTGATCCCCATCACAATCAGCAAGTAGGTCTTCAGGGTACCTGAAGGCCATTCAAAACCTTCAGCACTCTCAAATGATGCTGTAGATGGTCTGGTGGGGGAGCTGAGAATGTAAAGGAATGTCTCCATCGTGGGTTGACTACCCAACGAGGGGAAAAAAGATGTGTAATTCATAAACACTTCTCTTATATACCCCCCAAAGTATAGAGGCGGTGACCATACTGGGAACACAAGGCAGAGCAGTTTCATGATCAATGATTCTATTGTATTACAAGTCATTACCATAAAGTACAATGAGACAAGAACCTTAGCCCAAGGCCCCCAGCCAATAAACACTAACACAGCAAATACTGGCTGTAAAGTACAACATGCTGAAACTGCAAGATCAAGAGCAACAACCTTGAGAGCCATTAAATCAGCATTGTGACAAGTGACTATTAATCCAAAGCAATGAATGCTTATCACAAACACAATTAGACACACTCTGGTCAGATCTCAACCCTTCATGCCCCACGTTGGGAGCCCAAAAAAACTGTAGTGGTTTAAGCCCAGCAGTAACTCAGTACCATGCAGCTGCTCTCTCACCCTCCCCCTCTTTCCCATCCATACCTGGAGGGATGGAGAGGAGGATCGAAAGAATGCAACTCCCACGGGTTGGGATAAAAACAGTCCAGTAACTAAGGTATAACTCAAACCACTGCTGCTACCACCAGTGGTAATAATGATAAGGGAAACAACGAGGGAAGATAATACAACTGCTCACCACCCACTGACCGATACCCAGCCTGACCCCAGCAGTGATCTAGCCCTTCCAGGTAACTCCCCCCAGTTTATATAGTGGGCATGATATGTTGTGGTATGGAATACCCCTTTGGCTAATTTGGGTCAGGTGTCCTGTCTCTGCTTCCTCCCGGCTTCCTCTCCCCCCTGGCAGAGCATGAGACTCAGAAAGTCCTTGGTCGGAGTAAAAATTACTTAGCAACAACAACTAAAAAACATCCATGTTATCAGCATTGTTCCCAGGCTGAAAGTCAAAACCACAGCACTGCACCAGCTACTATGAAGGAGAAAAATGACTGCTACTGCAGAACCCAGGACACTTGTGCAGTTAAAAGCTGGAAATTATAAAAAACAAGGACCAATATTAAGTGATTCCATGGCAGACTGAAAAAGCTTATCTATAAGCATCCAGGAAAGGGGCAGAAAAGCCAAGTCTTCTGCATATTAACTTCCAGAATTTATAAGAAACTATTCCTTTGGACATCAGTGATAAGACACAGTTGCTCTACAACAGTCTTCAGAAACCAAACAGATGGGCACGTCCCTCTTGATTCCTGGCCCCCTATAGAGTACTGCAGGCTCATTTAACCCCTGTCGGTACCAATCTTACAGGAGCTCTCATGTGTTTAGTTCACCCTTTTTTACAATCCTTTTTACAATAGTAAAGTTGCATGAAGATCTTGAACAGCATTTACTTTTGATTAGTTTTCCAATCAGGAAACTGGTGGTGTCAGCAAGAGACAAGTAGTTGCTGATGCTCCTAAATTCTATCATCTAGAGTAATGTAAATTCCCAGACGAATTATGTTGGTGGTGTGTTTTGCATAGTTACTTTTAACACCCTAAGCTAGAATGGTGAACCAAATCTAGCCATAAGGTCTTTTCCAACCTATGATTCTCTGACATCTGACTTGTATATGCCAAATGGTAAAAGTGACTGGCATGCTCTTGAGAGCAAGCTAGAACAATTGTACAGTTATTCTCATTTTCATTAGCTGTTAACAGCCACAGAGGACACCCAGCAACTTCTATAGAACCTAAAATCTATGAAAATGTGTCTTCACAATTCTTTCCCTACAACCACCTAGGGAACCAAATATGTTGCATAAGGTATATTTTCCTTTTTGACTCCCTTCTCTACTGTGGTCTTCCGCACTCACAGAATGTGATAAAGTGCTTCATACTATGTAATTTCATCAGCATTGATAAAACCACAGTTCCATTTACAAAATGTAAGTCACAGTGGCCTTAACAGAAGAGCTTTCTGTTTTAGACATTCTTTGCAGCGCAGAAAGGAAGTTGTCAGGACCACCGCAGCCAAAAAAATAATTCAGTCTCCTGGATGATCAAGTTCAAAGGAAATTCCAGTTGCACCATAAACTGCTGTCTAACAAAAGCAGGTAACATCTCCTAAACACTTTCATATCTTGCACGCAGAGAGCTCATATACTTTGAATCTAGACAGGGAAGTTATCATTTCACAGTGCCTCATAGACTCATCAAAAACAAACCTAAATTGCCTCCTGTTCTTTTTGCATTAAAGCTGAAATCCAAGCATATGAGAACTGAACAAGCAAATGGTCTTCAAACTCTCCCTGCCTCCAAAGATGAGGCCTCCTCAGCTGTTTGTGTGCTTAGTAACCACAATGAACATATGGTGAGCAGAGGAGGGCTGTAAATGTAGCCATTCTGTGCTTTGTAGCCAGTTAGCACTCACTGGGCTGCATTCTCTTGATTGCCTACATGGTTCCCACCACCATCTACACAGCCTGAGGAAAGTCCATCGTTACATCCACCATATGTTACAGATGTTAAGCACAGGCAACAAAGAGAAAAGTAAAAGAACAGTACCAGAAAAGCTTTTTGTATGTCTCCTATTGTCTCTGGGTAACAGGGCATCCAAATTTTGTTAAAGGGATAATAAGCCCCTATGAAAAAGCAAGAAATACTCTTGTGGGTGAATAGTCACATTAGTAGTTGAGCAGTTTCTTCAAAATTTAGTGATTTATAAACCCAAGAAATTATCCTTATAAATGTAGAACTAAAACTCTTTGCATAAAGTATGCCCTCCTACTGAAGAGGAAATGAAGCAGAAGCAAAGACAAAAAATTAGTAGGGAAGTTGAGAGTGAAGCATAAAACCTGAAGGACAGCAAAAGCACATACACATCCATCCATTGTTGAAGAGGTCAAGAAGATCATGAGACTCCATTAACATCAAAGTCATTAGAGTATGAGATAACAGTTTGTTACATTATAGAGAACAGCAGACAATGAATTATCATATTCCATGTACTTCATTCTGTACTTTTCTGATAAATTCAAATTAAATATACTCTAAATGCATTGCTGAGCAGAAATTAACCCATTTAAAATTTAAAATTATAGACACTGCTATTTAATTTGATATGTGATTTTTTTGTGCTTTTTACTCTGAAAAACTATGCGTTAGAATGGCTTCTGCCAACTGAGATACTCCCTTTGAGAAGGCATTTTGAGATATGTGACTAACTCACTTTCTGTCCCCTGATGGCTGTGTCGTCTCTTTTTAATTTGTGACTATCATACAGGCTGCTGAAAAAATATTGCTGAAGTGGTGTTTTAGTTGAAAAAATTGAGAAAGCATTACAATAGCCTAGTGAATATTCTCATATGGGGTTGAAGAGATGCAAGCTAGATATTCTGATAACGCTGTTTAGCATTCTGAACTCCTAACTTCATCATCTAGCACAAATGTACAAGTTTTTCTCTTACATTAATGAATTTTCATAGCAGCAATATGGTAACTCCAGGTGGTGTGGTTATCATGAGATAATCACCCCCCTAGAGAATGCCTTTTAACACTCCAGAGGTGATGATAACCAGGCCCCCTCTCATGGCTTATTTCTTATATATATGCTGATGGCAGCAGCTAGAAAGATCTGTTAAACATGAAAAGCATGCAGAATTAATCTGCACTCTCCATTTGTTAATTATAATGGCAATGAACACTGCCAGTGAGCACCATCTACACTTTTACATTGTCATCATAATTAAAAAGTTTTAGTATGTGGTTTTGTGTTGCAACAACATCGATCAAAGTCCATTTCCTGACATGTGCAGCAGAAGCAATATGTTCCGCATAGGTTATTTCTGGAATTGTATTACTTACTGTAATAAAGCCCTGTCATGCTACCTCTATTGCACCAAATATACCTGCCATGGCTGCAGCAGCTTATTCCATTTCCTGGCTCAAACTCTCTGAAGCATGCACCAAAAGGAATTGTTGCCAAAAAAAAAAAAAAAGAAAGAATTGAATTTATATAATATTCTGCAAAGGATTTTTTTTTTCAGTTTTATGCACTGCAAGGCTGATTTTTGTCTCTGGATATCCTTTAATATGCTGCTATGAATAAGGAAACATTTCCTACAGAAGTGGGCCAGAGAAGGGCCAATGACAAGGATTCAACACTACTGGAAACTCTGTTTAAAGTAATACTCCAGATGCAAAGCTAAAGAGCAGAAGTGGTGGTTGATGACTTGGGGCACTCATGCTAGTAGTGCAAAGCATATGTCACAGGGTAAGACCACAGTAAAATAGTATACAGAGCTTGCAGTTATGGCTCAGTCAAGCCTCAGCCACAGGAACTTCCAGGCACTATTAGGATACGAACAGCTACATCATTTCTTCACTATCAACTACAACATTTTTTCCCAAGATAGATAGCTCAGAAGCTTTTCCACTGAAGTAGAAAGAACTTACAGAAACTCAGACTTCCAAATAGTGAACTATTTGTAAAAAAAATCAGGCAATCAGGGAGGGGAAATGAAAAAAACCCCAACCCTACAATAACAAAGAATGTATGTGGTAGGAGAGAAAAGAGTGGGAAGTTTAGTATCCATTTTACATCGATGTCCCACTTGTTTGGTCTTCATCAAAATGCAGATGAGATGTCTGTTCTTCATTATTTTACTGTCTAGCAAATGATGCATTTTGGCTCCTTGTTGTTTGCAGAAGAAAAACAAGAGAAAAGCTGAAAAACTGCAGTGCCTTGAAAATAACACCTTTCTTGCTTTTGATTTTCTCTTCAGGTTCTGTAAGTGTCATAAAGTAAGAAACAGATAACAGGTCATCTTTGAGGTTTGCAAAAGGAAAAGACAGTCTAAGCAGGGAACTTGACAGGAAGACGATAGTATCCCTAAATGACACTATTGCTGATGGAGCACTGATTTTTGGTGTCTGTGGGAGAAAGACCCCCATAACATTTGCAGAATTTGATTTCCTTCCCAGAACTTAACTAACTGTACAGAATTAACACACTGCCCTGCTGCATTGCAGAAATAATTTGCAGTCACAGCCAAGTGCACAATGTTCTATTACAGAAGCATGTAAATCATGCTAATTTCAAAAATACATAGCAGAATTTCTTTCTGACCTGATTTGTGCCACAGGATACCTGTCAGAAATTAATAATCCTCTCTTCTCTAAGTATGACTTTACATGTGCTGTCTTTCAGTTGTACAGCTGTGCTTTTGAATAGTTGGGACTAGATTATATATCTAGAATGCAGAAGAGTTCATGTATTGACTGATCTACTGGTTGCTATTGGACAAAGGTGCTGTCATGCTCAGTAAAGGATATTACAAATGTGCAATGTAGGATGAAGGCTTCATTACAGGAAGGAGGAATGGAGGGGAAGTACTCATTTGAGCTCTTGAGAGCCAGGCCATGGAGTTCAGAAACACATGGGAACTGGATATAACATCACCTGGAAAATTTGCTCCTGAGAAACTTTGGTGTTTGTTTTGGTTTTTGGTTTGTTTTTTTTTTTAAATATGTTATTTTCAATAATGTAGTTGAAACACATAACTACATACTCCCAGTGAATGAGAAATACACCGACTTTGAACACTTGTGGACATGAAACAGGATCAGAATACCAGAGATGTGCTTTCTCCAGCCAAGTGGGATAATGAACATGGCCAAAAACAAAAGGCAAGACAATGTCAGGATTACTGAAATCTCAGGCTAGGTCAGTTAGGTATGTTATGGCTTTCTCCCAGACCCTGAGGCCAGCTAACACCATCACTGCTACGCATAGAAAAGATTCTTCAAAACAGGGTAACGGTTCCTTTTTTGTAAAGCTTATTTTCTAAACTGTGCCCCAGAAACTGCTAGGTGGCCTGGGCCAACTAAGCTATATAAAAGATTATTCCATGTAAAAAGTTGAATTATGCCTGTCCCCAGGTCTCAGCATCAACTAATTTCCTGATATGGAGTGTGCTATGGTGTCCTGCTAGAGGTTTTTGCTCCCTGCTGGAGTAGACCATATCACCTCCTGAGATCCCAGTAATTCCGTCCTCAAAACAGGAACAAGGGAAGGGAAGGGAAGGGAAGGGAAGGGAAGGGAAGGGAAGGGAAGGGAAGGGAAGGGAAGGGAAGGGAAGGGAAGGGAAGGGAAGGGAAGGGAAGGGAAGGGAAGGGAAGGGAAGGGAAGGGAAGGGAAGGGAAGGGAAGGGAAGGGAAGGGAAGGGAAGGGAAGGGAAGGGAAGGGAAGGGAAGGGAAAGGAAGGGAAGGGAAGGGAAGGGAAGGGAAGGGAAGGGAAGGGAAGGGAAGGGAATATGGAAACATTGAAGTTTCTTGAAGATAATAGACAGGAAACCTGAAAACATTACAATATTTCAGTGGTAATGAAAAGTACCTGTAGGGAATGGATTGCCTAAAGGGACAATAAAATACCACAGAGTTTCTCTTTGTACACTCAGTGACACTGGAGCAGTTAGTAGCCGTAATTCAGTCTGTCAGCTCTTCAGAGGCATGTATGAAATTTCCCTTTGCAGCTTAGGGTGTCCATCCTCACAGGAGCTAACATTCCCCTCATCAGTGAGATCTGTATAGAGAACTAGTAAATTGGTGTTACACAGCTCTTGCCCCTCCTTGTTAGTTACAGGAGCTGCTGCTGGGGAGCAGGGCTGTTAATTTTGCCTTCTAAGTACAAGCTATAATCAACTGGGGGTTGAGGGAGAGAGAAAGAGAAACAAAGAAATTCATTATCTTCCCTACATGAGGCTTTAAGCCCTCAGCTGGATCAGAGCTGTACAAACATTTGATTTTACTTCTGGGACAACAGAGGGGCATGAATAAATGGCTGCCTCCACTGCAGATCTCCTGTTAAAGGCAAAAATGTCTGTTCTGTTGGTGTCAGTTGTGTTTTAGGAAGATGCTTCCCCACCTCCTGCTTCATTTTCTCTCATTTTCTTCGCTTTATATTCTTCTTCCTCATCCCAGCAGAGGGTCTGGCCCTTCAAAGTGTTTGGAAGACTGAACTGGTTCTTCATCTCTCTGCACTCTCTTGATGCTAAAGAAATTAATCAGCTATCACTCACTAAAATTATAAATATACAAATTATACATAAAAAGTACATATAATATAAATTAAAAATATATGAACTTGTCAACTTTTACTAACCTCAACAGGAATATATATTCATGTTTAGCACATGTACCAGTCCTCAACCTCCTTTTGCCAATTGTCTTATAAACTCCCCTTATTCTCACAGTATGAAGGATTATGTTCAGTTATGTCTAATTACCTCTCCTTGGAATCTCATTACCCTGACAAATTATCCAAAAGAAAGTAGAAAAGCCCACTATTCACATATTTTGTGAACTGTTTTGCCCAAGGAATAACCTATCTCTTGGTATTAGAAAGGAATTCAGAAGGGTCTTCTCCAAGCTAGATAGCTTGAACAGAGTTCAGTTGCACAAGCATAGATGTTAAGAATCATTTTAGGCATTACAGGGGGACCTGCCTAAGCTCCAGCCAGGGCAATGTGCATTTGTCTTAATTGCATGTTGTAGAGAGCAGTCTCATGGGGATGTCTCCCTGTAGTGAAATTCACTCAGCACTTATATCTATAGAATTGAACAAAGTGGGGATTTTGCTGTGGTATCAACATAACTGAAAAAAGGTCCGGAAAATCAGTGCAGCAGGCTCACCCAGGAAAGGGTCCTCAAAGTGACAAAAATAGGTACCAGTGAGAAAGATGGTGTTAGATCAGGCCTTGGAAAAACTGCAGTGTTTCAGAGAAAGAGGATCAAACAGCATGTGTGTGCAAAAGGGTGTGTCATGACCAGACTGGCAAGCACACAGTAGTTTGTATGCTGATGTATGTATGCTGGGGGAACATACTCATTACAGGCATGCAGGTGCATGTATGCATAAATATACTTGATTTCAATGCCAAATCTTGAGCCACCTTGGGCTATGTCTAAACAGAAAAGCTTGACGTTCTTGTTCTCATGCAGAACTGTGGCTGAATATTCTGTCTTTCCTCTGGATCACGTATTTAGGCTTTCTTTCTGTGAAAGAAGCTAATATGTGTTATTAGTCTGTCCTTACATGACTTTGAAAGGTAAACTTAGAACAGATGGAATTGTAACACCAGCTTGCATTCTGGTACATACCCCTATTCTGTATTTTGTACTACCAGCACGGTTTATGTTTGTCTTGTTACCACAGTGGAAAACTTATTGTGAGGGCTAGATCCCCAACACTTTCGCAGCCATTCAGCCCCAAAATGCCCCACTGTTTTGTAGCTGCCTAGAACATTGTTATAGTTATGTTCCTTAGTTCTTAGAGGAAAAAAATGGTCCCCACCCTGTAGAGTTACACTCTATAAATTAAAAGGACACTCATTATAGAAGTAAATGAAGTACTGATAGTTTAAGCAACTCTAGAATTGTATGTTGAAAAATATGGCTTCTAAACTTTTTACATTAAATGTGGTATCTCTGGCTCAGTGTTACATGGGTCAGCGCTGGGTCAGCACACAAAAAACAGATGGACTCAAGTAAACCCCTCTTGTGTTCCTTCATCTTCCAGGTTACAACATTCAGCACAGCCCTGGTTCTGTTGCATCATCTTGGATTCTGCTCAGAGTTTGGGTACCCTCTTCTATGGTCTTCTATGCTCTGCAGTGCACAAGTTATTTGCTTGAGCTCTGTATAAAATGAAATTATGTCGAGTTTGGTGCTCTTCTTAAAGCAATAACTCTCACAGTTTATGGAACATAATTCAAAAGCATTTTCTGCATTGCCTTTCCCACAATTACCAAACCACGTGGCCATAGCGTTTGACTAGCTCTAAAACACAGGGCTTATGAGATCTCACTCTGTGTCTTGCTGTAGTGCTTAACAGTATTTAATTTGATCTCACTCTGAAAACATGCCACTTCTTTTGCCTTAATCCACTTTGCCGGCCCAGACCTATAACTACATTTTGTTTTTTCATTCTTGTCTTATTGTGTCTCTCCAAGTTTCCCACTTTTCCTACCCCTACTTCACTTCCCCTTCCCCTATGCCAGCCCATTTACCTCCCCACTTTTCTACTATATTATCCCTAATATGTCTTGGAATCAAAGAGACAGCCAGGCACTCTTTTTCTCTCTGTGCTGTAGATACCTGAATAGTTATCACTGTGCCAGAAACAATAAGCCACTAGGTCAGGCATTTGGCTTATGTTTCCCCCAAAAAACAGGGGGGTGGGAGGGCCATTTGCATTATTTGCAGTGTTATCCATTCTTTTTCCCTCTCCTCCCATTTCCTCATCCTCCCTTTAATCTGACAAGAAAGCATACTATGCAGCCACCTTGTGGTATTTGTCTGGCCGCTGAAAAAGTGACTGATGAAAACCATAGCCTTGTAAGAGTAATTAAGTTAACATTTAGGTTGTTGTGTCATCTCCATTACCAAGCAACCATCTGTTGACCCTCTTCTAGTAATCCATGGGGGTGCTACTGATATAGATAGCAGTAGCTCGGAGACCATAAAGAAGGACTACAGAGCACTGGGAGAGGTGTTTAGGGGCTCTGGAGCGCAGATCGTCTTTTCGTCAATTCTCCAGGATACAGGGCAGGACCTTGAAAAAGTTAGGAGGATTGGCCAGGTTAATAAATGGTTAGAAGGATGGTGCTATAGTCAGGGGTTTGGGTACCTTGAACATGGGACTCAATTTAGTAGGCCAGGTCCAGTGGAGGCTGGTGGAGCTGGTCTGACAAGGAAAGGGAAGAGTGGATTTGGTAGGAGGCTTGCCAGACTGGTCAAGGATGCTTTAAACTAGATGTTTTGGGGGAGGGGGGCAGCATTCCATCCCAACACACCCAGTCGGTTGGTACCACCTATGACAAACATTCAGAGCAATGTAGAGATATTCCAGCTGCTCCTGCCAATGAGCCGGCTTCAATTGGATCTTGGTTCAAATGCCTCTATACAAATGCCCGTAGCCTGGGGAACAAACAAGAGGAATTAGAGGTGTGTGCACATCTCCCGGGGTATGATATCATAGGCATCACAGAAACATGGTGGGATGGCTCTTATGACTGGTGAGTTGGAATGGAAGGTTACCGGCTCTTTAGGAAAGACAGGCCCGGTAGGCGGGGAGGGGGAGTTGCTATTTATGTTAGGGATAGGCTGGAGAGTATGGAACTCTGTCTGCGGACAGGTGAGCAGTCGACAGAGAGTTTGTGGGTCAGGTTAGTTCCCTCTAGCTGAACGTCTGTAATTGAGATGGTCTGGGGATTGGATATGCAAGTAAACAGTTCAAAAGAGCAGCAGTTTTACAGCTTAGAATCATGTATAGTGTTGCTTTTATTCATGAAGCTGATCTTAGTATCAAATATTTTCAATTTTCAAGGATTTCTAACTTCCAAACCTTTACAGAACCCAGAAAATCTTGATAGCAGTGTCAATTTTTCTGAAAGTACCTCTTGTAATTACATCGCAGCACAGAACCTACCCAAAAGTGCAAAACAGGTCAGGAGTTCCACATTAATGTGCAGAATTTCCACCCACAGGCCAGCAGATCAAATAAGAAAATGTCATTGCAAGTTAAACTTGTGTTGCTTCCACTTGTTCAGGTGCTGGCATTTTGTTCAGCTACATGATAGTGAACATCAGTGGTATCCTCTTTACTTTGTGGTATTTTAAATCCAGAGTACATTTACTATTCAATATATTCAGTATGACAGTATGTGTAAGCAGTGATGCAAAACATAAAACAGTAACTGTTCAGAGCACTAGCATCTGTCACAAATTCATGTTTGCTAATTTCTTCATAAGAAAATTGTCACCAGCCAGACTCCTACCAGTGTTTTATATAAAATGAACACATAATCTGAAGTGTGATAGAAGGATATATTTCCAGGGGACTAATAATAATAATAGTAATAGTAATAATAATAATAATAATAATAAAAAAAAATAATATTCTTTGGAGGTATTTCATGTACCACTCAAGAAGATAAAACTGTGCCACCTACACACCATTTTTCTTGGTTTTCTTTACCCACATCCCCCTGACCAATAAAGAAACAGTTTCAATATGGTTTTATGTTTCAGAAACCAATGCAATTTTGAAACTAATTATGACATTTGCTCCTTTTGGCTTGTCTTTTTTCCTTAAAGGCTGATCTTACTAATCACTTGGCCATTGACCAAAAAATTTTGCAGCATTATTATTCTGTAGGTGTTCCACAAGCCTTTAAGTATATTTTTGAGGTTTGCTATTAAGCTAATCTTTGAGTAAGAATATTAATGGAAGCATTTTGGAATTTTAAATAAACATATTTGGAGCAATCTAGAGGTAGAGCAAAACGATAAAAATGGTTATAAAAATCTAATTAACATTTAAACTGTGAAAAGCTTGCTGCTTTGATGTTACAAGAGAATAGTCTCAGACAGTAGATAAAATTAAATATTCCCATGTGGGCTTCCAGTAGATGAAACACTGCTATCAATATTTAATGGAATGTGTCAGAATTTACCATCATTGGAAAGAATGCAAATAGAGGTTACCATAGAAATCTCCTTGATAGAATACTGCACAAAATGCAACATAAACTACCTCTGAAGCATCCTCAGAGGAGTTAGTAAAATCTTTACCTGCTACCCTTTCATGTGGTCCCTTGAAAAGAAGGAGAAAAGGCCTGTGTGTCTGAATGTGTGTAAATTTACATTTTTGTAAGTTATTAACTAACAATAAATAAGAGAAAGAAGAAACCAATCTATACCAAACACTTTCACATTGCAGATACCTGGACTTAGTTCAGTAAGGCAGACCAAATAACACCAGTCAGAGGATTGTTAAAATGTCTCCATATAGTTACGAAAAACTTCATTGTGTGAGTCCATACCAAAAATCTCACATCAATTTTGATACCAAAGGTTTGCAAACATTTTATCTCAAGAAAGAATTTCCCATTACCAACTTTCAGCTTATCTTTTACTGCCTAAATACTTCTTTGAGGCCAGAAAAAACATATACATATTGTTTCTTGTCTTTCAAGAGTGAGTGAAAGAGCTTGAAGGTAATTCGTGATGATAAAATCTGCCTCTTTTGCAAGTTATTCTGAAATCGTTTAGAAAAAAAATGCAACTGGAATGTTACCTGCTATCACACCACAGATACTCATCTCATTGTATTCTTGTTCATAGTTGAAATAGGCAATGTATGTTACTACATAGAAAAGACATGCAGATTTTGGTAATGTGCAATAATCTTATGAAAAAGTGTCTGAAATATGATGTTTTCTGCTTGCTTTTTGGAGGTTATATGTGGATTCAGGTAATAATGCAGTTAAGAAAACTGTGTATTAAAGTATTTTTAAATTATTTTTGTCAGATGCAATAATAAGGCTCTTTAGAAAAGACAGGCCACGCAGATGGGGAGGGGATGCTATTTATGTTAGGGATAGGCTGGAGAGTATGCAACTCTGTCTGGGGACAGGTGAGCAGTCAACAGTGAGATTGTGGGTCAGGGTTAAAGGGAGAACAGCAATGGGAGATATTTTTGTGGGGATCTGTTACAGACCACCTGATCAAGAGGAGTCTGGATGAAACACTCTGTAGACAGATAAGAACAGCCTCACTCTCACAGGCCCTTGTACTCATGGGAGACTTCAACCACCCTGATATCTGTTGGAGGGATGGTACTGCCCAGCACAAGCAACTCAGGAGGTTCCTCGATTGTGTGGAAGACAACTGCCTGCTGCAAGTAACAGAGGACCTGACAAGGAGAGGTGCCATGCTTGAGCTTGTGCTCACCAACATGGAAGGGCTGACTGGAAATGTGGCACTCCAGGGCAGCCTTGGTTGCAGCAATCATGAGGTGATCGAATTTGAGATCTGCAGGTCACTGAGAAGAGCGTGCAGCAAGCTCACTGCCCTGGACTTCAGGAGAGCAGACTTTGGCCTCTTCAGGAACCTGATCAGTAAGGTTCCATGAGGTATAGCCCTAGAGGACAGGGGGCCCAGGACTGTTGGTTGATATTCAAGGATCACCTACTGCAAGCTCAGAAGCGTTGCATCCCTACTAGAAGGAAGTGCTGCAGGAGGGCCAGGAGACCTTCTTGGACGGATAAGGAGCTGCTGAGAAAATTTCGAGGGAAAAAAGAGTCTTATAAAAGGTGGAAGCAAGGTCAGGCGACCTGGGAAGAATACAGGGATGTTGTCTGGGAAGCTAGGGACCAGGTTAGGAAAGCTAAGGCCCACTTAGAATTAAACTTGGCTAGGGATGTGAAAGATAACAGGAAGGGATTCTATAGGTGCATAGTAAATAAAAAGACTAGGGATAATGTGGGCCCACTCCGGAAGCTATTGGGAGAACTGGCTACCCTGGATTTGGAGAAGGCTGAGGTTCTTAATGATATGTTTACCTCAGTCTTTGCCTCAGCAAATGCTCTGACCACACCACCCAAGTATTGGAAGGCAGATGCAGGGACTGTGAGAATGAAGACCCTGGGCCCACTGTAGGAGAGGATCTGGTTCGAGACCATCTTAGGAACCTGAATGCATACAAGTCCATGGGACCTGATGAAATCCATCCGCGAGTCCTGAAGGAGCTGGTGAATGAAGTTGCTAAGCCACTGTCCCTCATATTTGATAAATCATGGCAGTCAGGTGAAATTCCCGATGACTGGAAAAAGGGTAATATAACCCCCATTTTCAAGAAGGGGAAAATGGATGAGCAGAGGAATTACAGACCAGTCAGTCTCACCTCTGTGCCTGGCAAAATCTTGGAACAGATTCTCCTGGAAGGCATGCTGAGGCACATGAAAAACAAGGTGGCTGATGACAGCCAGCATGGCTTCACTAAGGAGAAATCCTGCCAGACCAATTTGGTAGCCTTCTATGATGGAGCTACGGAACTGATGGGCAGGGGTAAAGCAGTTGATGTCATCTACCTAGACTTGCGCAAAGCATTTGACACTGTCTCACATGACATCTTTCTCTCTAAGTTGGAGAGACATCTATTTGATAGTTGGACCACTCAGTGGATAAAGAACTGGCTGGATGGCCGCACACAAAGAGTAGTGCTCAATGGCTCATGTCCAGCTGGAGACCAGTAACGAGTGGTGTCCCTCAGGGATCGGTGTTGGGATCGGTCTTGTTCAACATCTTTGTGGGTGACATGGACAGTGGGATTGAGTGCGCCCTCAGCAAGTTTGCCGATGACACCAAGCTGTGTGGCTCGATTGATACGTTGGAGGGAAGGAATGTCATCCAGAGGGACTTTGACAAGCTTGTGAGGTGGGCAAATGCCGATCCGATGGATTTTAACCATGCCAAGTGCAAGGTCCTCCACCTGGGTCAGAGCAATGCCAGGCACAGCTACAGGTTGGGCAGGGAGGAGATTCAGAGCAGCCCTGCGGAGAAGGACTTGGGGGTGTTGGTTGATAAGAAAATGAACATGAGCTGACAGTGTGTGCTCGCAGCCCAGAAAGCCAACCGTATCCTGGGCTGCATCAAAAGGAGTGTGACCAGCAGGTCGGGGGAGTGATCCTGCCCCTCTACTCTGCTCTTATGGGACCTCACTTGGAGTATTGTGTGCATTTCTGGTGTCCTCAACATAAAAAGGACATGGAACTGTTGGAACAAGTGCAGAGGAGGACCACGAGGATGATCAGGGGACTGGAGCACCTCCCGTATGAGGATAGGCTGAGAAAGTTGGGGCTGTTGATCCTGGAGAAGAGAAGGCTGCGTGGAGACCTTATAGCAGCCTTCCAATATATGAAGGGGGGTTATGGGGATTCTGGGAAAGGACTATTCATTACGGACTGTAGTGATAAGACAAAGGATAACAGGTTAAATCTTAAACAGGGGAAGTTTAGGCTGGATATGAGGAAGAAATTCTTTACTGTTAGGCTGTTGAGGCACTGGTTTCGTAATCAACAACTGGGTTGCCCAGGGAAGCTGTGAATGCTTGATCCCTGATGGTGTTCAAGGCCAGGTTGGACAGAGCCTTGGTTGACATGGTTTAGTCGGAGATGTCCCTGCCCATATCAGCGGGGTTGGAACTAGATGATCTTAAGATCCTTTCCAACCCTAACTATTCTATGATTCTTGTAACCCATATGTCAGATGACAAATTTTTCCACTATAAAAACATATTTCGTCCATATTTTCATGATACCTTAGCCAAAAAAGAAACTGATTCTAATATTCATATTGATGCCTTGAAGATTGTTTTCATCAAGCTACACACTTGACTAAAGCAGCGACCATCCTCCTATTGAAACTGTGTCATTGTGTAACAATGTCCAGAAGTGTATGAAGCTATGAAGAAAGGCAAGAAAGAGTCTGCTTCTAGGAAGCAGGAAACATTGGGAAGAGCCCTACTGTGGTGTTTCAAAGAGTCATCCAAGGAACAGATTATAGTTCTTTCAATTTCAACTGTGGCAAGTAGGAAGCAAGTATCTAGGCAGAAGATTTTCCCATAAGAATTTCTGGAAATATTCAGTATTTGTTCTCTCAAGACAGTGAATCTTAATAGGCTTTCTGCTTGAATATAATTCATTGTTTTCCCCCTATATTCTGCCTCATTGCATGTCACACCCTAAACAAGGGCCAAACTACTTCTTACTTTCCTCCTACAGGACTCTACATGGTGTGAACTATACAACAATATGTGGTAAGAATGAGAGCAGATCCTGGATTGTCACACATCTGAGCTTAATTATCTTAATCCTACTTTTGTTCTTCATGGCTCTGCTATATAGTCTTTTGAAGGAAAAAAGGAGTGTCTCCTCTGACTTGACTGACTTAAACTGCCAAACCTTTCACTAACATTTTGCTATATAAAGTCTTTTAAATCTTGTGACTTGTTGAGGATTATCCTTTAACTACTACTACAGACCACTGAGTTACTGTGTGATGCTACTGTGAGTGTTATCTGAAAATACTGAAGTTCTTTTAGCCTCAAAAATATGAGTCTTCTATAGAATACCTGACCAGCATAAGGGGGTTGTGTAGCTCAATTAAGCAGAAAGGCTTGGATCTTTGTGCAGTCATGAAACAAGAATCCTTTCTAAGCTTCTGAAAAGTTTCACATACTGTTCCTTTGGTCCCACTTGGTACTCACCCTGACCCAAAGAGCAGAAGTGACTGTAAACCAAAACATGTTTCTTGCAGCGTCACTGCCCGAAGCAGGAAGCACTTTAAATTTTGCAGGAGTTCACACCAATTTTTGTACAATTAAGGGTGATTCAAAGACATTTCTGAATCTGTTTGATTTTGGGGTTTTTCCTGTGGGTAGTATCTTTGAACTCAGATTACAACAAACAAATTTGTCCTAGCACATAATGGACTGAATGCTTTGTACTCCTTCTGAGACGACAAATAGATAAAAAGGTGTAGATGGAAACTCTTCTATCTGCTTTGAACTGGCGTGTATGTATTGTCATACCAAGCTCTCAATACATCATGAAATAAAAACATTTTATTGTATATTCTGCAATATTTTACCCTCTGATTTCTTTGACTTGCTTAGGTAGATACTGCCATTTAGTAATATTGCTACTTTCTTTTAGCTGAAAGGAAGGACAGTCTTCAGGCTAGTTTGTAATCAATGCTAATATTGCATTTTAGACAACTTGAAATAAGACTAGACTGCTTCCCTGGAGTCAAAGATCCTGGAGACGTAACGCTAACATCTCCTAGTACACATCACTCCTAGCTAAACTTTCAGACTTGTAGAAAAAACTTAGGGGTTTTTGAATAGGTGTTCTTATACTTTCACAAACATAACTCAGCAGTAGCATGCTACAGCGCACTCTGTATGTGTAGAATGCCAAGCAATTTATACAGTAATTCAAGGAAGAAAATGCTTGCTTTGATTTTTCATCTTAATGAGAAAGAAAACCACCAGCAAGTCTAGATTTTGTCCCATGTGTCTGTTACAGCTGAAGCAAAGCTGCAAACTCATCTAAACAGGAACAAGCTGAAAGACATCTGGGTGGGTGAGAATGCAATAATTCTCTCCTCCTGTGGTAAACCGCACCAGCATATGGAACTAATGCAGACTAAGGGCTAAATCCAAAGCATGTGGAAGTCAGAGTGCTCTTCAGCAGTCTTGTCAGAAGTATACATGTGTTCCAGTGTAGACACGTACCATCTACAGATCAATGAAAACATTTCCTAGACTAATATATAGCAAATGCATGGTAAATATAGTAACTTTAATTGTTCACTATGTAATAATTTTATATAAATATTACTTCAAAACAAGGTTGACAGATGTGGCACAGGTTCCACAGGTGACTTCTACACTTCTGGAGCAGAACCTAGACATCAACAAGGGTTCTTAGATGCAGATGGACACTTAGTTTCAGGTAACTGAGTCAACTGGCTGTGTCAGGTGGTTGGACACCTAACTGAAATGAGTAAACACACATTCTTACCATCTAAGTTTAGTTGACTCACTCTGTAGCTGGGAGTGACCTTCAGGTCTATTTAGCACTTTTTCAAACAGAAGCTTCCCTCCAATAGCAGGGAGAGGCGCTGGAAATCCAGAGAGTTCTTTAAGGAACCATAGCCCAGAGTAGATCTGGTCCTTTCCTAATATTACTCTGTGGTGAAAGACTGCACTCCCATAAGGTGGACAAAGTTTCTGTCCTACTTGCTCTATCTTTGTGCTTTCAGATTTGAATAATTGGGGTTGGAAAGGAGTGGCAGTCTTAACAGCAGTCCCAACATCTTCTAGCCCAAACATAGGACATGCACCATTATTAGAACAGGTTCCTCAGGACAACAGCTAGTCAAGCTCTGAATACCTCTGGCATGGTTTAAACCCAGCTGGCAACCCAGAACCATGCAGCCACTTGCTCACTCCCCACCTTCTTCCTTCCCCTGCCCCCAGAGGGATGGGGAGGAGAATCAAAAGAATATATTTCCCACAGGTTGAGATAAGAAGAGTCCAGTAACTAAGGTATAACTCAAACCATTGCTGCTACCACCAATAATAATGGTAAGGGAAATAATGAGCAGAAGAGAATACAACCACTCACCACTCACCAACCGATACCCAGCCCAACCCGAGCAGTGATCTAGCCCTTCTGCATAACTGCCCCCAGTTCTTACATCCTGGGCATGACGTGCTGTGGTATAGAATATTTATTTTGCTATTTTGGGTCAGGTGTCCTGTCTCTGCTTCCTCCTGGCTTCCCCTCCTCCCTGGCAGAGCATAAGACTCAGAAAGTCCTTGGTCAGAGGTTGCTTAGCAACAACTAAAAACACCGGTGTTATCAGCGTTGTTCCCAGGCTGAAAGTCAAAACCACAGCACTGCGCTAGCTACTAAGGGGGAGAAAAATGACTGCTACTGCTGAACCCAGGACAATCTCCAAGAATGCAGATTCCAAAATACCTCAAGGCACCAGTTCCAATGCTTGAGCACCCAAATGGTGATTTTATACTTTATTTTTTCTTCCAAATATCTGCTTGTAATTTCCCTTGCTGCAGCCTGTGACTGTTGCCTCTCACATTTTTGCTGCAGGAAAGGATCCTGGGTCTGTGTTCTGATCCCTCTTAGGTAGTTGAAGGCAAAAACTAGATTATAACTTAGCCTTCTCTTCTCTGTGTTAAAAGAAATACCGCTGCCTCAATCTCCCCTTAGACAACAGAATATTTCATTTGGTAAGAAATTTTTACAAAAACCTCCTCTCTTTCCTGAATACCTACTTCTCTGTGGGTACTGCTGAAGCTAAATAGGAATCATAAATAAATACACATCAAATGAGTATGCAGTGAGACATACAGGAAGTCAAAGAGCTGAATATATGACGTTCTATAATCAAGAAACATGATCAGGATTTTCTGCGTGTCTCCCTATTTTATATTGCAAAGACAAAACTGTTTACTTCCATTTATTCAGAACAGCATTTTATTAGGATTGGTAAAACTGAAGTCTCTTCAAAAGTCAGAAAGTTTTGTATTTTAATAATGAAAATTATCACTGCAGAAGCATTATTAAATACATGCATAGCAAAACATCACTGCCATTTGTATGGAGTCAAACCCAATAACAGAACTTCCTATATCTGCTGAAAGATTTATTTTCAGGCTCATTTACCGTTGGACTGATAGAAAAACTTCATAGTATTCTCTTCCTAAAACACCTTTTGAATATAAATGCAGACTCAAGGGAGTAAGAAAAGAAGAGCTAAAATGGCTGAACTGAACCTTCACTTGAGTAGGAGCAGACACCTGAATTAATCCTGAGCAAGAGCATAGATTAAACATAGAAGCAAGAATAGAGACTAAACTAATTAAGGAAGGATAAAAAGGTTGGGTTTGAGGTTGAACCTTAAATTCAGATTTAATCCAAACACTCTAAAGCCAAATTAAAACTGATCTTTTGAAATTAAACATAGTACTCTATGTGCACAGGTTATGAATTGCAGCTGGAAATAGTTGAAATTATGTCCAAAGCAGCACGAGAGAGAAGGCAAAAAAATGAAAAATCATACTTGGATATAACAAGTGGAAAACTATCATATGCTGGGTCACCTAATAATAAATGTCCAATGCCTGGCCATTATAATGAAACAGGGTATTATATTTTTGTGGTAGTCTGGTCTGGTGCAGGATTTAATCTTTAAGCCCTTTCGAAAAACATTATATTTATGTAATTTTCCAAAACATTGTAATAATTTTGGTCATGATCAGAACTACATGCCATTCTGCCTAAGTATCTAAGGAGCTTCTGCTTTATTAGTCCTGGAGGCTGAACACAGAATACAGCTAAATAAAAGAAAGTCTGAAAACTAGTGTATGTGGCGGGCTGCATTCTCAGCTTACTGAGAATTCCCAGCATATAGGAATGGCTTTGGCAGCAGACAGGTCACCATGGTCACCACCTTTTGACACAAGGAGCATGATCTGACCTCATCTCCATGTGCTTGAGTCCAGCTTGCTGCGTCAACTACTTTGTGCCCATAATTACAGCACACCAGAAGCTGCCCAGTCTTTGAATAAGTCCCCTTAATGCAAAGAAATAACACCTTTTGCTCCCTTGGAGTTAAGCGAAAGAGAGGCCCCACAGGGATTTGTCTCATGTGTCTTCTCTAGGGTTTCTTTCTCTTATGCACTTTCTGATTGATGAGATTAGCTTGTTGCATTTTATAAGAAAGTTTCAGGGTTACCCTGTCTGAAATATTATTGCAAGAACAGTAGCGAATCTACCTTCCCAAAATTACCATGATAAAAACTGAGTTTCATTGTTTCTGTTTCCCAGGCACTCATTATGAATGGAAACAAAATTTTATTTTCTAATGCTAGATAAAAGTTTACTGAATGTCATATGAGAAGAAGATTGTCTTTATGACACTAAAATGGAAGAGGAGCATGAATCAGAAGAAAACTACTCCTTTGCTCAGCATGGCCTCTGCTCAATTTAACGGGTAGGGAGTATGGAAGCTGGCTTTGCCAGACAATGTTTGGCTTTGTCCCTACCTGGCATATGCCAGTATTGCTGATGCAATGACAGAGGAAACAAAAATAATCAAAAAATTAGACAGCAGTCACATCTAGGGTAGTAATTTGGTGCCTGGCTCATCATGTAAAGCTACAGATATTTCACGCTTCTTCCTACAGGTTGTCAAATAACTAGAGAGAAACCTGAACTTCAGAGGGATTTGGTTTGATATGCAACCTAGAAAGGATCCCCCAAAATCCAAGTTATTAGTTCAGAACCTGTAAGGCTTCAGCCCAGCATTCAAGCCTGGTTAAAAAGGACCCTTTTGCTGTAATTCTGTCTTTACACATTACCACTGAATGCTTATAAAAAAATCTTCTGTAAAGTCACAGTCCACATCTCTGTCAGA
This sequence comes from Amazona ochrocephala, assembly GCA_039720435.1. Classification (NCBI taxonomy): domain Eukaryota; kingdom Metazoa; phylum Chordata; class Aves; order Psittaciformes; family Psittacidae; genus Amazona; species Amazona ochrocephala. The sequence continues at coordinate 61,642,923 of CM077878.1, forward strand.
TTACATTTTAAGAGCTATGCCCTTCAAAACAGTAACTTCGTGTGTTTTGGCTTTGGTTTGTAGATAAATATTTTGTAATTAGAACATTTACAGAACTTCCACGTACCATATTTTTCTAAAATAAGATAGAGAGCACTGGTTACAATAACTGTAAATAAATCTAGACTATAGATGTCCCATCTCCCCTCAGAATCTCTGGAAACACCAGTCAAGCTGACTAAAACATAAATAGCACATGGAGAAGACTGGTCAACAACACCAACTTTAGAATATTATTTCATTTTAGAGGTTTGTGTGCTATACATTTGCTTAATTATTAACTGCATGATGACTTACAGCTTTTGGAAGATAAAAAAAGTAAACAGCTCCAGATTGTGGAGCCAGGGTCCTTACGCAAAAGACCCAATAATGTTGATTTATGTAGTTTAATAAAGTTCAGGAAGAACTTCAGATAATCTTTTCTTTATGATTTTGAAACTTCATTTCTAGTTACTAAAAATATTTGAATAAACATATAGAGTAGATGAGTAGAAAACCTCAGGTTTTTGAGGTTTTTTTATAGTGGAATCAGATAAAAGTTAATAGGTGAAAACCATTATAAAAATCCCGTTCTCAGGGATTTAGCAAAGTAAAATATGCTTTCAGGATTCTGTTCTTACAATGTAAACTATTAGATGAGTGCAGTAAAAAACATGAGTTTATTTAAACACTTTGTAATCAACAAAGAGGTCTGCTTTTCTGTTCAAGCCAGCCCAGGAAGCTTTTAAACCCATTTCTCCTCCATTTACAGTCCAAATGAAAACATAATTCTTTATAAATGTGTGCATTGGAAAGAGAGAAGAGTTTTTTTTCTCCTCATCTGCTTAGGAAGGAATATGAAAGCTGTTTGGTGTAAAAAGGGCAGCTTTCCACTCCAAACATGAAGCGTTTGCCTTAAGAAAGTTTTGAACTATTCAAATCAGTTAGCATGATGTAAGATGCCCACAAATGTTAGTATACCTAAAACACCATAATAATGAACCCATCAAAGGCCCCATCCTGCCTTAGCTGTTCCCAATTATGAACTTTTATCCCTCTGGACATAAGTGCTTGCTAGTGTTCCATTTGTGGGTGGAATTGCTCCAGAAATCCTTTTAACATTAGTGCAGCTGAATGCAAATCTCTGTGTGGCAGCTGGCAATGGTGAGAGTAAAACATTTTTTATAATTATTTATCAAGAAAAAAAAAGTAGGTTTTTTAAAGAAAAAAAAGCTTCAGTCATATACTAACTGGAAATTCAAACTATTTCCTGACTTTTGTAGAAAACTTCCAACAGTATTAATTTTTCAAGATTCTTTTTTCTACTCAGTTATGGAAAGACAGGAAAAAAAAATCTAGTGAGTTCTGAGAATATTCATTTCATAGCTATCTAGTTTTCCATCACATTTCTACATACGGCTGAGGGAAGTAGGGTTGTTTAGTCTGGAGAAGGCTCAGGGGGGACCTTATCACTCTCTACAAATACCTGAAAGGAGGTGGTAGTAAGGTGGGGGTCAGTCTCTTCTCTCAAGTAACAAGAGATAGGACCAGAGGTAACCGCCTCAAGCTGTGCCAGGGGCATATAGATTGGATATTAGGAAAAATTTCTTCAGTCAGAGGGTGATCAGGCATTGGAACAAGCTGCCCGGGGAAGTGGTGGAATCACCATCCCTGGAAGTATTCAGAAACCATGCAGATGAGGCCTTCAGTGATATGGTTTAGTGGTGATCTTGGCAGTAATGGTTGGACTTGATCATCTCATAGGTCTTTTCCAACCTAGTTGATTCTATGATTCTATGATTCCATGTTATGATGAGTCCTGAAAGGAAAATCATTTAATCCCACATGGAAAATGAAGGACATAGCAATTTTATACCTGGCAACTGCTGGGAAGTAGATATTGTACTAAATAAAAAGTAAGTACTGCAAGGAAAAGAGTCAGCATTGGTGACAGCTTCTTTATATTATAACAATTAATTGATGTTTGTATAGTTTCATACACTCCTGATCTGTCCTTATCCCAGCATAAAAACTAACCTAGAAAATCATCATTGGTTAATTTGACAATTGATAAAATAATTAAACCAAACTGGACATTGTTTTCCTGCAATGCTTAAGAAATTAACTTCTCACTTTTGCAGAGAATTGATAAGCATACAATGCTACTGACTGAAAGAACTTTTCCCCATCACCTGGTCCACATGAGAAGATACTGCAGAGAAGTCCCTCTGTGCCTCTGGAAGCAGCAGTACTGGAAGGAGAGCTATAATAATTAGTCCAGATGACTCACTGAAGCCATCATTTTGGAGGACAGTGGATTCCTTCCTTCCTAGTTGACAATGGGCTATTATTCTCAAAGTCTCATCGAAGAGATCTGTATCAGTCAGAGTTCAGACTCTTAATTTCAGTGAAAATCAGTACAATAACATTATCTGAGCATATTTGAAGAAGACTCAGAAAAAGGCAAGGAAATTAAAGGCTCTTTACTCCTGGAAATTATCTGCAATTAAAAAACATTAATACAAACGGAAAAGTCTAAGAACCTTTACAATGCCTATTGTAAAGAAAAGACCATTGTGGCTCTAGAAAACAGATCTCAAGCCTCTGCATACAGAAGTAATTCTAAAAGAAATTGTAGCTGCGAATGTGAGTCTGGCCTCTCAGTGAATTATTAAGAATATTCTTACTTCACTGGTTTTCTTGTATGCGAGGGAATACATCTTTCGATTCCAAGTTCAATGAAATATCAAAATGCTTTTAAAAATTGTTATAGATTTCTGAAACAGATATGATTAGCCAGTTAAAAAAATAATAAAATATAAAAAAAGTAAAAGAAAACAAGCCAAACTTATTTTCCCTGACAGGAGAATTAAGTTAATACTGCCAGAAACCAATAAAGGAAAGTCTACTGAAGTCAGTGAGTGTCTGTCTGTGTTATTACAATGGGATCTGTATCTTGCATCCAGTTGAAATATTCATATGTATAATATTAGGATTGGTGACTTACACGTTTTCGATAACTGTTCACTGCAGCAAATTGGCTGCATGACTGTTCATAGAAACTGAAGTCATGCAAGTGTCACAAATGATATTTACACAAAAACTCAAATGCATATCAAAACTTTCAGGCCTTCTGACCAGCTGCTGAAGTATAGAAATACTTAGTTCTGCATTGTTAGAGAAAAAAGCAGCTTTCCTTAATCAGTGCAGAAGATATTATATGTCTGCACTGATATTTTCTTACGCTGAGGATAGATTAGATGAGCTCCAGAAGTTCTTTTCAACCTAAGTTTTTCTATAATTTTTAGGTAAATTTAGAATTCTTACCTCTGATAAATATGTGTACATTTTTTATTTACACTGATTCGGAGAAAATTCCAGGAACAAGCTTGCCAATGAAGTTTTAAGTTGACAAGCAGGCATTCTTTATTGGGGCTCCGGGAGACACAGGGGATAGCTCCTCCTAACATGTGTCCCCGTATTGCTACACAAGCAGTCCCTATATAGCTACCGAGCACACATATATATTCATGAGGCTACGTATGGATTACATCACTTTCCAGAAAGTTCCCCGCATGTGTACAAAAATGTGGTGGTGGTCTCTGAGGGTCATTTACTTCTTCCAACGATCTTCATCACTGCTGGCAGCCTTTGAAGCTCGCACAGTAGATGCTTATGCCAGTTTAATCAATTCGTTAACACCACAGATATAACAATCATCCCATCCTCCTACTTATCAGTTAGTTTAACTGCAGCCCATCCTGGGCCCCTGCCAATCCAGATATTCCCTATCTTTACGTCCTGTTCTTCTGGCCTGTTTTTCTTACACTCATTTTGTACTAAGGTCATAAAGGCCTAAACTACATCAACTAGAGCAGTTTATCTTGTACAAGAATTCTCAGTATGTTCTCTAGCTGTACTCTATATTTTTCCTCTGTATATCATGCATCTCAGTAATTTTACATTACTACTGTTACAAAGCCATCAAACTTAGCATTACTTGAAATTGATTCTAAAGGTTTATATATTTCATTTTGTAATTTTGTACCCCCCCTTGTCTCAACACAGGTATGACTGTAGGTGTGGAAGCAGCCTTTCACATGATAATGATAATATCAAAGCATCTAAAATTCATACCAGCAGGATCTGACACACCAGTAAGTGAGTTTACAGGCAATTATTTTAAAATAAGTCTTAACTATAATTCAAGAAATAAGATAATATTACAGACTGTTTTCAAACCAGTGATTATTAAGCATGATCATTATTTAATCAAGTGTTTATAAAATCTACTTACACACTACTTAGAGATACATTGTACAATGGACATTAGTGAGCACTTCTTTTCATCAATACTAGAAGTATGCCCCCTCAAGGAATTACAAAGGGCATGCTGAGAGATTTCTGTCCAGCCAGATATACTAGAAATAGATGTATCTATCTATTTAAATTTGTAGAACTTCTGTAGGCCTGTACTGTAATAAGAGTTTAGCTCTTATTTGTTATCTCAGAGTTGTGGAATTGCTGCAGTGACAAAGGTACAATACTTTGGTGCCCATGAAAAGAGAAGTCTGTGTAAGCCTGGCCAAAAGAGTGGGCACAATGGCTTAGAGAGGGTCTCGCCAAACGCATTTCCTCTCAAAACTTCCAGCCAGCCATAGAATTTCAAAGGAAGGGTGGCACTACGAGCATGCCCTCCCAAGTGGAGGATCTTCATTCAAGAGTAATTGCATTGTTTTTCATAACGGGGCAGGAGAATACATCTGGCCTTCAGAATGCTGTTAAATATATTTTGTTTTGTCTAGTAAGTCATTAAAGAGAAGAGAGCTAGCAGAAATTACTCTTGTGTCAAGTTATTGTTTTGGTGAATAAATCAATGACTTTTTGAATAACACTTGGAACTAACTTGGTGGTCTGATATATTCCATTTAGAAGGAAGAACCTAGCTGCTAGTTAATTGTTTAAGTGCAGAGATCATTCTAACTCTGACGTCAATCTCCATGTAACAATGACAGCTGTTGAATAAGACTGGTTAATAAGATAAAGCAGCAAAGCTCAGGATAGGTTTTGATAATGTTTTATATGGCAACTTGTTGCCATGAATTGCAGACAGAAAAATAATTACAGGAATATTTAGGATTTAAAAATTAGAGCCATGTAATCTTTATAAAAAAATGAAACGTTTTTTGTGCTGCTTTTGTACTAAGAATTTACTAGATACAAGTGGGACTGAAAAGTCAATAACATGAGGGAAAAAGTAAGAATAAAAATTTACTGGGACTTCAGATAAAACAACCAAGGCACTGCAATATATACATATTACTGACTACATTTTTGTAGATTAGAAAACTTTTCTAAAGAGCCACTGAAGAATTTGCAGCAAGGATGTTACAAGCTTTTATACGTACACACTTTTCCCTTTTAAATACTTCACTACTAGAATATTTTTTTGAGAAATAAAAAAAAAAAAAAGACTAAAAAAAAAAAGCTTTAAAAGTTCTTTTTTCACTAAGGATATAACATAAACATGGCAAAAAAGCAAATCTGTCCACTTCTAATTTTCAGCTTCCACTACTAGATCATGCCTCCCACAGTTAGTCCAGTTTCAGCACTGTGATGTCCCCAAAAAATCAGTCAAACAAATAGTGTCTCCTATTATTTTCCAGTCTGTTAAAGCTTATTTGTGAAGCCAAAGAAGTAACATGTGCAAACTATCCCAGCCCCGATAGAAAGAGCCAACATTAGCAATGTGCACACTCCTAATATAAATGGAACTGTCTGGGGATTACATCAGCATTCAGATTCATGACTCCGAAATCTCCTAGATTTAGTACAGCAAGACTAGTCAAGGATTAAACAATGTGTTACCAAGGGAATAACCAACATGTCCTGGAAGACTCACTGAGAATCAGTGCAATAAGCATGTGAAAGGACTGGAAAGATAAACGGTAAGATTTGGAGCATAAACTATACACCAAAGAACTGAGTTAATACTAAAAACAGAAATGGAAAACATCCTGATGTTACTAAAATGTACATTAAAGACCTGAATATATCACTCTCTGCAAGATTTGCTACAATATTCTGCTTTATACAAGAGCACTAATAAAATCATGAGTTAATTCACTAAAACATAATACTAAGGCAAAGGCTATACTAAAAATCTTTTAATGATTGTCTATTTAGTATAAGAATCAATGCAAGCTTTCTTCAAAAATTTAATAGCACAGAAGCAGTTGAGTTGTTGTTACAAACAAAATTTACCGATAAGGAGCTGCTTTCACTCCTTTTTTTCTTCTTAACACAACCTTGTGCCAAAATGGGATAGAAGCAGAAAAGCTGCAACAGTTGCTGAGAAATTAGCATCGTATCCCCAGGACTAAGAAGCCAACAAAGTTTCAAACAAGATGCCTTGGAAGTCCTGGGTACTAAAAAACTTGAATTATTTATCTATTTGAAAATAAAAGGGATACATCCTCATGTTTGGGGTATTAGTTTGAAAAACCCCACTACTCTTTGACCCCATTGAATTAGCAGACGGACAAAATGATTCCAGATAGAGTGAAAAAAAAAAAAAATATAACATTAACTAGCAGCTACCAAGTGTCAGCTGCATAAGTGGCAGCTATCAAGCCAACCTGTCCCAGATCTGCTAAAACAGATGGCAAACTTTTTTTGCTTCTTGTACCTTTGAAATACTCCTTATGTGAAGGAGTGGATTGGAGGCAAAACAGCTTTATTGCTGTATCTTAGAAATCCTCAGCTGCGCCATGCAGAGTAGTTTTACAGCCACCTCATGCTGTAAGAAACTTTTGAAGACTTCCTGATTTATAAATTACTTCTAAATTTTTCTCCCTTGATTGCATTCTTCATAAGGTATTCCCCAGATTTCACATTTGATGAGTGGTTCAGAAACTTTCCGTATTTCACAATGTAAGGTAGGTGGCCTCTTATCCCCTTCTGCTTACTTGTTCTGAGGACCATTCTGTGAGAAGAGCCCCATCTGCATCGGTATTTCTTGTCGTAAAACATTTTCAGACTATCTTTGGCCACTCTACCGAGTATAAGCTCTCTTAGTTACCAATCAACATCAAAGCAGGACATAACTGCAAAGCTGCAGCCAGGAGTTTCTGGCAATGTCTTGCTATGACACTGCAGGAGACAATGCTCTTCTCAGGCAGTCAGCAGAATTCAGGATATGCAACTTCCAGAGCCAATCCCCGGCACCAGTACGAAGTATAGCCAGGTATTGAAAACCACCATAACTGGCCTCAGGCCTACAGTAATTCAACAACTACACTGTAAAAACCTAATTTTGTCTGCTGCTAAGAAACCTTTCAGCTGGCTTATGTTTTGGTTTGCTAGAAACTCATTTGTTTCTAAGTGGCTGGTGTTGGATCTAACCAACGGTATTTTAACATAACACAATTTTATGCTTTTAATGCAGCTAAAATGTGATGAATGCAAAAGAACAATTTTTATAATGCACAGAACACAAACACACGAATTTCACTAAACCAAATCTACGCTAAAGGCAAGCCTCTGTCAATACAAGACTTTCCAGAAGGGAAACCCACCCAGAGGGACCTTGACATGCTTGTGAGGTGGGCAGATGCCAACCTCATGAAGTTTAACTATGTCAACCTCATGAAGTTTAACTATGCCAAGTGGTCCTACACCAGGATCGGAGCAATCCCAGGCACACATACAGCCTGGGCAAAGAAGAGATTCAGAGCAGCCCTGCCCAGAAGGACTTAGGGGTGCTGGTTGATGAGAATCTGAACATGAGCCGGCAGTGTGCGCTTGCAGCCCAGAAAGCCAACTGTAACCTGAGCTGCATCAAGAGAAGCGTGACCAGCAGGTCTAAGGAGGTCCTGCCCCTCTACTCTGCTCTCGTGAGACCTCACTTGGAGTATTGTGTGCAGTTCTGGTGTCCTCAACATAAAAAGGACATGGAACTGTTGGAACAAGTCCAGAAGAGGGCCACGAGCATGATCAGGGGACTGAAGCACCTCCCATATGAGGATAGGCTGAGAAAGTTAGGTCTATTGAGCCTGGAGAAGAGAAGGCTGCATGGAGACCTCATAGCAGCCTTCCAATATCTGAAGGGGACCTATAGGGATGCTGGGGAGGGACTCTTCATGAGGGACTGTAATGAGTTCAAACTTAACCAGGGGAAGTTTAGATTGGATAAGGAAGAAATTCTTTACTGTGAGGGTGGTGGGGTACTGGAATGGAACCCAAGGAAGTTGTGAATGCTCCATTGCTGGCGGTGTTCAAGGTGGGGCTGGACAGAGCCTTGGCTGACATGGTTTAGTGTGAAGTGTCCCTGGCCATGGCAGGGGGGTTGGGACTAGATGATCAGTTGGAACTCGATGATCTTGAGGTCCTTTCCAACCCTAACTATTCTATGAATGATTCTATGATCTTAAGGTCCTTTCCAACCCTAACTATTTTATGGTTCTATGACCAATGAAAAGACCTAAAAAATGCTTTGTAATGCATTTGCCAGTTGTAATTATTCTAGGATAAATTATAACATATCAAAATTGAACCTGAGATTACTGGGGATAGAGACCTTCAGCTTTTTTGGCTCTCAAGGGGTTAACTTAGTAGGTCAAGAATTCAAGCGAACACTGCAGTGCTAATGTTTACTGCCAAAGGTGTCTCAAGAGGAAAGCTGATTGCAAATCTTATTGCAAATCCCCTAAGCGAATATCTCCAAAGGCAAAAGTAGAAACTATTTGTGTGCAGCTGAAGCATTTAATTTTAAATTTTTTTCTTAGCATCCTTTTCCATGTGGATAGTAGGAAACACATCAGACTCATTTGTCATCTGGATGAGACCTGGCTCTTCCTTCAGTTGAAACAATAGATGCTGAAGATTGTTTTATAAAAGACAACAAACATCTTTTCTTTTCTTTTTTTTTTTTTAATTTGAGAGGCTATTTCTACACATCAACACTTGACTAGAATAATCTTTGACAAAGATCTATTCCAGATCCTAATAAACTCTCATACAGCAAGCAAATATATGAGGAAATTAAATTGCAAAGCCAAGGCAGAGCATTCTTTTGGTTATTGAAGAAAAATATTGTCAGAAATTATGATTAAACAAGCAATAGGTTTAAGAGTTCTCAGCACAGTAATCTGCAAAACTTTGTATGAAAAAGACTAAAATTTCACATTTGATTACTATAGACTGATAAGGTACATATTAAATTGTGTATTTTAATCTTGTTCCATGGTTAGTTCTCAATGACTTTATTTGGAAACCTTTGCAAAGAAGTGAAACTCCTTACCATTTCAGTGCCAGGTTTGTACGGAGCTACTCTGCTGCTTACTGAAGCAAAGAGTTTCCAGGTACTAGCCCTATGCTTGCCAGCTAGCGTTGCCTGAGGGCTGGAATGACAGGTTTTAATTGGTAAGAAAGTAGTGATGGGGAAATTTTTACTTGTGTTCACATCACAATTCCTAAGTTTTCACTCAGGGTGAGGTGTCAGATATAGTCTCCACTGGAGTAGGCCTACAGTGATATCATAGAGCAGCGAACTGCTGTCCTGACCACAGAAAAATTTTCCACACTCTCCTGATGCTTGTGAATTTCTAAAGAATTTTCTCAGATTTTAGGTGTATGTTTTCAATTTGTTCGCTGGCTGGAGGCAAACATACTTTGCGCTTTAATACCTCCACCATTGTTAAGATAGAGGGGCAAAAGAAAGTTTTCCAAACTGCAAAGAAAATTTTTGCAGCAGTTTTTGTACATCACTGTCAAGAACCACACATTTACTCACTTTTTGTTCCATTGATGTTTCAAAAGTGTTTTTAAAGTGAAGTGGTGAAGATGGTTTCAACCATGTGTCCTTTCTGAAGGTGGCAATAATTTTTCTACGCAGACCAAAAAAACAAAAAAAAAAAAAAAAAAAAAATTAAAAAGCAAAGTAAACTGTTGGAGTTCACTTATTTATTTGCTATGTGTATGGGATTTACCTGGCAAGGTTTTGGTAGTGGAGAGACTGCAGGGATGGATTCTTTTGAGAAGACACCAGATACTGCCCTCATGTTGGCAGAGTCAGTTTTAGCCAGTTCCAAAATGGAAATACCACTGGCCAAAACAATGTCTATCAGCGGCACTGCTGACACCTCTGTGAAAACATCTAAGAAAGAGTAAAAAATGCTGTGCAACAGCTGTGAGAGAGGAGCGAGAAAATGTGAGAGAAACAGTCCATGCTAGAGCAGTTCTTGAAGAGCTGCAGCTCAAGAGAAGAAGTTCCATGCAGGGGACCCCATGCTGGAGCAGAGGAAGAGTGTGAGAATAAAGGACTCACGGACTGATTGCAGTCCTCATTCCTCATCCATCTGAGCTTCTCAGGGGGAGAAGGTAAAAGAGCTGTGAGTGAATTTCAATTCAGGAAGAAGGGGAGGGGAAGAGGTAAAGTAGTTTTAGTTTAGTTTTTGTTTCTCACTATCTTATTCTGTTATTAATTGGCAAGATATGATGTGATATGATATGATATATGATATTATATTACATTATATTATATTGTTATTATATTATATCATATTATATTATATTATATTATTATATTTATATTATATTATATTATAATTATAGAATCATAGAATACTTAGGGTTGGAAAGGATCTCAAGATCATCGAGTTCCAACCCCCCTGCCATGGGCAGGGACACCTCCCACTAAACCTTGCCATCCAAGGCTATGTCCAGCCCCACCTTGAACACTGCCAGCAATGGAGCATTCACAACTTCCCTGGGCAACCCATTCCAGGGCCTCACCACCCTTACAGTAAAGAAGTTCTTCCTCATATACAATCTAAACTTCCCTGTTTAAGTTTAAACCCATTACCCCTTGTCCTCTCACCACAGTCCCTAATGAAGAGTCCCTCCCCAGCATCCCTATAGGCCCCCTTCAGGTATTGGAAGGCTGCTATGAGGTCTCCATGCAGCCTTCTCTTCTCCACGCTGAACAGCCCCAACTTTCTCAGCCTATCTTCATACGGCAGGTGCTCCAGTCCCCTGATCATCCTCGTGGCCCTCCTCTGCACTTGTTCCAACAGTTCCATGTCCTTTTTATGTTGAGGACACCAGAACTGCACACAATACTCCAAGTGAGGTCTCACAAGAGCAGAGTAGAGGGGCAGGATCACCTCCCTCGACCTGCTGGTCACACTCCTTTTGATGCAGCCCAGGATACGGTTGGCTTTCTGGGCTGCAAGCGCACACTGCTGGCTCATGTTCATTTTTTCATCAACCCACACCCCCAAGTCCTTCTCCTCAGGGCTGCTCTCAATCTCCTCCCTGCCCAACCTGTAGCTGTGCCTGGAATTGCTCCCACCCAGGTGTAGGACCTTGCACTTGGCATGGTTAAACTCCATGAGGTTGGCATCAGCCCACCTCACAAGCATGTCAAGGTCCCTCTGGATGGCATTCCTTCCCTCCAACGTATCAATCAAACCACACAGCTTGGTGTCATCGGCAAACTTGCTGAGGGCACACTCAATCCCACTGTCCATGTCACCAACAAAGATGTTGAACAAGACCGGTCCCAACACTGATCCCGGGGGGACACCACTTGTTACAGGTCTCCAGCTGGACATTGAGCCACTGAGCACTACTCTTTGCGTGCAGCCGTTCAGCCAGTTCTTTATCCACTGAGTGGTCCACCTATCAAATTGATGTCTCTCCAACTTAGAGAGAAGGATGTCATGGGAGACAGTGTCAAAGGCTTTACACAAGTCCAGGTAGATGACATCAACCACTCTGCCCCTATTCATCAGTTCCGTAGCCGCACCATAGAGGGCCACCAGATTGGTCAGGCAGGATTTCCCCTTAGTGAAGCCATGCTGGCTGTCCCCAAGCACCTTGTTGGTTTTCACGTGCCTTAGCATGCCTTCCAGGAGAATCCGCTCCAAGATTTTGCCAGGCACAGAGGTGAGACTGACTGGTCTGTAATTCCCTGGGTCATCCATTTTCCCCTTCTTAAAAATGGGAGTTATATTTCCCTTTTTCCAGTCATCGGGAACTTCACCTGACTGCCATGATTTTTCAAATATGATGGACAGTGGCTTAGCAACTTCATTTGCCAGCTCCTTCAGGACCCGTGGATGGATTTCATCCTGCCCATATTACATTACATTACATTACATTACATTACATTACATTACATTACATTATATTATATTATATCATGTATTGCCCTTATTGGGGCAGAAAAGCAACCTGATATCTGATGGCTAGAGAATGCAGCTTGAACTGTCAACAGATGAACCTTGCCATGGCTCTCAAATTTTCCGTATCTAATACCTTTGGTCCAGATGTGCTTTACTGTGCCAGAGTAAAACTCTGTAATTGAGAAATTAATGTTTTTAAACAAAACAACAGTACATAAAAAAAAAATAGAAAAAAATTATACATAGAGCTGAGTAAAGTGATTATGTTTTCATTTAAAAAATGTACAAATACTTCATAGAACATTGTTGAGAAAACACTCTCTGCAAGTAGATCAAAAAAATTAAGTATTAACTGCATATGGTAACACCAATATTTTTGCAATTACTGGAGAAAAACATAAGTAAAGAAACAAGACAGATTAATTATATAATTGATCTAATGAAACCTTCCAAGGAATAATTGATATGCTATCATTACCATAACAAGTAATTCACATGACAAAACTGATACACGACACGCTCTTAGAAGCGAGTTAAAAATCATTACTAATCATGTCATTCTCCATTATGGCAGATAGGATGAACAAAAGCCTATTTGTAAAGCATTTAGTACTGCAATTTTTCATAGTTCTTTAAATGAAATACTAAGGGTCAGCACAGTTAAGAGTGAAATGCCTCTGGAAAGAAGAAAGAACTGTGCACTCCTAACACAATACAAGATTTATAACAGTGAAAAATACAGTGTCTAAAGATAGGCATAATGTATTATGTTTTTCTAAACTGGAAAGGATACCAACAGAATTGCCATGCCATGGAAAGACATTAACCAGTTTTGAATGGGCATTTGAATAATTCTATTTTCAGTGCTTTGCATTTTCATATTTTGAGGTGATTAAAAGCACAAATTAATTACCTTACAATGGCTTTAAGTGGGGCAAAATTATCATTCACTTCCCAGGAGGGAAGCTGCTTTTGCAATACAATTTTTTCCTTTCACAATCATCCTGAGAAGTTCCTACAGCCATGGAAAGGGCAATAGCTTTTAAGAAGTCAGGAGAGGGAAAAATGCATTAGTTAATTATCCTTAACAGGGGGCAAAGAATGACATTTTAAAAGGTTAAATTCGGCAAATTAATTGGCAGCACCAGATGGAGAAATCAGTCCAGTTGAACAGATAGCAACTTTTTCATATAGTTCCAATGCACTTTGTAACACGCTTCAGTTGTTCCTGGTACCTTCTCCCAGACTTAGAAGTCTCTCTTCTGTGAGGTGAGGAAAAAGGACATTTTTTTTTCCAAATGAAATATGTCAAAATCATATCAACTTCTTAGCATGCAGGAATGTCTGGAGGAACAAGGATGAAGACAGCCAACATTTTTTAAACTGAAGTTACAAGAGTTTTCAGATATTCAGAAAAAAGTGTTATGGGCTTTCATAAGATGACAGAAACAATTTTAAAATCTAATTTTGGCACAGCATGACTCAATGATATATCACCCGGGTTTTACACCGTCATCTCCACTAAGCCCATTTTCTCTGCTTCTTATGTCATATTTTTTCAAGCAATTTCCCATTCCTCTTTTTCCCTGGATGAAAGACAACAAAGGGTAAAATTCTCATCCTGATATGCTAGAATATATATACATAATAGACTTAGTTTCTAAATAACCATATTTGAGCCTGAGACTTTAAACATGACACTCACTTATTCTAAGGGGAGAGTTTCTACACTCATACAGTGTATGCAACTAGAACTTCACTGACTTGAATAAAATTCATCTAGGGTAAGAATGCAGAGTCTACCCCTAATGTTAAAACAAAAGCATTTTGCCCCTTTTGAACAGTTTTATATGAAGATACGGGGGGTGGCAGAAAGTTACCATGTACTATGATTATTTATTTTCAGTATTTAGTACTGTTCAGTCCAACTGTTCTCCAGAGAAAAGAGAAAAAATGTCCTTACAAATATTGCATCAGGCCATTAGTTTCCAGGCCAGATGCCAAGATCTGTCCTTCACCTAAATAAATTTCCCCAGCAAAAAATTTAATATGCTATCATTAGAATTATTTAGGGAAAAAAAATTAAATGAAACTTTGAGGGAAACCTAAAGAGCTGCACAAAATGCCTCTAGTAATTCAGCATTGTCTGGGAACCAACACTCACCCATATCATGACCTGGTGCTTCTCTGAGCTAGTGTCTTCTTGTCATAAGGATGACAGGGTGCTAAGAATTGCTTTGCTGGAACTGTGCGTGAGTCAAAAATTACAATATCCACTCACATGTGACTGCCACTGCTGACTTTTATATAAACAGCTGAAAGAATTTTTTGATGGCTTGGGATAAGAAAAGTATCTCAGTCATTAGAAGAGCTGTATAGGGATTTCAGCTAGGGGAGATGCTGACACCCACCCTCAGCAGACTTCATTGCACTGAGTCCAGGTCCCCTGTGGCTGATTGATAGGAAAAACCCTCCACCATGCTACAGTTCAAGTGAGGTCAGTTGCAGTCCAGCGAGTTTGATTTACACACATGATAAATAATCAAATATTTTGTTCATATTTTTAAATTAGCAAAGGGCTAGGAGAGAAAAAGTCATCTTCATTGTTTGCAGAAAGGTTCAACCAAGAAAGGGAAAGGAAAAAATACAGGAAAAAATAGTATGAGCTTTGGATAGAGGGTCCATGGACCTGTTATTGCATTTGGTGTTAAATAACTTTGATTTAGGATACTAGAGGGAGGTGCCACCCTGAAGTCTAGTTATCCCCCCTCCTTGTACTTAGTCTGTATGCCAAAAATCTGCAATGAAACATGTACAGCTTTCATTTGTTTGGAATGAGCAAGAGGCACAGACAAAGAAGAGCTGCGTGGAGGCAAAAGTGCTGTTTTCTTGCCTTGCAGAAGCTGGTAGAAATGTAGAATTGCGAAAAGCCCTGAGTACCAGACTGCTGAGGCCCCAGGTGAGCAACCTGTGAATCCAATTTGCTCCTTTTCTACAATCCATTTCAAAAGAAAAAATGCCTTCCCACCCAGTTTCTGCATGGCTAAGTAAGCCAAGGAGAACTAGCCAGAATTTTTACTTTAGTGGGAGCTGGATGTCAACTTAGTGCAGCTTCAAAAAGCAACTTTCTTTTTTGGATGCTTCAGCAAAGTGAACCTCTGATTCATCAGCAGTATACTCAGGCTCAGACCAAAACTAAATCATAGAATCATAGAATCATAGAATACTAAGGGTTGGAAAGGACCTCAAGATCATCTAGACTCAACACCCCTGCCATGGCCAGGGACACCACACACTAAATCATGTCAACCAAGGCTATGTCCAACCCCGCCTTGAACACCGCCAGCAATGGAGCATTCACAACTTCCTTGGGTTCCATTCCAGTACCACACCACCCTCATAGAAAGAATTTCTTCCTTATATCCAATCTAAACTTCCCCTGGTTACGTTTGAACCCATTACCCCTTGTCGTCTCACTACAGTCCCTAATAAAGAGTCCATCCCCAGCATCTCTATAGGCCCCTTTCAGATATTAGAAGGCTGCTATGAGGTCTCCATGCAGCCTTCTCTTCTCCACGCTGAACAGCCCCAGCTTTCTCAGCCTATCTTCATACGGCAGGTGCTCCAGTCCCCTGATCATCCTCGTGGACCTCCTCTGGACTTGTTCCAACAGTACCATGTCCTTTTTATGTTGAGGACACCAGAACTGCACACAATACTCCAAGTGAGGTCTCACAAGAGCAGAGTGGTGGGGCAGGATCACCTCCCTCGACCTGCTGGTCACGCTTCTTTTGATGCAGCCCAGGATACGGTTGGCTTTCTGGGCTGCAAGCGCACACTGCTGGCTCATGTTCAGATTCTCATCAACCAACACCCCCAAGTCCTTCTCCTCAGGGCTGCTCTGAATCTCTTCTCTGACCAACCTGTAGCTGTGCCTGGGATTGTTCTGACCCAGGTGGAGGATCTTGCACTTGGCATGGTTAAACTCCATGAGGTTGGCATCAGCCCACCTCACAAGCATGTCAAGGTCCCTCTGGATGGCATTCCTTCCCTCCAACGTATCAACCAAACCACACAGCTTGATGTCATCGGCAAACTTGCTGAGGGCTCACTCAATCCCACTGTCCATGTCACCCACAAAGATGTTGAACAAGACCGGTCCCAACACCGATCCCTGCGGGACACCACTTGTTACAGGTCTCCAGCTGGACATTGAGCCATTGAGCACAACTCTTTGCATGTGGCCATCCAGCCAGTTCTTTATCCACCGAGTGGTCCACCTATCAAACTGATGTCTCTCCAATTTTGAGATAAATCTAACCAGCATCCTGCAGAAAACCATAATTTCAGAGCTCCATGCATATCAGGGCATGGAATATGAGATAGGGTATCTGCAGGAAAATGGAGTTTGCAGAAGGATGAGGTAGCAGCTCTGTTTGTAGCTATCTTGGTGCTTTCAGACAGCTTCAGCATTTGCTCAGACTGTTTTGTCCATGGCTGTCTTCCTTGGTATGTCTTGACAGATTTACATTCCTAGGTTACACAGAAAACACTTTGTTTGCCTCTTAAACTAAGAATTAGCAAAATCAAGTAGTGCCAGTATTCAGAATTGTGCACGCCTTCAAGGGGCTTTTCTAGATTTCAGCTTTAACTTAAATAGATGTAGAGAGAGCCAGGTTCAGCTAATGCTCGGAGTTATCTGAAGGTTTCAAAACTTCCCTAAGCTAAAGATAGCCTTATGACTATATGAGTATACTATATCGTTATGTTCTAAGTGTAATTAGAACATACAGAACACAGATTCATTTCTTAGATTATAAACGCAAGGAACAAGGCTTGCATGAGCAAACAGTTTACAGTAATCTTCAACATCTGCTCTTGTTAGCAGAGATCTAAATGCATAATGCTGTGATAGCATTCGCATTTATCTTATTCTGTTTCCTTTAAGATATAGATTGGTTTGGAATTAGCGTTAAGCTGTGAGTACTCTCCAAATGAAATAATCACTGGAGAGCACCAACAGTGTTAAAATGAGACTCGTCAAAAAAGCAGCTGGGCAAAATCAAGGCTAGCAAACCAAATGACATTGTGTTTCATCTCATCCTCTTTGTCTTTGACCTCCAGTCCTTGGGCCCAGCTGTGAGCCAACCAGCATATGACCTAAGAAAAAGAATCACTATGTTGCCAAATGTTGCTATTTCAAATCACAACAAAATCATATTTGTCAAAATAAAGGATGTTATGCAGAGTTATTTATTTTTGTGACCCTGCAGTTATTGGTAGTCTCAGGAATTTTTTCACTCGTTTGCTGATTCACAGAGTGTGGTAACTTTTCCTCTCAAGAATGTCATGATGAACTAGCAATTTCCTGTCAGGAAATTAAAAGTAGAATTGCACCTTGGAAACAGAGTTTGCAAAATCCTTTAAATGTCTTTGAACCACTCAGTAACCATCCATACTCTGCAAGAATGCCCAGTGGTCAGAGGTATAGGTATGCACACCGTAGTTAAGAGATGAGAAACTCTGGAAGCTATTGAACAACGAATTTTCACAGCAGATCAGCACAAACATATTTAGCACAGGGTTTGCTGTCACTGTGAATTGTCAGAAGAAATTTGAGAACATTCAACACTTTTCCTGCTCTGTGGTTTGCTTGTGCTCCTTCCTTTCGCTTAGTTTCTCTTTACTGAATTCTGACATGCTGCATGGCATGAAAAGTAACCTTTTATTATACTGCAAGGAATTATCCAAAAAGATTTGACCAAACAAAATTTTCCGTACCTTAGTCTTTTACTCTTGTAGTCTTATAAAGAAGCGATTCAGAATAGCGACACAAAAGAAGTAATGAATAAAATTTCCATTTAGGTAGCTAATACTCCATGGAACAGTCTGTCAGACTGTAATGTATAAAGCGGTTGTTGACCTATATCTTCAACTATGTTCCTTAGGATAATAAACACTCCAGGAGAATCAAAACTACAAAGCATAATTAAACAAAATGCCTCCCCACCAGCTATTTTCTGAAGAATCAGTACGTATATGCCATCAAATGTTCAGTATCAAGTAAAAATCACAGCCCAGTAGTACATAATGTATGAGTGCAATTTATTTTCCACTTTAAAAGTAAAGCTTAAAACACCTGTGATAACAAGCAGCAAATGTTGGCTTCACTATGATATCCACTAAAGTTCCCATCATTTCTTTCTCAGGATTCAGTAATACTTGTTTTGGATTCATTCCCAGCAATATCAGCTATTGGGAAAGTCAATAAAATACCCAAAATACATTAAGTTTAGAACTGCTTTCACATAACATTTTTTGATTATATAAAAGCAAATTAAGCACTAAGACACCAGTCTTGCAAACACACATCTGCATAAATCCCTGTCACACAAAAAAAAAAAAAAAAAAAAAAAAAAAAGCTGCATTTTTGTTCTCTATTGGCATTGCACAAACCCATATCCTATCAAACACTAGGGTTTGGTTTTGCATCACTGATGTCAGTGGTAGCATGGACACACAAATAGAAGAAAGGCTGTAAAAAGCACTCATATACATGCAGATGATGATATTCTATCAAAAACATTCTTAGAATGATGTTAATTAATCAGGAATAAAAAATACTAATTTGGAAAGTGAAAAGAAATAAATCTAATTAAAAATATCAAGTCTTGAGCTTTTAAAAATATGTTGCAATTATTCGACAGTGCTTTCTTTTGTAAAAAAAAAGGTAGCACAAAAAGGAGCCCATGACAAAGGCAGAGAGAAAGAGTATCCATGTCTTTTGTTCATGTTAATATGAAAGAGCAGCAAAATTTAAAGACTTCAGTCCTTTTTGTCTAGTGTAAGATCCAGGTCTTGCTCATTTTGGAAGTTATGTTTCTATTTTTATCTTGTTTTCCCCATTTTGAAATTACTCATGGTGGTATTCCTTACATGCTTAAAGTATGCCTAGACTGTTCCCAAACTAGCATTTAATGAAAGCAGGTTATTCCAATTGAAGGATAGTAGCTGCTTATACTGTGGTTTGGGGCTTGTCTCTCTGACATCTATATTAAGGCATCTATTTTTTCTCTTTCATGAGGTTTTCAACATAATCTGGTGTGGGACTGAGAATCACACAGGCACTGCCTTCTCCAGGGTAAATAAAAGCAAAGGGGCAATATCAGAAAAGTCAGAGCAGAGGTAGGAGGCATGATTTATTCTGCCTCAGTGTGAGACTACAACAAAAGAATGTGTCACAACTGGGTTTGTAACAATATAAACAAAATACACAGCAGCCATGCCAGCAGTGATCATAAATACATGTTTAGCAGAGCAGCTATAATAACTTGCACATCATCATACAAGAGCAAATTCTTGTCGCGCTCTTGTACGTGGAAAAAAATATGCTCTCTAAAATGTTTCACATGAAAATTCAATGCTTCCATTACCAGAGAGCACAGTTCTTACAGGACAAATAAGACTGCAGTCTGAAAACTATTTTAATAAATCAAAACTAAATACACTGCGGTCTGTTTTCTCTTTAAAGGCTTATTTTGACTCTGGCTTGGGGTTTTGTAAAGCAGATGTGGCAGTGAGCTTGTGCACACATTTTCTCTTCTTTCTCTGCCTCTCTTTTTAAAGACACAAGACAGAAAAGAAGTAGCACTTGCTCACAGAAGTCCCCCATCCCAGAGGATCCTCAAAGCTCCTTCTAATCCCTACTTTTGCTAATAAACGTAATATGAAGAATAACTAAGTGGAAAGCCCATCCTTTCAAACAAGAAGTAGATACAATATAAGCTGGGCTCTATTCCCATTTCTGCCCCGCTATTTTCTGGGACTAAAGCGCAGAAGTATTTTTGACTCCCTTAGCCTCCATTTTCTTACTTGTCTTCCATCTTATCCTCTCACCTTAGATCAGAAGATCTACAGCACAGTGATTTTTGCAGTATCAAGATGTCTTCAGGGAAGTCAAACTGGTGGAATAATATCTGTTCCAAATATTTGCACTTGTACATTATGGCATAAGTCAGACAGTTGTGCTTTTAATCTCACCTTTTATTTCTGCATACCTACATCTTTTGTGCTTAAGACCATCTCTATTTACTCTTCACCTGCCAGGAACTAACAAGTAAGAACACTTATTTTAAATGCAGTCTCTGAATTTGGGCTGTTCAAAATTGTACACTCCACCCTAGAAAAACCTGGTACAAGAACGGTTGTCCTAATAGCCCATATGCTTCAGTTGATGACACTTTGAGGCATCTGTAGCAGAGTCCATTCGAATCTACCACTGCTGCCCTTAAGACTGACTGGAGCCTCGAACTCAGTCGTGCTGGGGAGAAAACAGCTGTTGTTCTCTGTGCAAGTAGTTTCTCTTTTCACCCTAGTATCCTTAATGAGTAATAGTTTGCCATGGAAAGGGGCTTAAGGTCTTCCCAGCTACATGTCTTTATTGTTCCAACATTACTTTCACAGCTCACTTCTATTGAATATATATCTTACTTTAATAAAAGTCTCCTTTAAGGAATTTTACTTTCTTAATGTGGTTGGAATCACATAGGGAAATGTGCTCCTGCGTTTTCTTCTGCTCTCAGCATTTCAAATGTTAAGCATTTATTCAACCTTGTATTTCTGATTGTTCACTCCATGTATTTAGTCCTTCTCTTTTCTCTTGGTATCCAGGGAGTCAGAGCTACCAGCTTCTGAAGTCAGTTCAGATGGTTATCTGCAATTTCTCTTTGTAGTGCTCTTCGAGGTCAAATCCATTACAGCATGTGTTCAGACTGACTTTCCACACTTAATTCTGCTGGGCTAACTGTGACACACTCAGCAGTTCACCTCAGAACCTGTTATCTGTAGATACAGCAGATGTTAAATTTGATATAGAAAAAGAATCTGATTCCTGCCTCCTTTTCACCTTAAAAAGTCTTGTGAACAGAGTGACATTTCTGATGAAAAAAAATAAACATGATACTAAAGGCTAATTAGTACCACCAAACCCAAAATTACAAGAGTTACATTCACATAACATACAGTTCAGCCGCAGTTGAGAAGTTTAATCACACTGGCTATCCCAAAGAGCTTGAAGTTTGTGTTTTCTTACTGCCATATCATAACAACTCGGAAAAAATATACATCAGCAAATAAAGATCCTTAAGTATTTGCAGCTGATTTCTAACGGAAAGGACAGAGCCAAGATAACGCTATTTTCTTATGCACCACAGTCTTAGGTAAACTGGTGTATGTGAGAGTCTTTTTTTAAATACAGGAATAGATTTAAAATCCATCACAGACATACTAATGCTGAAACAGCCAGTCTGAATCTTGCAATTTGCATTCCAGTTGTAGACTGATACATCAGCATTTTGCATCTGGAGATGGCAGGGGTGTTTTCCTCAGTTGTCAGAGGGTTTTCTTTTTCCTAATGTAATTAAGATGGAGATGATTATAGTCATTAGGACAAAGACTAATATCAATTAGACCAATAAGCAAGGAGTGAATGAATATTAATCCTTCAATTGAAGTTAATGTTCTGAATTTGGTTGGCATTTCCAGATTCCCCAGCCTAGTGGTGTCCATGATGTCTAGGAGACTGAGACAGCCATTATAATCAGAGATTGAAAATCACTCGTTCTCAGTTAAATTATTCTAATATTCATCTGTTCCAAAAAAATAAAAAAAAAAATACAACAAACAAAAAAATAACAAAAGACAACAGAAGGGGAAGGGAGAGGGGACAGGTAGGGCACTGATAAGACTAACACATTACGTACCAAGCAAGGGTATCTTGCCATTACTGTGACATCTATATTTTGGAAGCAGGGCTCACTACCTATGACTTCCAAAGACAGTCATGGGGCTGTTTATCCTATAGACATCCTGTCTCTCCCTGCTTCTCTAGCCAATGTTTTGGTCCTCACCCACAGGTGATACAAATTTTGACACTCTCAGAGCATTCATCTGCTTCTTCCACAGCCTGGTAATCCCTTTAGTCTTAAAATGGGGGTTCCTTGCCATTAACCCAACAGACACTCTGCTAACTGTAAGGATGGATGGAAAAAGGAGAATTAGGGCTTAAAGTTAACCTTACTTTTAGCTTTTTCATTCATTCCACATTGCAAGCTTATTCAGAGCTGAGGGGGTCAGATGTGCCTCAGCTAGGCATGAAAATTTTGCTTACTATCTCTGCATCCCCTTTGCCAAAAGCTAGTAGAAACACCCCAGAGCATTTCATGACAATGAAAAGGGTAAAAAAATCCCAGATGTAAATATTAGAAAAGCAAAGAGAAAAATATGTGGCCGTATCATTTGAGAACCATAAAGTCCTTCTCTTAACTATTCAGAAAAGTGCCTTTGATTTTTAGTAAAAGGTGCTTTGTATCTCAGAGGCACAGTACAGTATCTTGATTACTATCATGTGAAGTGGCATTTCCTAAGATAATGACTTTTTTGTGAATGGCTGAGTCAATAAGCATCCGTTTATTCTGTTGGTGTCTGTGCCGTTGCTGCCCTTCAGCTGAAGTAATTATGCCTTTTTTCTATTCAGAAAACTTACCCAGTGTTTTCTTGCTCCTTAGTATGACTGCTCTACTTATATTTAATTACTTTATGTTTGGCAGTCTGCTTCTAATCATATGCTCTCTCATGCTATGAAATGAGCTGCAATAGACTGGTTAATACACTGGGTTAGACACACTGTATCAGGTACAATTATCCAAACGAATAAACAACAACAAAAAAAATCACTTTATATCTGAAATTAGAAGATTAATGAGCAAAATATATATTTCACAAGTATATCACACTCAGGTTTCTAAATAAATGTTTGGGGAAGAAGAAGATATATTTCCTGATCCCCAGTAGGTGAAGTATTAGATAACTCGTTTTGCGGTCCCTTCCACTTATTGAGGTGTTAGCATGTCTAAAGGAGGAGATAGAAAGCTTGGAATTCCCATAGAATATACACCACAGGATTAAGATATAGAGGGCAGGACCTTGAAGACTAGGATCTGTTTCCTGGCTTTGCCGTATACTGCTTGGCCATAAAAAAACATTGGGTCTTTGGGCCTCAGTTTCCCACACTCATAAATGATGGTAGTATTACTAACTTACTCCCACCCTTACTTTCTCTACTTAAATTTTACACTTTTCTCAGCACTGTGTTTGCAAACAGCATAGAGGCCACAATTCCAGACTCTAAAAATAGATTTTAAAAAGAATTTATTTTAGCTCATAAAATAAAATCCTAACTGAGGAAGCTACTGATACATATATAACTGAAGTCAGTGGGGTCACTTAAAGTTAGGGATATTCTTAAAGACTTTACTGATTCAGGGACTTAACCTCCCAGGAGCACATTGATTCAGTGCTTGAGGTAGTGGTTATTTTGCTTTTCCTTTCAGTGTGTGTTTATTTATAAAGATTTTCCTTCCTGAGCAGACCTTATGGCCTTCGTTGTGCTGAGTTTCTGCTCAGTAATCCCACCAGTTTATAAAGATTTCTAAACATGTAATTAAAAACTTTTACATCTGTCAATGGATCGTAATGGGAGGAACACAAATCTTTTTGTTGACAGCTTAATGGCCTGAAGTACAGCTGTGATGCTTGGGAGAATCTATTTGAGTGCCATTTATGAATCCCAGTGTGAATGTGGGGAGTGATTGCCTTCTTCATGGTTTTTCGCTTCCACACTCAGATAAAAGTAGTAAGAAAGA
Organism: Amazona ochrocephala; assembly: GCA_039720435.1. Classification (NCBI taxonomy): domain Eukaryota; kingdom Metazoa; phylum Chordata; class Aves; order Psittaciformes; family Psittacidae; genus Amazona; species Amazona ochrocephala. The sequence continues at coordinate 61,666,831 of CM077878.1, forward strand.
TGACAAGAAAAGTTTTCAGGTGGCCTAGAATGAACAGGAGCAGAAGGAACAGAAGCTCTTTAAAGGGAACATCCCTGGGCAAGGGAACAGCTCAAGTAAGCCAGGTTTTCAGCTAGGCTGTTTGAGACATTGAGGAGCATATCATCTGCTGTGATGTTCTAACAGTTTGGCAGACCTAGTTAGATACTCACTCGCAAAGGGTTGTGGTGTTCAGGTAAGAAGGGAGTATCTCCCTGGGTGTATTAAAACAGGAAGAAGAAAGACCGGGAGCAGAAACAAGAAATATACTACATTATATTGAGGAAGGAGACTTCTCAGTTGGGAGTGAAGGTCAGAAAGAGATGGGAGGAATCCAGCACTGCACATCCATGTTATCTGCTTTGTTGTTTCAGATAGATGTGCATTGTTTCTGTGCAAGGCACAGCACGTTTTCATCTCTCAACCTAAAGCAGCCTGCATGTTTCTCCTAACTACCATGTTTGCCCCAACAGGTGATCTGAAAACTCAAAACCCACACAGGATGGAGCCCTGTGGGGCTGAGTCTGAGCTACACTGGCTTGGAGGCCAAGGATGATGGGCTGTAAAATGCTATGTCTGTGAACAAGGAAGAGGTTGGCAACAGGAGATGAGAGCATAAAGAAAGAGGAGACTGCTGCGACCTCCTGATGCAGTTCAGAGTACCCGGAACAGCCATGCTGGAACCCAAGCACAAGGGACCCTAGGGTGCCCAACAGGCAGACAAGAAGCTCCCAAGATCGCATGTCGCAGGCTCCTTGGCCCTCTTTTGTGAGTGCCTAGCATTTTCTTGTGAAACAAGAGCATTAACACCTTTGGAATACCCATGCTGAGGAAAATGGAAATGGGCACTGAGGTACCTGTTGTGCTGGCTTCCATCTAGTGAGAGTTGAGAAATACCCATGTGGGTGCTGTGAGCATTGCCAGTGCCCATATTGTGCAAATTCCACAGTTAAGCGAAGGACTTCAGTTTCCATTAGTCTCAAGCTGGCATCTTTTACAAGCATAAAAATCCTATTTTAAAAAAATGTTCGTTCATCTGCTTTCAGAGAGTGCCAAACTGGTAGCACACTGCAGAGATGAAAAACACTGCATGCCTTTCCAAATGCAACTTCTGCCATCTGGGAGCAGAGCAATGGCTTTCAGTTTAGCAGGCCAGCCGGTTCATAAAGCAGCCCAGGAGTATGACAAGGCATTTCTATCTTCAGGAGCAACAGAATTTTGCTGGTCAGCTTTGAATGATCTTCTGCTGCTTTGTAACACGCCTGTCAAGAGGTTAAACCTGTCAAGGTTTAACTGATGTTTTGTTTTCCAAGCACGTTTGTGTTGACTTTTCTGATAACCTTTACCTATCCAGTCATGCATGAAAACTCACCAAACAGATGCTAAACTTCTTCATAATAGCCATTCTGTTCCATTTCCTATATCCATTCCTATATCCATTGATGTTTGTTGCATATTTAGCAAAAATCCTTATAGCTGCATGGCAGATTTTGATAAATCCCCAGTGCCAGCATGAAACCCAAGTAAAAAAAGACCTAGTGTGGGAGCTGTCTGTGGGCTGAGATGCATGGTAACAGTGGCTTGACAAGTTACTGTGCATCAGTCTGAGGCATCTGTGTGCATGCATTTCACATGAGCATATACAAGATGATGAGAGTGAGATTTGCACAGGGATATTAAGAACTGCTCAGTAGACACACAGCAGCTTGTTAAAGTGCCAAAGCATGATTTTGTGTCTTGCTGCATAACCTGTGCTAGGATAACATCCGGAGGTTTTCCAATACCCCTCTGTTTATATGGACTAACGTGACATTGTCAGGTACAAACATCAGTCAGCATCTCTTAAGAGTCATATTACAGCTGCATATAGGGACTCCATCATCTGCAATGATGACTTTGTCATGTTAAACATACAGCAGTGCCCATGGTGGCAGAAGACAGTCCCCAGCTTAAGAGCTGACAATCTAACAAAAGAGGCAGATGCAGTGGGTATTACTGCCTCACCTAATTTCAATGATTTAAAAACAGCTTGGAGCCTGAGATAGTTGCTTGGGCACCCTTCAGTGTAAGAGAAAAAAACATGCACATTGAGCAGCCATTTTCCCAGCTGTCTGAGACACTTCTTTTATCTGAGATGAATGTGTCCCCTCATCCTATAAACATAGGAAGAGCCCAGGTTAATAACTTGACACCAAGTCCTTGCAGGATTGAGAGTTAGGTAAAATACCTCTCCCAACAAGAACATGAATCATAGAATCATGGAATCTTAGAATCAACTAAATTGGAAGAAGGATGAAACAGGGACATCACACCTATGCAGCGGACAGAGCTGGGGCACAGGGATATCACTGTAAGTTGCCCAGGAGCTCTATGGTAGTCTCAGACGTGAGCCCAGATCCTATCAGTAACAAAGCTACAAGCCCTTCTTCTAGCCCTTACAGTGCTGGAAAGAGCAGCTCCACAGAGCTTCGAGAACCAGGGCCCCCTCTCGCCGTGGCATTTCATTTGCTGCTCAGTCCCAAAGTGGAGTCAGGAGGGTCCCTGCTGTGTCTGCAGTTCTCTGTGAAGGATTTCCTACTTCACACACCAAATGCATGTTTGGTTCCCCTAGAAGCAGAATAATTCATTATGTTTAGTAAACCAGGAGCTCAGATGAATCACGCTAACCACTATTAACAGTGGATTAATTGCTAAAAAAGAAGAGAGCTGATTTTAAGGAAAGGGAAGAATAATGAATGACTGCAACATTACCCACAATTAATTATCATGATGGTCAGTTACAAACAATTTAAAGCCATTTTTTTGTTTTAATGCCACTGTTGATACTCACCTTCTGGCTAGCTGTGCTGGAATCTCCCTGCACAGTGTGCTGTCTCATTCATTGTTTTGTGGGCTCATATTCAGAGAACCATTTGGCCTGCAAACTTGCAGGATTATCTGTAAACACAGTGAAAGGAGACAGTGATTGCATGAAACCCACAGAGTGCACCTGCATGCTAATGAGTTAAATGTCATGACGGAAACACAAGACTGATGCTCCGTGCTGCCTTTTAGAAAGAAAGCAATTTACTTCTGTACCATTTTAAACAGAAAATTACAGTATAACTTCTTGTATCAATACATAATTTATTTTGTAATAAATAACTAAACGCATATTTATTGCACCTCTATTTTAATCCACTGTTGTGCTTTTCACAGGTTCTCCCTAGAGGGTACTGCCCTAGAGGTACTGCTCTGATTGTTTATAATATTTGTTGTCTGAGACTGCTGTACACTTGAAGCTTTATAACAATGAAGGTGTTTAGACCAAAAATAGGTTTCATTCCCCTCCAAATGCCCCCAAGTTATTTATTTTGCTATTTTTGTTTTATTTTACCTTAGTCTGAAGGACTTTCTTGTACCAATAGAGAACAAACTGAAGACAGAATGAACTGTAAAGCATATAGCTTTATTTTATTTAAATCTGCATTGCAACTGTGATGGAAATCAACAATGGCAATAAAGTCAGTGCTAAGGCTGTGGTCAAACTTTGATACTTCCACAGTAGTTAGGAACTATAGCACCATAAAGGATACAGGATACATGTCAGTATAAACAGAGCTGTGGATTACAGTATACAGCAATGAAGCATATTTGCAAACTGTTTTCAGACTTCTGCAATTCAGACCCAAAGAGAATGAAAAGAAACTTTCCTTTTCTTCTGTGGTCTGAAGCTTATTTACTTTGGCAGTGACTGAGAGTTATCATAAGATGGCTGTTCGACCATCCGTGTAAAATGAGATGGATTTACTTTATTTACATGGTGGGCCTATCCTTCTTCATAACTGACAAGTGCCTGCAGCACAGAATAACTTCTTGCAGATAATACAAACTGAAAGTGATGGGTAAATTTCTACTTTTTAGTTTTTAAACTGCTATAAAAGTAAAAAAAGGCTACATTCATGTATAGTCTCAGAGAACTTTGGTTATGCATCACCAGCAAATGTCATGGGTGACTTATCATGCCTAGGAGAGTATCCTGTCCCACCAGGTCACACACAAACTGGGGAAGGCAGAACAGTGGAAAGGAACTACCTAATCTGCCATCCAGCTTTGTGCTTAAGCCACCGAGCCATTCCTCAAACACAGAAATAAATAAATTCTTACCATAAATTATGCAGTTGAATTTCTAGCATTGGTAGTGTTGAAAAAATACCTTCAGAATTAGGGGTTGCCAAAAAGAGTATCCCATTTAAATTTAAATAATATGCCACTTGTGCCTCACCCCTGCGTGGCAGCTGTCTCCTAAATGCAGATCACAGAAGGACACATCTAAGCCAGACCTCATGGAAGCAGCAGAATCAGGGGACATGAGCAGGTCTTTTTTGTCTGCTCTTCAAACATCTTACACCCAGTCAAGCTCGCCCCCTGTCAAGCTCACCATTTGTCCTCCAGGGCCACACTAAGCCATGGATTTTATGCAGAGTACAGATTTGCTAGGTAAATAAAGGGTCTAGATCCCACCCTATCTTCTCATTTCATAGAGGACAAGACAAGGCACCCAGTGAGACCCCTTGCAGCAGAGGCAGTGACCCCAAAGTGCAGCCCAGGCAGAGCCATAGCAGGGTGCACAGCAGCCCCATAGGAACATTATTTCACTTCCTGCAGCCCCTATGGCCTGCCTCACTCTGTTGCTGCTTTCAAAGCACTTGTGGGCAGAGGAGGCTCATGTCCCTTGGCCGCAGGTGGGCTGCTTCAGAAGAGCCTCCGGGACGGGACACTGCGCTTTTGTTATCCAGATCCAGCTGTGCTGCTTCCCCTTCCCTTCCTGCACAATAAAGGAAAGAATGAGGAGAGGAAAAAAATCTGAAAATATTTTTCATAAGTCATGTCAAAGTACCTTCCATATGACTAATTCATGGTACCCCAACCCATTCTATGTTTCCATGCTGTCTAGAGCACTTCTCTTTTGGAAGGCAAAAAGAAGGGGAAAAATTCTCTAATAAATATTTCTGAGGTGCAGAGAAAACACATACTTTAGACACATACAGAGCACATACTCTTTCTGCTGCATTTAGATTTCAGGGGAGAAAGCATTTCCACCAAACAGGATCCCAGTTTTGCTCCCACTGCTGTGAGGGGGAAATTGTTAAAGGAAATAAAACTGCATTCATGCTCTTGCAGTAAAGCTGAGAGGATTCTGACCCCCTCCCCATGAGCAGTGCACACTTACAGGCCCTTTACAACCCAAACTCTTGTACACACCAAAGGATTTTAAGAGTGAAGGTTATTGAACCACCAGGCTGACAACTCAAAGCAGTGATAGTCCATTGTGTAAATGCCTGCGTGAGGACTGTTCCAGGTCCTCCTTCAGCACTCTCAGGATGCAAACAGTGCTTCAACACCCAGCATGAGATGATCATTTCTGACTCTTTTGTTTAAAGAATTCCCTGAAGGTGGCCCTGGTCCATCTATTTTTTGGAACAATGTCAGCAATATGCACATTATGCCAGCAAAGAAATGAGCTGTTACTGAATCACAGAAGCAAAAAAGCCATCTGACACACTCAGACCAAAAGAGACAAAGCTATTTTTACCAGGCAGAAATAAATCTCAAATGCAGTAGCTTTCTGTATCTACTGAAAATGCAGACATGTCTTTGATATGTAATAGCTGGGCAGATGGAGAATTCTCCTGAGTGGTTTTTACTGCTGCTCTGGAAAATGGGGCATGACTCTTCCCTCAGCTGGGTTTGCTCATGGGCAGCCCTTGCCTCTCCTCTCTCTCTCTCCCACCTCTTGCAAACTGTATTGTCTGGCAACACTCTCAGGAGTCATACGTCCTGGCACTCCACTGCATTACCTAAACAAATCCTGGTACAGACACCCTACAAGGAGCTGAGAACCTCAACATTCCTGTTTGCCTCAGTCAACCCCCAGAAACAAGCATGCTAGTTAGGATTAGGGACTAATGCAAGTTGCTAGGATTGTGTCCCTAGACACCTCCTGTGTGCTCCTGCTTCCTTGCTGCCTAAAAGGATAGCCTAATTAATTGACTTGATCGAATCTCTTCCGGGGTACAGGGTGTTGATGCATCAGCTAATAAAAACAGAAGCGAAGCTACCACTTACAGGAAATGGCAATCTCAGGAGTAGGCAGGGTGCTTCGTGTTATGTGTCACAGCTCATAATGTAGTGCAGTGGCTGACATCTTTATTAGCTCCTAACTTGTTATATGGTCCTGTGTGTGCGCACATGTGTCTACGTCTGCCTGTGTAGCAGGAAAAGGAAAGAAAAAGCAGATGCACATAAGGTAACTTTAACATCTTAATATAACAGACTTTTTTTGTTTTTGATACTATATATAAAATCTATTGTGAAATAGATATGGAGAGTTTTTAAATATTTTACTATGCATGGACAACAGTGTGTAAGGGGCTTTAAAAAGAATTATATTTTATTGCTGTTTTACTGAAATTCTTTTAAAAAATACACATTTGTAAGCATTTGGCTTAAAAAAGTTTTTACAGATTCTGATGGTATAATGAGGTCAAACTGCAATCTTGCAGAGCAGTACAGTCTAAATGAACTAATGGAAACTAATTTCAACCATTTCCTGTAGAGCATAACTGTTAGAATATATCACCTCCAAATGCAAAAGAAAATGATAAGCAAAGACTTTATTCATCTAAGACCCACCACAGGGCTAAAGAAAAGGGTACATGCTGCTTTTTCAAAATGTCAGAAATCCATTTCACAGTGTTAATGATCTCCCAATGCCCACTTCATATTTAGTCAGTGAGCTGCTAACGTCTTCTCAGAAAAATAACCTGTCTGATACTTATCGTACCTGTGTGTTGTTCAGTTGGGTGAACCAAGTCTAAATGAGAAAATTTTGAAAAACTAAACAATGTGACTACTCAAAGCTAAGCACACATAAAACCGTTCAGTAGGGTCAAAGCAAAACTGAATATTCATTCCAGGGAGTATTTAGCTGTGTCATCTGCTCTGCTGCCATTTTAGCTAGTTATCCTGCAAAAATCTTCTACAGATATATCTCCTCCCATTCTGAATTATCTTGCTAAGGACCTTGGTCCCAACCTTCACTGATTCCATAAGAGCATTCCAAATTCTCTACTTTTCAAAGGTTTTTACCGCTCTTTTGTTCATCTGTTTCAGCAAGTGAAATTCTGCAAGCTAGACTAAAACCACACCTGCTTCAATAGACACTGTGCAAGCATCTTCTTAGAGCTCTGCAAATTCATTTCCATATTGACCTAATTAACATTTCTTTTATTTAACATCTAAGTGCCCATAAACCAAGATTAAGTTAGCTAAATACCATGAAGCATCCGTGGTATTTCAGACAAGACCAGCAAACTCATTTAACCACTGACCTCAAGCAGGCACAAGCCTCAGATTTTGGAACAGAAAGACTTAAAGTGATTATGCTCTTTTATGCTTTTTTAAGGAATTTATGCTTTTTAAAGAATGTGAACTTACTTTCACAGAAAGCATTTCAAGAATTAGATAAGGCAGCCTTACAGAACCAAAGGTTTCTGATAAAATAGTATGCTTATTCATACTCTCTTCCCAGAAATGCAATAGCTCTGATACTATAAATTTTAATAGCAGTTTATGATTCTTTTTTGCCCTCTGTTTTGGAACCTGTTTCAAAAGCTTAAGATTTAATCTGTGAATTATTTTTAAAGAGAATTGTGGTGATTGATGTAAATATTAGAGACTGCATTGTTTTTTAAGGTTCTTCTTTGTTAGATGCTGTCTTAGAGCAACATCTAGTGGCACACTTAGCTCTGCATCCTCCCTCAAAGTCACTTGTGATGCAAGAGAAGATTACAATAATAATTAAGTATTACAGGTTTATACACACGCAGGTAGACAGACACACACTGTAGGAGTCATTATCCCCAGCCAGTGTGGGGAACCATTTACACACCTTTGTAGCACTTTCATTATATTTAGTGTGCAATCATTACAAAGACTGAACTTAGACATCCAACTTCCTAAGAACTGTTGTGCATCTTACCTTGTTTTTTGCAGCTGCACCCACGTTTAAAACTTTACTTTTTTGTCTTAAATCATCCAAAAGAAGTGTATTTTCTATATAAATTTCTGCACTTATAAAAGAAAAATATACATGAAAATTCTTTCCTGATACAGCACTCCCTTTATTTGTGTAGCTAAGAAATATTTGCACAAAATTTGGCACTATGACTCAAGCAGTTAGTTACTGTTTGATTTCACTAGGAATCAGTACTATTCAATTTATTTCATGTTAAATCAATTTCAATTATGTGCTTGAGGAGCTGTGTTTGTACCTTAAACTATTGTGGCAAAATTGCTTTGGTCTCTTTCAGTTGCTTTTCAAACATTCTCAGTAAAAAACCTACTTTGTAAGTTTTTCAGTTTTGGCCATACCCTCTGAAGAGGCAAAAAAGGATAATTATTATGATTTTTAGACACATTAAGATACTACTTAAGAACAAAAATCTAAGAGAATGTTACTCAAATTAAGGGACCAAAATAGCTAAAAAAGAAAAATAAATGAAGATTTCAAAAGATAAATTTTCAGTAATAACTAAGGTTTTTTTTCCCTTACAATTTTTTAAAGACATTTTTAATTAGTAAAAAACAACGTTCAATTATATACTTTTTTTTTTTTTTAGGTAGCTAAAACCTGCAAACTGACAGGAAACATCAAGGCGACATCATGTGTAAGACTTTCACTGAAATGTTATGCTATCTTAGCTGCTCTTTTTCAAGTGCCGAAAGATTCTTCACCCCTTCATTCTGAGTTAGCGGTTTTGTACAGTATTTAGTTCGTTCGAAGCATAAAAACTGAGTCGGATTACAAGACGATACTTTGTCTTCCTCATCCAATCTAGAAACAAAAACCAGCCATAAAATACTGAAAGCTAATTATTTTAAATTCTTGGGGAAATTGTAACCATAAGCAACTTGTTTAATTTACTAGCTACAATTAATACTTTCTCATTAAGAAATTGGTTGGCTCAAACTACAAAATGTTTTAGTTTAAAAATATCACGAGTCTATTTAAAGTAATTTTATTTAATTAATAAAAGGCTTTAAAAGATGTGTTTTATGCACTTAAATAGAATTCCAATTTAATAAATTTTCTATTTCCATCCACAGTGATTTGACACAAAGAATAAATAAGAGTATCAGACAATAAAACAACAAATGTCATTTGACAATTTAATGATAAAATGTTAAATTAAATAGTAGCAGTGTAATGTGTGGTTTACATTTAGTTGCAAATCAACATGTCTCTATAGTTAGCAACAAATAACAATCAAGTATTTCAGGAAAAAAAAATAATTTGAACGTAAAACAACAAGGCAAGACTAAACCCAGTAATTAGTTCAATCAAGATTTCTTGCCACATGATAGAAATTGTGGCTGAAAAGACTTGGTGTATTACTTCTTGCATACGCATTCTATATAGACTATTTTTAAGCAACAGTATTGCATTTTTGATGTTTTTCAAGTTTCTTCAAATCTAATTGAGCCCAAAAACAAATTCTTAACAGCATGTCCATGTGCTTGTCACAGACTAAATAATCCATGACAAACATCGCACCAACTCAATGACAGAAACGAAGTGCAAGTGGGAAAAAAGGGGAAGAAAAGGTACCAAAGCTACAGAAACCCTCAAAATAAAATGCTGCAGAACACACATGTTCAGAATACCTACTTGAACAACATTTTTAAACCACAATATATTGTTGAATCCAGTACAACCTAAATCCTAAATTCTGGGTCCTCCATATCATTCTGGCATGCTAGACGATCTCTGTGAAACCTTAGGAAAGGATGACCAATTCTGCTTCATGCACATATTAAGGCACACCTTTAAAGAGTTACAATATATCTGTTCTCTGGTGAAAGAAGGTGTCCATACCACTGACCTTTAGCCGCCTAGTTTAAATGACTGTTCTCTTCAGGTGCTTGCCAATAGCTAGTGGAGAGAGAACATTGCCCTTCCTGGAGGTGACTCACACCACGTAAATCAGACCTCTCTGGGGAGCTTGACAAAAGGAAGAGTTTGGTTAATAGGTTGGTCATATCTGCTGCCTAAGACTGGATGATGTGAACATTTCATTAAATCTTCTCAGATTGATTCAGCTGCTCATTATGAGCTATTGTACTTCAACAATTTGAAGTGGAAAACTTGGTTTGGTTTGAAACATTTCCCTTTCCTCCTATCTGGACAAAAAAGGATTTACTTCATATATTTAAATAGGATTATTTTATAAATCAAAGGCAGCTGAAAGGATTCTGCTGAATCCAGATACTCTCTCAAGTGTGGAAAGCTATGTCATAAAGGTGAATGTTACAGGAATTAATGAAAGTACAAAACCAGAATTTTATAACAGAAACTGATCTGAAGCCACCTGATGACGTCTCTGTAAAGCATTAGGTTGAAGCCCTTCTCAGATACACCTCTATTTAAGCATATATGTAGTGTGAGCATCTCTGGAAGTTGAATTATTTGGTCTGACAAATTTGTAGGAGATTATAAGCATATGGATAAAGACAACCTGAGAATATGTAACTACTACAGCTTAATGCATTCAGAATTCTTTCTGATAAGTATTATATTGCAATCCCTTCACCTTTTCACTAATCTAGTGTAAGAGGAAACAGTATTTAATCATCTGCAATGTTCAGTATCTGAGAGAATTCACAAAATTGCAACCTGAACATTATAAATTCAGGATGGTTCTGTTTTTCTCAAGATCATTGTCATTAGCTTAGTTTTGTCTGTGATCTTTTTTGTCCTTATCACAGTCTGTACCACAAGGAAGAGATCAAAAATTCTGCTGTCCCCAGACCCTGTGGAAGAAGAATTAACTGTCTGCTAGCTTACCCTGTGTCACGAAGTTTAGTGACCTGACAGTACTGTTTTCCATATTTGAAACCTCAGAAATAGGCAAGTTTTGTTCCAGAGCTTTACCCAACTTTCTTCTCTACCCTTCTCAAAAATATTTGAAACTTGAGAATGCAGTCATGCAGTATATCATTTTCCTCTCCTGACTTTCAGAAATGCAAAATCAACACATTTGCAGCTGAAAGGACAGAAATAGAACAGAGGTACGAGGTCATCACCTGACACTAGCCAGTAAAGACAGAGAAACGGAGAATAAGAAGTCATCCAAAAATACCGAAACCAAGTAATAAATCTCAGGCACATGTTAGGACAAACAGAACAGATGAAGAACAGAGAAAAAGACTGGGGGGGGGAAGATACTAATGGGTAGGGGGGCTGGTGTAGATAATTTGTGCTGAACTTTCAATTCCCTCTCCCTCAAAATAATAAAAAAAAAAAAAAAAAAAAACAAAAAAAAAACAAGATTATTTATTTCCTATTTATCTCAAATCCCACCACAGACTTCAATCCTGAAGTATTCCAAATAAAGTTCAGAAGGTTTGGAACAGCTTTTCCAAATGCACATATCTTCTCAAGCAAGCACTTCCAGACCTTAAGGGCTCAGCTCTACTGTTTGTCATATGCTCAACAGATCCTCAGTCCCCAGCTGACTATAAAGTTTGGCCAGCTCTTTACAGAAAGAGAACTGTGCCATCCCTCAGACTTCGGTTTTTGGAGACAACTGATACAGAGGGTTCTTTTAGTACACATCTCGAGATGCCTTTAAAATGTCTAATTTTCAGAAAGTACCATTTTTCTTCTACGTTGGATGTACCACAGCTACACACTTAGAATTATGAAATGGTTTTGATATTTTGTTCTACATAGCTCCTTTCAAATAGGCTATTGTAAGATGGCATCACATCCTACATCTTGAAGCTTAAACGAGCGTTCACTGCAAAGTATGGAGTCCTCCAGAATTAAAACTTCACTCACCACTTTGTAAGGAGACAGTGACTCAGGGATTAGTGTTAATGAAATAACCCAGTTAGTTACATTCTTTGCAAAGCATGATAGTAAATTGCTTCACTGAGCACAGAGTTTTTGTTATTAGTGATAGACAGGTGATGAAATTCTCATGCACTAAGGCAAGTTTATGAATTTATGTCACCATCTGATGCTATTATTTGGAAAAATCTAATCAATTAATGCAGGTTTTAGATATCTAACTGTAAATAATTATTGATCATGTGATCTCGTTCAAAATTGCTCACTAAATAAAATCTACTGGGTATGCCCAGTCATGTACATGGGTGTGTGTATATATATAAACAATCACTTGGTAGCTCTTCAATGCAAAGTGTATTTGCATATATATGTATACAAAAAGGAGCATGAGATCAGAAAAAAATGTCATATAGCTATATCATTATAAAAAGGATGTCTTATTATTTGGCTTTATCTGGTTGTGTTTCACAGACTCAGGCTAATATTCTGCATTTACAGACATCCTAGCAATGTAGTGTAAATTCACATTGAATACATCTAAAAGTGGCTACTCAGTACGTACTCTCATGGCAATGCTTTATAAAATGTTGAGTGTCATCAGCTCCTGAATTGAAAAGATTTATTTGCTTTTCATGTTGAATAGAGTCTAAAAGAAGTTTAAGGAACAATTGACCCTGAGCAGAGCTGCAGCAAAGTCTTCTGGGCATCAAGCAGAAGGCAGCTCAAGATTTCCAAGATAACTCAAATTGTCTCAGTTATGAAAAACAGCAACATAGCTCAATGTGGACTGAAAGACTCAAGAGGATTTTCATAATTAAGACTAAGAGAAAAGCTGTTTAAAATACAGTTAAATCTCCACTTCCATATGCTTGGCAGAAAAAAAAAAATCAATACAGATTTGGTTTTTGTATTATTTTCATTCTTATTTTAATTTTTAAATACAGTTCTTCAAACTTTATCCACACTGGCATTCTTGCTGAGTGAAAGAGAAGAAAAAATGAATTGGTGCTGGCATGTCAGGGTGGATGTGCCTGGTAGCTGAGCATCCTGGCCAGCACCTAATGATGCACAGTCACACATCTCAGGTTGCAACCCTGCCAGGAGTGGGAGCAAGGGGTCCCTGAATGATGCAGTTAGAGCCTACAATATGCACCAGGATTAATATTCTACTGCCCTCTTTTGCTTCTGTGTCCATGAACACCTACAAATCACATGTTTAGGACAACTTTCTCTGAAAACTGAAAATCTCGGTCAAGTCAGTACCCGAACACAATAGGAGGTTTGAAAGTCTATTTCTGCTCACCCACTTCTCAGGCAGTTTTGAACTTTGTAATTCCTGGATATACAGAGACTTCATCCTATGTGTCTGTGCTGAATGTGCTCAGGTGTCATCCAAGACCTATCCAAAGTCTTGATAAGCAATTAACGCTAGAAAGAAAAATTGCAGCCCGCAGATGGCACCCATTCCCCCTGTGATGGATTTATTTCAAGGATACTGAGTAGGGTTCACTGTTTCCTATCAAGTGACAGTGCTATGCTTGGGAACAGGACAGCTCTGCAGGGTGGTAAGAGCCTTGTCTCCTGAGGCTTCTATTCACTGTGCCACATTGTCAGTAAATTCACAGGGACAGTATGTGAGATGTTGGACAGCAGTGTGTTCAGCCAATGGCATACTGAGCTGAGCACTAAGCTGCTGATAGACAGGCTTGGTCCACACTAGCTGGATAAATTCCCTTTCTGGGGCAGGTAACCTGAATGAATACCTTACAAAAACTTTAACATATGACATAGCAAGCAGCATCTGCTCAGGACGGGCCCAAAATAAGCTCATGCAATTCTTTACATGTGCCCATTAAGTAATAGTATTGAAAATGAGTCAGTGGGAAAAAAATACCAGGGTTGCAACACGATGGATACAAAAACCTCACCACTGAATTGAGGCACTGAATGAAGAATTACAATTGGATTGTTGTACAATGAATTAGGGTGAGCTAATTTTTATTATTTTTTTTCCCCAGAAAGAAATATATATTTAAACTGAAATTAGAAAATGTCTATTTCTCTGAGATGTTCATTTAAAGTCAATTGAAAAACATGTTGATAAAGCTGAAATGTTTAGCTGTTATAATAAATTCAGACTTTTAGACCATCTCGAGGAATTACCTATATAACAATCCTTTGTTAAAAGCAAAATCGGTGCACTTAAGTTCCTTCATTATATAACCCTTGTTATATAATATGTGTGAGCATATAATATATATATAAATATATCTGTTCTGTTTATTTTTATGTAGGTTATACATTTACGTAAATCATGAGGTTTTTTACCTTAATCATTTAATTATGAGAAATCATGTTTCATAATATTTCTTCATTCTATGCAACAAAACTTGCCAATGATCCCCATGCACTTTTTTCACATGAAGGGCAAAATATTCTTGAAACCAGCTGAGTTGCCCAGAGACTTGACATTCCAGCTTCTGGTGATTTTAGGTCAGGGAAAAAATCAATAGCTAAAGAAATGCCATTTGATTACTATTGTATTTATTGCTTCTAAAAAGGAAGAGGGTTGTTGAGATCTGATGGCTCAGTGAAATAGGGCAAGCTGAGGAGCACAGCCTGAGCTATAAAAGGCAGTAGCTTCTGTGGGCCAGGCTCTTCTGCATGTGGGTTACTACGAAATATGAAATGCCAGTTGCAGCTGTTGATTGACATTGCAGTTGCCCATCAGAGAATGTCTAAAACACTTTAACTGCTCATTAAGTCCATTAAACTCCAGAGCTGCGGTGACAGTAATATGTACTCAGCACCAGTGTAAACACAACATGTAAGTCACATGCTTTTATTTTCAGGCCATTATTTCAAATTTGGCTAATAAAGAATGAATGCTTTTACATCAGTGGATTCCAAGGTTGAGCTGCTTTATAGCATGCAAACCCAATCACCTCAACTGGCTGTGTTCCCACTGGCAAGGTGAAAAGCTGGCCATTAAATTGCTGTACAAAGTGATTGTGTGACTGCTGGCAGTGTTCAAGTTAAGGTTGTGTCAGCAATAGCCTTTCCATTACAAACTCCCATTTTTCAGGGGGTTTTATGCCTTGAGGTAAAATCCAATTGCAATTCTTCATTCAGTGCCTCAACTCAGTGGTGAGGTTTTTGCATCCATCATGTTGCACCCCTGGTATGTTTTTCTCACTGATTCATTTTCAGTACTAAACACAAAATATTACAAAATGGGTACATGTAAAGAATTACAGCAAGCAGAATGAGCAGTACTTCTGCCATTTTTTCTGACAAAGAAATGAGAAAGAGGCCTCAAACTTCCTACCATATCAGCAAAACTTCCCATTTCACCTCAGGGTATCTATCATGCATCAGGTATTCTAAGTTAAAAACACAGTGGAGGCAAAATCTGCACTCTTGTGCAGTTACCGTGTGCAGAGCCTTCACTTGTATTTTTACCTCAGGCTACCTGAAATACATAGTACCCTGAGGTAAAACAGCTACGGAGATACTAAAACAAGCCCTAACAAGGATCCCAATCCTGCCAGCAGTTACAGATAGGCTTATTCTCAAGGAGGCATTAGTGGCCCGAACATCACAGTCCTTAGGATGAATGGACAGACCGTAGTGCTTCTCCTTAATCCCAATGCCAGAGGCAATTGAGCATGCAGACCAGTTGCATGTAAATAGCTGGCTGGTGCCAGGAGCAGCCTGCAACAGGACAACATTGTTTTCTTGTTTCAGCTTAGATGATCCTTTGTCTTGCCAGAGCAAGCGTTGTTATGTTCTTAGATGGTGGTTAATTGAAAGTCAGTAGTAGAGTTGATAACTAAGATGTGTTCTATATAAGAAGAAGTTAACTGAAAAATAAACAAACCATTAGGTGAATAGGGCTGACAAGAGGAGAGAAAAATCTCTGTCTCTACCATTACCTGCCACTGCCTGTATGCCTAACCGGCATAATGGCAGCACCCGCTATGCTTCCAGGACTGCCACATTTCAACAAAAAGTTGACAGGGCCAGATACAGTTACAAAAGCCACATAGGTTTCCATTGTCATCTTGCACCTATAACTGAGTTAATTGGTCTGCTGTACCCGTAAAAAGAGTACTCCAAACACAGGCTGCTTCTGCGGCAAGGCAAGGGCATGGTATTGTTCACAATGCTTCTAATGCAACACAAATTCAAAAGGTTATGTAGGCAGGACAGCAACAAAACCAGTTGTGTCTGAAGTTCCAGCACTTTCAGTAGCTTGTGATTTGTCTATTCAAACCTCTTTATCACAGTTACAAAGAGAATTAATGGAGAAATCTTTGTCTGCACTTTTTAATGACAAAATGTGGTCAGTGAACACTTCCTGCAAGTGATAATTTAAATTTGACAACATTGGGGCTTTTTAATTCCTGTAAAGAAAAAAAAAATCAACAAAACACCATATTTTGCTTTGGTTTGAAATGACTCCAATAAAAGCATTTAATTTCTGTTTTGAAGCTGAGGCTTGGCATCTATACACAGCTTCATACAACCAAGTTCTGCCACTCAGGTGTGAGGCTCAGTTTCTCTTGTTAAAACCTTTTCATTTTCTACAAATAAATGTTCCTGGAGCAAAGACTTGAAAGTCTGGCTGAACGACTGTAAAGAAATTATTCAAAGAGAAACAAGTCCTGCAGACAAGAAAGAGATTGAATCTGTAGCTGAGAGGTTTGCACTGAGAAGGAATTGAAGATCAGAGCCCTAGCAGATCAGTTCAACGTTTTTCTGCACAGACTGTTGCTGAACTTTGACAGCACAGTTAGCATTGCCTGGAGAAGAGAGACACCCTCAAGTCACTTACAAATTAAAGACTTGACCCTTCCAGCATGTAGTCTTGTATACTGTATACAACAGTTACCTTCAGTCCTCAAGAGCTAGTGGCATGCTTTGCTGCTGAGAGATACTGCGCAGTGCTGCTTCCCACTTTAATTATTTCAATTATTTTAGGGCAACATCAGCAACATTCAAGACACATTTAAATAAGACTTTTCATTGTGAATGGAATGAAGTGTTTAGTGGGAATGCCATCAGCGCAGCAAACAAATATCCTGACCTTGAAAATTTTCATAGCCAGTGAATACAAGACTGAATACAAATATTTATTTAGATGAAAATTTACTGCACTTGGCTTTATCTTTCTGAGTTACCACGTTTCAATTTTCTTAAATATGCTCAGAAACCATGGTTTGTGACAGAAAGGAGACAAGTGGATATTGTTGCCATGGAAACAAAAACATTTTTCTTCTGCTCCAAAAATGTTGTCTATTAGAGAACAGTGAGGAAAAAAAATAACGTATGTGCATCATTAATTTTTCTCCCTGTCATGTTTTTCAGATTTCAATAGATCGCTTCTGTTAGGGTTTTCAGAAACAGAGATACTTAACCACAGTAGGAATCTTTACAGGCAATGGGGTGCACCTTTACTAACGCAGTGAAGCGAAGGTGCGTTTCTGCTAGCTATGCCCATGCTTCAGTAGGGAATTTATTTTCTCACTTGCTGGTGTATTGGATAGGACATTCATACAAGAGTTAGATCTGCATTTTATGTTTGGGGCTTAGAGTTATTGCCTCTTGATATATTGCTTTTAGCTGGCCAAATAAAAATGAGAGGTTTTTTTATGAGCAGACAGTTTGTTAAAATGCAGGCGATCATTGTTTTTTCCCTAAAAGCTTTGCCAGCTTATTCTTTTCCGGACTGAGCTCTTTCTCTTGTTTTATATAAGATAACCCTGCACTTTAATCCCAGAAATAAAGCTCTAATTTTCTTCAACACTGCTCTGAGTTTTGGCATTCAACAAAATTGGAGTTTTACCCTCACTCTCAACAGAACTATGATCCCCTTCCTATACGTCTAAGTATAAAAAGCACCTAAGAACTGCCTTCACTTAAATTACATTTCAGTCAGCTTGATTTTTAGGCAAGAGAAGAATTAAAATGCTTCTTTTTAATTAACAAATGCACATATTTTTATGAAACTTTCTACTTTATCCTCACATCAGTTTGTGAAAGGTACACTTCATTGCTGGTAGGGAAGCACAGTAAAATGCTCAAGTATCTTCCACTGTTTCAGTGCCCTCTGCTTTGGAAGAAATAGATACTTTGTGCTCCTGTTGTCTTTCAAGAGTATAATGTAAGTAATTATGTGATTACTTATTAGCTTTTTGTTGATTTGAGCTTATTTGGTGCAGTCACGTGTGATTCTGCAACACATACTCTATTATCTCTTTGATTTTTTCCTAATTAATTGAAGAGTCTGATCATCTACTTCCAACTAGTTTTTAAGTACCCTCAATTATTTTTTCTTTGGGAATTGATTTAGAGTTGAAACATGTCTCAACTAATTGCAAAACATAATACCACAAAATTGTAAGAATTAACAAATATTAATGCACACTTATCTATCCTAGATACCAATATTTACACACACACAGAGAGGATGCTGCTACAGGCTGAAATTTTGAGACAGCAACAAGGCAGTTTACCCAAAGTCTGTATTCCTCTAGTAAATTCAAATCAGCATGAGGAATACATCCCATTCAGACTAGCTGTTCTACATCTACTATGATAACAGGACTTTCTAGGTGACCCTTACGCTAGCAGAGGTTGTGCTTCTTTTTTGTATTACTCAGTTAACATTCAGTGTGAGCTGTTTCCCCACCACGCTTTTAATGCTGTATTAATCTCAAAAAAAAAAAAAAACAAAAAAACAAAAAAAAAACCACCCACAAAACCAAAACCAAAAAAAACAACCAAAAAAAAACAACAAACAAACAAAAAAAAAAGCATAAGAACAAAACACATATACTTCTAGTTTCTCCTGTTTGTAATTCAAATGATGTGTTATAAATTTACCAACTCATGCGAACCGACACCAACTCATATTCTGTGCACACCATAAATTTTCACAGGAAAAAGGGTGTTTAGAAACACTAGAGCTGTTTGAAAATTAAGTGGTATTATTTTTCAGTATTGTCCCTACACAAAGTTTAGCTACCTCACAGTATCAATAATCCAGCTCTACAGTATCAGAATACTGTACTTCATCAATGATTAAAAGTCACTTCCTCTTAAAATGTATCAAGCTCTCATTTTTATGTGGATGGATATTACCACACCAGAAATCAACTGCTCACTGAGAAAAAGTGGGATAATAAGAATAGGAAAACCATTCAGACAAGTCAAACCAATGCAAATGCAAACCTCTTGCCAACTTCTTGAAAGACATTGACAATCAGAAGTATAAGCACACTGGTCCTACATTTCCCCAGAAAATAAATGATGGCAGATGTTCATCTGGCACTGACACATCAGGTAGCCATCACTTTGGGAGGACAGTTTCTCTCTGAAAACTGGGTGCTTTTAAAAAGAGAAAGCATTTGAACACCAAGGTGCCCAGAAAGATTAATTAATTTTGTAAATACAGATTTTGCCTCTTTCTCAAATCTCTCATTCTTTCCTCTTGGCATGTGTCTTTTCTTTCTTGTTCAGTCTGAAACCAGAAAAAGGGGGAAAGAACACTATGGAACTAGAATCATGGGTATATATACACATATTAATTGTATACATCCATATCAGGAGGCAGGTCAATTTTTAGATGCCATTTTGATGACTTCTTGTTTTTGTTTTTGGTTAAAGATCTTCAGAAGATTTTCAGAAAATACATTTACACATAGCAGAGACACCAAGAGGCTTCATTTTTGTCTGGTAAGAGAGACAGAAATGAAATAAAAAGCAAACATGGTTTTCAAAGGAGAAAGCCATAACTCTATTTCTAGTCCACATCTTTAAACATTGGGTCTCTTCTTGCCTCCAGGAATGTTGAAGGGGAAGCATAGGAGGCCTGAGAACTCTGGTTTGCTGGACGGGCATTAACAATGGCCAAAATCATCCTGGATGAGGGAAAGAGAGGATTTTGCATCATTTCGCAACTTTTGCCTTGCCCTGTACTTTCCGGCAGCAGAGAGCGAGTCTTATGCAGACAGTTCGTTGAAAAAACTCTGCTGATTTGCCTTAACTGTCACAGCCTCCAAAAATTCAAAGTGTAAATTAGACAGAAAGTAGAATCAAGAGTTGTGTGGGCCTGTGTTGGAAGGCACACTAAAGCAGCTGGGTCTCACATTGCAGAAAGAGATCTTTGACAACCTTTCTATACTCTAAAAAGGTACATCACTGAGTAATCTGGAGCGACCTTTAGCCATTTTTAGCCTGCTCACACCAGGAGGGTGCTAAGTGCCCAGGACTGGAGTGATGCATCAGCCTGGTGCCTGACACAGGCAGAGCACTTAACCCAGGCAGTGACAACCCCAGGCGGATTCCTATTACCAGAACTTAGCTCTGTTTTACAGAAATTTAAATTACAGAGCATTATTTAATTTTCATAGAAACACTTTGCATAGGAAAGTTTAGGATCTTGGATTGACTGCCTCCTAGCCATAAGCATGCTGGCATCAAGGAGCCTGTGAAGGCAGGAAAAGCTCCTCACAGGGTGAGCTGGTTATGCTAATCATGTGCATGCTCTGCTTCTGTTTAAGCACTTTCTAATCTTATTGTAGTGAAGAGCAGGGATTGCATGTGTTTTTATTCACAGGAACAGTATTATCAGTCCGTGGGAATGCACCGCAGAATGATAACTACAACAGACTATAGAGATTTTTGAGCCAACTTTAAACAAGCAGCTTGGGTATCAGAAAAAGCCTGGTGTGGCAGCCCAGAGCTCAGTGCAGCCTAATTTAATCTGTTTAATTGTGTGTAGCTGGCATGGAAAGCAAAGCTAGGTTTTATCAGATGTACCTAAATGCTTCCTAATAACCTGTGCTTTCATCAGTGCTTTTTCTACTCCTTGTTCTTTGAGAGCAGTACTTAGCAGTTTATAGTCCTTCAGAGAGATGGCTGACTGCAGTTGTGAAGCAATCATAGAGAACAGTGACTCAGATTTCTTCCTTTTTAGATATTCAGGCCCAAATGCCACACATTGATAACAGAAGTAACTTATACTCAGATACTACATGGCAGGAAAATTCAGTCTAATTGTCATGTCTTAAAGAATAAAAGGAAAATTGTCCAGTCACCATCTTACCAAGACCCTGAAGACATGCAAGGCTGATTGGCTTAAGATAGTTATCACGTCTATACCTGGTACCACAGGGACCAAGCCAGTACTGCTCCCACTCTGCAGGCTCTGGAGCATCACTAAGAATACCAGACTGCACTCCACTAACATCTGTGCACCTGGGTGCCTATAAAGAAGCCTGCTGTGTGTCTAAAAACATCATCACCTGCTAGAAACACAATGCCCTGCACCTTTCAAGGGCTCATTTGAGGCTGCGCACAGAGCTTCCCAGCAGACACCAGAAAGAAGCCAAGGTCAGAGATATGTTACTGGCACACTGGGAAGAAAGACTTCAGAGGAAGCAGAGGTTCACTGTGTTTTCTGCATCGGCACACATGGTGTCAAAGGAAGGCTTTATACCTTCCTCTACTGCATATGAGACATCAACACAAAGTTAATAGAGCTTTGTCCTGCATTTACATTTGCCAGACTCCATCCTCTGTCTGCAAGTTCCCCTTACACTATAGACATAGGGGTATATAGCTGGAACTGGCCTGCCCAGAAATTAAAGGGAAAGTAAAATATACCAAAGTGACAACTGGGCATGAGAGGATCTCTTTGGCAAACATCCCCTGCTCAGCACTCTCTAGAAAAAAGCATCAGGTATTTTTCAGGAGATGGAACAAATCTGGATGAAATCATGGGGGTAATTTCTAAGGTCCAAGTGCAGGAAAGAAAACAGTAACTAATCAAAAAGATTAAAAAAAAATAGAAAATTCTTAAGCATATTTCTTAGCCAAATAAAATATGTGACCATGCACTGTGGAGAATGGAACACAGGGACATCCATAAAAAAAATCCACTTTTAATGGGACCTACGGGAGGTGAGGCTGTAAAGGCAATAGCTGTGGTATAGCTCTGGCAGGCACATCTGCAAAACACTGAATCCGGGCAATCTGGAAAAACACTGAAAAAATGCACAAAACAGCATAAAGCCTTCCTAGCCTCCTTCCTAGATCCTGCTTTTGATCATGTTATTAAAACTAATCTTTCCTGCCAAAGTGCAACTTGATCTAGACACAGAAATCCCACTGACATTAGGGTAGAACATGGTCAGACATTTGTTACTGCAAATTGCAGAGTACCAATGATTGAAGATACTATGTTATTCCATCTGTAATTACTATATAATTTGCAACATTACAAGAAGATGGTAGTGTAAAAGACAGAAATTAGCATCTCGTGGCTATTCTGTAATAACATGGAATATGCTGTGTAGATTCTTGGTCAAATTTTAGCCTATAATTATACAGCATTTTACATAGTAGCTTGTCTGCATCCAGTAGTATATACAAGAAACCAACAACAAGGACTCATACATGCATATCTGAAGTAGAAGCTTCTAAAAATCTCTTCTCTAAAGCTTTCTGGTAAATTTCTAATACTTTTGAAACTATTATTTGTTACATTTTGCATGTTTTTAAAATAATCACATAATGTCTGAAGACTTAGATGGGATTGACCTAGATGGGTCTCAGCCTCCTACTGTTCTAAAGTTTCTTAAAAGGATAATAGTGCTATTCTGAGAGCCGGAAAATGTATTGGTTTCAGAGGCTGTGAAGAAAAATGCCTAAACTAAGTATCTTGTCTACTTTTATTTCCTTGTTTTCTCAATACATCTTATCAGGAAGACTACTTCAAAACAGGCATTGTAAATTCTGTGGATGCCAGAATAAAATACTCCAGGTCCATAGTTCACTCTCAGAAGATGAAAGAGCCCAGAGAATGGAGAGTCCATGCTGTGTTTTCAATAGGTACCTCAGGAACACATGCAGCTCCGTTCTGAAATGTGCCAACCTTGCCCATGCACTGTGAATTTATGGGTTTGTTTGCAGAGTGAAATTTACAGATCATGACTATCCGAAGCCCTCAGCTCACCTTAAAGCACTTGACACACCCAAGTACCACGAAGGTAGCAAGCAAAATTGACAGGGAGGGCACAGGCATGTAGCAGGGATGGAGAAGAGGTGGTTAAATGAAAGCAAGCTGTTCAGTAGGGAGCAGATGTGGGATGGCAAATGGCTGGCCTTCATGCTGCACCGAATTTAACAGCGTCACTTCCACTGGCTTCTTCAGGTGGGACGTTGGGCTCAGAAGTGATACCCAGACCTCCCAAGGGACAGGTGCATGTCAAATTGCAGATGAGGGAACATACCACAGTCACAGCAGCAACCTCTACCATACGTCTTAATTATTTTACCAATAGAGTGGAGAGTTGAATATAAATAATAACCTGGGATTTGTGGTAGAGATCTAAAGACCTTCATGTGGTTTATCACCACACTTAAAGTGGTGTTGTCCCTCCATAAACTATTGCAACTGTTTATCTTCAAAATAAGAGGCTTGTCAAAAAAAAAAAAAAAAAGAAAAAAAGAAAAAATATTACTGTAATTTTAGAGCAATGTAAAATAGTACTGATCTACTGCAAAGCACTCTGCTAGTAGATCACAATGCATCTTAAAAGAGGGATAAATATCACTGTTCCCACTTTGAAGTCTAGCATTTTTCCCCATACAGAATGCTTAGAGAGGGAAAAAAAAAGGGTTGTTTTCTAGTTTATTCAAAAATGTGCAAGTCAGGTGACAAGAGACAAAGCTTTTCACTGCGTTTTCTCCATCCCCAAAAAAAAGAGATAGAGCCCAGCACTAAGAATGT
Organism: Amazona ochrocephala; assembly: GCA_039720435.1. Taxonomy (NCBI): domain Eukaryota; kingdom Metazoa; phylum Chordata; class Aves; order Psittaciformes; family Psittacidae; genus Amazona; species Amazona ochrocephala. The sequence goes on from CM077878.1 coordinate 61,690,545, forward strand.
CTTCTGAAGCCTGGTTGTATGAAGCTAGGTGAGTACAATAAGGAAGCTTTACCATGTTTTTCGGTCTCATGTTTTCCCTTAATTTCCTATTAGTGGTTTCTACGTGAACAGCAGATTGGATTCAAATTCTCATGGGGTTTTTATGGCATATTTCTTCCCCATTTGGGAGCTTAGAGATGAGGCAGTACCTTCCAGAAAGCCAAGTACAGAGCTTCACAGAGATGTACTTTGTACACAGTCTGTACACAGACTTTGCATCACATCAGGCCAGAAAGGGTAGACAGAAGTGAATGACACATCTGTCATCCTCCATTCCAGATCCTTTGCAGGTGAGAGGGGTGAAAACCTGTTTCTTTGCTGTTCTCAGACAGATCCCCCGTTGTTGCAAACACACTGTGTTATCTGTCTGATATTTGGGATGTTGCCAGGGTCAGAGGAACATGCAGTATGCCTCTGCTCCCAGGTACCTGCAGCTATGCCAGGATTTCAGGATAACTGTAGCCTTTCCTCATACGTATCTGTTAATAGCCGAATTGACCTTCCCAAAGTAGTGGCGGGAGAGGTATGATCTGAGTCTTTTATCAAGACTTCTCCCTTCTTACAGCAGCAGGAATTTTTTGTCTCTAATATTGTTCCAGCTAGTCTGACAAGATACTAAAGGTCAAGTGTTCAGTTTTGTAGCTGACACAAAATTAGCTAGAAATTTTTTGTTATTTTCCTCACAAAAAGGATATAGCTCTGATGAGCTACCAGAATCACCTTAGAAAGGTGCTGCATCACAGTGATGTGGGAAATCTGTATGAAAAGCATGAAAATAACATGATCTGCAAAGTTTTCAGCTGCTTGTCAGTTTAATTTGGTTTTTAAATACACATGAGTGTTTCAAAGCATAAATGAATGAGAAAGTTCTTTGGATGCAGAACTATGCAAGAGCTCTCTTGAAACAGAGAGTAATGATACAGTCTTTGTTCCAGTAGGGGAGTGATCCATCCCAGTGCCACACCTGACACAACATCCATCCTGCCTGAGATCCAACGCACACAGTTGCAGCCACTTACACCAGCACAGGAAGACTGGGTCCTGCTCTTTTACATTATGCATGTGCTACCTAACCCTTGGGCTCTAGCTCCCTTGGCAAAGAAATTCAGATTAATTTCATGAGACAGATCTTTATGGAGACTAATTTCTGCACAGTATGCACACAACTTCACCTTGCACTGACTCCCAAGTCTGCCTGGTCCTGATTACAAACCTCCCCACTCTCATACCACAGCCAAGGGAGCACATGTGTCTGGGAAATCACACTATAGAAATACCATTCCGGCATGCTGCAACACAGCCTTCTCACTACTTATCTACAACTGAAAATAACAAAACCTCACTAAGAGTAAATACTTATTAATAACATTTTAAATTATAATTAAGAATTGCTACTACAACATCTTAAAGCCCAAAGGGCTGCATGACTGGAGTCCAAATCATAAGCAGCATTGAGATGACCCATTCATTGTAGAGAATAATAGTTGACCAATGTGGACACAAGCCCTTCAGTATAGCTTGACATGAAACTAGTCATTAGGATGGATGCCATCAGCACAACCACGCATACAACAGAGATATGACCATATCTGCACTTTATGTTCCTCTAATCCTGAGCACTACCTCAGAGAGGTGGACTAGCCTGACACTGCACGCAACCTAAACCAAAATGTTGTTCAGCTAAACAGGAAGTAGAATGATGCTGTTTTACTTACTCACCTATACATAGACTTTCTGGGGTCATTTCCCATAGGAAACTCAGCCATGCAGCCACATTACAATTTGGACCCATTCACAGTTTGGTTTTGGTATGAAAAGAAACAGCTAGCAACAGGCAATTTAGAGGGTACCGTCCCCTTAGGACAAATTTATGGCAATGCCATGAAGTGAAGGACAGGGAGAAGGAAGGATATATGCCTCTTCAGTGACAGTCAGGCAGACAGCAGTCTGATTTTCACACTGTGTAACCATTGCAGTGTAGCTCTGTAGCTACAGTATTTGATGAGGAGAGCTGAAATGGGCTCTCAAGATAGACCCAAGACACAAATATAAATGCCATGTGTGCAAATATATGTAAAAATGGCTAAAGGCTCTAAAGAATAACCCCAGGTCAAATTAGAAAAAATTTGAAGGTCATTTAATTTCATTAACTCATATGCAGCAGCTTCAAGTAATTTTTAAGCGTGTTTTGCCTATAAAATGTATGTTTTCATTAAACGCATCATTACTTTTATGGCCTCTGCAATCAATCTCCCTTTTCCTCCTTTTTAAACATGAGAAACCAATCAGACATAGGCACAAACATTTATATTGATGAGTCTTTCGATGAGTTTCTTTCTAAGTGTGTGTGATAGCTTAGAGGCAAGAGAATGAACTATCATTTCCTGACGTATGATAAAAGAGATGGTTTTAACTACCAGAGGAGAAGCACACTTCAGAAAACAACGTCTGGCACTGTAGATGGGGAAAACATCTATGGAAGATGGGAGGATACAAAATTATATTTCTTATTCATATACTTATTTTTCTTTTACTACATATTCCTTATTTGGTATAGGGCTCAGTATGCACAAATACTTCTCTTTTTCTGTAATACTTACACAATATACACAGCTCTATACAATGCACAGGCCTGACATTTCAATTCCTCTCTTCTGTTTCTACCAAAACCATGAAACACACCATCATTTTATCTCCAACAGTGTCATCACCATTTCATCAGATTTCAACCAGTGCCAACAATGACCCGTTCTAAGGACTTTTTTCAAAGAAATACAGTCAAGAAAGTGCTTGGTATCAATACAAGATGACATTTGCTCCTAACCTACCTCTGTGAAACAGAGAAATAATTTTTGGTCAACCTTTCAAAAAATTCAATCAATGAGACAGAAGCAGTAGTGAAATTTTCTGCAGAATAAGAAAACTATCTCCTATTCAGACCTGTAGCATACCCTACATTATCAGAGAGGACAGACAGTTGGAATATTCTGGGAAATGGAGAAAAAGGTAGAAAGCGTAGGCTCAAGGGAAGCTCTGAAGGATACAGTGTAGCAGCAGCTCAGGGTCTCTTACATCCAGCAGGATTTATTAGCAGCAACCCAGTTCCAGCTGATTTTTTCTTATGCTGGCAGTCTGTATTTAACTGTATAAAGTATTTTCAGGGCTGTGAGGTATGGGAATGATTCAGCAGCCTGTGTGCCATCCCCGGTGAGCTTGTTCTGTGCACACAGTCAACGGCTTGGAAGGCAGGCTGGGGAAGGGCTCCTGCCAGATCCCAGCACAGTGGGCAGCCCACCGTCACATCAGGAGCCCATCAGTCACTTGTGTGGCCCTGGCACAACAATCCCCACTCTGCTCCTGGGTCAGCCCTGTACGCAGCACAGCCTTTTTTGTGCAGTACAGCACCTGAGTTCAAAATAAAATCACCCAGGTTATGGCTGACTCCACACACAGCTAGCCGGCATGTTGTCCCATGCGTGATACCGTAATTCCACAAACCAAAAAATCCTGTATGGATGATTGTGCTGACAGTTTTTGTAACAGAAAGTGGTAATCAGCAGCCTGTAAGCATTTAATAAAAGCTGCAGCCAATTAAAAATCCTCTATGCCAAGTACAATTGAGTGAGGATAGTGCATACATGTATGATTTTTGCAAAATAAATGTTAACTTTACCATCGGTGACCTGTGTAGAAGCTAAATTGCAGTAACTTCTTACATGCCTGTCTCTTACTACTGCATGTCTCTTATTACATATTTGGAGTATCTGACAGCATGGGGAGGTGCTCTCAGCGCTGTAAATAACAATAACTAAATGAATGGCTGAAATTACAGCCCCCATCACTGCATTCCTTTTCTCCCCTTTCTCATCCTGGTGCTAAAAACTGGATACCTCACCTCAAGCTTAGAAACAAATTATTCAAAACCAGTTTATCACAAACACTATCTCATTGTTTACAGTGAAAATATTTGCTTTTGTGTTTTTGTCTAAACACCCTATAATTCAGGAATTCGGTGCTCCTTCTGGCCTTTGAGTGACTCATTAAACAGCAGATCTATACAGCACAAGCATCCAAAGGGAGGCAATGAAAATAATTAGCTATTCCTGTGGTTCTAGAAGGCTCAAATAGTAATTAAAGTAGACAGCTCTGCAGAATGAGTCATTTTCTGAAAAGTAAATTAGCAAGTGCATTCCTGCTGGTGTGCAAAGTAAATGCACTGGTTAGTGCCATGGTGAATTCTGGGGCTGAATTGTTCCCTCTCCCCAGAGGTGAAGAAGGAAGGGGAAACTTAGACCATTCACGAGCCATCACGGTTGTCCACTGGGCCCAAAAAAAGCTCTAAGGGCACTTGCTTCAACTCCTGGGAACAACTGGCTGGGGTTAAGGGGAGGACCTGAGAGCATTTCGCACCTCAGCCAGAAATTAAGTCCCCTGAATCCAAGCCGCTCCCTCGCATCAGGTTGCTCAGTCTTTGAATTTATGATCTTTTAATGCAATCAGGAAAACTACATTGAGTTCATTTACAATGGATATTTTTCTGTTTCAGCAACCCATAAAGTCTCAAAATGCATTTTCTTTTGTAATATATTCAGAACAGAGTGCTTGAATCTTTATAATTCCAGCTCCCAATGCTTTCTTAATGCAAGCCTGTTACATTCTATTTGAAAAGGAATCAGGAACATGGATGTAATTGCTGAATGACAGTGAGAGAGAGAGGCACCTACAAACTTACTCACTTTGCAATAACTTCTTGCATTTGGAAGTCAAAAGACGATTAAAAACATCAAATCATGTCTGTGGTCATCTCCAGCTCATTGGGCTGTCATAACCAACCAAGAATTTAAGCCAACATTTTAGTAGTAACCAAGAAATGAGAGACATGAGAAAACAAAGACAAGTGACTCGTGATTGATTGAGAGAAAAGGGATGGCAGCTGAGAAACCCAAAGAGACAGTTGATTTCAAATCAATAGAGTAGAAAAACTACCTTTGCAACTACACGGTGAGTGGATGTGAGCAAGACAAGAAGGCAGATGTCAAAGGAGGAGATTCCAAGGATAAAGATGTGAAGAGAACCACACCAGCAATGCATACACATGGATGGATAGGAAAGGCTGTCTAAGAGGCTTTTTTATGGAGTAAATCTATAAGATGCAAACATAACTGAGGACTTAAAAGAAAAAACTCAGCATGTTACAGAAAGAAAATGAGTGACAGTTGCTGTTCAGCAAAAGCACCCAAAGAGGGGGACACTGGGTAAGGAGTTATTTTGTCCACACGCACAACCTATGTATTCTCTCTTGCACAATCACTGCCAATGAAGAGCTAGGTTTTTCTCCTCTGCTGTTTGCCGCTCACAAGCCACTTGTGCCTTGATGGACAGCCTGGTACAATCTGTACCAGATTTATCCACTACTTCTTTAATAAACTAAGAAGACCTGAGCTGGAATGGATTAATATGGATACACATAAGCAGTGTTTAAGTTACAAATAGGCTAGAAATTAAGAAATTATTCCATCTGTGCTATGAAAGTTTAAGTGTTTCAGATGGCTTTTACATATAATCAAATGAAGCACGTCTTAAAGCAGAATTGTCTTTGTGTGAACAGAGCCCTAGTTGATATAAATATCCTCAGAGAGTAACTAAATGGTCTCTCTGTAAAGCCAGAATTTGGACTTGTGCTAGTGCAGCTACTGTGTGAGGTGGATGAGTTTGAAAGTCAAAAAATAGTTGAAAGATTTCATTAAGATTCATGCTTCAAAAAAAGTTCCTTGCTGAATTTACATATTCAATAATTTGTTTTGTTTAATTGAGTTGATCGTTTTTTGCTGCAGACAAGTTTCGAGGCTTTATGACAATATGCTTCAGAAATTAATACAGCTTGGAGTTTTCCATGACAAATTTCAGCATTTAATTTTCTGTCATTTCAGCTCAAGGGTGCCTGGGAGATGATGTGAACATGTTACTTTTAATTAAAGAAATATTCTTTTGATTCTCTTGCAGAGCACTTTCTCTTCAAACTGAAGAACAAAGCAGGAAAACTTTTACACATAAAATGAATTAACTTGAAAATAGGAACAGCAGCAACCAAACAGGACTACTAGAATTCTCTAGTGGCATTTGATTTTGTGGCTTTACTGGGCAACCCATCAGCAATCAGAATCAGGCTGTATTTGAGACTCTACATAAATTTGAGGTTCCATAATAATTTCTTGCTATGGTTAATACAGTGAAACATCAACTACAAAAAGATTTTATAACAAAATTTTAACTAAGATTTTTCTCCTTAACATATCTGTGTGAAGGAAATTTTATTTTGTAATTGTCAATATTCTTTTTTTAATTCCAAGGAAATATGTGCTATAGAGACCAGTGAAAATTTTTTATCTAAAGGCAATCCATGCCATGTTTTTAGGGCAACAAATGGAATAAAAAGATCATGTATGCACACGCTTTTAAGTTAATATAAAATACTAGGTAGAGAATTTGTATTTTACCAGGAACTGTATTTTAAAATCTGTGAATTTTGGTCTACCTCCAGGATTTCTTGTTAGGGAAAGGACCCTAATTTTGGAACTTCATTTCTGCCTGCATATCCTGTGATGTGAGCCTTTGTAAAAAGCACCCATCCTGTTGGAGGAAGGCACACATCCTCATGCCCAGCAGCTCTCAGCAGCATCGGCATCAGTTTTCCATGGCACAAAACAGACAGTCTTCACTAAGTCATCACAAAGAACAGCTTTTCAACTATTAAAATAGTTCAGTGGATGAGGACATAGTGAAAAATCTGAAACCTCACCCTGGGAGCAAGCAGCGTCATCCTTACTGCATAAGGAAAAAGGTTGGACATCTTAGTCTGGGCCCAACAGCAAAGTAGCCTCCCCTTAAGCATCTGTGTCCAGGTGAGGGGGACCAGTCAAACGTTAATGTGATGTTCCTACCTGGCTTCTGAAATGCAAATGATTGCATTTACCTGGTCTTGTGATTAATTGCTGCAAGTTAATATTCATTTGTGTTTAAAAATCAATGGGAATTAATTAATAAGGACTAATTACAGGGAATATTTCCAAGTCTCTGCAGCATTCTTTGGGTGACCCAACCATGGCAGCCAAGGGCATTTTTAAGATAACATGTATGATGAATCACTGTCTCTGAAGTACATGCATCTCTTAATGGATCACAAGCTGCCAGAGAAGCAGCATCTCTTGTTCCTCTTAACAGCATATACCTGTATGTAGGAGTAAAAAAAGAGCTACCCAATATGCTTGGAAACATTTCCTGGCCATGTAGACCCTGGTGATAGTTCAGAGATGAGATGGAAACATCTCATGACCTTGGAGAGATAATCAATGCAGGCTTAGTGCAAGCCAGCAATCTCCCTCGCTTCCTCAACTCTACTTCTAGTACTAACGGTACAGTTCTGATAGTTCAAGAGCCTTACATGCAGAAGAACCGAGGGGAGTAGGGCAGATCAATATCTTGCAAGCAGATACTCCTACAGCTTATCCATGGTCTGCAGTGTTCCTTTAACCAACAAAAAAAAAAAATAAATTATTCCAACCTAGTTGTTTGAATATAACTAAAAATCATATTTGGTAAAACAAAAGAGCTTCTCAAAATCCAGATACCCTTTCTCTACCATTAGCTACAAGAGCAAGACATTTAAAGCTTGAGGTGACTACTGCTGTGCCCAGCTTACACCAAGAGGGTGCCTACAAATAGATCCACTCAGACGTACAGTCTGTTGTTATCCGCATGTCAATCCTTAGCATCTCCAGGGGAGAGCAAAGCAGAAAGACTCATATTCTCAAGCATAGGAGACATTTTCCACCCAGCCCTTATGCGTGACCACAGAAGGACTGGTACCTGAAATAAATGGAGGACTCCAGATTCTTCAAATTTCTCCATACTACTCTGAATGCTCTAAGACACGAGTGCGTAACATCTGCTAAACAAAGCATCTTAGGAACCTCATGAAAAATTAGAACTCTTTTGTGCCCTCTAAAATCTCAGCAGACTCTTAAGCAAGGAAAAGCTTGCTACAAAACAAGTGTTCCCAGAACAAATCTTAACCTAATTCAAACAAACTGCACAACATCACCGTGACACCAGAAATTTTCTCTAAGCAAGCCACAGACACTTGAAGTGTCTGACACACATGACAGTATCTCTACAATTTACACTCAGCCATAACAAAATTTAGCCAAGAGCTTGTCTACCTGCTTCAGCTGTTGAAGATCAAAAAAGTGAATTTTGGAGGTCAGTTAAGGACAAAAAAAATACTACATGAACCCTCCTTTTTATTTTCTTCTCTTCAGGGAGAGAGCCACTGGAAAGCAGTACCGAGCAAGAGGAATAAAAAAAGCCAGTTTCTGGGCATTTTTCTGAGGCTTTGTTTTGGTTTTAAGTGCCTCTGGCAAAGCACAAAAACTCATGAGCAAGCTAGGCAAACATTTTATTGTTCACAGTGAATGCCAAACTCCCACTAAGATTTGCAAGGTGTAAATAGAGTTTACAAAGCACATTAGTAGAACTATCCAAGCCCTAATATCTGATTTTTAAAGTGTGAATATTAACTTACAATCAAATTAAATTCTGCTTAAAAACAGCTAAAAGCCAAGCACAGAGGCAGAGCTGTTCTTCCTGCTGAGATCCGAAGCTCCTACCACAGGTCCTGATTCAGCTAAGTGCCCACATGCAGGGAAAAAGCCCAATGCACTCAGCTGGAGCTATCAGCTGACTTCCCAGACTGTGATTCACTGTCCTATTTGTATGAGCCACTATATGCCTGACCACAGGCTAAAGAAGAAAATTAAATTAGCCCACATGAAACAAGCCAGCTGAAGACTTCACTCTCTGTTTTACTTCTTAGGTGAAGCTGATAGCAAAGTAAGTGAGAAGAAAAATAGTGAAGACTTAAAAAAACGCCATTTTGATTTACAGTGTGCCACTGCTAAGAAATGTTAATGACCTCCTCTCAAAAAAGCAGTATATTTTGTCATTCAAGACCCTTGAAGGTTTCCCAGAGAAATTGTACTGTGGGTGTGACTGCTAGTCAGTTCAGTGAGCTTTATCCACAGTAATGTGGGAAAGGGTGGCTCTTGCATGTGGTGGTCTTTTAACATGCACTTTATAGTCTCTGGAGTGCAGTACCAGAGACAGGAAAATCCTGAATGTGTCAGGGCATGAATAGAACAGCTATTAGTGCTGCAGAAACAAGGACATTAGTGCTCCATGACAGTGGAGCAACAGAGGTTGCATTATATGGCTTAATCAGGGACTGGCGGATGTAAAGGAGAAGCCTAACATGTAGCTTAATATAAAGCAAAGGTAAGGTGCCTGCCATGTGTTAACAGAGAAAAGGTGGTTTACATTCTCAAGAATGTGAGCAGAAATTAAAATGAAATGTATATGCAACACAAATATATCATTAACTGTGATGGAGAGAAGCTGCTTTTGTTCACATTCATGCTGCTACTGCAAAAATGGGAAATGGCTTTCTTCTCAGCACTCCTTTGAAGAAAAAGAGGATACACGTGCACAATAGTTCATGAGCCTGGTAAAACCATTTAAAAAAGAGTACCAAGACAAATCAGTTTCTTCACATAAGAATCACAACAATATAAACAAATTTAGTAGACATTCTCTAAATATTTGTAGGAATTTCAATGTAGGACAGACGACAATTACTGTAACTATGTAAATATGTATTGACTCCAAAACTATTCAAAAATCCAAGTGATCCAACAGATTATCTGACAAGCCTGTTAAATGTTAGAGAGATGGAAGCAAGTTTTGTCCGCAGCAACAAAAACTTGATTAAACAAACAGACAAACAATAAAAAACAAGCCAAACAGTAATTCCTCCAATCCAGGAAGCTGCTGTAAAACATTCAGAAAGACTTTAAAAAAGAAGGAATAAGCTTGACTCCTGGACAGAGACTTTAACTGGATCCTCTCAGTTCTGGGGTCCACAAGAATACTTCCTCTACCAGTTATATCCAATTTTTTTTTGATCGCCAGACCCGTTCTTCTCAAATCTTCCATATAAATAGAAAGAGATAAGAAAAACAGCAGGAGAGAAGCTAAAAGTCTATTTGCAAATAATAAGGCTCATTAGCCAGTTAATTTCATAAAGACAGTTCAGTAATTCCAGTCTTAAATACAGCCATCTTGATCAGATAGGAAAATGCTAGAGGTGCTTGTGCATTTGGAGAAAACTAAACGAAGTTTGAGGAAACTATAATGTACTTTTTATAATTAATACCCATTTTACAAGCTTCCACACAGACTTTCACAAGACCTTTAAGCACTGGGGGTTTTATCTGGCACCGTTCAGAGAATGGCAGGAAGCTGATAAAACACTCAGTGGAATTTGCTATTCATTTATCTGTCCTTCTGTGGCCTTTAGAATTTACAATTTTTATTTTTGGGGGGCTTTCAACAGCATGAAAAGATTTCTCCTACCACACAAGCTTGCATTATGGCATATTAGAATTAAATGAGAGGAAAAAACTTTTCATTATGTGGTTTTCATTGTTATTCATTCATGCATTCATGTAACAATACTGCCTCAGACTTATGTGTGTGTACTCTTAAGCTTCAACAAACAGTTTATCTCTCAGTACTTCATCCACCAGCCAATGCTAATTAAAAGGAAGAATAGTCCTTATTCCTGTTATTCTAAATAGCAGTTGATGAACTTCAAAGGTTCTGACTTTTATCAGAGCCCTCGCCAAAACTTTCATGCTTTTAAAAGCTTGTGCTCTCTGTACAAGCCTGGAAAAGTGGCTTAATCTTAACACAAGGCCTGTTATATTCAGAAAGGAATCATCCAGTTTCTTGTGTAAGATCATACATGTTCTGTAAGTGGACTACAGGACATTCAATTTTATGCAAGTGTTAAGACCAGAAAATTACACCTTACCATATCAAAATAAACCCCATTATAACCACACATGGTACAGAGCCATATGCAATATCGTCTAGATGACATGCAGAATTCATATTTTATGAGCTTATTCATACAGCCAGTAAGCACCAGTGAGCTGGGACAGTTTCATCCTAGCATTTTGCATATCTAACTTGAGGACTAGAAACCAAATCTGAAGACCTTTGAACAAAAAAGGACTTGTTTCTAATTTTGAACCATAACAGAAAAGTGTAGAAATTAGGTCTTGAAATTAATGACCACTGCAGCTGTCTAAAAGGATGATAAAATTTTTGGGGTCTATTTTTAGCTTAATCAGATATACATATATATATATACATACACACACATATTTACACCCCTGCTGCTATTTAGGTATGTAATTTTCTCAGTTCATTAGTAAGATATGGCTTTGAGATGGCCAGAATTTTAATCTCAATTCCTGTAACACACATAGAGGTCCAGGCTCCTCAGTGAATGCCAGCCTAACAAAAACACATATAGAAAGAAAAATCACTCCAAAAAAGTTTGCTTCCAAAAATATTATGGGATGGGGTGGAAAAGAATTCTAGAGGATTGGCTATTTTTCAGCAAAGCAATTCGGTCTCCAATGGTAGCCTTGCATTGTAAAGATTTGTGGCCGTCCTTGCAACAAGTTTCATTGGTCATTTTATCTTATGATAGGAATTAATCCTACCTTTCTAATTTCCTGTTTCTTTTACAGATACTTTGTTCACAGAACATTTTTCCAAAAAGCATAGTGAAGAATGATTACATGTCAAAAATACAACAACTTGCCAGATTTAGAAGTTCAGTTACACTGTTATAAGAGAGAGAGAAACCTACCTCAGCATCATTGTCCAGTAGCTCAGCCAAGATAGAACAGTAGTAGGAATAGGAATCAGGATAGAAACCTTATTTGCCAATAAATTAAGTAATAGGGGAAAGTGTTGTAAATTGGAGAAAATGTTGGAAAAAAACCAACTTTGGTCCAAACCAGCAGACACTGACACTGCTACCTGACCTGTGTCTGCTGAACCCATGGGATGGAGAGAAAACAAGAAGAGTTTCAGTTCTTACCAGTTTGCTCATAATCGACTGGATAGTCATCCACTTTAAACTGCTATGGTACATTTTGATCTTAAAACTCAGTAACATTATTAGTAAGGACATGATCTCATAAATCTTTGTTTTGGATTATGTCAAGATCCCTTTTTACAGAAGACAAGGTTGATGTTTCTCATGACATTTTACTTTTTTAGATTTATCTACTGACCTTACATTATCTGAAAGGACAGCACAAAATGCCCTAGAAATTATAGATCAAACTTGATTATGCTGTGAGTTATTTCCTTTCTCCAGGATATATATTACCTAGAGAAAGCAGAGGCCAGTGCAGGTCTCCACTTACTGCAGGTTTTGTCTGTTTCTTTATGAAGGGTCATTTGAACAGCATGCTGTGTTAGAATCAAATTTAAGGACAAGATCATAGCTCAGATATGTTGGTGAGATTTTGTGAGATTTTCTTTGCTTTTCCCCATTCTTCCAGCATCTCAGTACTAGATGTTGGACATCAATTTATTGATATGATCAGAATTTGAAGAAAGGAAAGCAGTACTAGTTATTGTAACTGCTGTCCCAAGTTTATATTTCTTTTTCCTTTTCAGGGGCTTCATCATGACCCTGTGGACTTCTCTTGGCAATTCCCTTCAGAACTGTAAGCAGAGCTTTACCTGAGTTGTTTGAAATGACACTGTTTATCACAGATACCACTGTACCTTTTTTAATGAAATATTATTTATAATTCTTGTTACTGTGAATGACTTGCTTCAAATGTGAAATTACCACTTTATTATTCATTTCCTACGATATCAGACAAGAGGCCTTCTTGTGAATCCTCTCTCATGATGCTAGATATAATGCAAGTATATACAAAGTCCCTTGCTTAGAGTTTACAGGTACCCTATAAAGCAAAATAGCATCTGCTGAGGCTAGATTTCACATCATTTACTTTATCCATTTAATCTCACAGGCTTCCTTTAAAGCCAGTGTAGAGGGACACACTCCATCAAGAGGCAATATAGAGCAAGAGCTAATTTAGGGGCTTTGAGTCAACCTACTCACTGAATATCAAAGGACCACATAAATGTAAGCCAGCTATGTCCGTTACTCACACTTGGGATACATTATTTCCTGAACCAGATTAAAAATCGTCATAAAAAGAGCATAGGAAGACCTTTTGGTTTTGTTTCTGCGTGGAACATGACAGTGAATCAATTTTAAAACGGTTGTGTTAACAAAACTGAAGAGAACCCAGCATGGAGGCAGGAGCACAGAGTAACAACTGACAAAGCTAAGTCAGTTTCAACACTGAAAACACAGAAGACAACTTGAATTTAGGATTGTAAACCACTTCCTCATGAAAGAAAAAGGCAGATCTAGTGACCCAAATGTTGATATTATTCCTATAGAATAATTTAAATTCAAATATTCACTTTCATGTATTCTAACAGGTGATGCTTCAAAATTTCATTCCCTATTTTTTTTTCCTCACAAGTGGTCCTAAATAAAATAAATACCCAATTTCAGATCAAACAGACCTCTTTCAAAGGACTCTTTTTTTAACTTTGGAAATAACCTTTGTTTATTTTTTATTGTCTTGAAATCAGATTCTTAAGTTCTGAGAAGACAAGATTAAAAAATACTACTTACCAAATTTGGTTAGGTTTTCTGGATACTATGGTAATATAAGTAGACAAACATCCTCCTAGCACTCTGTGATCTTTTCCTACTGGTATTCTTTTCTGCTAACAGAAAAGACGAATAGCAATTTGATATAGAGATATGAAAACTGGAGGGGACGTGATAATAAAGAAGTGCTGTGGTTATCCTAAAAACCTAGTGTGTGTAGAATTTAGACGAATTAGACACAACTTAATTTTTCATACAATTTATTTCATAAATCTTCTGTAATAACAAGTATCATAAAAAAATTGAAGGAAGAGGAAAATAAATAAAACCAAACCCAAACAAAATTATATTACAAACGTACTACTTAGTTATCATAAGACAATCATTTATCTTTCAATTCTGAAGTGAATTTTCCAGTGTATATGGGCCTAGGAAAAACTCATTTGCTAAAGACATGCTTTGTTGGAAGGGGTAATACTTCGCAAAAAACGCAAACTTGTGCTTTTGCAAGCTAAGCAGAACATAACTGCCTCTGTGCAATTGCTAAAAAGTTATTTGCAACCTTATGGCATTGCTCCTTTCTTCATGAGGCAGCAGTGTTCCTTTTATATTTCTAGAATTTTTCAATCTATCTCCTTAGCAGTTTTTGCCATTTCAAGAGCTGAAAATAGGCAGCATATCCTCTTGTTCGGAAGGCCATGTGAAAATCAAAACCAACCCTAGAAAATGATACAGAGAAACATGTATAAACAACACTAAGCATGCAATCTTCTTAAACAAGTGGGTAAACAAGCTCTGGGATTTAGCAAATTTAGCAACAGTGTTTGCCGTGCTGCTCAAACTATCTTGTAATGAATTACAGTGATTAGTACCATCAGACAAAGTGGTTCAGTTTCACAGAAAATTTTCCCAGCCTACCATCATTAATCTTACCTGGGTTTATTACTAGTACTGTCACTTGCAACTTGGGTAGCTATATTCCTTAATATGCAATCTGCACAGGCAGTTTAGAGTTCATTTCCCATAGCAAAACACATGGACAGAAGGTGTCATGCATACTCACATAGGTTTATTTAAAGAGTAAGGATTGTAAGCTCTAAGTATCCTCGATTGTAACTTCACATTTCATATTCTCCAAAGAAAATGTTTTCTAACCATCACACACGTAACAGGGCTGCTCAATCAAATACTTGGTTGGATTTATTAATATCCCCAGGTGCCAGTGCACACAACTGTTTCTAAGCATTATACTAACTGTTTACAACCACATATTTTATATGTATTTACCAAAATAATTCTATAAAGTACTTTCTATACTCTTCTGAAATTATTTCCATGTTCTATTTCACAAACCTCATAACCACTAAATATCCTCAAAGACAAAACAAACAATGTTTCGTGTCTCTAAGGTGAAAGCATGCTTTTGTTTTCACTTTGCAGGCAGTACTCGCTAGCTCCAAGAAAAGAGAGCATTTCTTTTCCATCTGCAGTCTCTAAGGAGGAAAGAAATATGCCTGATTAGTAGTGATAACTCAGAAAATAAATTGTGTGTTTCAGAATATTAAGCTTCAGAAAGAGCAGAGATGAGCACTGGGAGGGCCTCCAGTGGCGAGAATCATGTGAGGTGTACAGTGCCATGGGCTGCTCATGAGGCTGCTCAATCTCTTCCCTCTTTAAACTCAGTGAAGGGGCCTAGATTATCCCACTTTAACAAAGACAGTTAAAAGAAATCAAATTAATTACATCTTTTAGTGACAATGATTAAAAAGAATCTGTGAGTCTCTATAAGTCTGGGACACATATTGGTATAAACACCCTTGAGATATACATTTGGTAAAATGAGTTCTTTGCCTTCATCTCCCTGCCTCAGTTATGGGCACTGAGGGTTCTTGTACCCGCCTGTGAGATACAGTCGTCTCTCAAATGCATATATATGAATATATATATTTGTATATCATATATATATATACACACATGCACAGTATGTTCAAAGAGTTATATTCTCTATTCAGCTCATTCTCTCTCCCTACCCAGATGAGTCATGGTAATAAAGAAAGACAAAGAGCAACCACAAAAAGTCTCACAACATACCTTGCACAAATACATACACAGATATGCATGATTTTGCCACAAATATATCTACTTATGTTTTTGGCTGGTGAATGATTTCTTTTTGTCATCTTTAAAAAGCAGATAAGTCAAAGTATAGAGACCACAGTGAAAATAATTAAGCAATCTCTCAAAAGAGTGAGACATAGGCTAACAACTTGTCTAAGATATAAACATGCAAAAGCAATACAGTTACTTTGGTAAAAAGTATGATAGAGGTCTAGACAGAGATTTTATTTGAGAGATAAATGCTACATGGCAAAACATAAAATATTCAAATTCAGACTTTCTTCCAAAACAGGCAATAAAATTCGTGACTTTGAAAGGGGTTTACATTATTTCAATTAATTCCTGTTTAACTATTAAGCTCTTTTGTTTAGGTATCCATTTGTTATACTGAATTATAAATTGATCTTTCAAACACAGTGAAATTTATGGGGTTTATTTTACATTACTTTACAAGCAAACAAATGTATGGTGAAATATTTAGTTTAGAAGTTTTCTGTGATTAAGACTGATTTGCCAGCCACCTGGAAGCACAGGTACCCCATGGGGTTAGAAAGACAAAACTCACCTCCCTCATCTCTCTGCCTGAGGGATCAACTACAGAGAGTTGGCTGGAGTCCTGCACTCATGATTTCCACAAATATAAGAAAAATGCCAATTTGTGGGCTGGGAATGTCCTTATTCTCCCCCCATCACACTCACTTCAGATGTATGCATATAAATTGTAATTTACATCCCTGTGTTCTTCTTTAGCATCAGAAATGAGCTCTTTCTCAGGAGACAATGCAGGACTTGTTCTCTTTCTCAGTGTGCAACAGTCCAGGCAGCTACCTCTCAGTTCATTTTCTAGCCTCCTTTCTTTCCTCCTTCCCAATGTGTTTCAGCCTTACTATACCCTTCTGTTCTTGCTACCTTTGTTTTAGCATGAAGTTAAACTCCACCTGTAGGGTTTGTTAAGTCCTGTTTCTGAAACCATGACACCAAAGTAGAACCTGTTTGGAAAAGCTTGTGCCATTCCCTGGCTCTAAAATAGTGACAACCATTGTCCACTCACAAAGTGTTACACAGAAAGTTCTAAGATTATTCCCTGTTATGTTAAACTTTGATGTTTCTCTTTTCTAAATTACAATACCACTGAATTAATGTTGAGTTTGATTCTCCTTGAAGGTCAGAAGAGAGACAATACCCAGAGGAAAGATTCATTCTTCAATCCAAAAGCTTTGAAACATATCATTATCATTTAATTTCCACAGTAATAGCTTTCCATCATATTATCACGCATCTTCTTCCTTTCACCATCACTGAATCCAAACACCTTACTAACCTTAAGTGAAGTCAGAAAACCTTCTTGTTTGGACTGCTTTCATCCTGCAGACAATAGAAAAATTACTCTTCTCATTTTCTAACCTTCTGTTTCTTATTTTTCAGCTCTATTCAAAAAAACAAACTAAATTTGTTTGGATTTCAATTGAAAAGAGAACAGTACAGGGAGACAAATCATTAAGCTACTAAACAGTTTTTTCTGCTCTAGACCTTATTTTTTTATACAGTGGTAACTGCAGCTCTTCTTATTACTATTTACAGTGGATTCAGGCATATTCATAAATGATATGAGAAAGGGTACATCAGAGCAGTGAGTTTGCTGTTATCATTAGACTATGCAAGGCAGTATGCAGTAAAACGGCAGGTGAAATTCAACAGAGATAAACACAAAACTATGAATCTATGGAAAAATGTATTACTTCACACATACTATTAAGGACTCTAGGATGCCTGCAGGAGGGAGGGAGACAGTTCCATAAAAACAGTAGACATGTTCAGTAATAGCACAAAAAATGAGTTAAATATTAAGAACAAAACAAAACAAAAAAGAAAAAACAAAACAAAACAAAATAAACAAAAAAAAAAGAGAGTGAGAAGGCAAACCACCTTATATATTGACGGTTTCCATGGTTTGCCCACACTTTGAACACTGAGTGGCTCTGATCCCCTCACCTGAGAGAAGATACATATGAATTGGAAAAAGCTCTGAAGGCAGTAACAGTTATGAGAGATGTCTTTGCAGTGAGGAGTGAGGAACTGCTGCTCAGTGCAGAATTCTTCAGTTTGGAACAAAGACAACATGATTTATGGTAGAGGTCTGCAAAGCCAGGTGGTAGTGAGCAGGGATTGACTGCTCAACGTTTCTCCTTGAACAAGAATGGGGGGCCCTCTCAGAGGAAGCTGGTAGAAGCCAGGGCCAACTGAAACAAAAGGAAGGGATTCCTTCTACAGTGGACAGAAATACTACCTAAAGGATGATGGGTATGTGAGAAGGTGTTTTAGCAAAAAGACAAAACCAAGCAGAATAAAAAATTTCTAAATGGAAAAAAGGTGGAATATGGGGACTATTAAAGAAGGTATCATATACACATATATGTGGTTTTTTTGTTCAGAGGCCACTCCTGGAGACTGGATTCTGGGGTAGATGGACTTCTGGTCCAAACTGGTACAGTGACTTATATTCTGCATACATCTTAATTCACGTAGCAATTGTGTTACACACCTTCACTGCCAGCCCACAGGACAACACAATTTGGCGCTGGATGCACCAGGTCCATGAAACCCAGAATGATGTCTCCAGCGTCGACCAACAACAACTGCTGTGACTGCTTCCCTCCAAAGGGAGCCACATAAGAACAAAGTAAGCACAACATGGTTCTTACCCAAAATAGTCCCCAGGAAACTGTAATTCAGTCTTTTCCCCATCACTGTTGGTATCTTTGTTTTTATTGACTCATGCTGGGTAGTTCTTCCATTGACTTGTTCAGCCATTAAAAGAAAAAAGCAACTAAGAAAACTTAACAGCTATTATATCATTCAATTTTGAACATTTAAGACTCTTCAGGGAATAATGCAATTAATGTTCAGTCAATTTAACATCAGTGTCTCTATGCCTAGGCTGTCATATACTAATGATACATACATACAAATAACAATCTTTCATAAAATGGCCAGCTTCTATCCTTATAACCTTGTGGTAGCAGCTACAGGAACTCTAATACATAAAAAAAATTACTTAGAAAAATATTGATTGCTCTTGTTATTAAATTCCAAGGACTATTTAACATAAAAATAGCCACAGTAAAAGAAATAGACCTACTTACTAGGACCCAACATTTAAAAAAAAAAAAATCAAGCTACTTGAAACTAAATTACTTTAGACAAAAAAATCACATTCTGTTACATGCAAGGAAAAAAATATTCCCAACAGTTTCACCTTAATTATTAGACACAGAACAAATGAACAAATTCTCTAATTTGAATATATTAAGAAGTAGTTAATTTATTAATTCAATGCAGAGGAACACAAATTATATCCTCCTCTCAATATTTATAGTGAAATGCTAAACCTGACAAAGCATACGTACGTAGAAGTCACCAATGAGCACACTAATAGAGATAAGCAACACAGAGGTGAAATAAAAATCAGCATGGACATTTTTCTTCACATGGGAAAAAAGACAGGATATCTATGTTCCTTTGACATTTGTTTTAGTTCAGGCCCGGAACAGTCATATTTTATTTGCACAGGTGTTGGCAGAAAGAACATTTTATGCTTTCTTTTGCAAGTGTTCACGCTGGCATACCACAGCCTTCACGATCCTTATTCTTTCTGGTCTTTTGCTGCAACCAGACAAGCAGGAAACAGAAATATTTCCTCTAAATTCACGACCAGTAACAAGCACACAGAATATTTAGGGGACTTGGTTTTCAATGGCCATTTCAAAATGTTTCCCAGTCATAACATAAGAGAAACCAATGCTCACAAAACAGTACACAGCATCTTTGCCTGGCAGAAGCCGGCAACTGCCTAACAGCTGCCTGTACTGGTGGTGGCTAATTTTGTCACATGCCTTATTCACTGTGAGACTGTTGGTTGATATTTAAGGATCACCTACTACAAGCTCAGGACTGTTGCATCCCAACTGGAAGGAAGTGCTGCAGGAGGGCCAGGAGACCTCCTGGGGTGGATAAGGAGCTCCTCAGGAAAATTCAAAGGAAAAAAGAGGCTTATAAAAGGTGGAAGCAAGGACAGGCGATTGGAAAGAATACAGGGATGTTGTCCAGGAAGCTAGGGACCAGGTTAGGAAAGTTAAGGCCCACTTAGACGTAAACTTGGCTAGGGATGTGAAAGATAACAGGAAGGGATTCTATAGGTACATAGAGAATAAAAGACAGACTAGGGACAACATAGGCCCTCTCAGGAAACTGTCAGGAGAACTGGCTACCCTGGATTTGGAGAAGGCTGAGGTTCTTAATGACTTCTTTTCCTCAGTCTTCACTGGCAAATGCTCTGACCATACCATCCAGGTCTTGGAAGGCAGACACAGGGACTGTGAGAATGAATACCTTGGGCCCACTGTAGGAGAGGATCTGGTTCAAGACCATCTTAAGAACCTGAACGTACACAAGTCCATGGGACCTGATGAAATCCATCCGCAGTTCCTGAAGGAGCTGGCAAATGAAGCTGCTAAGCCACTGTCCATCGTATTTGAAAAATCATGGCAGTCAGGTGAAGTTCCCGACAACTGGAAAAAGGAAAATATAACCCCCATTTTCAAGAAGGGGAAAATGGATGAGCCGGGGAACTACAGACCAGTCAGTCTCACCTCTGTGCCTGGCAAAATCTTGGAGCAGATTCTCCTGGAAGGCATGCTGAGGCACATGAAAACCAACAAGGTGCTTGGTAACAGCCAGCATGGCTTCACTAAGGGGAAATCCTGCCTGACCAATCTGGTGGCCTTCTATGATGGGGCTACAGAGCTGATGGACAGGGGTAGAGCAGTTGATGTCATCTACCTGGACTTGTGCAAAGCGTTTGACACTGTCTCACATGGCATCCTTGTCTCTAAGTTGGAGAGACATCAGTTTGATAGGTGGATGTCATGGTTTAAGCCGTAAATCATGCAGCCCGCTCACTCACTCCCCCCTCTTTCTTCGCCCCAGCTCCCAGGGGGAATGGAGAGGAGAATCGAAAGAATGCAACTCCCACAGGTTGAGATAAGAACAGTCCAGTAACTAAGGTATAACACAAATCACTACTGCTACCACCAATAGTAATAATGACAAGGGAAATACAATGAAAGAGAATACAACTGCTCACCACCCGATACCAAGCCATGAACTGCACTCTTCTAGATTCCTGCCCCCAGTTTTTCCATCCTGGGCATGACACGCTGTGGCATGGAATACCTCTTTGGTCAGTTTGGGCCAGGTGTCCTGTTTCTCCTTCCTCCCGGCTTCCCCTCCTCCCTGGCAGAGCATGAGACTCAGAAAGTCTTTGGTCAGACCAAAACATTACCAAGCAGTAATTGAAAACACTGGTGTTATCAGTGCTGTTCCCAGGCCGAAAGTCAAAAACGTAGTGCTGCACCAGCTACCAAGAAGGAGAAAAAACGACTGCTACTGCTGAACCCATGACAGTGGACCACTCGGTGGATAAAGAACTGGCTGGATGGCCGCACGCAAAGAGTTGCAGTCAATGGCTCATTGTCCAGCTGGAAACCAGTAATGAGTGATGTCCCTCAGGGATCGGTGTTGGGACCGGTCTTGTTCAACATCTTTGTCGGTGACATGGACAGTGGGATTGAGTGCGCCCTCAGCAATTATGCCAATGACACCAAGCTGGGTGCTTCAGTTGATATGCTGGAGGGAAGGAATGCCATCCAGAGAGACCTTGACACGCTTGTGAGATGGGCTGATGCCAACCTGATGAAGTTTAACCATGACCATGACAACTGCAAGGTCCTACACCTGGGTGGGAGCAATCCCAGACACAGATACAGGTTGGGAAGAGAAGACATTCAGAGCAGCCCTGCGGAGAAGGACATGGGGGTGCTGGTCAATGAGAAAATGAACATGAGCCGGCAGTGTGCGCTTGCAGCCCAGAAAGCCAACTGTATCCTGGGCTGCACCAAAAGAAGCGTGACCAGCAGGTCGAGGGAGGTGCTCCTGCCCCTCTACTCTGCTCTCGTGAGACCTCACTTGGAGTATTGTGTGCAGTTCTGGTGTCCTCAACATAAAAAGGACATGGAACTGTTAGAACAAGTCCAGAGGAGGGCCACGAGTACGATCAGGGGACTGGAGCACCTCCCGTATGAGGATAGGCTGAGAAAATTGGGGCTGTTCAGCCTGCAGAAGAGAAGGCTGTGTGGAGACCTCATAGCAGCCTTCCAATACCTGAAGAGGGCCTATAGGGATGCTGGGGAGGGACTCTTCATTAGGGACTGTAGTGATAGGACAAGGGGTAACAGGTTCAAACTTAAACAGGGGAAGTTTAGATTGGATATGAGGAAGAAATTCTTTACTGTAAGGGTAGTGAGGCACTGGAATAGGCTGCCCCAGGAAGCTGTGAATATTCCATCGCTGGCGGTGTTCAAGGCCAGGTTGGACAGAGCCTTGAGTGACATGGTTTAATGTGTGGTGTCCTTGCCCATGGCAGGGGGGTTGGAACTAGATGATCTTAAAGTCCTTTCCAACTCTAACTATTCTATGATTCTATGTCATCAGTGATTAAGTTCTGCCACCAGACACACTTTAAACAAGGTTTTCTTAAAAGCAGTTCCCTTTGCAATTGGATTGGGAAGAATACCTGATAAATAGAAGTACAGTACCTGTCACAACCAATTAAGGCAGTGTCCCATCTGGGTCTGTGTTCTGATGGTAACTATTCCCCAGGGTAGGCATTTACCTCCATCATCAGTTTACGTTACCCAGTTTAAATGTCTAAGGCAGCAAGACTTCTGGTTGCCTTAAGAGCATGAATCAGAATCTCTGCAGAGGTAAGCTGGTGAGCCTGCATACATCATATTGCTAATGTGAAGTCCCCAGGGGCTTTAAGATTTAACAATGTTTTTTCAGGGCACTATTATTAGCAATGTAGTAACTCCAGCAGATCTCAAATAGGGCTGGAATTTTATTGTCCTAACACTGTATGAAATTTTTTGAAAGGCACTCTACACCCAGAAGCTCTTACGCCATAAATTGGTTAGAAAGAACAAAGGAGAAGGAAGGTGGCAGAATTCCAGATCCTTGTCTAAAAGCACTTTTCACAAAAAAAAAATATAAATCACAATAAAATAAAATTCATTCACTCAGTACAGCGTCTGAGGTTGAGTGTTCCTAAACACAATTCTTTGCAGTCCAGACCACAAGGTAATATTTCACACTACCCATTTTTATTGTTTTGGATTTTTTCTTTAATTTGTACCTAAAATAAAATTCCTAACTCCTTACCTTTAATATGCACAGATTAAATAGCCTTTAATACTATCACCTTTAATGCAATGAACTCGATCAGTAAACACAGGTTATCTTTAAATTTACTAAGCTGCATTTCCATGAAAGGCAGATTTTTTTCTAGTATATGATACCAGAAGTATTTTTCACTTCTAATGAATGATTTCCACAAGCATGCATGATTCAAAACTGACAGGCACTTTTGCTTGGCACAAGACTGCTGAATAATTGTAAAGCATGGCAACAGAAAAGGAGCAATTTTTTCTAATGCCCTCCTTGATGCAAGGTGAAGGAGTGGAAGGTAAAACTGTCTGCCATGGATGACCAGTACCAGCCTACAGAGTTTCTGGAGATATAAACATACATCAGAGAGAGTACTAAATAACATTTTGAGAGCAGACTTGAGCTTCAGAGAAGTGGTGATAAAAGCTACCAATTTGCAATAGAGTTTCAAGTAAAAAAACAAAAACAAAAACAAAAACAAAAACAAAAAAAAAAAAAAAAAAAAAAAAAAAGCAATGGATGAGATGAATTCAGATGATGGATTGAGACAGATTCAGACTGTCCCCACTCAGGTTTTGCACAGTAACGGCACAGAATATTTATCTCAATTTGATGGCAATGGTCAACAACTAAAAAAATACACAACCTTTGTTTACCATGCACTAAAGAAGGTTATTTTGAGAAGTAAGATCTTGCTCCAGGGTTAAAAAATGGTGAACTGGCTCAGAATATTTTGTGCTAAAGTCACACCAACACATCCTCCCTCTGTGAATGTTCCCATAACAAATGCTTTACAAAAGCAATAGCCCTTTCAATCTGGGGTGTCTCACTAAGAGGTCATATGTGTTTCGCATTATGCTACCCAGTTTTTAACTGACCAAAATCCCCTCCATGAAATGAAGAGTGGCAGGTGCTCCTAAAGGACAATTATTCTCATGTGTCTTGCATAGTCTAATATGGGAAACAATTATAGTCTGGAGGTGTCCTTCTTCAATGCTATGAAGGGATCCTGGATGACTAAGACAAAATAGAATCATAGAATGATTTGGGTTGGAAGGGACCTCTAAAGATCACCTAGTCCACCATCCTTGCGATGGGCAGGGGTATCTTTCACTAGATAAGGTTGCTCAAAGCACCATGATAATGCAACAAAATCCACTCACAAGGAAATTACTGGTTTTGACATATTTGTTCAGGTTCACTGTCTTTGTGCCTGTATGGTTAAAACAGGAAGAAATTCAGTAGAGTTAAACATAATTTTATTGCCATCTTTGTAATTTTACTGGGTCAATAAACATCCAAAACATGACAGTGGCTGAATATAAAATTATTAGTTATAAAAAAAAAAAAAAACTCTGAAGATGTATTCTCCCCATGGTATTCCTCTATGACAGTCCCAAGCACTAAACTGGCTATTAAACATTGCCTATTGTTTGACTTTGGCAAAGAATTGTCATACCTATTCATCCATGCACTTTGTTACCAGTTTTTTTTCAGGGATGAGTGAACATGGAAATCATCCGATGTGCAAAGTAACCCAAGACATACACTATGTTTCATTAAAGAATGCTGCATGAGATTACAAATTCAGTCACAGTTAGCTGAAAAGGAGTTTACCTGCAGTTCGAAAAGCTATCCCAATTTTTAAGATCCTGAAAACAAGGAACAGATGCTGAATATGTACATGTCAATGCAAGAAATCTAACAAAACACAAAAAAAGATGTGGAAAACAACTGTAACAGCACAATGCTAAGGAAAATTAGAGAGGAACCACCTATATTCGGGCTCCTGTGACAAATCCTCTATACATTTTATGCATAAGCACAATCCTACATCTCCTTGACTCAAAGTTACAGAGCTGTGACATTTGCTGAATAAAGTTTATTCTCTACTTGTTACTTTCTCTACCTCCACCTGATCAAGGCAGTAGTTTTTCAAACATTCAGAGAGATGCTCCTGAGGTCCAATCTTGATTTATTATGGGTATCTGGCAGATGCTTAAACAAACAAGCTGTGCACATTCAAAAAACGCCACTGAAGATGGCATTCAGTTTTTTTAGTTTTTTCAACCTGAGTTATGCAGTGATGAAGATAACTGAACCAGCTCAAAATTCTGGGACTAAAATGCTCAAAAATAAAGATTCAGTTCACACAGAAGTGCTACAATAGCTCCAGACTGGCCATTTCAAGAGAAAGAGCAAGATTTCCTTTCTTATTTTGCTGCAGCAAGACATTAATGACATTTAGAAAAAATGATCATTCCTGAACAAGGCAGTTATGTTACTATATAGTTTACAACATTAAGATTTATTTTGGCTTGAGACGAAGTTAAGATTAAAGAGATGGTGCAGTTAAGACTACAAAGGCTCATAAAACACTAAGCCATTATCATGACCTTAATAGAGAACTTAGGATTCAAGACATCAGTGGTTATCGTAGTCTTACATTAATTTAAAATTCAGCTACAGTTTGTCACAGTCCCCTTTTAGTTTTTGCCTAAACTACCCTGAACTTTAGTTGCACAAAGTATTTATTATTTCTTTATTAGCTGCAAAACTCACAAGGTCCAAAGGTGGGAAACATCAAGTTCCCGAGAAATCCAAGAAGACATTGCAGTGTTATACACACTGTCCTCCTGTTCTGCCTTTTTGTTGTAGAAGGTCAATTTACAGTATAATAGAAAACAGAATTTCTACAGTTTCAGGCTTGTCATGCAGGAATACATTTGCAGAGTGCATTGAAGACTGAGAAAATTTTCACACCGCAACCCTGCAGTCATTAATAAAGACGACTGTGGTCCCTGTTTGTCAATATGTGTTGCTCTCCCAAAATATCAAATTAGCTTTTCCTTGAGGATGAAGGAAGCAAAATAAGTTTGCCTGTCAGTAAAAATGAACATGAGCCGGCAGTGTGCGCTTGCAGCCCAGAAAGCCAACCGTATCCTGGGCTGCATCAAAAGGAGTGTGACCAGCAGGTCGACGGAGGTGCTCCTGCCCCTTTACTCTGCTCTCGTGAGACCTCACTTGGAGTATTGTGTGCAGTTCTGGTGTCCTCAACATAAAAAGGACATGGAACTGTTAGAACAAGTCCAGAGGAGGGCCACGAGGATGATCAGGGGACTGGAGCACCTCCCGTATGAAGATAGGCTGAGAAAATTGGGGCTGTTCAGCGTGGAGAAGAGAAGGCTGTGTGGAGACCTCATAGCAGCCTTCCAATACCCGAAGGGGGCCTATAGGGATGCTGGGGAGGGACTCTTCATTAGGGACTGTGGTGAGAGGACAAGGGGTAATGGGTTTAAACTTAAACAGGGGAAGTTTAGATTGGATATGAGGAAGAAATTCTTTACTGTAAGGGTGGTGGGGCCCTGGAACGGGTTGCCCAAGGAAGTTGTGAATGCTTCATCCCTGGCGGCGTTCAAGGTGGGGTTGGACATAGCCTTGGATGGCATGGTTTAGTGGGAGGTGTCCCTGCCCATGGCAGGGGGGTTGGAACTGGATGATCTTGAGGTCCTTTCCAACCCTAACTATTCTATGATTCTATTCTATGATTATGCTAGAAAACTTTGCACTTTCTGTTTGAAGGTCAACCTCAGTTTGGTAATTATTAAATTGTGATGATTTGAATGTTCCAGTCAAAACCCTGGATTCCCAGAAAAGTAAAGATTGTTATTGCAGAGCAAAAGTGCACAAGCAGAAGATCAGTCTTCTGAAAGCAAAAAGGAGGAAAAAAAAAAAAGTGTAAAGTTGCATTAATGCAAATAAAATCAACAACAAAATCTCAGCTAAAAAAAAAAAAAAAAAAGACTTGCTGGTCCCTGGGCAAGTATTTTGTTGGAGGGAAGGGAAAACATGAGATATTTACTCTTACCATTTTTTCATCTGGCAGGCAAAAAGCAGAACCATTAGCACATATCCGAAATGCAGATCATAGGTAGCAAGCAAAAAGACTACGTGATAACCCTCATGTCATATGACTTAGGTTTCTAATCACAGTTACAAGTAACAGGAATTTTGTAAGAGGGTTTTTGCTTGCTCAAGAGAAATTATGAAAGCTACTAACAGAATCCCAGACATTATAGATATACACCCATATTTGTACCCTTAAGCTAATACACACAAAGCAGATATTTCTAGTATTAATAAGAGACATTACAGTAAAGGTTTCACAGAAGTGTGCTGCTGGAAAAAATGAAGCTACTGAATCCAGAATCACCCAACAGTTTGCCTCTTTAGCTAGGATTTCCTGATAACACATTCATTTTCTCTGACTTTCTTTCTCACTAGGTTGCTAGCGCAATTTGCTTTGATATGGCCTCATGTGTTCCTCCCCAAAAATACTATATTTCCAGGGTAATGCAGTGCACCTTCAATTTAAGGGTAACTTCTCCACCCTAAAACCTAATTAGGTGGCCACACCTTCTCAAAATAGAGCCAGTGCACGTCTGCGGGGTCCAGAAGCAGAGACCCCCACAAAGCTACAGCTTCCACCTGGGGGAGTGGTATGTGAAGTCTCACACTCAAAGGAGCACCCATAAGAAACAGATCTGAACCATACTTTTTATTCAGTCTCAAAACCAGCAAGTTTTCAAAAGTAAAAGAAAATAACTCAGCCAAGTGCCTTTTCTTCAACAGATATATTTGCCAAATATGAGTTACAACAAAAAGCTGTTTCTTCACTCAGGTGGCCAAGTCCAGTTTTACCTCTTCTGGTTTTCCCTTTTTATTTATGCCATTTTTAATTCCTCTCACCCCCTTTCCCACTCTATTTGCTGCAATGCATAGTTTCACACAGGATTGAAAAATGGAAGCAATCAAAGGGTCACCCAAGGATCAAAAAACCTTAAGCTATTGTTTTCAAGTTTTATTTATGTTTATTAAATTTTCCCAACTCATTTCATTACTCTTCTGCTTACCTACCCTGCCAAGCACCTCTGTGGTGTATAATAAAATAATTCAAATAACAGTAAAACAGACATCTGATCCAATTTCTCTTGGCAGGCAAGCAAGAGATGGAAATACCAGATAATTATGAAAAAAAAGAACATTACACATCCACAAGCATTTTGTAAACCTAAAGACCTCACTATCTAATCTCTATTTCCTTCTAAGTTTTCCAAGTCTTCAGAAAATTACATGATGTATATGTATCAGGGCATAAAATCTTATTCTCTGCGTGCCTCTGAGTACCTGCTCATGTAAGCCACCACAATTGATCAAATTTAAAAGTCTTAGTTTTCAAATGCCCTATGAAGAACAAAGACAGAAGGCATCAAAACTAGTATCAGTAAATATACTTCACAAAGGAATCAGGAAAAGAGTTGCTATAACTGGCTATGATGCTTTATGATGCTTATTATTTATTAATAATAAAAGATTAATAGATGAATTTTTGTATCTTTATAGTTTATTAGCAGACTGATACCTGGGACAATACTCCTTCATAGTTGCTTCACTGTTTCACACAAACAAAGATGAGTTTTAATAAAAATTAGGCTGTTTGATCTCCTCCCATCAGTTTTCCTTATTAGTTCTATATAGTTTTCCACCCTCACCTCAAGGTGTTCTTTCTGTTCCCTGGCTGAAAGTGGTGCTGTCTTAATAAACAGAGTAACAATATATTAGAAGAACTGGACTTGGGTCACTGAAAGGAGCCAAGTATTTTGTAAACCCACAGACTTCCTGCAGATTAGGGTTGTACCTCTTGATCTAGGCTGTGATCATGATTAGGCTAATGAGGTTGCACGCACCACTTTATTTCCATCACAGTTGCATAATTCGTGGGAGGAAGTATCAGGCTGTACAGCTCCATCCTGAGATCCCCTGACTAGATCGGTTACCTCTATTCAAAGGTTCCTGGTAGGAGAAATCACAGGTGCGGTTTCTGCATTTTTCCCTCTGAGCCACGAGCAGAGCACAACCCCCAAGGGCAATACAGACATTTGCACGCTGCCTCTCAACCACAGCCCCTTGCAGGGTAAATGCTTCGCACCCTGCTGAAGGGAGCAGCGCTGCCAGCATCCTTCAAGCACATTTGTTAATTCTGTTGGCCTCTGATTAACATCTCCATCACCATTCAACTGAATCACTGTCATAAGCACACTGAGAAACACACTGGGGGGACACGTATACTTCTGCTCAGGTAGATCAGTCAGTGGAATACTGAAAAAAGAATTTGCCCCTTTTATCTACCTGTCTGAGTAGTAAAGTTACTATAGAGCTTGAGAGAGAAAAGCAATTTTTTCTGCCCTCAGAGCTCTTTCAGCCCCGATTCTTCCAATGCCAAAGTCTGACCAACTGCTGACTACATCATGTTTACATGTAAAAAGGGTTGTCTTTTTAGTGCATTTTATTAGGTTGGGGAAAAAAAACCCAGCATGAAACATACACAATGGTGTCAAGTTAATTATACCTTTATAAACTTCAAAGCATACTTTTGGCATTTTCCTGCACTTCACTGATATAAAGATCAGGCTTTGGCAGTATATCTCTAATCTTCAGTTTATCAGCCAGTATTAAAATGAGCTGTCCAAAAAGTATGGGATTTCACACATGCTTTATAGTCATTTTATAGCTTGAAATTTGGCTAAACAGATTGACTTTGAATTTTGGAGCATGCCAGATGCCCTCCATTCAGGCTAATTGAAAGAGGAGATAAACCTTAGCTTCAACTGAAACAAGGGAAAACTACTGGTGGGTTAGATCACAAGTAAACCTTGACTACACAGAGTCTGTCGCAAATGCAAGGGCAGAGGATTCAAGCAAGTGCAACTCTTCACTTACAATTAAAACAGCATATGATTTTGCTTCCACTTTGCCCAACAGAAAGTAGCTGACATGAACAGCAGCGCCACTCACGCAAGAAGTTTTATGGTTTGGCAGTCTGGTAATGTTGGCTATATAATCTTAAGGCTATATAACATTAACTGGGGTGTGTAAAAGAAAGAACAGGCAGGAGGCGGGACTATAAGCAAAGGAACAATTTTCTGCCATTCCTAAACAGAGAAACTGAACTTTCACCAAAAGGGTCTGTAAGTCCATGGGTTTACATCTGAGTATTATTTGTCATCACCTCTGGTTTTTCAGCTCCTAATGGAGCAAACCTTTCAACCTCTACCTAGATAGCAATGGTACAATGTTATTTAGAGCCCTGCATCACAAGTTGATGAGCAGGATTTTAATGATCTTGCAAAATCTCTAATTTTCACTATCACCATATAAATATGAACTCAGGTGTGTAGCAGGGATCGTGTTTACATCATCAGGTTTCTGCCTCTTCCTCCCCTCCAATCACTGAAGGCTCTGTCAGTGGCAAAAAAAAAGAAGTAATTTTAGAAAGATTTCTTAGCCAGAGTAAATCACTGAGCTGATTTTTTCCCATTCAGAAATTCTCTATCCCAAGATAAGTTTTGTCAGTGTTTCAGAAATTATGATATGGTTATTCTGTGATTACAGTCACTAAGGGAAAAGAATAAAGCAATGAACCACTGTGAAATGGAAAACGTTAAACAAAGAGTTTTGACTTTGAAATTATCCCAGGAAAAGTGTTACCTGTCATAAGAGTCAATTGCTTTAAAAGTAAACTACAAGAAATGGAGGCCAGCCAATCTAATCATTGCCAAAAGATCTGAAAAATCAGCCATTTAACCTTTTCTTTAAAGTAAAGAAAGTTTACGTGGCAGAGAGGACAAATTTTGAGGGATGTTTTTCCTGGAAAGGAGGATGGGGGTTTAATCCAGCAGACCAGAAATCTTGGTCTTTCATCTAGCCACAATATCCAGAATATCTCCAAGAACAGTGTAATTGCACTCATCTGCTAACATTTGAGTTCTGTAAAGAACCGACCTTGGGCTTGTAAGCCGACTTTATCCATCCTCATGAGGTGCTTATTCACTATATTTTGTCATTTTATATAATATTAGGACAGCATAATTCCTCTGAAGCTACAGTATGTAAGTTTTGTGTACATGTTTAATTACAAGTAATGATTAATCTGGAAACAAACAATTAATTGTTCAGGTGTTCTAACTTCTAACTACACATGAGCAACTAAGTACTGGAGGTGATTCTTTAGTATGCAATGCAACCTCAACGAAAACACTAGCTGAAAACAAGGCTGCATCCCAAACTTCCACAGCAGTTAGTGTCATGATTTGAACCTAAATGATAAAACAGTGCAAGTCCTGGTTATCTACATACTTACATCTGATGAAAAGAGATAACTTTAGCCAGACAAGTAGTGGAGGGGTTTTTGAACACTCTCAAAATTTACTATCATTTGGATTTTCAGGCTCTTGTTTTTTATATTCTCAAAAATACTGAGAAGCTTCACATCTCTTCAATCAGATCCAGTCTATAAATCAGTCACAGTAAGTCATACGCAACTCTCAGTATGCTAAATTTCTCAATGGATGTTAATAATAGGAGTAAATAACACAATAATAAATGTAGTCCTAAACATACTGAAAGCTTACAACCCAACTATAAGACTTGCTGTCATTTCACACTAATACCCAACTTTCAAGAAACAACCTTATTCAGAAGGGATTGCAGCTCTACAGGCACGGTTGGCCAAGTGATAAATCGGGCCAGTGAAGCCATCATTGAAACAGACATCCAAGATACACTCAAATCATATATAACTATGTAAAAATGAGAAGCTTTGTAGTCCACATTAACAAGATTTCACCAATCTTTTGGCCAGATGCCTGGGGTGTCTTGGCAACCGGAAGACACTTTATGTAAGATCTTCCAGTCTGTTAATAACTCCACTTACCTCAGAAGTTGCCTTTTCTACCTCAGCTGTAACAGCTTTTCCATTATCCTTCCAAGAACACTTTTCTTGGCCTCATTTATCTCCTTCTGTTCTGCTTAGGGAGTTTTAAATCACAGTGGCAGCTATTCCTCCCATTACTTTTTATGGTTCAGTCATTGGTTCCTCATGTGAATGTGCTGCCAGCAAGAGACTACTTGGCCTAAAATCCTCTCTCTGATAGCCCTCTTATGATAAAGGTGAGTTGAAGACTATCCAAATCAATCACAGAATCATAGAATCATAGAATAGTAAGGGTTGGAAAGGACCTCAAGATCATCCAGTTCCAACCCCCTTGCCATGGGCAGGGACACCTCACACTAAACCATGCCATCCAAGGCTATGTCCAACCACACTCTGAACGCCGCCAGGGATGAAGCATCCACAACCTCCCTGGGCAACCCATTCCAGGGCCTCACCACCCTCATAGTAAAGAATTTCTTCCTCAGATCCAATCTAAACTTCCCCTGTTTAAGTTTAAACCCATTACCCCTTGTCGTCTCAACACAGTCCCTAATGAAGAGACCCTCCTAAGCATCCCTATAGGCCCCCTTCAGGTATTGGAAGGCTGCTATGAGGTCTCCACGCAGCCTTCTCTTCTCCAGGCTGAACAGCCCCAATTTTCTCAGCCTATCTTCATACAGGAGGTGCTCCAGTCCCCTGATCATCCTCATGGCCCTCCTCTGGACTTGTTCTAACAGTTCCATGTCCTTTTATGTTGAGGACACCAGAACTGCACACAAAACTCCAAGTGAGGTCTCACGAGAGCAAAGGGGCAGGAGCACCTCCCTCGACCTGCTGGTCACACTCCTTTTGATGCAGCCCAGGATACAGTTGGCCTTCTGGGCTGCAAGCGCACACTGCCGGCTCATGTTCATTTTTTCATCAACCTACACCCCCAAGTCCTTCTCCGCAGGGCTGCTCTGAATCTCCTCCCCGCCCAACCTGTAGCTGTGCCTGGCATTGCTCCGACCCAGGTGTAGGACTTTGCACTTAGCATGGTTAAACTTCATTAGGTTGGCATCAGCCCACCTCACAAGCGTGTCAAGGTCCCTCTGGATGATCAAGATCAGGCATGGTAAGTATCTCCACCACTGAGCATCACCAGGGATGCAGCCAATAGCTGAAAGTTCTTTCTGGAATGTGGCCTTAATCAGCAAAAGAAACACTCCTACAAGTCTACGGTCTTTGAACAGGTTTTCAGTTTGGCACTTTTTATCACTCAGGGAGCAATGATTTCATGTATTGGGTTTGCATGGCAAGGTCTTGGTAGTAAGGGGGCTACAAGGGTGACTTCTGCGAGAAGCTGGTAGAAGCTGCCCCTGTGTCTGACAGAGCCAGCGCCAGTCAGCTCCAAGATGGACCTGCCGCTGGCCAAGGCCAAGCGCATCAGTGATGGTGGTAGCGCCTCTGTGATAACGTATTTAAGAAGGGGAAAAAAACTGCCCAACAGCAACAGCAGCTGCAGAGAGGAGTGAGAATATGTGAAGAGATAGGAGAGCCCTGCAGACAACAAGGCCAGTGCAGAAGGATGGAGGAGGTGCTCCAGGCACTGGAGCTGAGATTCCCTTGCAAACCACAATGAGGTAGGCTGTGTCCCTGCGGCACATGCAGGTCCATGGGGGAGCAGATATCCACCTGTAGCCCTTGGAGGTCCATGGTGGAACAGATATCCACCTGAAGCCCATGGAGGACCCCTCGCAGGAGTAGACGTGTGCCTGAAGGAGGCTGTGACCCTGCGGGAAGCCTGTTCTGGAGCAGGCTTCTGGCAGGACCTGTGGCCCTGTGGAGAGAGGAGCCCATGCTGTAGCAGGTTCGCTGCAGGACTTGTGACCCCATGGGGGACCCATGCTGGAGCAGTCTGTTCCTGAAGGGCTGCACCCCATAGAAGGGACCCACACTGCAGCAGTTTGTGAAGAACTGCAGCCTGTGGGAAGGACTCACATTGGAAAAGTTCATAGAGGACTGCTCCCATGGGAGGAACCCTATGCTGGAGCAGGGGAAGAGTGTGTGAAATCCTCCTTGTGAGGACGTGATGCTGAACATGCAAAAATAATATGTGATAAACTAACCTCCATTCCTTATACCCCTGTGCCACTGAGCAAGAGGAATTAGAGAACTTGGGAGTGAAGTTAAGCCCAGGAAGAAGGGAAGGGTGAGGTGTGGTAAGATTTGGTTTTACTTCTCATTATCCTACTCTGATTTGTTAGTAATAAATCAGACTGATTTCTGCAAATAAAGTCTGTTTTGTCTGTGGCAGTAATTGGTGAGTGATCTCTCCTGTCCTTATCTTGACCCATGAGCCTTTCATTATATTTTTTCTCTCCTGTCCAGCTGAGGAGAGGACTGATCCAGTCACTTTGGTGGGCAGTTTAGCAGAGCAAGAAGTTCTTTCTGGAATGTGACCTTGATCAGCACAAGAAATACCTACACAGTCTTAGTTCTTTAGACAAGTCATCAGTTTGTCACTTTTAACCACTCAGCTAGCAGTGGCATCCTTAGTTATTGACATGACATTTCCCACAATGGTATTAGCATTGCCACTACCCAACTGGACATTTCAGAAGCTAGGATATTCCCTGTGAGTTTCTGCTTGGATAGCACAGCCTGCTGGAAATCCATAATATAAAGTGCATTTAGAGACTTCAGCTATCTGGATGATCTTAGAAGAAAGCCAGGAGCCTTTTGCAGCTTTCATGAACTGATGCTCTTTTTGCTTTAAGAACTAAAGCTTTTTGGAACGATCCCTTAGAATAATCAGTTCTGGCAACACTCATCCCACTTCAGCCCATTCACTCAGTTATCCAAGTTATGAATCAATGCTTACTCTCCCTCTTTCATTGTCTTGAGGAATGAAAACAAAAAATATTAGTAAGCATCACTCATGAAAATATGACACTAGTGGAAATGGTCTGAGAGCAAGTGCTGTTGTATAAACACTACAGTCATTTTTATGTCTCCTAAACAATAGCTGACATGAACAATAAAAGTGAATGTTCCTATTCATTTCCTATCTGGTGTTCCTTTTCACTCCCAAGGCACATTATTTAAAATGTATCAGCACAGATTCTCTGTGAAAAAAGATACAACAATTCACATCAAAATATTATAGTCACTAATGGAAAGACTGTAGTAAAAGAAACAGGATTTAACCTTATGATATCATGTCATCATGTTTTTCTTCATTCCTTGCTTCAATATGGAAAACTTTTGGTTCCCTCCAAAATCAACTAATGTACTTATTATTGGTATATTTTGTCAGGTATTGAGCATTTCTTGGCCAACTTAGGCATCCTTAAGGCCCTGTATAAAACAAGAGTTAAAAATCACATTCAGTAACATACACCTCCTCCTATCCATCAGAGAATATTTTTTCCTTAAATACCCAATGAAGAATGTCTTTCCACTAAGCACACAGCATGTTGCCTGATTCTACCACGCAACTCAGACTGTGTGCATTCAGTTCCGGCGGTATCTTCTCTTCCTGCAGTCTCGTGCTGCCAGGGAGAGCAGCAGCAAAGCCCCAGGGGGCAGACTGGAGTTAGGAGCTCCTGAGGGGCTTTGGTCAGCATAAAAGCGGAACAGGACAACTGCAGGTCCAGTGCTGCCTTAAATCATGAGTGACAAACAAAAAGTGAAGGGGGGCAATATATGAGAAAATTTTAACTAATCTGCCTGCAAATTTGCTGAGGTGAGCAGTTCGAGAGAGGACGCCTTCAACGCCTCAGCGGGGGGAAGATCAGCGTCCAAGAGCCGCAACCCAGAGCGGCGAGACTCACCGAAAGACCCTCCAGTGCTCGACAGTACTCGCCCAGGGGCCCGCAGCTCACGTGACACGAGCAGCTGACTCAGAGAGGGCGGAGCCAGAAGGAGCGGCGCCCGGCCTGCCTGGGTGAAAGCCTGCCCCAGGGCGCTCAGCGAGGCAGTTCTGGAGGGGTGGTCAGTGCTCACTCGCTCATTAGGGCCCGCTCTGGGAGCTCTGGTTTGGCTGCCCTGGCAGTGGCCAGCATAGGCACCCAGACAGAGCCGATGAGAGGAGGCTGCAGCACAGAGCTCGGGGTGTACAAAGCGCCTGCACTGGTCTTGTGCAGGGAGGGTGCACGATGGGTACGGCTGCACTCGGTGTGCCCTGATGGAGGTTCTCCTGCAGCAGGTGGCTGAACTGCAGGAGGCTGTCATAGAATCATGGAATAGTTAGGGTTGGAAAGGACCTTAAGATCATCCAGTTCCAGCACCCCTGCCATGGCCAGGGACATCTCACACTAAACCATGCCGTCCAAGGCTCTGTCCAACCTGGCCTTGAACACCGCCAGCGATGGAGCATTCACAACTTCCCTGAGCAACCCATTCCAGTGCCTCACCACCCTTACAGTAAAGAATTTCTTCCTCATATCTCAACTTCCCCTGTTTCAGTTTGAACGCGTTACCCCTTGTCCTCTCACTACAGTCCCTAACGAAGAGTCCCTCCCCAGCATCCCTATAGCCCCTCTTCAGATAATGGAAGACTGCTATGAGGTCTCCACGCAGCCTTCTCTTCTCCACGCTGAACAGCCCCAACTTTCTCAGCCTATCTTGATACGCTGGAAGGAAGGAATGCCATCCAGAGAGACCTTGACACACTTGTAAGGTGGGCTGATGCCAGCAGGATGAAGTTTATCCATGCCAAGTGCAGGGTCCTACACCTAGGTCGAAGCAATCCCAGGCACACATACAGGATGAGCAGAGAAGAGATTCAGAGCAGCCCTGCGAAGAAGGACTTGGGGGTGTTGGTCGATGAAAAAATGAACATGAGCCAGCAGTATGTGCTTGCAGCCCAGAAAGCCACCCGTATCCTGGGCTGCATCAAAAGGAGCGTGACCAGCATGTTGAAGGAGGTGATCCTGCCCCTCTACTCTGCCCTCGTGAGACCTCACTTGGAGTATTGTGTACAGTTCTGGTGTCCTCAACATAAAAAGGACATGGAACTGTTGGAACAAGTCCAGAGGAGGGCCACGAGGATGATCAGGGGACTGGAGCACCTCCCGTATGAAGATAGGATGAGAAAGTTGGGGCCGTTGAGCCTGGAGAAGAGAAGGCTGCATGGAGACCTCATAGCAGCCTTCCCCTATCTGAAGGGGAGCTATAGGTTTGCTGGTGATGGATTATTCATTATGGACTGTAGTGATAGGACAAAGGGTAACGGGTTCAAACTTAAGCAGGGGAAGTTTAGATTGGATATGAGGAAGAAATTCTTTACTGTGAGGATGGTGAGGCACTGGAATAGGTTGCCCAGGGAGGTTGTGAGTGCTCCATCGCTGGCGGTGTTCAAGGCCAGGTTGGGCATAGCCTTGGGTGGCATGGTTTAGTGTGAGGTGTCCCTGGCCATGGCAGGGGTGTTGGAACTAGATGATTTTAAGGTCCTTTCCAGCCCTAACTGTTCTATGATTCTATGATTCTATAAACTGAAGAAATAAATGTTACAAGGTAAATATCTCTAAAATTCACCACCCAGATAGATACATTTTTAAAGGTATCCAGATAAAGTGCTTAACTATCACAGGTGAGGTACAGTACACCAAAGATTTACCATCTTCCTCTCACTCCTGAAATATATCATTTAACTCAGGCTTCCCATTTCCTTTCAGACCATACTGGTTGCTTCCTAGATCTGTAAGATTTTATGCTCCAAAATTAGAACAGCTGCTGCTCAGCTCTGGCAACCCAGCACTGCACTATTGTGTCTGTGCCTTTTTTCATTTCCTTGAGAATTACTTCAGTGCCAATCTAAGCAGTTTGTACTAACTCCACATTTCCCCTGTGCCCTTGGACATGTCCAGCACGACATACAGAGTAAGGAACTTCATGTTTCACATTTGTGTGCTTTGTTATAATTAAAATGATTCTCGTACGTGAAATCTAACTACTGGTCATGATTTCTGCTCTGTATCTGTAAAGAATAGAATCATAGAATTATTTGGGCTGGTAGGGACCTTTTAGGGTCATCCAGTCCAACTCCTCTGCAATTAGCTGGGGCATCTTCAAGTAGATCAGGTTGCTCAAAGCCCCACCCACCCTAGCCTTGCATGTTTCCAGGGATGAGGCATCTACCATCGTTCTGGACAGCCTATTCCAGTGTTTCACCACCTTCATTGTAAAAAATGTCTTCCTTATATCTAGTCTAAATCTACCTTATTTTAGTTCAAAACCATTACCCCTTGCTTATCGCACAAGGTCCTGCTAAAAAGTTTGTCCTTGTCTTTCTTTTAAGCCCCCTTTAAGTATCAAAAGGCTGCAATATGTTCTTCCTGAAGCCTTCTCCAGGAAGTCAAACTCTCACAGCCTTTCTTCATAGGAGAGTTGTTCCGTCCTCCTGATCATTTTTGTGCCACCCCTCTGGACCTGCTGCAATCAGTCCGTGTCTTTCCTGTGCTGGGAACCCCAGAATTGCCCACAGTACTCCCAGTGGGGTATTATGAGAGCAGAGCAGAAGGGCAGAATCACTTCCCTTGACCTGCTGGTCACACTTTTTTTGATACAGCCCAAGATATGGTTGGCTTTCTGGGCTGCAAGTGCACACTGCTGACTCACGTTTAGCTTTTCATCCACCAGTACTCCCAAGTCCTTCTCAACAGGGCTGCTCTCAATCCCTTCATCCCCCAGCCTGTATTGATACCAGGGGTTGCCCATGCCTCACCACCCTCACAGTAAAGAATTTGTTCTTTATATATATTCCCTTAAATAGCCTTTAACTTTAGCCATCTAAGAATTAAAAATAATATTTAAATATACTTGTATCATGTTAAAAAGAATTTTAGGATAGGCGGTTCACAAAACTAACTATTTCACAGCTACAACCACCATCATATGCTAAAATTGATATATTTAATATCTGGTTACATTTTTTTCTTTATTACTATAATTCTATCTGATTAAAAAACTGGAAACAATGCTCAAAATCATAGTTGATTAAGTTTAGAGTAGCATGGTCTTCTTGCCATCAACATGTAAATCCCCCATACAAATTTCCCATACAAAAGAGGGCAAAATCTAACCATCTGCCCTTGACACCTTTACCTACAAATCCACCATTTTCTGCCAAACCTTGACACCAAGGATGGGCAATTAGATTTGATGAAATCTGTGCAGCTGCTTTCAGACCCGTAGACTATATAGCCCTAGACCCAGTGACTCACTTTTGAGTCTCCTGTTTTCTGAAACCCTAGTTTATATTCAAATAAAGAAGTTTCTCATCTGCTTACTTTTTACTAATATAAGGTAGTTAACTAAGAGATACAAACTTTCCCTACAAACCCTGCCTTTTTTCTACACTTCAGCCACAACAGCTGCACCACTGTCACAAGGCTTTCTTTCTCCCTCCTTTCTTGGCCACACAGCAGAGATGACCAGATTTCAATGTGCATGTACCCAGCATCCCAAGATCCCCCAACTGATACAGTAGGTATCGTGCCAAGGAAGCCTCTCTTATTGCTGAATAATCATTACATTGATGTGTGCTCCTCCTCCTACCATCATCAGGCCCCAGAACTGTATTTCTAAAGAGCTGGATGCTGCTCCCATTGAAGTAGCGAACTTGCACACCAAGCTAAAAAAGCCTTTAAAAAGTGCTTCATTTCCAGTGTATGCATATACATGTGGTATTGCTCTGCATTGATTGATTTTTAAAAGCCAAGTCTCTGACAGATGGAAGTCTTAAGCAGCTATATTCTTCTTATTTATGTGCAAAGATCCTTCATGGAGATAGATAAAGATTCATTTGTTGTCCTGAAAGAAAAGAGTCTTCTAAATAAGGAATGCATTCCATACATTCAACCTTTTTCAAGTTCAATTCATCTACTCATTATCTCAAAGATCTTCTCAAGCTGTTGACACAGAAAGGCATAGCACTTTAGTTTACTACCACTTCATTTTCAAGATGCATTACATGAATATTACCCATGCAATAAACTCTCTGCTGCATTTCATAGAGTTCAGCCTGAACTCCAAAAACACCCAAGTGATTTAAGGTACCTTGACTTTATATTGCCAAAAGCAAGAAAGTAGTTTAGGGGTCCTTAACTTTAGCAGCACCCATCTGCTATTTTGTCATGTGTAGCAGGAGCCTTTCGACATTTACTGTTTGTGTGCATGTTCATCACTTAGACTCACAGAATCATAGAATCATAGAATAGTTAGGGTTGGAAAACATCTCTCCCTGTCTCTGTATCAGGTATAAAAAGCCAGAGTATCCCATTTGTAAGTTGCTTTGCAAATGTGGACTGAGGCTTGTTCAGGCACAGGCAGTAGGGTTCAAAGCAGGGTGGACAATATAATTGAAGGAGTCCTTGTTTTAATTTGTATGACACACAACTAACACTTTAATGAAGCCCAACTGAGGTCGTGTTAACTCATCATGTGCAGAGTTAAGAACTCATATCTAAAAATAGTTACTATGAGTAAACAATAGTAGGTATCAGTTGTGTCACAAAAACATGAGTTTGCCTGAAGGTAAAGCTGAAATGTTAATCAGTTGTGAAAGTGCCTGTTTAGTGAGAGAAGCTATTACTTCACTTACTAGAACATTTTGGCAGAAGTTTAGCAATCAAATTTCTTTTCATTTTTGTTCACCTGCCTTTCCATGAGCTGTAATGTCTGTTTTCAAGCTTCATTGTTAAACTTATTCTGAAGGCAATTTAAAAACTACTAGATCTCATTTTTTTCAACCATTGTTGCTATGGTTACATACATACCAATATATATATGGATAAAAGGAGGAAAAACATCAGACTGTTTGACTCTTAAAAA
This sequence comes from Amazona ochrocephala, assembly GCA_039720435.1. Classification (NCBI taxonomy): domain Eukaryota; kingdom Metazoa; phylum Chordata; class Aves; order Psittaciformes; family Psittacidae; genus Amazona; species Amazona ochrocephala. Next base: position 61,731,194 of record CM077878.1, read on the forward strand.
GGAGAGCACCATGTTCCACAGCTAAAAGCATGACTAAAGATCAGATTTGATCTGCTCTGCTTCAAATCAGTAGAAGCAGGGCTAAATGCCATACCACCTTCTCTCCATCTCCCACTGATCGTGGACCACTGTGAAGACTGACCACACAGCCTGCAAAAGCACCACTGCTACCTCTGCACAAGCTATCATGCCTGGCAAGGTAGGCAGGATATCTGCATTCACCAGATACATGGGATGGATATCATGCCTTAGAGTGGTTCTCTGCACACTTACATAAAGCACCTCAACCATTATTCCCTTTTCTGCTCCCCATCACACTTTCACTACGTGGTTTTCCAGTATAAGGTGTAAGCATTCTGTGTCACCTCCAATTTTGCTTTATTTTGCAAATAAAGAAGGGGTTACTTTCTCTCCTTTCCTCACAGTTCACTATCTTTGGTAATTGAGATTTAACTCTGTGGTGCTGAATCAGACATGCTTCCGTTTTCAGAAACACAAAAGCCAGGTCTAACAAGTTATTGTTTAGTTCCAGGGACACCAGTGAATTGCATTTTGTGCCAAAATCAGGCCAGTCAGGTTGGCCATGATTTGAAGCAAGCAAAAAAAAAAAAAAAAAACAAAAAAACAAAAAAATGGAAATCTAAAGGAATTTTGTGGCATTGTTTCTTTACAGACGTTGTGGTTTAATCCCAGTGAGCAACTAATGCCCACACAGCCACTTGCTTACTCCTCTCCTGTGGGATGAGAGAGAGAATCAAAAGAGCAAAAGGTGGAAAACTCATGGTTTGAGATAAAGACAGTTTAATAAGAAAAAGAAAGAAAAGGAAAAATAAAGAAAAAAAGATTATGCAAAAACCCCCAATTGCTTACCACCAACCAACTAATGCCCAGCCAGTCCCGAAGCAATGACAGTCCTGGCAACCTTCCCCCAGAGATGTTATTGCTGAGCACCATGTCATATATTATGGAAAATTCATTTGGTCAGTTGGGATCAGCTGTCCTGGCTGTGTTCCCTCCAACTCACTGGTGGGGTGAAAGACAGGCAAGGCCTTGGCTCTGTGTAAGCGCTGCTCATCAAGAACTAAAACATCCCTGTATTATCAACAGTGCTTTCAGCACAAGCCCAAACACATAGCACCATATCAGCTACTATGAAGAAAATTAACTCTATCCCAGTCAAAACCAGTACAATACCATTTTACCTTTTCACTGTTCCCAAATACCATGATAATTCAGGTCATTAGTTGCTATTTGAAGATTTATATTTTTGTTAGTGTGGAGAAAAAATAGTTACCTCGCAATTACATCTGCGTTGCAAGATCAAATTCTGTAGCATTACCGCAAGGCATTGCTCCTGGCACAGAGCTTTAGTGCATGTAAATTGGTTTCAAATCTCCCAAAGGTGATTCTTCCACTTGTCTTGCAAAATTATAGGATACTTTTTTTCTTAAATGAGCATAGTTCTTACAAGAGCACAAATCAATTGTAAGTAGACTCTAACTCAAGTGATTTCAAACAAGAAGTCTTACAGCTCTTTGTCAAAATTGTAGAAGCTGCTTCTTACTGCATACACAAGACGTAGCCCTGAACAAGCCTCAGAACAGAGAAGCTCCACAAATAAACTATTTCTCCCCATGAACCAGAACCCATGGCAAAATATTCAACAGAGTTCTATGAGCTGATCCAGCTGGACCGAGCAAGAAAAATTCCTTATTGCTGTTATAGTGACTGGGTAAATTATGAGTATGCATGTGCTACCTCTTTCTTAACATCAGTTGGAGTGAGGCAGTAACAGGAACAAGATGTTGAAAATTCCTCTCCCTTGGGAAACCTCCATTCTACTTGTGTTTATGTTCTATTCCAGTGCCATGAAAACTAATATTAAAATTACACTGAATTAATACATTTCCCCAAAGCCTGAGCAAAAAGGAGACAGTTATTACTGATATTAAGCTGCTGATAGCTGATACTTAAATAATTGCTTGCCTTCATCAGTCATTATCAAATGATCTTGCTACAGCTAAAGAATTATCTATAATCACTTGCACAGAGAGGATTTTAAGCCTGATCAGAAAAGAATCATTTAATATTAATTAAAATACTGCTTGTATGCTCTGTATTTGGCTCAACAGTTTGCAGGAGCAGCCTGTTAAACAATTCCTGCTAAGTGCAGAGATAAAGCAAGGTGTGTCTGTCCTGAGTGCACAACTGGGAACTGGAAACACGACTTTAGTCCATTTATAAAGTTTTCTCATTAGGTTTCAATTCAGCAGCAATGCCACGATGGTATTTAAAGGATATTCAATCACTCATGACAGAAAAGCTAGAGTGACACTGCAACAAATAGTGTTTGATTATTACCAATCTATCATGTCAGTTAGCAGGAGGAAAAGATACATTTCAATTGATTTCAAAAGACAGCTGTGACAAATGCATTCCAGGAAGCTGGGCAGCAACAGATTTCAGATTCTGATTAATCTGGTATACACAAAACTGTACACCCTGGCCTTTTTTAAGCACACAACACACTCTTCAACAGAAAATTTGGTCAGCTACATGAGAAAACACTGGATTATTTTCTTTACAGTCTGTTATTTGATTCTTATGTTAGTGGGCTGAAGCTGACCAGCGCATCAGCCTGTTCAGCTTGCAAAGAGGTAGTGGCTGCAACATTCAATAAAAATCTGGACTTCTATTCATTTGTTATATTGTAACCAAAAGTAATAAGTGTGTCCTGGGTTCAGCAGCAGCAGTCATTTTTCTCCTTCTTGGTAGCTGGTGCAGCGCTGTGTTTTTGATTTTGGGCCTGGGAACAGTGCTGATAACACCAGTGTTTTCAGTTACTGCTTGGTGATGTTTAGGCTGGCCAAGGACTTGCTGAGTCTCATGCTCTGCCAGGGAAGGGGGGAAGCCGGGGGGAAGCAGAGACAGGACACCTGATCCAAACTGACCAAAGAGGTTATTCCATACCACAGCACATCATGTCCAGGAGGTAAAGACGGAGAGCAGAGACCCGGAAGGGTGGTGAGGATGCACAGTGGGGGGCACTGGTGGGGGTGCACTGCGTGGTCGGGCTTGATATTGGACGGTGAGAAATTGTATTCTTTTCCCTTGTATTTTCTCTTGTCATTATTATTATTGGTGGTAGCAGTAGTGATTTGTGTTATACCTTAGTTACTAAACTGCTCTTATCTCAACCTGTGGGAGTTGCATTCTTTCGATTCTCCTTCCCATCCCTCCAGGAGCGGAGGGAAGAAAGAGGGGGAAGTGAGTGAGAGAGCGACTGTATGGGTTTATAGAAGCTTAAACCACGACAAAGTGAAACAGAGTCTTTAAGAAAATGACCCAAAATACCTGGGGACTGTAGAAGTTTGTTGGATTACACAGGAGAAAGTAATACAATTAGCCAGGCTATGCTCCAGTTGTGGTAGAAAGGGAATGTTACCTATAGAAATGCATTGTGCAGTCTGCTGCCTCCAGCTGCTCTGAGGAGTACTAGGGTCTACAAAAGGGTTTCCTTCAATAAGCAGGCCTATTTGTCAAAGAAACACCTCCATTGAATTATTTTTCCTTACTGTGGACGCTGGTAGTGAAACCTGGTGTGTAGTGCTCTCCAGAAGAAAGGTTTGCCCATGTTTTCTGTGTTCCCAGGTTTGTCTGCTAGGTAAACAGAAGAGCTATTAACCTTCCAAACACAAAGGAAACATGAAGTAAACATAGTATGTTCCAATCCAACACTCTCCAAGCAGAGAGTACTTTATACAGAGGTTACCAGCATATAGGGTCCCTTACAAATGGTTCCATTACAACATGGAAAGACTTGGAAGTAGGTTAAATTTATTTGTTCAATTAGCTGGTGATTAAAACAAGAAATTGTCCTTGCAGGAATTCACTTTCCTTTCCATATAGGTAAGATAGCCAGACATCTTTCCAGATCTTCTCCACTCACAAATTAACTTTTTTTTTATTTATTTATTTTTATTTTTTAAAATAAAGGTCTCTTAGAAGTAGATTTTCAAGGCTTAAGAAAGGACAGGGCCATGTGACTAGGGAGATGGCTTTGAATATTACTGTCGTGGAAGACTAAGTACAAGAACTCGTAAAAAACACTGGCTCCTTCCTCATACTCCTTTTGCATTAACTCTGATACGGCAATCAACAGAAAGAGAAGTGTTACCCCTTTTGCTAATGGACTAATGATTAACTAAGACTGTCTAGCACCGAGGGAAATATTCCAACAATTAATGGGGAAAGTGTGAAATGTAATTCTTCTTTAGCTGAAGAACTTGAGAAAAAAAATAAGTTTAACTGTAATTAATGTGGGCTGATGTAGTGAAAAAACATGAGAATTAATCCTATGGTTCAAAGTCTTGTTCTCTGATGTACCAGAGATACATTGTAGATAAACATATATTGCCTTCACATTGGGAAAATGAACCAGAATATGAATCAATGTGAGGCAGTTGTTCATTGGAATGACTGTAGATAGAGACCTTTTTGGTGCTTCTTCCCCATTTCCTCCTTAAGGCAACTGGCAGGAAGCATAATAATCTTGGACAATTCCCAGTAGACTGATCCATAACGAAGGCTTTTGAAACTCCCTGAATTCCAGATAGGGCTGCTGAATTCTGCATCATAAAGCAAAAAGGAAAACAGGCAACCAGCTTCTTTCCATACATGTCCACAATTGGTTCTTTCTCACTGAGATTACAACTATGGCTGAATGTTTGGCAGTCTGATTTCAGATTTTTCTTAAGGTTGATTTCTCAGGACAGATGTCGTTATTTCCAGTTGTAATGGCAACAACTTCCAGGAAAAACAAAACATAAAAAAACAAACATCCCCAGTTTGCCTCACAGTGACCCTACGGTACAAGTTTTAATCCTGACGTGGTTTAGTGATGGACTTGGCAGTCCTGGGGCAAAGGTTGGACTTGATGATCTTAAAGGTCTTTTCCAACCTAGTGGGTTCTATGATAGCTAACATGATGCTGAGCACAGTTTGTCCTGGTGTGGTAAGGCTATAAAATCACAATCAGAAACACAGCAGCCATTTATTCTTCAGAACAAATATTTGCACTCCAGTAAGCTTTTACTCGTGTTTTCAGTGCCACTGCTTATAAAATGAGGGGCTGTTCAGTGAGAGTAAAGGAAGCAGAAATGAGATCTGTAATTGACACCATCCTTATAGTGATATCAACCACAGAAAGGCATCTCTCTGGTCCTGTGGGGTGTTCTGAGTGCACGCAAAACCAGAACTGCTGAACTAATTATTTCACGCTACTCGTAAGAACAAAAACCAAAACTACTCTTGGATCTGAATTCTTGTGTGACAAGTTCCAGTCCATTTACTGAAACCCCTTGACATATGGAATTCATAACCACTCTGAAAGCTTGTTTAAAGAGTGCTATCATAATCTATTGCTCAACATAACTGCATATTCACTTTGTGAAATGTGGGCAGGCAGGGAGTGAGGGAGGGAGCATGATAGGGCTGCATGGAGCTTGAAGTGGGCTTCACTGTCTCTCACGATTTCTTGAAAAATGCACTTTGAATTTAATCACATTGCTTTCACCTCAATAACCAATGTAGACCCTGAATGTTTAATTATGCTACTGGTTTTATACCTAATCAATCTTTTTCATTAAAATCCAGTGAAGCAGACAACTGAGATAATTACTGAAGAACCATCTTAATTAAAAATTTTAGCTTATATTTAAGAGTCATTGTTTACCTCATCAGAAAGCCATTAGGATTCAGGACAAGGTTGCCCTGTTCATTATGGTTTCACCTTTTTTTTTTTTAGGAAAAAAAAAAAAAAGAGAGGCTTTGGGCAAAGAGTGATACAGGATTTTATATTAAAAAAAAAAAAAAAAAGAATTATTATAGTTGTCCCATGAAAAGGGAGAATATGCACAATCCGGTGTCACCATTTGTCAGAAGCCTCATAGTATATTTACATCCAGAGCAATTGCAGAATATCTTTGCATATAAATTGACATTGCCTTGGTCCTTGAAGATAAGCCATGTCTATACTCAAATGGACATGACCCCCTAAATTATATCTTTATTGCTTTCCAACTACAATGAAGATAATTTCAAAATCCCCCAACACCCCTATCCTGCAGTCGGAAACTTCTCATTGCTTTTCATTGTTGTTTTCGCAGAAGTCTGACACTGACTGAGGTCTTCTTCAACTTCAGGAAAGTACAATCAGACATTTTAACTGTGGAATTGTAATTGCATAGCAGTTAAATGACATCACTGAAGATGTGCAGCTTCACCACGCTCACGCTCACTGCAAGGTATGAGCAGCAACTATACGGATACAATGATGCTTCAACTGACAGAATTAATCAGGGAAAATTATTACCCAGTCCTAAAGCTTACAGGTTTCCCTTTTCTATATCTTCCAAGGCAGAAGGAAAAATCAAAGACGTTTCCATTTGGAAGGTTTTTTGCACCTTCACTGCTAGCAAGCATATTTATAAACATCATGATTACGTCATACTAAGAGGCTGAGTTCAGACATTTGAAATGCAAAGCTGAAATGGTTGCTCATAAGTACTGACCATCTGCTATAGACAAAGTATATTATGTTAGGATCAGCACTAAAACAAAATCGAACCTCTTTTACAGAAGCATCTTGTACCATGTGTCCATTTACTTAATTTTAGTGGCATCTGCAGAACACAGTGTAAGGAGCAATACAAATCTTCCGTTAGGCTTCTCAGCTGACTAGCTGACTTTCTGGCACAAAGAGTTCACACTTTGGAAAACTACTGATCCACACTTTCCATGAGGAATTGAGAAGATCAATAGTATTAAGAGTATGAAGCATTTCTTTTTCATGCAAATTTTTTGTAACTATTTAAGTAGGTAAGGGTAGAATGGATAGATGCCAGAGAATTCATGTAAAACTTTCAGGTACCTCACTCCGTTCCTGGGATAAATTTGCTTGGTTGTAGGTCCTTGTCTCTGGAGCAATGATGACAGAGCCCACAGCCATCACAGCCACTACAAACAGTTTTCCATATAGCAGCACAAGGTCTGGCAGAACAAGAACCTGGAACTGCTAGCCAGCAGTGGGCTCTGCAGTTAAGTGAATAAAAAGTTTGCAATGAAGAACTATCTCCTCAAAGGAAAACTAGTACATGACAATAAGCTCTTGAGGCCATTGCAGGAAAAATGTTCAATTAGGTCAGTTTGTGAAAGGGGAAATAGAGAGAGGCCTCTAACTACAATAGACGAGGATTGTAGTTTTCCTTTCTGTGGGAAACTGATGGGTTTTCCATTCAAGGGGCAATATCATCTGCCTGCAAGACAAAAGGCAGCCTGGGCCTGAAAAAGTGCATCAAAACCGGGCCGTGTATGTTCACTCTTGCCTTCAAAGCTGTATGGCTACAAAGCTACGAAGCAAAGGAGAAAGATAATAAGGAATTACAGATAAACAGGCATTTTAATAGATTCAGGAAAAGTGCTATCAGCCCTTTAAAGTTCTAGAAAGGCATTACTAAACTGTATCCTGGAAAGAAAATGAAAGGAGAGCTGAGCCAACCTCTAGACCCAAGCACTGCATGCATGTGAATGAGAACAGTAGGATATAAGGAGGGATTTGTTACACCTGGTAGGGGAATAAAGTGTTAAAGGAAATCTGTAAAATATCTAGATTTCATTCTGATTAGCACAACAGCAAAAAGTAAAAAAAAAAAAAAAAAAAAAAAGACAATGGCACCAAAAGCTGCAAAAATCATTAATCTTGGCAATATGCAGTGCAATCCACATAAGGACAGCTGAAGGCAGAGGAAATTAAGAGATTTACTGACATGTTGGAGAGCATGGGACATCTGCTAAGACAATGAAGAACTCAAGCTACCACTGAAAGCAGTGCCAGTGATGCATACAGAGCAAAGAGCATCAGCAGCGTTACAGCCAAAGTGGGAGAGCAGTTCCAGCATACAGCATAATTAAGTGTAATTGGAAAGGTGGAGGAACCCTCAGAATGTATTAGCTTGATTGCTGCAAGTAATAAAAAGCTAAACACATGCTGGGCCAATTTGAATGTGCAAAGGCTCTTGGGACCCACACACAGCTAAACCAGGGAAAATCATACCACAGCCACCCTCACAGATGTAACTTGCAAGGATTCCACAAAGGCTGGGTTCAGTGCATAGGAGCAGATAGAATCTACTCTCATCTCTTGGGGGAAGCATTACTCCTAACCACTACTGTGTTAGGAGGAAAGCACTTCATATCTTAGAAAAGGCAATGAGATTAAGAGAGAAGTGAGCTGATCTAATCCTCAAAGGAGAAAACTTGCAAGCAATCTAAAGCACCAACATCCACAAAAGAACAGAAGCACTGGACTCTTTGTTAGTATTTACACAAAGATTAAGAGAAATGTCAGCACTTCCATGAAGTCTGAGGGGTAAAAGAGAATAACTGGTAGTGAAGGAGATAGACAAGAGCATCCAAAATGCAAAGGATGAGAACTACACTCAGATGACTTGAATTAAAAATCAAAAAAAAGAGAAAATACTGTAGAGCAGCTATCCTGCCATGCAGCAGGGTGATGCCGTACAAAAGAGAAGGGACAGATGTTTACTCACACCTATGATCTGCTAACAGAAACAGAGAAATAGTAAGGGAAACACAGTGTGTAGATATCATTGATTTCTTTTAAATACAGACAGCAGGGCCTGGACAACAGGTGCACAGCATGGCTATCAGAGATGTTTGGATTGAAAAAAATTCAGTCTCTGCATGTGGGATATGAACAAGTCCAAAAATTGTTTAAAGAAAAAGATAAGGGGTTCCAGAGAATATTTCCTACAAACATTTGGAAGAAAGTCTGTGAGGGATGCTAAAATGTGGCTCTGTACTAAAGGCAAACAAGTACACAGGAATTTTCCAGAAAGACTTCACAAGTAACATAAATTCTCCTAGGCTGCTTTATTTATGTAAAGTACCAGAAAAAAACAGCAAGGAAGCAATGATAGTTCATGATGCACCTAATAGAGGCTTGGCAGCAATTTGTGCCTGATTTATGTGAACATAGGCAGAACCACTACCTGCTAATACTTGATTATTACAGTCGTTTTGTCAAAGTAACTCAACTTGGAAACACATTATACAGCACTGCAATGAGTCAGACCACAGTAATATTCACCAGGCATAGTATTTACAGCAAGCTAATTTGGAGTAATGGCTTGCAGTACTTACCCAAGGAATTCCAAAAATTTGCAAAGGACAGTATTTCATACCCATAGCAAGCAGTTTGTATTAGCTGCAGTCCAATGGAATGTCTGAAAACACACATTTGAGTTACTGAGTTGACATTACTCAAGACAAATGAAGAGAACTGAAATCTATACTTCAGTTTAGCATACTACCTAAACCAAGTTGTGGAGTTTTATCAGCACTGATGATAAAAGTGCAAGAAGCACCCTATCTAAGAAAAGGTGCAACACCCAGAGGTGCAAATGACTGAATACAACAAAACATAGTGGACAAAAGATAATGGAAATTTCACTAAGAGACATCAGTGTCATAACATCACATCCAGGCAATAAGGTGCAGCAACAGGAGGATAAGACTATTTCAGGTTATTCTGTAATATATATTGCACCTTTTCCTCAGGTTACATATTTCCCACTTGCAGCTGATGAATCTTCTCTTATCTGATAAGTTAAAGCCTGCTGATATCCCCAAGCAAATGCTGCACCCTCACAGAAAACTATGGGATTAATAGAAAATTAAATATAAAATAACACAGGCATGAATATTAAGGGCCTTAAGTACATTAAGATTCAAGTATTCAGCTGTTAGAGAATATCAAGATAATGTTAATTCATGCATGCCTCATTCTGTCCCAGCAGGTATAAATGCCATGGAAAGTTTCAGCGTTCCTTTTATTCCACACAGAAGTGGCAAAACCAGGGCTGCAGAAAGGGATTAGACCCAGAGGTGCTGTACAGACCACTCAGTTGCGAGGCATGTCCCACTCTTAAAAGCTTTAATTTTAAAGTTACCAAACAAACAAGAACAGAAGGTAAAACAGTGGCAGAAGAAACTTTCTTGGGGTTACCCGTCATGTCAGTATTTAAACTGGGAATGACACTAGTCTTCCTGAAGTCCAGTTCAGGGTTTATTCTTTAGATGTTGATTCATAAGAAAAGTCAACCTTTGGCCAATAACTTGGGCACACCACAGGATGCCATGAAGCAATCAACGTGGCTCTGAGTTTGACTGCAAATACACCAGCGTATTCATCAATAATGAATCCTTCCTCCTAAGGTCCTAAGTCTTGCAGACTAGTGGTAAAGCAAACTGGATCTGCTGGGGGTAAACAGGCCTTGGGCTCAGAGCTATGTAACAGAAATTCAAATATTATACAGATCTTTAAAATAATGAGGACTTAGTTTTTTAATATCTAAATAATGCAAAAAGGCAGAGTAGAGGATGATGTCTCCCCCCAGACAGTTATAAGCTATGACATATTTCCAGTACTATGCTAACAGCAGCCTGAATATGTAACGGATTAAAAATACGCTGAAAGAGATGATTAACAGGCAGTCCATTATGGGCTCTGTAAAGTAACATTTTTTGAAATATTAATGTTTAATTGTGGAGGTGGCAGCAGGCTGCAGGGTTTCCCTTCTTTCTGTTCAATGTGTTCTCCTTATCTGTCACTAAAATATTAGAGATAATGAGAAATCATGTACCTGTGTAAACTCCAATAGCAGTAATACGGCAAAGCAGAGCAGAAAAAGGAAAAAAAAAAGGCCTCAAGCTCTTCATGGGGTCTCTGGTAATTGGAAGAGTCAATGGCTATATGAGTCAAGAAAATACCTTCCCTGGAGAAGGAGACTGATTGTCCCGCATTTATACAGCAGCTAACCAACACTAAGCAGGCTTTCCTTTGCATATTATTTGTGCCAGCCCAATGAGGCAGAAAATTGCATCGTGTCATTTAATTTCCCAAACTTTGTTTTCATTGTATTAATCTTTTGGCTTTGCTTCACTTTATAATTTGAAGGCTCAGCAAGAAGCAAACCAAATGGAAATTCAGCTTACTTTCATGTCTAGCTGAATGTTCATTGCAGTTTTAGAAAGTTTAATTCTGCGTAATCTCACTCATGAATAATAATAATCTGGTTTTGTCTGCAGACATATTAATGGTTATTAAAGACTGCCTTAACAGTTCTTGGGCTTGTGCCCAAAAGTCAGTCACCAAAACATGAATAACAAATAGGCTACAGGAAAAGAGTAGATAGATTTTTTTTTGTTCCCAGCAGAACCATGTGCCCTGTTGTTATAGAAGAAACTAAAGAAGTTGGCAAACTTCCTGAACTTGACTAGTGTTTTTTAAGTTTAGAGTTCCCAAACTGGAAATTCAGATATGGAGGATGTTGAGACAGAGTGGTTATCTTGGAAGAAAGAACAGGAAATGCATATGGGGGTTTCATTTGAATATATTGAAGGGGAAGAAAAAAAAGAAAAAAAAAAAATCTCTCCTTGTGCTTAGAGTTAGTTGGCTTACCAAGGGCTGTGTTGTGCTGGGTAACACTCAGAGAAGCAGCTCCCTACGAAGATTATCTATTCAGAAGCAGGAGCAGATTAGCAGGATCATCTCAGAGATAAATGGCTTGCCTCCACCTTGTCTGCTGTGCTGGGCAAAGTAAGGAATAAGTCCCAAATTCAGGCCTCCAGCTGATTGATTCTCTTCCCCACAGAAACATGTTGACTCCTTGTAGAAAGTCTGGAAGCTCACTCACTTGCTCCTGGATGTCTTACATGCCTTTCTCTTGTTTTCACTTATTAAACTATCATGAATACACACTGCAAATTTATGCAACACATCTAATATATATTTTATGCTGTAGTTATATGATTCCCTGTTCATCCAAATAGGACTCATAAGCCATGCCTGATGAATAAAGCTATTTTTAAAATGAGATTTTTTTTAAATGATTCTGTCTCTGTGTTGCAAGAAAGGCAATTTTTCTTGCAAGCACAATCTCTTACAACTATGATGAAGAGTTTAAAGCCTCCCCTGAGGACATGTCTTACCCATGAAAGTTTGAGATTTTGCCTATCATCTTCCAATTGTGGGAAGTTTCCACACTTGCATGCATCATGAAAAGAACATACAACAAATATTGCTGTCACTGTCTCAAGACCAAAATGATGAAAACCTTAACAAAATGAAGCATGTGTTTAAAAAAAAAAAGCGGAGAGGTTATCCATTAAACTTTCATGACCCAGGAAAAAAAAGTAAGAGCACCATGAGCTAGACCCTGCACGTTGGTGTGGTTCTCCACTTCTTAATAAGAGACACAAAACCTCTGACCTGCTTCCTACTAACTGCTGGTGAACTAAAGGACCCAAAAGAAACCACTGTTCGACAATACAACCATGAAAACCAAGTTTCATTACATATTCCATCCTTGCCAGGGTGAATAGCCCTACCCAGCAATTTTCTGTTTTCCAAAAAAAGCTGTCCTCATGGAACACTTCAGGAAGCTGATTGTAATTAAAAGACTATGAGCTTGCTCTGCTGCTGTCACTTCCTCTACTTGTGTCCCCTGAATGCACAAATCAGCAATTGCTTCTTGCTACTGGAGCCCTTTGCAGCTTCCTACAATTAGACATGTGTCAAAGTACTTACTTACCATCAAGAAGTAAGTGAGATACTTTAATACCACTTGTGAGGTGGCTAGCATTCATAGAGATGTGTTTTGGAGTATAAAGATTTGATTCTTAAGCTTCATATTTTGAAACAGACTTCTGAAATGTTTGAGAAAACTTTGCTGGAATCACCCCTGCCCCAAATGGTCCAGAAGTTGCTGTATTGGAGCATAAAATAAGTCAGGAAATTATCTATCTATAGTATTCTACCTGCATAATCAGATAGTCATAAGGTTCCCCATAGCTGCTAAATTTCACAAGAGAAGATATGCAGCAACTCGGAGCTCCATTAGTCTTACTGAAACCCTAGAAATACCGTCCTCTTTCATCTGAGTTAATCTAGCCTCAAGCAAACTCAGAGCATACAATGCTGCTTCAGTCTTCACCATGAAATAACCATTCTTCTTCCATTGCAGACTCCCTGTGAGCTCATTTAAAACAGATCAGAGGTACCAAAAATAGTTTCATACATATTAAACTCCCTGACATAAATTCAAATACTCCATGGATTAATTCAATCAGGTTTTCAAAGTTCATTAGCGCCAATAATTGGATTCAATTCCCTATATTAAAACAAAACAAATTCCAGCAACAAAAGAAATTGAAGTCTTTTGCATTCTGACTTAAATTGTCAATTTTGCTTCACCGAATTGTAATTGAGGCACCAGCTGGACAACTGTCAAATACTGTGTTTTCTTACATAGAGGTTGATGTGTCTCTGAAAGTTAATTACTAGAGTTTTGTGAAAACTCTCATGCAGTTTTCACAACCAGAACCTGCCATGAATATATTACTGATATAACTGAGAGAAGATGAAACATGTATCAAGACAACCAAAATATAAATGACAGTTTCAAGTTGTGAAGTTGGTAATTTATTTTTCTACGCTTAATATCACTTTTTTTTTGTAGATTTTATGCTTTCTGTAAGAATATTTTCTAACTTGTTTTTTCGAAATATATGGTTTTCCTTGCTGTAGTAGTTTGATGCAGAAGGGATGAACCTTTTCTTTTGGAAGTATTGGCTGTTGAAGTAGCATGGGTGTTTTGGGCTGCATTACTGGAGGAGTAGAAATAATGCACACCTTCCCCCCTTCTTCCCACTTTACTTAAAGAGACCCCAGGATGAATCCATCAATCTTCAAAGACCTCTCTTCCACCCTGTTCATAAAACATGAGGAAATAACCTCTTTTCAACTTCTCCCTCTATTCTGACCTGTTGAAAAAACTTCCCGGAAGCAAGAATTTTAAATACCAGCCTTTTGCAGCACCAGAGAATGCGTGGTGGGTCTCCAACCTGGAGAGCAGAAGAGAACAAGGCAGATGGGCCCAAGCCTTGCCAGCAGCCAAGGAGAGCAGGAACAAATCTAGCTCCGCAGCACAAGCATGTCGAGGATGAAAGAAGATAACGCTAGCGTAAAAGCTTTTCTGCTATGGCTGAACCTAGATGTTAAGGAGAAAACTACAAAAAATAAAGTGCTAGGCTTCCTCAGAAGCCTTTCCCAGAGATTTCACTTGACAGTTAATTTATGTCTTCATGAAGATCTGTATGTGTGTAGACACATTCATCAATAGCTTAAGGCAATCATGAATACACAACTATAACTGGAATAATAATGAAGTAAACAGAATTGGAACATTGAGAAGGTTATGGACATCTTCAGAAAAGAATAAAAAGACTGCGTAAAACATTAAATAAACTAAATACACTCAGAGACACTGACACGTTGTACAGTAGATTAACCTCCATCAGAAATTACACATAATGAAATAGCTTAATAAGCAGGTTTATTATAATGAAAAAAAAAATAAAAAAAGTTGCAAGCAAAAAACTTCATAAGAATTATCATTAATATTATAATTATGTCATATTTTTTCTTTGTCAATTATTCCTATTATCCAGATTGCATTCAGTGAAAAAATGAAAGCAGACTTAGTTTAGACTAGTCTTCTAATCTAAACGAACTAGCAAAGGCTTGTTTGATACCAGAATTAAAGGGTGATATCTTTTTTCTTTTTTTCCCAAGCCCAACTCCCTAAAACATTAGCAAATCATTTAACAGCCATTTAAGTCCTAAATAAACAGAGGGGGTTGGGAGGGAAGGGGGTGGATATTTATCCATAAAATTCAAGTTACCTATGCAAGAAAATACTGCAGGTGTCACCGCCTTGTAGGTCCCCATAATATCAGAATACTCATTCAGAGGTAAAATTCTATTCATCCTGGAAAAAGAGCAAGCAACAATGAAGTGTTCACGCTGGCAAAGAAAGTTCAGAAGAAGTGATGTTAGGAAACTATTTACATATAAAATTATGGTAGCTTTTTTTTTTCTATTCTTTTAGTTGACAGAGTTTAAATTTGATCTCTACAACTCACTGACAGTATGCTTTAGCATACATAAACGTATAATTCCTCCTTGCCTATCTAAAGATGAAAGTTCAAAAGAGCTGATATTAAAGAAAGAATTCACATTTTCAGAAAGTAGCTTTCAAAATGTTTGCAATGGAAATTATGGCATTGTTTCCAGAATTTGTACCTAGTTGCTTTCCCAAAACCAAAACTCTCATCCATCCCACATCTGTCTTCTGGATGGACTATAATTTTCTTTTACAATTAAAAAGAAAGGAGGAAAGAGTGTGAGTTTGAATTTGTTGGGGTGGAGAGGAGGGTGGGGAGGAGGGATATGAGCCACAAGAAACATGTTACAGCTGACATAATGAAAACTGTATTTTACTGTTTCCCGTGTTTTCAGAGATTTGTATGGGGACATGAGGGACAGGAGGCTGCTTCATTTGTTCTTAAATTTCCAAGGGCTGCAGAATATTTTTGTTCTTTCCCATCACTAAAACACTCTGCCTTAAACATTTAGCATGGTAAAATACTTTGGAGCTTTTAGTATTGCAGAAAATTTCAGAACAGTTTTAAATTGCTCAGTGCTATGCCCTTGAGACCACTGTAGCCTTGTAGTGCTAATAGAAATGATCTTTTGACTTTTATGGACTTTGGATCAGATCCTAACAGTATCGTTTCAATTCCGCCTAATTGTCAATAACCATTGCCCAAAGTGTTGGACCCATATGCACTTCCATGATGTCTAGATATTAGTGCAGAAACCATGTACCCCGTGTGGCACTGGCCTTTGATACCACTTTTCAGGAAGATTGCCGCATTCAACAGTACTGGCAAGCTCTAAACAATAAGGGATTTCTGATGGGAGTGAGGAGAGGAGATGCTGAAGTTATGGCTTCAGGCAAGTGCTATTATATTACTCCCTAAATACCTGAGTTTTAGAGCCTCTGTCTGGAGCTAGTCCCCTCGCAGAGATTCTGTCCTTACTTGTCTGTCACTGCTTGTAGGTGGCTGCTGCTGCGTTTACACTGGTATGCACTGCAGCCCTACCATGTCCCATGACCATCCTGAGACTAGCAGCTTCTTAGCTCTGCTCTATTTGGGAACAACATGGCTCCTGAAAAGTGCGAAAAGGCCAACAACAACAACAAAAGAGCAGTTCTGCTAATAAGCACTATAGTCTCCATTTCACACAAGGGCAAACTAGGGAAGAGAGATTTGTCTTCCTGAAATCACTAAAGAAGTCTATGCCAGAACCAAAAACTGGAACCAGACTCCGTGCTTTGACTGTAGACAATCTATCATCAGATAGGCATTACACAAATCCTGTGGGGTGCCTTCAGTCACTAACCAAATCGTCTCTGATGCCAGAGAAAAAGTAAGGAGCAGTGATGGCATCATGTGAAAATCCTCAACCCAACACCATCAGGGTGGTTTTTACAGTCTCCAGAAGATATGTATGGCCCCATAGCAGTGTTGGAATGTGGATACGAAGACAACATGCTCATCCCAACATGGTGGGACCTGTGCAGGGACAACAAGGTGGGCGCTTTCAGGTAGATGAGCAAGCATGTCGGTGGAAACGAGAGGTTGCCCTGCACTGATTTAAACCATGAACCTGCCAAGCACTCCACTGGAGAGTCACATCCCCCAGAAAGGGAGGAAAGGGGGAGCAAGAGGCAGAAACCAGCTGGAGCTATAAGATTTGTGGAAGAAGTGCAATTAGAAAAGGTAACTTCTCAGCTAGAAAGAATTTGGTAGTTGGAAAATGGGAACAGGTCAACACTCAACAGTTTATGTAAAGAATTTTGACGATAATTTGGAATAAACATTCAAGTTTGCATTTAAAGTTAAATTGGGAGAGACAGCAAATAATAAGAAACAATGCAGACAGATAAAGAAAGTCTTATAATAGATATTTTAAATACCAATGCAGCTAATAAATGCAAATTAAGTTCAGTGCAGATAAGCACAGAATTATTAGACTGAAAGCAAAGAATAAAAAGAAGGAACTATCTGCTTAGCGGCAATCAGCTGCACTGTAATGACCAAGAATGAATTCTGGGGAATTACTGTGAAAAAAATCCCTAAAGCTTTCAGCCCAGTGAGGAAATGATTGAAATAAACAAGATGATAGGCTTTATTATACCACCAGAATATAATGTTCATCTTCGAAACAGTGCAAAAGCTAGGAGTGAAATGCACCAAAGCAAAAGGATTAAAACCAAAAAAGCAGCTTTAACCTCATAGAATAAGATGAATTCTTGCCCTTGGCTTTTATCTGGAGTCTGAATCTTCTTGATTGCTCTGCTCCTTTGTTACTATAATGTCCTTTTTTATTATTTCTCTTTCTTTTTATTATTTTTTAGTCAGTCATATCAAACTTTATGAGAAGTTAGCCAAGAAAGGACATCTCCTTCACAATCACTATTGTTCAGGTCAGGCAGATTTGTAAAACATAAATCCAAATTCTACATTGTATGCCTGCCTGGATTATCAGATGACCTCAGACTTACGTGCAGGAACAGAATTAAGAGCAGTATTACAGCAGTATAACAACATTCAGAGGGGGTGTCAGCAGAGCCTGGAATGTAACAGGAGGAAGCAAGTTTGACAAAAGAAGAGAAGCATTGGAACTGACAAAGGTCTCGTGTGGAGATAATACAAGAACTATATGCAGAGGAAACCTATCACTCCAGTGAGTCGACTTTCCCAGCCATCTCGCACCACAGGCTCTTCAGTACTGACTGAGTGGCACCTGGCAGCCATTGGCACCTTCTGTTACAACCTAATGCCCCTTCAATCCCATCCTTCATCCTCACTGATGATTCTAAGAACGTGGAAGAATAGAAGAATGGGCAAAGTGTGGCAGCCTCACACTTCATTTAGCTCAGACCTGCTAAGGAATTAAGCAGAGATTAAACACATAACAGCATTTTCCCAGGACTTTTTTGAGCCCCTAAATAAAATGCTGTTGTTCAAACAGGACCTTTTGTTTCTATTTAGTTTGTCAGATTATCTTTTAAACTTCTGTAAACTTTTAGCATCCCCACAATCTTGTGGCAAGAAATTTCGCTGGTCCATCCAAAATAAGACCATTAGTCTAGCTGAGGCCTTCCTGCTGATGAGCAGAACAGAGAATAAAGGTTTTGTAGCTTTTGGGTTTTTTTTATAATCTGCCTCAAGAACATTCAATTTGTGGTCCACAACAACTTTGGTGTTTTTTTTTCTCCACAGAGCTGTTTCCCAGCCAGCTGCTCTTAATCCTGGTTTTGGCAGCAGTAAACAATTGCACTGAGCATGGAGTCCTGCCATTTTATTATCTTTTTTTATGTTTAGACTGTTTCTGCATGTTGCCAGCACCATTTAACCTGTCCTTCACATGGCTGCTCTCCCCTCCTCATTTTGTTTCAATTTTAAATTTAATAGGATACTTCCTATCTCTCAAGTAGGATGTTAACAACAGCATTAACTTGTACCTGAACAATCCAGGGAAATACCAAGCACAAATACAGGCTGGGCAGAGAATGGACTGAGAGCAGGCCTGAGGAGAAAGACTTGAGGGTGTTTGTTTATGAGAAACTCAATTGGAGTTGACAGTGTGCGCTTACAGCCCAGAAAGCCAACCTCATGCTGGGAAGCATGATTAGCAGGCTGAGGGAGGTGATTCTCCTGCTGTACTCTGCTCTCTGTTGGAGCAAGTCCACAGAGATGGCCACAGAGGGCTGGAGCACCTCTCCTATGATGGCAGACTGAGACAGCTGGGCTTGTTCAGCCTGGAGAAGAGAAGAATCCAGGAAGACCTTAGAGCAGCCTTTCAGTACCTAACTGAGGCCTGCAAGAAAACTGGACAGGGACTTTTTACAAGGGCATGTAGTGACAGGACAAGGGGCAATGGTTTTAAGCTGAAAGAGGGTAGACTTAGATGAAGTATTAGGAAGAAAATCTTTACTATGAGGGTGGTGATGCACTGGCACAGGTTGCCTGGAGAACACTGCCCCGTTTG
Source organism: Amazona ochrocephala (assembly GCA_039720435.1). Taxonomy (NCBI): domain Eukaryota; kingdom Metazoa; phylum Chordata; class Aves; order Psittaciformes; family Psittacidae; genus Amazona; species Amazona ochrocephala. The sequence goes on from CM077878.1 coordinate 61,750,239, forward strand.
TGTAAGTGTTCAAGGCCAAGTTGCATGGGGTTTGAGCAACTTGGTCTAGTGGAAGATGTCCTTGCCCATAGGGCTTTGCACTAGATGATCTTTAAGGTCCCTTCCAACCCAATCCATTCTATGATTCTACAAAGAATAGAGCCCTACAGATACACTTCCATTCTGTCAATGAAATATTGTGTGAGTACTTTTCTAATGTGTTTTGCATCTGTTTTGCCATGACTTCATTCAGTCCAAAATTCCCAGTGTGCCCCCAAGAATGCTGCAAAGACAGGCTGAGAAGCCTCAAAAACTTCAAGGGTTTTTTTTTTTTTCCGGCAGGTGCATGTATGTATTTCATCTACTCCTGTATTTTTCTATAGCTGAATTCAAGTTGACTGGTCTGCAGCAGCTTTTCCACTCATTTTATCCGTCATGAAAAAAGAAACTACCTGACTTTCTCCCAGAGCCTCACCCACACTCCCTTTCCAAGACAAATTCCTATGGCTTTAGGATCATTTCAGGCTCTAAACATCCTAGTGCTAAATTTCTTACTGCCCAGCAGAATCAGCAAATTCAAAAGCTTGTTCTTCAGATAACTATTCTCTACCTTCCCAAACTTACTTAGGATGCACCTGAACCTGCAATGAAAATTCAAAAGCAAAAGGCTTTAGGCAGTCTGTTTCGATGTTATTTTTGGTCCACTGCTCTGATGAACAAGAAACCAACCTTTTCTTTGGGCATCATCTACTTCAGCAAGTATGGCTGAAGAATCATAAAATAGTTAGGGTTGGAAAGGACCTCAAGATCATCTAGTTCCAACCCCCCTGCCATGGCCAGGGACACCTCACACTAAACCATGCCACCCAAGGCTGTCTAACCCAGCCTTGAACACCGCCAGCAAAGGAGCATTCACAACTTCCCTGAGCAACCCATGCCAGTGCCTCACCATCCTCACAGTAAAGAACTTCTTCATATCCAATCTAAACTTCCCCTGTTCAAGTTTGAACCCATTACCCCTTGTCCGCTCACTACAGCCCCTAATGAAGAGCCCATCCCCAGCATCCCTATAGGCCCCCTTCAGATATCGGAAGGCTGCTATGAGGTCTCCATGCAGCCTTCTCTTCTCCAGTCTCAACAGCCCCAACTTTCTCATCCTATCTTCATACGGGAGGTGCTCCAGTCCCCTGATCATCCTCGTGGCCCTCCTTTGGACTTGTTCCAACAGTTCCATGTCCTTTTTATGTTGATGACACCAGAACTGCACAAAATTTCTTGCTGCTTCTTATATCTCCAGCTAGTCAAGGAAATTCTTTTCATGCAGAAGAGTAACAAGCAACTAAAATGACAGTGACACAGTGCTGATGTGATCAGAGTTCAAACCGCTGAGCTACAGGTGCAGCTCTCCCATTACCTGGTGATGTATTAAAATTGCCTCCTCTGGTCCGTTCCTGCAGACAGCTGTTTTCAGATGGATTTCCGCGTAATTGCACTTTCCGGGGCACATTGCTTCTCATTCCATTCTAATCCTTCTGTTTTGGTCAGTCCACTGTACTAAAGCTTAAATCAAACATTTTCAGGCTGTCACAAAGGTTAAAAAAAAAAAAAAAAAAAAAATATTTACCACGAAATTAAACTCTCACTTGTTAGAGATGCCAAGCTCCTCTGGACTCAGCAGGGCTCCAGTCTTTATTAGGTTCTCTGAAAACAGCCATGCTCCTAATCATGAGCTCTCAAGACTGGGTCTTTTTGTCTCAGCAAGGCTACTTTGCATTCCTCTGCTGGCACAATGGAGAACAAAAGCAGAGGTAAGTGCTGTCTGGGCATTTCTAGAGGGCACAAAGCCTCCATATACAATTCTAGCACTTTGCCTAGACTTTCCCAACACAGTCGTACAGAACTGCTTTCTTTATCCCTTTGAGTCCTGATGTATTTATAGGGAACTCCCAAAGGGCAGAGAAATATTGTAGTAAGCCTTTCATCACCACCAAACCACCCAAACAAGTGCAAAATGTGCCTGGCCCAGGGTCAGCTGTGGCTCAGCAGCCCGAAGGGAAGCTGGCACATGTCAGAGCAAACCTAGAGCGGAGAGGAGTGAACATTGGAAGGGCTTAATATCCCATCTGTATCACCTTTTGATCGCAGCTCTGCATTTGCACTATTGACTTTGTGACTTTTTTCACACTGGAAAAAAACCACCAAAACCGAAAGAAGGACATTGGTGAAACGTAAGCATTTGAAACATACGCCTTTAATAGCCCCTCCAGGGCAGAATCAGCTGAACTCAGATGCAAAACTGCTTTTTGCCAAACTGCATGAAAGCATTGTAAGATCTCATTTTATCTCTATTCTCTAGATTTATTGTAGTGGTGCCCTCTCATACTTCTACTCCAAAAAGCATTCCCATTACAAACCTCCTCCCATTTTCAAAGATTCTAACTCATCTCTGTGTGTGCATAATGCTGTAGCTTGGCATACAGAGTCCTTGGTCCAGATGTAATACTTTTTTTAAAGAGGCTAAAATGAGTTCTGCAGTTTTTGATTTACAGACACATAAAAACTATAAAATTTACACTTTTAAGAGCTAGGAAGGGTACCTGAAAAACAGAAATGATTGAAACTAGGGGGAAAATTAACTATCCCAGATTTTAATCCTGGAATCATCTATTTGAAAGGCAAAATAATTTTTCCTCAGACCTCATCTTCTGGGCATCTACTCTTTTTAAATACAGCAAAGGCTAAATTGATTCCACCTGCAATAAAAGCGCTACACGGTAGTATACTAGGAACAGAGAATTTTGTCTGTGATACATGGTATGAGAGAACGATTTGGATATTTGTAGTTATGACTCAAGGAGTTACAAGGCATGACCAAAGGAACTAATATCATGTCACCAGACACAGACAGCAGTAAAATGGGATGTTAGCAAAGCTGGCACTGCACGCAAAAGGTAACAACTTTTAATAAATAAAGAACATGGTGGCTGATCCCTCAGAAATACAGCTGCTAAAAAGCTGTCTGCACACCCACATAAGGTAGTTTCCTCTGTGTGGTCTGGGCCCAGTCTAGCATTCCAGGTAGCCCCAATAATGCCAACTCAGCTTTGCTGACAAGTAAAATCTGCTACACACCAGTACTCAAGACACTCCAAACAGGCTGTAGGTGCCACAAAGCAAAGAAGGGTCCACCTCTGCTTTCCTTCATTATCTTGAGTCCACCTCTAACTGTTTAAACAGGCATAAAAGTGTTGAAAGAGTTAGTTTACAGCAAAAGGAACTAGACACAGCTAGTAAGGGACTCAAAAAGCAGTGTTCCTACTTTAGCTATTGAAAACATCTTGCACGGTTTTATAACCCACATGGTGCTCTCCATATTCAGCAAATTAAACCACCATCTTTTATAACATCCTACTGATAAAATAGAGTGGGTAACACAAGAGACCTTTCTGATCACCTGATTCAAGACCAGAATGGACCACTGGTCTCATTTACTGTCTCCCTCTTAAACAGCAAAGTATGCAGCACTGCAGTATGTAGCTCATGCCTCAGTTAAGCAGAAGCCATCAGAACCTAAACTATCCAGTCGTCTGAGTACATATTTCATTTGCTAGTCAGTGCCATTGCACCTCTGCTGCTGCAACCCAGTCCTGCTGCAGCTCTTCCTGTGCAATGACCCATGTACAGCTTGGTCTAGGCAGACACACTGTTAGGAGACTGAGCTAACAGTTCAGGAAGTTGCAGTAGGTCCTTGGTAGATGCATTGCTGGTGTTTCCAAGTAGAAAACCTAATTGACTAGGTTTTCTGCTGCCTCACAACAGAGGGGGCCCCTTTTAACGTATTTAGCCTCCATGTACTTTGAAAGACATCCCAAGTGCTAAGATGCAAGGGGAAACTGAGGCTGTGTCACATCCAGTGTCACATCCTCTTTGGCTTTCCTTTTTTTAATCTTTTCATCACCATAACAGAAGCATTGAAGCAGCCTTTTGGCTATTTCAAGAGCCATGCCAAAAATGCGGTGTTTTACTAAGGCTGTGTTCTGTAAGAATGCTACCATAGACTGCTTCATGCTTGGAAGTGATCCAAACAAGACAGGTAGGAACTTCACATTTAAATTAGACAAGTTCAAAAGTCAGATCACTGAAGGTATTTGAATAGCAAACCAAAATGAGTCAAGACACTGTTTATGACCTTGTTAATTGTTTCTTGTAAATTGAGTAATAGAGGAAATAAAATAATGACTCTTTCATTGTGATCTTTTTTGATACATTGCCTGAAAAACACTGAAATATTTTAAAAGGAAACTCTAAAACATTTTAGATTTCCCCTGTCATTATTTTACTATATATTCTAGGAAATATTTAGGTTATTGAGATGTAAAAGGAGGTGGAAAAATGAAAGTGACATCACAATTTTCTTTTTAAGATGATTCATAAACCAACATCTTAGTAACTGTGGATGGAAATATTTTAGTATGAACTTCAGAGTATTCAGTATGAAACTTCCCCAATCTGTTCTGCAATGAGCAAGAAGCAGGAGAACAGGAACAAAGGTGCAGCTTCCTGATAAACCATGAAACCAATAACTTACACTGCATTTAAAAAAATTAACTGCCTTTGCACTTGTGTTGTAGTTACATTTTCTCTTTAGACCTACATGTAAATGCCTTTCAGATACACTATTCTCACTACCCATATCCTGCAGCTGTGAAGGTTTTGGTTTTCTGACTTGACGGTAAAATGATTCCCCATTATATGCCTCAGTGGTAGGAATGAGATTTAAGTGGTTTTTGTTTAAACAAATCTAGAAAAGAAAGTAACATTTTATTGCAGTGCAAACCAGTAGCCTTTGTTTTCCAGTTTTGCTTTTCAAAAAAATTAAAAATCAAACCACTTGAAAACAGAATCATTTAAAACTAAGTTAGGAGGCTCAGTATTTTCTGCTGTGTTTGTTTCACTGAGCAAGCTCAGTTTTCAGCAGGGACTTTTACTCCAGAGCAATGGGTCCTGCAATAACATAGAAGAATAGAGCATTTACTTTCCCTCATAAGTTGTCACACTTGAAAACATCAAAGAAATGTTTCTATATTCTCTTTTATCAAAATCAGTTGTATAAAAGCGGAATACAGGTTTAAAGAAGGCCTAAAATAATACATTACCATGACACTGTAAAGCGTGGTGTGTATGAGGTATGCTACACTGACATTACTACTGAGCTGGAGAGATCTGCAATGCAGCAAATGCTTGATAGGAAATGAAAGGCTAGGAAGGTTTTCATTTCCCTTATATGTACTCAAAGCATTTCATATTTCAACATACTCATATAAACATGCCCTTGTTTCAGGCTTTTAGGAAAATAAACAAGCACAGTTTACTACTAAATGACTACTATCTGCAAGTGGCAGTTCCAGCTAGCAACCTGTAATTTGTCAGGGACAGATAACAGAATGCTGTTATACTGCTTCTGGTTAATCCTCGCCCAGTTTATCTCATGTGCATGTCTGCGCAGCCCAGAGATGTAAGTGGTAACAAATCTCATGGCATATGCACACATGCTGCTACCTTGTTCATCATACCGCATTTTTTAAAGCCCCATGTAAAATTTTCTTCTGAGGTTTGTTAACTATATAGTTAACTTTGAACTCCAGGACAACTGAAACTGGATAGGAACCTCAACTCTCATTCAGCTGTTTTGAGAGAGGTAATGAGAGAGGAGGAGAGGGATTTTTCTAAACAAATGAGTTTTCATACTGGAAATAATTATGTTTTAATGCATCATGGCGGAATATTAAAGTGTGCTGTGCAGGCCCTTAAAAGAGAGAATATAACCATTTGTGGTTAGCCACCATCCACAGCCCATTATTTGAAGGAAAATACTATCCACTAATGGCAGCGCACAGGAAATTGCTCCCTTAATAGAAATGGTTTTCTTCAAGTAGGAAACAACTTTGGAATGGAGATTTGCTAATAGCTTTACCTTCTCTTTGCAACTTTTTATATTCTTCTTTGCTTTTATTGCAAAGCTGACTCCTTAATAGGATAGAGCTTTTATCAGAGGATATTTGTTATTCACCTAGTTCTGTGAGCAGTGGAAATAAATCACTGCAAGTTGAAAATGTTTCTCAACTACCATGAAAAACATCCCTTTTAGATTGCTTTATTGGGTACAATTATTTTATTTACTTTTAGACTTATATTTTTCAATTAGTATCTTGTTCTAGGGACAAGTTGTAATATGTCTTATAAAAGTCACCTAACCCAGACTAAGGATTAATTTAATTGGGAAAGCAACTGGTAATTATATAGTTCATCTTTAGCAAATATGAGATAAGTGCACTGTGCCCGGACTTTTACATTAGCAGACAAATACTACACAGAAAAGCATGGATCCAACATTAAATCTGGAAGCTGCATCTTCCATTCCACCAGCAGATACTGCAAAGTGTAGGAGTTCCAGTAAAGCTATATTTCTGAGTTAAGATTTAACCATGTAACTCCCTTACGTACTACAGAACATGCATTAATAACCTTTTTCCATATTGTCTTTCAGCTGACTATCTCGAATGGCTTTTGAAGTATTAAAGTATTAACCAAAATGGTTAACATGATACCAAATAAGATTTCTTTCTCTGCTCTTGATCCATTGAGTTTCTGCTCTCTGTATGGCCAGTATCAAAATATGGAGGTTTATTTTCCAGCCAGCCATAGAAGTCTCTTCAAAGAAGTGTTCCCCTTGACTTGTTTTGAACTGCTGACACATAATGACCTTCATTATACATTGATATTTGCAGAGTGAAGCCCTTTCTTTTTTCCACCCCCAGTCCTTTTCCTTAGGAGTTTAGAGGAACTGGAGAACAACTCATAGGCAAAAGTAGCTGTTAGTTGGTTATATTGCAAGCCTCTGTCTTCAGTCTTTCAGAGAGCGAGTACTCAGTGTAGGACGTGGAAGTCAAGGGGGGTGCCTGCTTTCCCGTAAAACTCATGGAAGCTGATATGGGAATCTGAACAAGTAGCAAGCTTTTTGTCTAAGTGCCCCAAGGAAAAAAGAAATCTTATTATTCACCCCATAAGATTAATAATATGCTGAATTGACACCCAGTTCATGGTCATTTAGATTGTAACAGCCAATAGTTTGAGCAGATACATATCATCCAAGGGAAACCGACCTGCAAAATGCTGGCATAATCATAATTTTATCCTGACAAAATCTTGGAGTGGATTCTCCTGGAAGGCATGCTAAGGCACATGAAAACCAACAAGGTGCTTGGTGACACCCAGCATGGCTTCACTAAGGGGAAATCCTGCCTGACCAATCTGGTGGCTTTCTATAATGGGGCTATGGCACTGATGGACAGGGGTAGAGCAATTGATGTCATCTACCTGGACTTCTGCGAAGCGTTTAACACTGTCTCACATGACATCCTTGTCTCTAAGTTGGAGAGACATCAATTTGATAGGTGGATCACTCAGTGGATAAAGAACTGGCTGGATGGCCACACTCAAAGAGTTGTGCTCAATGGCTCAATGTCCAGCTGGAGACCAGCAATGAGTGGTGTCCCCCAGGGATCAGTGTTGGGACCAGTCTTGTTCAACATCTTTGTTGGTGACATGGACAGTGGGATTGAGTGCGCCCTCAGCAAGTTTGCTGATGACACCAAGCTGTGTGGTTCAGTTGATATGCTGGAGGGAAGGAATGCCATCCAGAGGGACCTTGACACGCTTGTGAGGTGGGCTGATGCCAACCTCATGGAGTTTAACCATGCCAAGTGCAAGGTCCTACACCTGGGTGGGAGCAATCCCAGGCATAGATACAGATTGGGCAGAGAAGGACTTGGGGGTGTGGGTCGATGAAAAAATGAACATGAGCCAGCAGTGTGCTCTTGCAGCCCAGAAAGCCAACCGTATCCTGGGCTGCATCACAAGGAGCTTGACCAGCAGGTCGAGGGAGGGGATCCTGCCCCTCTACTCTGCTCTCATGAGACCTCACTTGGAGTATTGTGTACAGTTCTGGTGTCCTCAACATAAAAAGGACATGGAACTGTTAGAACAAGTGCAGAGGAGGGCCACGAGGATGATCAGGGGACTGGAGCACCTCCCGTATGAAGATAGGCTGAGAAAATTGGGTCTGTTCAGCGTGGAGAAGAGAAGGCTGCATGGAGACCTCGTAGCAGCCTTCCAATACCTGAAGGGGGCCTATAGGGATACTGGGGAGGGACTCTTCGTTAGGGGCTGTAGTGAGAGGACAAGGGGTAATGGGTTCAAACTTAAACAGGGGAAGTTTAGATTGGATATGAGGAAGAAATTCTTTACTGTGAGGGTGGTGAGGCACTGGCATGGGTTGCTCAGGGAAGTTGTGAATGCTCCATCGCTGGCGGTGTTCAAGGCCAGGTTGGACATAACCTTGGATGGCATGGTTTAGTGTGAGGTGTCCCTGCCCATGGCAGGGGGGCTGGAACTAGATGATCTTGAGGTCCTTTCCAACCCTAACTATTCTATGATTCTATGACTTGCCAGCTTACATTCCAGCTGAGTACCTCCTTGGGTATTCAGAAGAAATGTTTGCAGGTTCAAGCCTTACAAATATCAGACCACAACAGTCTTCATGCTTATATAAATTGACATGTATTCTGCCAACATTCTGCATAGCTACTTCGTACGTTAGCCCACAGCACAAACAATAGCAGAGCTTGTCTCTTTCAGGTTGTGATAATGAAAAAAAAGCTAACTCAGTTGAGCGTCCCTCCTGGTCAGGAGTACATGGAGGCACAACCCTCTTCTCACATCACAAGCCCATTTCTCCAGAAGGCAATACTTGTAGTCAGCTCAAGGCTGAACCCAAATGGATCAGCTCTGCAGGGGGAAGAACAAGCTAATAACCCACCAGAGACAGGAAGATCAAGATCCTGAGCCCTTCCAATAAATTCTTTCCACCTAGTAGGAACAAGCTGTTAGCTGTCTGCATATGTTAACCCACAATCCATGCAATAAGGAGATTCTACCTGTCCAGCCTTCCCTCCCTGCATATGTTGTAACAATAGCACATAACTCAGCTGCTGCAGATTAAAGCTGTAATTCAGATGCCCAAGTACTGTATAGGTGAATTAAATCTGTGTTTGAATTTTGTCTGTTGAGCATTTCAGCTGAAAGGGTATGATAAAATTGCATAATTTATTATTTAATGTTTTCATACTCAAAAGCAAGTAGTTTACATGAGGTGCATATATAGACGGGGTTATAAAAAGGCTTTGCCAAAAGGTTTTATGATGATGCAGATGCAATAAGAAGATTGATTTATAAATATAATTTCTGTGAGAAAGCTCATTCAAAGGCTGGAGAACACTTTGTTCATTGTCACAAATACTTACAAGAAATTCAGGGGGTTTTAATGACTGTGGAGAGCATGCCTCAGTCAGGCTTCCATATTTTGGTCTTACTCTTTCCTTACTTCTCATCATAAAATGATATTTATCAATTTCCTAAAGAAAGGTCAATTTCTTTAACATCCCTCACAAAAAATGGACCAAACACACTCCATTTTTTTTGGAACATCACCATTGCAAGTTACCTGTCCCATCACTTCTCATTTTCTATTAGCTAGATTGCTTAATAGTACCACATTGGGTTCCACCAGGAGATGTGCAACACCCCTTCCTCAATTCTTCTTTTGAAACGGTGTTTGAAAATACTGAAATCACATAACCCAGCTACTGCCACTACTCAAAACATGAACAGCCATTTTAACCATTAAAAGTCAGGTACTAAACTCCAGTGTTACAGCCCACTAGCATTTCCACCTACTTTTTGCAGTGGTACAGGCATCATTCTGTGTTGAAGATTTGATTATTGTATCTCATACTGCTATGTCCTTTAAAGAGACAAAACTATTCCAGGTGCCAGCTCAATGCACTGTGCTAATAGAAAATCAAGTGCACATTTGGCTTCACAATACCATGCAACAATAAAAGCATTTTTTTCTGTTATTTGGCCCAGATATCTTAACTACGAGATACTCCGATCTGTAGCCTAAGAACCTGAGAAGGCCTTGGGATGAAAGGCTGAAGTTGATATCATCACAGCTGAATTAGCAGGTTGCTTCAACACTTCCATTGTCATCAGGCACGTAACTTTATACATCAGATGTTGCCAGCAGACTTGCAGGAGGCCAACTTCTCAGTGTCTAGAGACAGCAGTGATGACATGCCAGCTGTTTGAGAGAGAAAGAAAACCAACAATCCTAACCTCGAGGGCACAGTTCTGTAAAGCGGCATTAGATGACTGGGAAGTGGCAGGGAAACAGATACAAAATTTTGTAGACTCAAGTTCAGTCAAGGGACCCTGTGGGATACCAGTGGTTTGCAATGGAAGCGATCATCAGATGGCATGGAAAAAACGCACAGATAATTGGTAGAAGCAACATTTATGCCCAGATAACCCTCCAATTCTCAACTTATACTTAAAGGAGATGTCAAAGGAGCAATAGAGCTACCAATAATGATTATATCACTTTCCATCCCATAAGATCTTTGGATGCTTTACAGACTGCAAGGTTGCTCATCCATTAACAAATTACAGCTGGTTACTACAGCCATTTTGCTGCACTATACAATAGCTATTATGAAGGAAATGAAGAATAAACTTCTATTGATCTAGAAATGGGAATCTTCAATAGACAGAATATACTTGCTTGAGCTAGAGGAAGGTTGAAAAATGGCAGTAACTATGATTATTAAAGCACAAATGAAGTTATCAAAGTCAGCCTTGAAGTAGCTGAGAAATCTCTGTGAAAACTTACAGAGGATGCAGAAACAATCAACAGCAAGCTTTAACATAACATCATGGAGCAAGGAAGAAAGGAACCGCAGTGCTGCCCAACTATCCTACCCTCTTTTTGTCGCAAACATAGCATCCTTTCCAGCCAAAACCACCACTGCCAATAGTCTTGTCACAAGAGTAAACGGTGACTGTATATGAAAATATAATTAGCTCTGTCTGAAAAAACTGAGTGAGAAAGGAAGTTAAAGAAGAAATCTCTCCAAAACAGTCTCCTCCACAATTCCTGTGGAGAATTACACTACTTACAGCCTTCTTGGGTGGCATTCTCCGGCGCTCACAGAAGCCCTGGCTTTGCTTACAGAACAGCAATGTGTCCTGGGAACACGCAGAACTAACATTTCACAGTATGCGCTTTGGTATCCAAAAGTAGTTCCTTGAGACTCTCACTTGAGGGGCTGGGCTTGAGGACCCACAGGAAAAAAATAAAATATGCATGATGTACCCAACTATTTTGTGCTCAGATTCTGCAGTACACCTTTGTTGCCTTTAGTTATCAGCTGCACAAAATACGGCTGCTTCAGAGCACTAAGGAAAAAGGGATCAGCAAATGTCACCGTCCACAATATCATTTTCTGCGTGTGCATGTTACCCATGCAAACCTGTTCTTTTCTGTATCAAATCCTGCCTGGCACAAGCAGCAAGAGAGAGGAGCCAGGGTAAATCAAAAATTTACTTATAAAACTCATTTACCTAAGACAGCTAAATATCTTCTTTAAGAGCAACTCTGTTCTCCTTAGATCAGCTCAGATCTTCCTGTCCTCACTGATGTCTTCTTACCCTGTCATCAAACTACCCTTAGGACTGTTTTTTCCAGCAATGTCTTAAACGTTTGCATTAACTCAGAATTTAAACACAAAGGACATAGCACTTGAAGCAGTTGATTGGTGGCTTTTTAACTGATTTTTAATATTATCCAAAACATCTTTGACTTCAAACAAATAAAGAATGTGCCTTTTCACCCAACACTCATATATCCACATGAGAAACAAAGACCACACAATACCAGCTCCTGATAGTTAATACCACACTTTGATTCGAGTCCTAGGCATCTGAAGGCTGCTTATTCATTTGAATTGCAAAATCTTGAGAAATGTGAAAAGAAACAGAAAGTCATTACAAATCACAAAGTTCAGAAAATACATAAAAATCACTCAAGAAGGTGCAACAGTTTATGGATCATTCAGGAATAGACTGCAGTGTGAATATGAAAGTGCATACCATCTTCCACTGGTATGAAGGAAAGCATAATATTAGCCACTGGAGTTCTTTACAGCTTCTATCACTTATCTAACAAAATCCATCAACCTTCAAAGAAAAAAAATTCATACAGAAAAGTCCATTTTGAAGAGACTTGTTGGACTGCCTGCTGTAATGAATATTGCTGCTTGGAAGTTGGCATTTTCTACAGCTTGCAGCAAATTAGATCAGCAAAGTCAATCTAAAAAAAAAAAAAGCTTTCATCTCCTGTTTGTCAGGAAACTGGCTGTGTCTCAGGCACATTTAATCCGTATTTTATAGACTTTGTAATATTCTGCAAGCATTCCACTAAATGTTAGTTGTCGTGCTGTGGCATGATGCATTTCAATGACCTGATGACTTCATTGATTTAAATGGTCTTTGGATAAGACCCAGGCTTGCATCCTTGCCTAGTCTCGTATTTGCCAAAACCCAATTTAAAAACCATTAAATCCTGTGAGGAGGGGATTATCATTAAGAAATTATTTTAATTTAATACCCTTTAAGCTTAAAGTAACAGCTAATAACAGCAGTCAATGATTAAAAGAATGTCTATAGTACTTTTAAGATAGAAAGTGTTCTTTGGTATTTACAAAAAAAGAGAGAGCGGGTTTTGAGTAAACAGCATCTCTCTTCAGGGCACTGAGAAGGAATAAAGCAAGCTACTGTCTTTCAGTCTGTAAAAAAATAGCTTTTAGGCTACTTGAAAAGGCTCAGACAGCTAATAAGATTGGCATCTGAACCAGAAGATTTCAAGTGCTTTGGTGCTATTAGGTGCTAATCTATTTCTTTGAACGCTTTCATAAAAATGGCCATCTTCATCAGACAACTAAAGTAATAAAAATCAGGTCTCATCAAGACAACTTTGCAAGAGCTTTCCAAATTACAGAAAAGGACACACAATTAATTATGGCCTTGATTTAATTAGCTTGGGTAAGCTACAAACTAGCTGCTTTAGTCTCATTTTTTCACCGTAATTATACTCACAGTTACTGTGCTTCAGCGATCAGGGGCAGATGAATCTCACAGGTGAGCAGTTCTCGCATGCGACAGTAAAAGTCTTAAATGTGTTGATCATTTCCACCCTAGAGAGTAAAGTTTGTTGGGAGTTAGAAGGGTAGAGGCAAACCAGCCTAAGTTATATCACCAGCATGAAGCTGCATCACCTAAACCAAAAGCTATTTCAGCACATATTAGCAAGGGTTTAATTTGAAAAAGAGCAAATGTGTTTTTCAAGAAACTCTGAGACTGCTGCCTTATTGAAACAAACATCAAGACCCTTGTTTCAGTGCTCCATCTTCAACACTGAGAGCAAGATTGAGCAGCAAGCCCAGTGTTCCCAGCAGTACCCCTTAAGGAGAGAGTTGACTTCAGTAAGCAATGCTCATTTGGAATGTGGGTCTTAGCATGTGCGGCTTTAGTGATGTTGATGCTGAAATCTCCAAGGACACAAAGGGGACAACCCATTAACATCGCCAAGAGAGCACTGAGCAGCTCTGCTGTGAACCCATTACTTTTGTGTGGTCTCTAATTGAGCATCAAATCTGTGATCAGCCTCAGTTTGACTTACTGTTATCAAGTTGACGTTGTAAAATCATCTTCCCTGAGGGCTTTCTTTTGGTTTTGCTATGTGGCGAGGACACAAATGCAGAGCTGCCTGGCTGTCATGGTCAGAGACGAGTGGGTGTGAGGCTGAGACAGGGCAAGGATGACTCATGACTCAGTGTGCCCACACACTGTGGAACAATGGAAATATGTAGGAAGGAAGGAGATCCCCAGTTTTGCGCATTGTGTGAATGTGTTACAGATTCTGCTTTTCACCTGGGGATGCCTGTCTGCCTATGCTAGATGCTGTCTGAAAGTACCCTTCCTTTCAAGTGTTTGCTCAGGGTGACTTTCAGCAGATAAGTGCTGTGAAAAATCCTCTTACCTGTGCTAATAACAAAGGCCTTTCTGGATCATGAAATGAAATCAGGATGAGTAAAATGACATTGAAATTGCACAGAAAATTACAGTAATGAATCAACAGGAAGACAAACAGTATTTCTGTAATTACATGTGCTACACAAAAAGCTCTCTGTCAACAACTGACCTCTTCAAGTTGTCATGCACAGTATCCGATTGCACAATACAGCACTGGAAACAGTTGTCAAGCATCATTTCTTTGTTATTATCATTTTTCATAAATTCAAATGCTCTTTGAAGTAATCAGAGATTAATAAATAGAAATAATTGGTCTGCCCCACCACTCTGCAAAGATTAACACAATCGTGCCCTTGGCAAAACCTTGTCATGCAAAGCTAACATGAACGTGGCAGTAAGAAAAATGTTCAATGAACTCTTCCAGATCTTGGAGCAATCTACCACTGCATCCTCCAGATCTCAACATAGGAGTACAAGGTGAGACCTTGACCCATAAAAGTTGAGTCTGTTTTAATATAGGAAAATAGATGAAATCAATTGAAATTTGCAGTATATTTAACAAAAATCAGAAGCAAAACAATACAGCAGGCTCTAATTTTTGATACTTTCCTGCTGTTATCACCAATCACCTCATAGGCCATACCCGCAGTATTTCCATGAGCTGCAAAGTGAGGTTAAATAACATTCCCGAGCTTCTTTAGGAAGTCTGCTGCAGAAGGAAAAAGACAGAAAGAAAGTCAACCTAATGATCCAAATCGCAGGCCAGCCTTCCAAGCACTGGAGCATCTTTCCTCTGCCAAGTACTTATCAGACCACTTTACGATTCATTGACTTTCCAAATAGCTTTTCACTGAGGAACAGTGAGTTGCAAAAGGGTTTGTAGATTGAGCTAGAAAGGTCTTCAGAAGGTGAGCCAGGAACAATTTCAGATACAGAAAGCAAAATGCTGTCTTGAAAGAGGTCAGAGAAACAGGCCCATATCACTTCAGTGATGCTGCAAAACTGATATACTGAATATTTAGCCTCTAACATGAACTGAGGAGCCTCCACCCCCACTTCTTCGCCCCTGCAGCCTATTATTTAGGTGCCATTTGGAAATTTTTCAGCTCCTTCATCTCTTACCAACAGCTTCTCAGAGCTCATCTATAGGTCCAGGGCAGACTTATAAAAATAGAATTATGCCAGTTACAGATGTGACTTCTGATCAGTTACTAGCATAACACCAAGTGCATCATGATAGCATCATACGTGAACATTATTTCTTTTCCTCCCTATCCAATTAGACAACCAGCCTTACTGACCCTGTAAGCAGTACACAGAATTCCCATGACCAAGACCCATAAAAACATTTCTTATGTCAGAAAGCCAAAGGGGAAGAAGGGGGAAGGTGACAAGAAAGACTAGGGGATAACAACTGCTCAGACCCTAGGGCTCCATTGCAGGATGGGACTCAACAAAATATCCAGCAGATCCAAGGTCTTCCTAGCAACATTCTCACCAAACAATCTAGTGATTGGATCTCACAATGACATGCTGCACGTGGCTAAGGCGACCCAGGCTGGCCATGTGGAAGTTATTGGTACCATTATAAGATACCTTCATACTGGTATTCGTGGGTCTGTCCTGGATGAGAGGAGAGAATTTTGTGCCTCTGCTGTTATCCTGATGCAACAACTTGAGCAGAACAACTTTCACATTCAACTTTCACAAACCTGACCAGAACAACTTTCACATTCAGGCAAAATGCCATTTCACAAAAAGGAAAAAAAAAAAAAAAAAAGAAAAGGAAAGAAAGAAAAAGAAAAGAACTCCAGGACAAAACCTTCTCAAGTGGGTTTTGACAAAAAAAATACTGCCACTATGAAGAGCCATGCTCTTTCTGTCAGAAACTGTCAGCAGTCCCCTGCTTGGCAGAACATCGACTCCAGCACCAGAGGGCTTGGGGGCTGCAGGAAGGAAGAAGGTGGATTTTAAACAAGTCACATCAATAATGTCTTACTGGGTAAAGTGCAAGGGGTTATTAGAGCCAGGACTTTTCAAAAGGCTTGTGGTTTTCTTCTGAAATCCTGCAAACTGAGTTTTCAGATTCACTGAATATTTTCCCCAGTCTGAATATAGAAAGTATAATCAAGGGATAAACAGAGACCTGGACATTTCACCTGAATACTTGTTTTCAAACAGCATATCCAGTAGTGTTCAGAAGGCAATGCCACATGAAACGCTCCTCCGTGTTTTTCTTCAGGCTTCCTATAGCCTACCAGCATTTTTCAAAAACAAGACAACGCATCTGTAAAAGGACAGAAACTAAAAACGGCTGCCAGTTGATGGCCTCGAAGTCTGTTTACTGCCGTGCCAGAGGAAGAAGACTGTGAGCAAGTGGTCTAGTATCAGCAGAAGAATAAGGAGGAATAATTACACAGGTGCTTTTTTCATACAGTGTTCTCACCTCAACTTGCCTTGGGGAGGGAGAGAAGGCGCCTGGCTCGGGGGATTAACAATTGTTCAGTCGTTTTGAAAAGAAACTGCGCAGAAAATAAAAAAAGCTTAAAGTTCTCCTAGTTTTGGGAAACTGTTACTGATCTCTTTCACTGAGTTGATAACGGTTTGGGGTGTGGTGGTTATTTCTTTTCAACTCTGAGATGTCGCTTCCCGGACTAAACTCAAGTTTCTGCCAGAAATCAGCTGCTACTTCTTCCTTGATTTACTGTCACCCTAAGAAGTAGTTTGATTTAAAAAAAAAAAAAAAAAAAACAAACAAACAAAGAGAAAAAATGTTTTTATTTACAACTGCAATATATTTTAGTGCAGGTTTTTCTGTAAGATGATCAGTTTTGAGCTCTTGAAAACAAGAGGATGAAACTTAACGTTATGAGGCATTTGTTTTCTAACTACCATCAGCACAACACTTTCTTGGACTGTGGTTTGAGTTTTTGAGATAACTTCACCTTTAAATCACACCAGTGTTAGAAAGGCATCAGACATACCCTGTGACTTGTGAAAGTGTCTGAGAGGTGAAACCAGTTGAACCTAGGCTGCCAGCAAAGTGGGGGATGTAGCTGCCACCCCCAGAGATGGGTCCTCTGCCACATCCCCTCCAGCACATGCATGTTGAGAGCAGAGTTTCAGCTTTTGCCCAAGGGCATGCATTGGTTTTATACAACTGACAGAAAAACACATAAGCAACTGTGAAAACAGCAAGTATAGAGAAGATGTTTACTGTGAGTATGCCTGGATATCAAATACTGAAATGCTAAGGGCTGCTATACAGCACATTATACATAAAAAAAATACAGAGAAATAAAAGACTTCAAAACACTTCTCAAAACAATCTTACTAATAGGATCTGGGGAGATATTAATTTCTCATTTCTAGACAACAATATCCATTTGGAAACTCTTTGCCGCTATTAAGAGACATCGTATTTTGATACTGTTTTACTTATGATCAGTAGTTTTAGAGAGAGATTTGGGGTTTTTGAATTTACTTGCACCACAATCCATATCCTCATATTTCTTCGCTTCTGTATCTTATGATTAGTTTTAGCAATTTATTCTGACAAAAAAAAAACACAAATATATTCATGCCAAGATGTTAAAAACACATGCACTCTCCCAAGGATTTTCAATCTTGTTTATCACAAATGCATCTTTCATTTCTAATTTTTCCATTCCACAGCAGTAGCTAGATGAGCTTTTGTTTGCTCATTTGCATCCAATCCTGTCTCCCATCCAAAAATCTCAGAAATACACTGTCAGGCAGGTTCACTGTATTTAATTATTACCTGACAGTTTCTACACATTTGGAGCTGTATGGACAATGCTTTTGCTTCACACCATTAGCAAGCAGTAAGGTTGGACAGCTCTTTCATCTGATCACCACCTACCTATTCCGTCTGGATCCCTAAAGCACTTTTGCAGTACAAGGTATCATTATTTGCAAAAATCATCTGCACCTTATCTGCACATACAGTACACCTTGATGAGCAGCATCAAAGCAGCACTGCATTCTGTTGAGATCAGCAGTGCATTAAGTTCTGTGCCAAAGGTCAGTGGAAGATTTCCCATATCAAATATTAAGGTGGAGTGTGTTAAATGAAACTGAAGAGGGGAAAAAAAGAAAAAAACCACAAGCCCGCTGCAATTTTCCCATTCAGTTGCACAGTGTTTTGTCTTACATCTTCCTTTCAGCTTGTCAAAATGATGTTGAACTTGGAGAGAACTCTGGAAACTGTAGAGGAGCCCCACATGATTCCAAGCAGGCATTTGTCTGTGCATTCGCCCTGCCTAAAACTAGAGTCTAGGAAAAAGCTCCACAGATAAAAAGACATTTCAGTTAAAACACAAAAGCCAGGAGAGCTGCATTTCCAGATTAAACACTTTTTACTTCCTTCAGTTCAAAACAGATATCTCTCATATAATTTCCCTAACTTGTAAGAAAAACAAGAATTGCTGAAACAATCATCCCAAGCTCTTCCTCATGGGACAGAGAGGTTAGACTTTTCCCACAGCACTTTCCCACATTTCAAGACATTATTATTAAACCTTCCATATGTTAGAACTACATAAGGAATTTATCAGCTTCTGCATGTCCATTCAGTAATGGCATGGCCTGCTGGCCTATTGACAGCAACCTTCCAGTAAGATCTTGCCATGGAAATGCTGACAGCTAGGGTTGGCTTGTTTAAAGGATCTTAACATTTAAAACATCTCTTTGCATCTTACAGGAACACTGAAACATCCTGCCATAAGCTCAGTGAACTCTGACACCGAGTTTCCTTGAATAAGTCTGAGAAAAAAAAATAATGTTTATTACATATGAATTCAGAACAGAATTTAAACCAGAATTCAGTAGGCAGGAAGCTTCTCTATATTCTTTGCCAGAAATCAATCATGATTAACCGTCCACTGGGCAAATCAGGGTGCCCAGCAAGAATTGAAATGTGCCACCACAATTTTCAGACCTTGAATTATATTTTAACCCTTTATTTTAACCCTGTATTTTCCCTTTTATTCTAGAATTTGTTTAATCACTTTCAATACAGCAACAATTAAAACATGATTTCTAACTTCTGGAGTTGTATGGAATCATTCCTAGAGGTCCATTTTTACATTCATAGTGCCATAAATAATGACCTTCATTGCTGGCATTATTATCTTTCCTGGTTTAGTATCTCTCAAAGTGACATTTTGCTAGGTGCCTGTGCGTCTGAGATGGAGTAACAATACTCACAGGTGCTGAGCCACATTTATTAGAGAAACATCCTCTGGGTTATTGACTTATGCTCTAGTATGGCTCTCCTTTACATTTTCCTTGCAAATTGTAGAATTAATTATTTTACAGGTGGTTTCAAAGCAGAGCAGTGTAGCTTCTCCCACAGTTCTTTCCTCTTGGAGGCATGCACTTGCATTAGCCAAGTTACACACATGTTTTATTGCTCACTGATTGAGTTACATTTATCACTGCAAGCAGAAACAGCATGACTGCCCTTTTACATGGGAAACATGCAATTCATCGATTTCTGGAGCTATAACCACAGCTTTACATTTATCATATGTCAGTTCCGGTTTACTTAGCAGTCCCCTGTGTGGGACAGTGTAGTTTAAAACATTGCTATTAAAGAGGTGGGGAAGAAACATTTCACATACAGTGGTAACATTCATCAACTGTTCTTTGCAGAGTGATGTAGCACTATTTATCAACTACCAGTTTCCAATTTCTCTGGCAATAACTTCCTTACTGTTATAGACAGCTTGGATATGTAAGTACAAAATGACAAAAAGAACTGTTCAAATATGACCCCTATAAACCTGCTACTTGTGCTGAACTACAGCCCCCATTTTATAATAGAAAAAAGGAATTTTTGACCCCTGAACTTTCTGTCTGAAGGTTCATATCAGCTTCATGACCCTTCA
The DNA here is from genome assembly GCA_039720435.1 of Amazona ochrocephala. Lineage (NCBI taxonomy): Eukaryota > Metazoa > Chordata > Aves > Psittaciformes > Psittacidae > Amazona > Amazona ochrocephala. Next base: position 61,770,119 of record CM077878.1, read on the forward strand.
GGAAATTACTTTGCCCCCAAAATTAAAAGCTTCACTCCCAGTTTTGAAAACCCCCATTTGAGTGAATGACTCCATATTGATGCATCCTATTTCAGAAACCTCTGAATCCCTCACACACTCAGCTTTGTGTAGGCAGCCCCTGTTGAAGGGGGCTGCCTGCTGAATGGATATATTACAAACCCAAACCAACCTTGGACATTTAATTTTCAGATTAACTAAAAGTGCAGGTAAGTGACAAAAACTTTATCACTATCTCAACTACTTCAGGTAATACCTGGAACTATGAAACACTTTTGTCTACTTCTGAAGCTTTTCCACACACTTACCCCTTTTTTTAACTTATGGCTGTGATCAGCATGAAGGCTCTGACAACTGGTTGGGTGAGCAGGACCACTATCTCTGATTCCTGGTCAAGCAAGCCTATTCTGTTGCCCAGGAAAGCAGATCTCCTTCCCTTCCCTTCTCTTCTGAAGGTATTGCACGCCCCTTTGAAATCCAAGACTGGCAGCGGGAGAGAGGCTACAGAAACACACCTAGGATCATCTGCTATGTATTTGGCAAGCAAAATTTCAACAGCATGTATCTTGTCACATCTCTCTAAGCTTTAAGGAACAAACTGTATTTCAGCAGGAGGAGAGACAAAGTAGTGGTTTTGCCTGCTGCCAGACCTGGAGGCGCAGCAGCTGCCTGCCTGACACCATGACAGACGCAGCAATGCAGTCACCCACTCGCTCCTGGCTCAAGGATGTTAGTCCTTTGCACTAAAAAAGACAGCTCTTTCCAGAAGGATATCTTGTTTTGGGGCAGGAGGAACATGGGAAGAGGGTGGCAGCTGTTACCACACCTTGTTCCTTCAACTGAAATACATTGTCAGCTGACTGAGAGGAAAAGCAGAATTTGTTGTCAAATGACCACAGGTACATGTCAGCGCGACTGCAGGAACCAGCAGAATTAGACCTCTTATTGAAAATCTATTCTCCGAGGCAAATGAAAGCAGAATGGCTTACGCAAAATGATATCGTTTTATGACACTTAGCCTTGAAGATTGTTTCTATCAGACATACTTTCATGCTGTTTACAACATGAATAACAAAATCACAGACTCCTTAATCTCAAAGCACGTCCTATTTGTTTGTTGTTCTCTGTGTATGAAAATTGCCTTTCTGGTTGGTATCAAAAATGTCTGAAATGAAAGGCTGTAAAAGAAAATTTCCCAAAAAAAGTATCGGCTTCCACCAGTGAACAAAGATATGTTGTTATCAAAGAATAAATTATGTAATGATTTTATATGTTTTTATCTGTTTTATCTGTTCAGGAGAGATGAAACAGGGCATAGGAAAAGATAACTCCCGAGAACTGTCATTTCCACCTCCTACAAAACTTGCTAGTGTGAGAAAACAGCAAGGTCTTTCCTATGTTTCTCATTAAGAAAATGTCACCATTTCAACCCATCAATTAGAAGAGTCACTTGAAAAGCGGGAGATGGACATTTGAGATGTTACTGTCAGTTAGGTAAACCAGGGAGTTAAGACTGTCTTTCTCAAATCCTAGGTATGGAAAGGACCTCAAAAAGTCAAGTAATTTAACCTCTTTTCTAAGTTGGTCCACTAGACCAGGTGGCTCATGGCCATTTCCGGTTTAGCTCTGAATGCCTCCAAGAGCAGAGGCACCAAAACTTCACTGGGCAGCCTGTTACAGTGTTTGACCACCCTCTTGGTAGAAAAAAATTCCTAATAGCTACTTGGATTTTCCCTTGTTGCAGTTAGTTTCTGTTGTTCATTCTTTCCCTATGCACCTCAGAGAATAGGATTGAAGTTTAACCATCACTCATTGCACTCCTTTCATCTACTCCCCACAGAAGGCAGTCAACTGGTCAGGCACAATCTGCCCATGATACATCCATGCTGACTGTTTCCAATCACCTTCCCATACTTAATGCAATTGGACATGGCCTCCAGGAAGACAGGCTCCATGATATTCCTGGGGACTGATATTAAGTCGATAGGCTGATAGCTCCCTAGGTGCTTCCCCTTGCTCTTCCTGAGAATGGCTATAACACTGGCCATTTTTTTTCCTCTGCATCAACTCCCATGACATTTCCAAGATGATAGAGGTCTTGCAATTGCATCAATCAACCCTCAGATGCAGCTCACTTAGTTCCTCAGTTTTGTATATGTCCTGTTGACTTAAGTGCTTCTTAGCTTGATTCAGCTTTCCAGTAAGTCAAGCATCACTCTCCCAGTCTCCACCACTGGACTCAGAGATATGGGAGGCCTCAAAGCAAACCTGTGAAGTAAAAACTGAAGCAAAAAAAGCATTGAATATCTCAGCCTTTTCCATGTCCTTTGTCCCTAGGGCCCATGCTCTGCTGAGCCATGGCTTTACAGTTTCCCATGTTTCTTTTGTTGCCAGTGTATTTGTAGAATCCTTTCTTGTTGCTCTTCACTAGATCCAGGTCCACTCCAGTCATGCAAATTACTCCAATGCATTTCTGTAATCCCACTGATATCATAAATCTGCATGTTGACTTCAGATTCCTTTTGTTTGTTTCCTGTGCAGCATATATACCTACATAAACATTTGATTGATTGGGAGTCTGCCTTTATAGAAAATAAGCAAACTCCCCTTCTGTAATATTTTTCATCAGAAGTTCTCTTTATCTATATACACATCAATGCTATCACAGTTCATGGCTATCTAAAAACTGGAATAGGAAGTTAAATGCTTCCTTTTTGCTTACATATGGATTTTATAAAGTCAATAGCCAAACACTCACTATAACTCCTATGTCTATAGTCTAAAAGTAAATCAAAAAAGAAAAAACTGATAAACTAGAGAGGGTGAAATAAGGCCTGAAGGGACTGTTGTAGGACAGATAGGAAGAGAGAACAGATGTAAAATTTGGTATTCTTGGCTACTGATATTCTTCCCTAGTAGTGACAAGTATTTCCCCAATACTGAGCACAGAGTCTGAACAATTTAAGTGTCAAGAATTAATCAGAGGCAAGAAAAATTTTGGCCATGGTGTTCAAGTGCCATGGACATGGAAAGCACATCTGACAGAAATATTTAATTGAATGGTTATAGAAAAAGCCAAGCTCCAACAGCAGTTGAAGCTAAAAGAATTCCACTTGTATGTAAGTTATAAGAGATGATCTTAAGGTCGTTTCCAACCCTAACTATTCTAGGATTCTATGATTTTAAAGTAGTGTGGCAGTTGACTACTAAAGCTCATTTGTAAAGAAAAAGGTGGGGTCTCCGGCACTTCAATTCTCTTTACTGGCAGGCTTTCTGGAAAATGTATTTTCATAGGTCAGAAATAATTAGTTCCTAAAAAAACATCTTGTGGCTTCTTATAGAAAAGGTCAGATGAGAACATATCTATAGACCTGAATATTAAGACTGAAACCAGTACAAAGCGTGTAGTTTCTTGGTTTTGCCTACACAGCAAACAAAATACTCAGAGAGTATCATAGAAAGTCAGGGGTGTCCCCAGCAGCACCATAGTCAGTATTTCTGCCAAGGTGCTTTCTGCCAGAAAAAGATTAATTTTCCTTTTACTTTCATTAATAAATTCAGACAGTTTTAGGCATACTAATGTGAATACACCAGTAATGCAGTAGGGCAACAGCCTGTTAATATTCCTGTAGAATGACATTTATTACAGCAATGAACTTTACAAACAGTTTGGACCAGATGGCTACTGGTCTCCTTGATGGCACGCAGGGGAAGGAGAGGCCCTAAGAACCCAGCACAAAGGAAATCTCAGCAGTTCACAAAGTAACATCGCCACCAACAGTAGCTTTCCCAAAGCAACAGAGCTTTTTCTGTTTGCCCTTTATATTGGGTAAGCCTGGCTGGGTATGAGCTCATCAAGAGGAACAGATGTGGCAACCCTGTCAAGATGCACATAGCTGTCACCTGCTCCTTAGAATCTTCAGAAACTGGAGCCTTCTTCAACTGAACTTCTGAACGTAGTCTAAGCCCGTGCTGAAGCATATCAGAATGTTTGCAGAAATCCTAAAGTGAGAACAAACAACGACAGTATTTTTTCAGGTCACTGTCCTTTTTTATTCAGGTCTTTGATCGTTGCTCACGTTCAGCAATCATTTTTTAGCTTTCTTCTTTTGCTAGCCGAGTCAGCCTCTTTTAAATAGCTTACTGTCCTGACCCCAAAAGCTGCAGATTTTAATATTGGTCTGATACCCCACCACTGGGATAAGCAGAAATTCATGCCCACACTGCAGACATGGAGCAAAGCCCAGCCACTCCAGCCAGAAAAACCTGGAAGCAGAGAGGTCTTTTTCCTTCCCTCTTCCCTAGAATAACTCCCCCCATCCTGTCTGACTCTCACAAATAGGCTTTAAATTGTTTGCAGGTAAATACCAATCTTCTGACCGCAAATGCACACTGCTGTCTGCACACTGCAGATGCAATCTTCTGGTTTTATGAAATGCAGATATTCACATCAGCAAAATTTACATGCCTTACAAGGCCCTTCACCATTAATTCTCATCTGTACTAATAACCAGGATGCTTATTGAGATACCCAGTGAAGGTACTCTTTAAGCACTTGTCATTGCATACATAGTGCAAACAAAATGCCACTATTTGTGTTTACCTCTGCAGTGCAGCATTTGAGAATGTACCTTTTCATATTACCATACTGTAGGCAACAAATACAAGCTTAGAATAACAACATGTCATTTTCAAAATCATCCAATATATGTGCTAGAAGGTCGACTCCACAGACTCATCTGCATATACAGCATAGCAAAAATGTTTAAAAAAAGAGATTTAGAAATAAAACTCTGGATGCTGTAGTTCTATAAGCAAAAATCTAGGAGTTACAAAATCGTGCAGACTTCAATTTGGACTAGCTGAACTTACAAGTACAGTTGCTTCAGACATTTTCCCAAGACAATTGAAAGTCACTGCAGGAAAAAGCATTTGTGTGTACGAAAACGTATTTTGTGTATGCAGACACATATTTATGCATGCATATGGTGTGATTTCTTCTTTGCACTGAATAAAGCATACAGGATCCTAGGAACTACCAGGTAATATGGTGGCTGTATCTTAACACATACAGCACATCTGCCAAAGGACATAAATGGATGGATCTCCACAAATACTTATTTTTTCTTATTTGGTGCTGATGTAATTTATATCAGAAGCAGAGCTGGAATGCCAACATGGACCAGTGGTCAGCTGTGGCCTCAGTGTATTAGCTCCCAGTTTCGTGTTAGTTGTGTACATCTAAGTCTATCAATCTGCCAGGTCCAACTTCTGAACAGCTCTAATGTGCTCCAAAGATAAACACTTCTATGCTGAGGAAAGAAAACGAGAGACTTCTTTAGCTGAAAAAAATATGATTTACAGCAGTCATTGGGATAGAACTTTACCAATTGAAAACACTGTTTGAGCATTTTTTTTTGTCCTCAATATCAATAAAATCAGAATGTCAGAGTAAATCTGTTTCTTAATTTTAGCTTGATTTATTAGAAATAATCCCCCTGAGCCATAGCTGACCTCCAAAGCATTCCATCTTCCTGCAGGGTAACAAGGAATAAGAAAAAACATGCTAGTGTAAAATAAGCAAGGCTGGCGTGAGGTTTGTTCCCGTGTTGTCAGATAGACAAGCCTATAGCTAGTACTCAGCAACGATCAAATAAATGTTCAGAGACCTTTTTTAACAGACAAGCCAAACTTCAAACAGATTTCTTGAGCTAATTCATTTGTGGTATGGGCTGATAAAGCAGTACTGGTCTCCTGCTTTAAATCAAGTTTCTGTCATAAGGCTCCATTAATCTCTCTCATGTTATCAAGTGTCTTAGTGGGAAATTGTATTTTTAAAATTAATTTTGCTCTCTTTCAATGTAGCAAGAGATATTTTCTAAACTTCTAATAGGAAGTGTGAAGCCTGTGATGTTGACAATGCATTTGAATAAATAAAAGCTATAAAGTTACTTTCTTCCACACCCAGTCATTAGACCAAAATAACAAAAATTGGTTACCTCGAAAGAAGAAATTAAATGCAAGATTTTAAATGAAAGTGAGGAGACAGCTGATGGTGAACATTTTTATTTACCTTTTTATAGCAATTGGGTTTTTTAAAAAAACCTTTATAGTCAGGTAATCTCCAGGCACTAACAAAACACTTACTCATTCTTAGTGCATATGCTTACTCTTAAGATGTCCTAACCTGCAGCCTCTACCATTTTAAATGGAAATAAATACTCTTTGCATACAAGTGTGTAAAGTTAGTGCCCCTTTGTTTCATGTGAGACAAATTTACAGTAAGTGAATGTCTCTGCATCAAATTTACTACTCAAAAGTTAAAATTAATAACCACAGGCGACAAAACAACTCAATTTTATGGCCACCTATAGAGCTGCAGGGTAGAGAGGGGTAGGATGCAGCAGGATCTACTGCAGCATTGACACATTTTATGGCCATTGCTTTTCAAGAACAATACTGCAGTCTCATTAAAGTTTAGATAAACTTGTCCCACAGACTTCTCTGAATCTTACCTACTGCTGACCATCATCATCTGAGTGCAACTGGTCAGGAGCTTAGATCAGAGGTACCACCTGCACGGTTACACAGCAGTAAATACAGAAAACTCTTGTCTATCAATATATTTGGATTTGCATTAGGCAGAGCACTCAAAACCACATGCGTGGGCACCACCACTCAATCCACATCAGCTTTGCAGCCAAACCCAAATCCAGGTGGTGAAAAAGAAAGGAATCAATTTATCAGGCTTTGGATGACTAAGATTCACTTGCACTCAGATGCAATTTGCATTTAAAAAACTGAACCCCTGTGTTTCCTATAGATTTACTCCCGCTCTACAGTAATTAGACTTTTCTCACAAAGTGAAAGTCAGAACCCTTTCCACAAAGCTTTTATTCTGGGAGAGGCTGTGAGGTGGGAGGGGTGCTCTTAGCTTTTAAGTTCAGCTGGGAAACATGGTGTAATGATTGAATACAACCAAGAGTACAGCAAGAATGGAGAAAGAAGCATAAGCAGCTGCTGCCTCAAGTTTAATTCTTAGCTGACCTTCATTAACTGCTCAGAACTGACTTGCTTTAAACTTTCTTATTCTCACTTCCATGACAATGGTCTCAGAGTGCCTTCTGATTTCACTGCACTTTTTTAATATGTCCCAAATTTTAAAGTATCTATCCTCATAATTAGAGTTGATGATGAGCACATGAAATAGTTATGAAAGTTTTATAAGTAAGAAAAATTCATTATAAACATTTTCAAAGGCTCATATGGACACGTGCTTATTTCCAAGTAGAGTAGCCTCATACACACACAAAACAACTAATAACAGCAAGCTGAGGCAGCTACGGTGAAGAGCATCTCTCAGATTCCCGGCTACTTTTGGTGGCAGGAACTAAATAAGATTTGATGTAGAGCAAAAATACAACTTAAGTGTTTCCACCAAACAGAGCTCTTGATTTTTGGCTTGCTTTCTTCATGACAAAGGATCATTCGCCCATTCAATAGAAAAACAGGCTGGAGAGAGAAAAGAAGGAGCAACAGAGAAAGAGTGAAAGGAGGCTGAAGCCACCAAGCTTGGGGGAAGGGAAAGGGAAATGCGTTCAATGGCTGGCAAGCCTCACAGTAGCATTGAAGCTGCTGTCCTGCGGTTTCTGCAAACCATTAGTAATCATAGAATCATAGAACAGTCAGGGTTGGAAAGGACCTTAAGATCATCTAGTTCCAACCCCCTGCCATGGACAGGGACACCTCACACTAAACCATGCCATGCAAGGCTATGTCCACCTCCACCTTGAACGCCGCCAGGGATGAAGCATTCACAACTTCCCTGGGCAACCCATTCCAGTGCTTCACCATTCTTACAGTAAAGAATTTCTTCCTCAGATCCAATCTAAACTGCCCCTGTTTAAGTTTGAACCCGTTACCCCTTGTCCTCTCACCACAGTCCCTCATGAAGAGTCCCTCCCCAGCATCCCTATAGGCCCCCTTCAGATATTGGAAGGCTGCTATGAGGTCTCCATGCAGGCTTCTCTTCTCCAGGCTCAACAGCCCCAACTTTTTCAGCCTGTCTTCTGCAGAAACGAATGCAACTTCAACCATTGTGCAAAGCACAGACTTAATTGCCAGTTATTTCCATCCAGACTTAAGAGGAACAGACATCCTTATGATGAAATTGTAGACTGAAACATATACATAACCAAGACCCCGCAAAAAAGAGGAAATACGGTCTTAGAATAATATCAGCAGAAGCACATGCTCCTCCAAAATTCAGGATTTTAAGAGCTCCTCAAGAGTACATGTAAAAATATTTAGTGTAGGGCAGATATTAACTCTCATAGAATCACAGAATCACAGTTAGGGTTGGAAAGGACCTTGAGATTATCTACATCCAACCCCCCTGCCATGTTTTAAGGTGCTCTTCCACATGGATAAAGAGAATCTAAAGAGAGTAAAAGGCTCCTTCAAGATAAGGGTCCCCCCTTGTATTGCCTGAATTCACTAAAGAGTTAGATAAGCCTCTGCCCAGAACATAAATGTAGCAGTCTGGGACTAAAAGGAAAGGCCAGTTATCAAAAACAGAAAGAAATGACAAAGCAAGTTATTCAAAGGTCAAGCCTACACCTTCTATAGACCGCAGTGTATTAAAAAAGGGCTAGCATACAAATGCTAAATTTATTAGAGGAATGAGGAATTAGATTAATTATCATACTGCTCATTAGAGGAATACTGTATGATCCTCCCATTCCAATAACTTCTTATACCAATCTAAAAGCAAAAGACCATTTTCTTAAACAAGCTGTTGATAAAAATTATGCCTTTTCCCAGAAGTTAAAGGCCACGCACGTTTGGAATGTCAGCAAAGGCTTCTGAATAGAGACGTCTCTTTACCCACGAAGTTACACAAGCGTGATGAACAGGACGGCCAACACTTAGTTTGGCCTTCGACAGATTTAAAGCTTGGTATCCTACAAAGATAGAAATCAAAGCATTCTACCACTGGCAAGGGAAATGCAACAACAAATAATTCAATGTAATTGCACTTAAATGCATTCCCATTGCTTGGTGATACTGATTCACTCTTTGCATGAAGTGTGCAGCAAAACAAAACCAGATGTTTACCTTCTAATGTAACTTTATATGCCAAACCCGCAGCTTAAGACCCTGAAGTAACAATGTTTAATAATATTTAATGGTATGGCTGTCAAGACGGTCTCACTTGTAAAGCAGGCTGCCACCAAAGTGTTAACTCTCCTGCAGTCAAAAAGAAAACACAAGTATCAGCAAAAGTGGGTGCCCCACAAGTAGCCCTGCACACTTTGAGATCCGGTACTCCAAGATCATAATATGAATTTCATGTGCTATCATCAGAGATAGAGAGGTTATACCACCTACATGCATGGCTCCTGTATTTCCTGACTTTAATCTTGCTTCCCATGACGCCGATCCATGTGTCACACCCAGGGAAATACAAATGTCTAAAATCTCAAATAATAAAGTTCCTTTGCTTAAGCAGGTTCAGATATACTGAACTAGCACAGCTTTATTGTCCAGGATCAGAGTAGGTATTATCCTAAGGCAGCAAAACCAATGGAAGTATTTTAGATAGATTTATACTTCACACTGCTTTTTTTAGGACTGGTTGAAGTTGATGGTTGCCATATATCACTACCTATATCTCACCTTCAGAACTAGAAACCTTCAGACCTTGCAGATTCTTTTCTGCTTTACTGCTTTCTATCTTTGCCTTTATCAAGACATGCTTTGAAGCCTTCCTGATGCTGTGAAGTTTGATTTGTCTGAAGACAAGGATGGAATTAAATGTAAAGATCTGATATAACACAGTCACAGGAAAATAAGGTACATTAAAATAAAACCAAAACAAACAGCATTCCTGTAGAGCTGCAGAACAGCACCCTGGATGAAGAGCCTGACACATTTCTGGAAAACCAAGAAACTCCCCATCCTTGCTCCCCAACTTTTTCTTTTTTCCTCTCCTTTAAAGTGCTGCCTGCTTCAAATACAGGCTTGGCATTTTCCCTTGTATGCAACTGTTTGTATCTTAGAAAGATACAAAGCACAGAGCAAAACAGAACAACATTTACTTATCTTTACACTGTCCAGAAACTGCTTTCCACTTTGCAGTAAGCACCAACACCCAACTCACTTTTTGCCCTCCAGGAAAATTTTTTGCAGAAGCAGGAGGTGCGTACCAACACCAATCACACTAACAGTAGGCTTTAATGCAAGATGCCAATGCAGTACTGGAGAAAAATTGCTCAGGAGTTTGAGTTAGACAAAACATGTTAAAATAGAATCATAGAATCACAGAATAGTCAGGGTTGGGAAGGACCTAAAGACAATCTAGTTCCAATACCCTGCCGTGGACAGGGACACCTCACACTAAACCGTGCCACCCAAGGCTCCGTCCAACCCAGCCTTGAGCACCACCAGGGATGGAGCATTCACAACTTCCCTGGGCAAGCCATTCCAGTGCCTCACCACCCTTACAGTAAAGAATTTCCTCCTTGTATCTAATCTAAACTTCCCCTGTTTAAGTTTGAATCCGTTACCCCTTGTCCTCTCACTACAGTCCCCAATGAAGTGTCCCTCCCCAGCATCCCTATAGCCCCCGCTTCAGATACTGGAAGGCTGCCCAGACCTGCTGAATACAGGTATTGGGCTTTACCATATATTGAAGGTACATAGTAGATTGTCTGAGTATCTATGTAACAAAGACAAAAATGCAGACATTCTTAAATAGAGATTATACTAGTGAAAGCTTGTGCATATAGAGAAAATGTAGTATCAACACAAGTTCAACTGTGGGTTCAACTTCAGCTGACTAGTCCTGGTACGGAAGTTGCCAGGTGTTGTTGAATGGATACAGAAAGAGACCCAAACAAGAGGAGCATGACACTGACATCAAGGCCTCTGAAAATTGATTTCATTTCTGCTGCTAGAAGAAAGTAAGATTTCCCATAAGATAAACCCTACTACTCAAAAGCAACTTTCCAGCTTTTTCAGAATTGGAAAGCAACAACTAGAAACTTACCTGAAAGTTAAGGAAGTAGCATCAAACCATGGGGATTTCCCACCTTTATAAAACCTCTCCATTCAGGCCATTAGTTTCTGGACATAAAAGCCTCCAGCAACAAAGCAATGAAGGCTCTTGAGAAGACGATGTTATGAGTGCAAGTTAAAGCACCTGAGTAACACTCCAACAAAGCATCCACACCAGTTCACTACTTCCTGAACATGACTGCTTTCCAGACAGATCACGGGAATGAACCTGTTGCCCCACACGTTACCAAGCATGTGGTCAAGATGACAGGGGAGGACAAGACACTTGAAGCAGAAGCAAGCCTTGGAGAGTGTTTGGCTGCTTAACTGTATGCTTGGCTTCTATATAACTTCACCACCGTTTTCAAAATCTGTGACCAGTGAGCACTGAACACCATTTTTAATATACAAAGGTTCCCTAACTGCATGTTTATGGAAGCCATCCACTCTGGTTTCCTCCAGCTTGCAGAAGAGCTCAGCAGGATGGCAAGACAGAAGAGCAAGTAGACTCCTGAGGCCACACTCAAGGGCTGTCTTGAAGTAATGGTCACCAGAATTAAGCCCTGGATAAAAATACAGACATTAAATCTGGATACTTCCAGATGTCCCTACCAAACTCATTTGTTCTGTGAGGCGCCACAACAGCACACAAAGCGTGTCTCCTTCCCTCAGGAGCTTACAGCTTAACTATAATAGCATGGGCCTACGCAGAGAGACACTAAGTGCTTTACTAAGGTTACAAAGGAGGTCACCAGCAGAGATAGACATCAAACATGAGCCTCAGCAGCTTCTGTGTAATCTGTGTGTCCACTGAACTTTGCTGGCTGTTAAACACAAAGATACAAGACAGAGCAAAAGCCCCTGGTGAACTCACATCAAACCAGTCAAAGTTGAGTAACAGAAATGCTTGGTACTAGAGAGAGATGCAGAAGCAGAAGCAAAACCTATAGTCCAGCAGTGCAAGACGCAGCCAAAGTTGGGGGGGGGGGGCTTTCTGTGACAAACAGTACAGAAAAGACTTTCTTCAGGCTTTTACACACACACATACACACACACACAAAAAGTACACAGAGCTATGAGCTGTAAGTAACGCATAGCTGGTCTAGAGAACAGTTTTAATCAAAATATTAATACAACTTGTAGAAAGCATGGCTTTACATTAATGGTAATCACACTCACTCATACCTTTCCATTACTTTAGTCCATTTCTCTGGTAACAGCATTAGTGAAGACACAGGAAATCACCAAATACACAGAAACAAACTGTAATGAATAGCAAAGACTGTGATCATGTCTGCCTGGTGTTTCTAAGACAGTTATTAAATTGACACAATCCAGTCAAGACTGGAAACGGAGATTCTAAATACACTAAAATGAAAACACTTCCACAAGAACCCCAAACCTAAAGAAAGCAGCATCTACTTGAATTTCATCCAACTGGATTTACAAGCTTTGTGTGTGAAGTACATCCAAGCCAAGTCAGAACAGTTCTTTGTTAGCAAGAAAGGCAACATCAGAAGTAAATTCAGAACTCTTTTAGGTACACACACAGACTATTTCCAAGACAAACAGGCAACATAAGTAAGATGCATTTCAAAATTACACCAATGCACTAAGGACCAAAAGCACAGATATGATGATTAATCCCCATGTGTCCTGCCCACAAAGTTTACATTTGGAGTTTTCTCACATTGGAGACAAATTTTAGCAATTACGCATGCCATTGTGCTTAATGGAGGGCATCTTGCCTCTACAGAATGGAGCCCCTTCTCATACACAATCAGAAGTGGTGCCCTTTCAGCAAAAGCTTAACTTGTTTTAGCAAATACAAACAGGAAAATCTACCTTAAGGCATAGGGAGGTGAAAAAGCATCAAAATGATGAAACATCAAAAGACTCATTCTGAACTAGCATCAAATGTGAAAAAGAAAATTCACCATCTCCACCAGCCCTCCTCTAGGCCTGCCAAGCCCAACCAGTCTTCCCAGTCTGAGACAGCAGACAGCAGCCTTCAGACAAGGTAGGGATGAAAAATGGATGACCATCATGAGGAGGCCTAGGCACTTTTCCCACTTGCCAGATGAATGCCATATCTGTTGTTGGTAACACCTCTGTTATTCCACATTTACATTCAGGACACTACTCACCTCTTCTCTGAAGATACCTTTCGATTTCATAATAGTGCTTCAACCATTTATTTTCTCTTTTCTCCCGCTTATGTATTACGTCAAAAGCATCACTAATATGTGCCACAAATCAGGGGTAAAGTGTGGTAGTTGTCTCTGGGCTACCTCACCAGGCTTAATTTATTATGGAATTTAGATTCCCAATAGTACAATTCCATCTTCCAGGTGACATATATCTAAAAGCCATATTGCTGTAGCATCCACAGGCATCCAAATACCAATCAATAGCTGCACCACTATTTCCACAAAGATAGCAATTAGAAAAATTAATCTAAAATAATGCTTATAGACTCACCTAAATAGTTCAGAATAAACTTATTAGCATAGACAAACTATGTATTACATACCTGTGAAATCTTTGCCTAGGTACATATAAACCAGTACTACTCTTCAAGTATTCATGTAACTTGTAGACCAAGGTTGGTTTATATACTGGACAGCACTAGGGTTCAGTTTCCTTTTATCAGAGGTTATAAATTTGACCAGACAGCAACAATTGCTTTTTAATCTAAGCAAACTGATCTGTCAGAGGCAATCAGTACAGTGAAGCTATCCCAGGAGAATCCTAATAATCCCGATGAATCACTCAGCACTGTATGAAACTCAATAGTTGAACTCTTGGCACAGAATGCCACAAGCACTTAACGCAGCAAGTATATACAGCTGCAACCAGCAGGCTCAGGGACCCATGCCTTCGCAGTGCTTGCACTCCTGCTGAATTTCTACACTTTTTGGTATTAACCAGTTTCTAATCATATTAAAATAACTTGAAAAAAAACAAAACAAACACAACAAAACAAAGCAACACTTCCTCATGGAAAAGCAATTAATATACATTTATATTATTTGCTATTCCTGTCCTATTCCTTACATTCACAAAATATGGTCCAGAAAATTCTGGGTAAAAAATTGGAAGGGTTCTGTTGTAAAAGAAAATTTATTGATGTACAGTAGGCAATGACATGAAAAGAACAAAATGGATGGAAGAAACTGATCTCAGAGGAAAAATTTCAATGGACCATTTGCAGCCTCTCTCATTGGTGTTTTGAGCCTGTCTGTAGCATTTAAACATACTGAGTACTTTAAAACTAACATGCTCCAACTAAATTATATGCCATGTATGGAAAGACATGTAATAATGCCATTTTTTAAACCCATACTAAAGGGGCACAGGAAACTCATTCTATTTTAGTTCAAATTTTATGAATTTATTCTATTTGTTTGAATTACATGAAAATTTTTATGACTGCAGCTAGAAATACTGGTTTATACACACAATTAGAAATGTTTCAACCTACCTAACTTTATAAAGCTATTTACAAATGAAACTATAAGAGAAAGCAAGGAAAGTTAGTATCAGATTACTGATGTGGTTTGATTCCACTGCCTGTAAGCTACAGAAACCTCACAGAAGTATATTAACTCTGCTATGTCCTTAGAGAGCAAAAAAACTTGTTGAATTGACAAGTGTGTCTATAAAACCTATACCATAGTTTCTAGTCTACCAGCTGTACAATTATCTATAGTCAGTCTGGGTATAAACAGATGTTCTGACTTGAAAAGTGCTTATCTTTACAACTCAAGAATCCCCAAGGAAGCTTAATCTAGTAGATTTAAAGCTTTGGTTCTTAGAATCAGTTTAGTAGTTAGCCAATTTCATTTCTTATTTGGAAAAATAGTCTCCTATGGACAGGATAAAAAATTCTTAGTAACTGCTGCACCTACAAACTACTGGCCCATAATTTCAACTGTGTGTAGTTAAAAACCCACCACTATTTCAAAATGAAGGTAAGGAAAACAAACGTATATGCAAAATCCCCAACTATAAGGCTCAATTTGAAAATCTACTTTATCTACACAAAAATAATATAGTTAATAGCATCGAGGAAAACAAAATCTCCACAGTCTAAAACACTCCAGTATGTAGCATTTTACTATAGTACTACTAATAATATTTATATATTTTTTTAAAATAAATACAATTACTTTACGTAATGCATATATTTAACGCATCGGTTCATATTTAAATATTTTTGGTTTATATTATACATAATATAGCATAGAAACTATAAAGAAAAAAAAAACCCTAGCCTTCAAAATCTGAAAAGCTGTCCCAGAGAATAGGGAAACAGCTTCTTGTTCTCCAACTCTTTAACATCTGCATCACATTCCAAAAGCTTGTGGTGCAGATAAAAGGTGCTAAACAGAGATCATTATGCCTACCTGGTAACAATTAAGACAGGGTCATCTAATTCTTCTTTCCACAGTTTATTATTCTGTTAATTAATCAGCTGTTTTTCTTCAAGAATTCCTTCTAACACACAGGAAAAATTCCCATAGAGATAGTACCATCTTTGTTTCCCAATTTCTGCAAAGGGAACTGATTACTTACTGCCTGGAATAGAGGATATCAGAACAGCCGTCAATAAAGAACTATGCTCAAACAAATACTGCAGCTATTTGGCTTCCTAAAGTACCCACTACAGAAAGACTTTCTGTAAAAAAAGCAGCTCCTAGGAAACAATCTTGCAGGAGAATAGTCTGTAGGCCTTGAACCATGTAAGGGTTCCCTGGCAAAGAGCAGCTGTTCCTCTGGATGATGTACTGACACCATCTCAGGTTTCTTCTACAAGCTATCTTGTCCTCTTATTCTTGCACCTCTGCTATTATTAATCAAGAAACTTGAGGTTGACACCTGTCATGGGCCAACAACTTCTGTTATACAGACTTAAAAAGAGAAGTATGTAACATAGGGAAAAAGAGAGAAAACAAACCTCGAGGAAGTCCTGCTTTGCGCTCCGGCCTGCCAGCAGTAGCCAAACACCAGGCCCCTGACTCCTTCCTTAAACTACCAGCATTACTGTACTTGAGCTCGCTTTCTCATCTGCTTCTCCCATCACTAGCCCAGGAAGCACTCCTCCTCTTCTGCCTTTTTCCCCCAGGTGAAAACTATATCCCAAAAAGCTAAGATATAGAAGCAAAATGGGAACTTAGGAAGGGGAAAAAAAGAATCACAGGAAAACACGCTTATTTTTACAGATTATAAACCATTTGAGGTAAAGATTGTCTGTTCTGGAGACTGATTATGTTACAACAGGAACAAGCTATTAAGATAAGGCATTCCTTAATTAATTAGCTGCCTACCTTCTTCATAAAAGTTCCCCCCAAAATATTTTGTCTGCAAATTCACTAGACTTTTTGATATTATCAACACAAAAATTGCATTAGAAAGTGGGATATACTATAGTACTTTTTCACTATCTTGTAGTATTTTAGTAAGGGCCTGAAACATGTATTTAATAGAATATTTTATAATAAGCACTTATTTACAAGGTCTTTAAAATGGTGACTGAGTGCTCATACTGAGACATCTGATTATCATAGAATAGTCAGGGATGGAAAGGACCTCAAGATCATCTAGTTCCAACCCCCTGCCATGGACAGGGACACCTCACACTAAACCATGCCATGCAAGGCTATGTCCAACCCGGCCTTGAACACCGCCACGGATGGAGCATTCACAACTTCTTTGGGCAACCCATTCCAGGGCCTCACCACCCTCACAGTAAAGAATTTCTTCCTCATATCCAATCTAAACTTCCCCTGTTTAAATTTGAACCCATTACCCCTGGTCCTCTCACTACAGTCCATCATGAAGAGTCCCTCCCCAGCATCCCTATAGGCCCCCTTCAGATACTGGAAGGCTGCTATGAGGTCTCCACGCAGCCTTCTCTTCTCCAGGCTCAACGGCCCCAACTTTCTCATCCTATCTTCATACGGGAGGTGCTCCAGTCCCCTCATCATCCTCGTGGCCCTCCTCTGCACTTGTTCCAACAGCTCCATGTCCTTTTTGTGTTGAGGACACCAGAACTGCACACAATACTCCAAGTGAGGTCTCACGAGAGCAGAGTAGAGGGGCAGGATCACCTCCCTCGACCTGCTGGTCACACTCCTTTTGATGCAGCCCAGGATACAGTTGGCTTTCTGGGCTGCAAGCGCACACTGCTGGCTCATGTTCATTTTCTCATCAACCAACACCCCCAAGTCCTTCTCCGCAGGGCTGCTCTGAATCTCTTCTCTGCCCAATCTGTAGCTCTGCCTGGGATTGCTCCCACCCAGGTGTAGGACCTTGCACTTGGCATGGTTAAACTCCATGAGGTTGGCATCAGCCCACCTCACAAGCGTGTCAAGGTCCCTCTGGATGGCATTCCTTCCCTCCAACGTATCAACAGAACCACCCAGCTTGGTGTCATCAGCAAACTTGCTGAGGGCACACTCAATCCCACTGTCCATGTCACTGACAACGATGTTGAGAAACACCAGTCCCAACACCTATCCCTGAGGGACACCACTCGTTACTGGTATCCAGTTGGACATTGAGCCATTGAGCACAACTCTTTGCATGTGGCCATCCAGCCAGTTCTTTATCCACCGAGCGGTCCATTTATCAAATTGATGTCTCTCCAACTTAGAGACAACGATGTCATGTGAGACAGTGTCAAAGGCTTTACACAAGTCCAGGTAGATGACTTGTGCAAAGCGTTTGACACTTTCATGATTATGATGTTGAGGGGTTTCTTAATTCTAGAAGAAATGTGGAAAAATTGAGGAATTTGCCTGTTGTCAAGATTTGCTGACAAGCAATTATGAATGCTCCACTGCAAGGAATTCCAAGGTTACTCTAGACAACAGCCAAGCATAACCAAACCCAGGGACTCTACTGAACCAAGAATACAGAACTCAGCAACTGTATTTAAATATTACTAAGAGCAGCAAAGAGTAACAAAGAACTAAACCAGTGTTGCTACAAAACCAGTTCATCCCATAGGGATCATTCATCAGCTCTGCCCTTTAGATTCAAGCAAGTAAAAAAAATAAAATGTAAGTCTTGGTCGTTGAGTGAACTTTGGATTCTACTTTTCAGCCACGGACACCTGGCTGGCAGAGGGCACTGGGAGGAATGGACGCAGACCAGTGCCAGCAAAAGATTCCCACTGCCTGAACATCAAAGGACCTCTTGTGTCCAGGGAGCAGAACTGCAAGATTATTTTCCTTCAGAAAGATCTACCCACTATGTGTACTAAAGGAACAAATCGCTTGGTTCAATTTTTACACCCGATTCCTGTGCAATGCCACACAAGCATTACTGGAAAACCACCTACACATTGAGACTTAGAGGATCACCTACGGAATATTGGTTTTTTGCACTTCATGAGAGAGAAATAAGGGTGTTTGTTTATTCAAACGGCTTTAAAAAAGTTGTCTTACCAATCTTCTGCCCCTTCTTTGATCTACTCCCCATACACCCAAGTTGGATGTCATGAAAGGCGCTTCCACCCCTTCTCAGGCCTGAAAAAGGAAAAGCAAAGCTTTTCTGAACCACCACTGAGTTGTACCTGCAGAGCAAAATTAGACTTCAAGAACAGTCCAAATACACTAAAACACTAATTTTCAGTTTATACTCCTAAATAAAAAGTTCACATGCTTCCAAAGCAGAGGTGGTCCTAGTGTTTTTCTGCTGTACGCATGGAAGCCTCCAAGTCTCTGGAAAATTCAGACCAATCACCTTCTCATTCCATTTTGAATCTTACTATGGAATATACAGTAGAAGTCATTATGCTACATTTCACAGTTTATGGTTTTAATGGCTTTGCAACATTAGATGCACAACACATTTTCAAGCATCAAAAACTAGGCTTTGCTATCTAACATTTCATAAAGATAATAAAAGTTAATGAGCGCTCATGATCTATGATCTGACAAGACATCTGTTATGTTCTTCCAGAGATAAAACACTCACCCTGCCTTGTTCTGGCACAGTGGGAGAGAACAAATATAAACCAATTAATCATTCTAAACTATAAACTATATTAAGTTATAGTTCCTCAACAGGCTTTTCCTACCCCCTTGCTAACAGGGTACAGGTGTCCTAAACACAGTCTTTCAATGCAGTAATTAAATCCTACTATCTTCACATGGCCAACTGCAGCAGACAGTACTGTGTTTCAGCAGGGAAAAAAGAAACAACCGTTCACAAGCAATAACAAGGTTGCTGTTATGCCAAGAGCGCAGTGTCAAGAGCTCTATTCCCACTTCCTACATATTCGGGTTTTATTACAGGAGTATTCTAAAAGAAATTCATCGTGAGCTACTGTGTGGGTATTTAGTACAAATGTCACAGGAAATACTACAACATACCTCCATATGGGACATGAGTTAACATCAGCACAGGGGAGGAAGGAGTAACCTGCTTCATCATTTGTGAGGCTGTAACATAGCGTCATAGTTTACATCCAGCCGGTAATTTAGCACCATGCAGTCGTTTGCTCACCCGCCCCCCCTTCTGGGTGGGATGGGGAGGAGAATCAAAAGAATGTAAACCCCACAGGGTTAAGAACAGTCCTGTAACTAAGGTATAACACAAACCACTACTGCTACCACCATTAATAATAACGATAAGGCAAATAACAATGGAAGAGAATATAGAACTAAAAGGGGAAAACGAAAATAAAACAATAAACACAAGTAATGCATAATACAACCACTCACCACTCACCACCCAATACCCAGCCTCACCCAAGCAGTGATCTGGGGCTTCCGGGGGACTCTCCCCAGTTTATATACTGGGAATGATATGCTGTGGTACGGAATACCCCTTAGGATAGTTTGGGTCAGGTGTCTCTGCTCCCTCCTGGCTTCCCGTGCCCTTCCTCACTGGCAGAGAATGAGACACTAAAAAGTCCTTGATCAGGGTAAGCACTAGTTAGCAACAACTAAAACATGGGTGCATTATCAGTGCTGTTCTCAGTCTAAAGCCAAAACACAGCACTGCACCAGCTAATAAGAAGGAGGAAAAATAACTGTTCCAGCTGAAACCAGGACACAGGAAGACCTGTCACAGGAAACTGCTGACAACATTAAAATGCTGTTTTGTTACATTTCAAAACCAGTTGACCAGCATTTTAGGAACACCGAGGCCAAATTCAGCTTGTTGATACTTATGACACCTACAGTATAATATAGAAGTGCAAAATATAAAAATTTGATTTTTTTCGCTTTCAATTCAGCCTTACAGTGTGACTGCGAGGCTGATGTTTTGGATAATGTTTTGGGCACAAGGCAGTATGCAAGGTTTTAGCTTCCTGCAGACTGCTCTGTATTACCATGAAACAGAACACGTGAAATGAAAAATGAGAAAGATCACAAATTACACAGTATTTAATGAACAACAGTATTTACAGTAAAACCCTGGGATAAAGACAAAAACCCGTTTACATAAAGCAAAATACATAATTCCCAACAAATACCCTGTATTGCTCAAAACACTGCCTTGCTATCAATCTACCTTGCCAAGGCACATGAAGAAACACATTACGTAGCCAGGGAACCAAGCACTGCTCAACTGTGCAGAAAAGCAAAGTACTTTTGCTAACTGGAGGACCCAAGATAACTGGGATTTAACACTTAACCCCACAGACACTCAAACATCTAACCTATCTAAATAATCTCAAGCTTCCTAGAGCATGTCAGAGAGGAACAGCATCTCTTCACTGACTGAAGCAACAGTCTAACCAGTTTTCACTGGATTACCCTGCTGGAAGAGTCTGCTCTTTCTCCTAAACCCAGTACTCTCCTTAAATTGCAGTCACAGACATCATATAAGGATTTAAACCATCATTTACGCATACATGTGCACAAACGGAACCAGAAAGGAAATAACAGCTAACAAGTCTATGTTTAAAGCTTAGCCCAAAGGGAAATTATTGTGGCACCACTGAATCAGATGGTCCACAGATTTCTCTCTCACGCTCCCAGACAGATTACGTATGCTTTAGATTAAAATCAGTAAAATCTGAAAAAACAGCACTAAGTAAGCAGCATACGCAGATCAGCTGGTGAACTCGGGCTACACATGCATAAGCACTTAGTGTAGGAAAACATGAATGGATCATAGCAAACAGTTTTTGATGAGGACCTGAACCTTAAAATTTACATGTTTGGAGGGTTTCCCATTCCTTAGGCCATTTACTAACTCTTCAGATCACTTAGGTCTTGCAGACATAATTAATGTTCATCGGTTAGGATTTGGTACATTTTTAGATAATGCTCTTCTGTTTAGTTTCATCAGGAAAGAATCCAGTTTGCATCCTCTGAAGCAAAAGCATAACAAGCAGGATGACCAAATTAGAAAGTATACATAATGATAAACAAAAGTCCAACAAAAAAACACCCACAACCAAAAACCTACTTGCAGCCTGAACAAAAACAATAATGTAGACCTACCCTAGGGTCCCTAAAAAAGCAGTTATGCAAATGCGCCATCTACCCCAACAAGTGCAGCTACTTATCAAAAACAAACAATGAGCCATTGCTGTGTATTTTTACACAGAGTAATATATTCTAATTTTATATAAATTCTGACATGAGATTCTAATTATTATAGTCTTGTCAATTAACCTCAATATGCTCAAGTTCCTTCCTTGTACATTTGCTTATGTCCACCCATACACTTTGACAATACCTTCTCAAATGCTGCCTCCATGACAATTTAAATTATAGTATGAGAAATAAAATCCATGGGAAAAAAGAATAAACCATCCACAAAGACACACATACTTGTCACATTCAGATTTAGGTTAAAATATTAACATTTAATAATACCTTTTGAACATACAATTATGTAAAGGAAAGAGTAAAGACATTCAAACAATGAATATAGATCTTAAATAATATTTACAAATTCTAAACTGCAAGTTGACTATAAAGTCACAAATACTTTAAATATTTAGTAGAATATAGCATAAATTCTAATATAAATTAGATATTAACTTCATCTGGTATTTTTCCCAGTGATAAGTCTAGTCTTTACATACTATATACATTAAAATACTAAAAAGTTACAAAATTTTGTTACTATGCAAAGAAATGGAAAATACATCAGCTCTGTCTTACTGTACAATATCCCAATTGAACTTTCTATAGTGTTCCCTGCAAAAATAAATGGCACTTTGACATGCAACAAGGCATAAAGTACAAGTCTCTCCATTAGCAGTATGCTATCTGAGTGCAAAGGAACTGAAACACAAATGTCCTTCAACCATACAGTTGAAAAATCAAAAGCAAACTGTGGAAAGAGAGTCTGACAAACTTTCTGATTCAGACTAAAGTAATAATGAAAAGCATGTAAACTGATTTTCATACACCTCTGTAATTTTTTAAAAATGAAAGTACAGCATGCTGAGCAGCCTGTTGCGAAGGTATCAAAGTTACTTTTGACAGCACATAGTGGAGGAAAAGCTGATGATCCTGTAGGAATTCTGAGGTCCAGCCCTGCCAATGTGCTGCAGCATCTAAGCTGCTTTTCTATCAACAGTTTTCAAAATTACTCCTGCCACCTGAAATTGCACATCAGTAGCTAAACACTAAACGAGTTTTCTAGACTTCATTATGCCATTGTGTAACCATAGCTTCCACAGTGCAACGCCACAAGAAGCCTGTCCTTAAGGATTTCTTTACTTGGGTATTCAGGTAACTTGAGCATGTTGATACTGAAAAGAGAAAAAAAGGAAATAGTCACGTCACAGCTCAGCAAGAAACCCAACAGTAAAGATTTCTGACTGAAAACCCTGATGTCACATTTAAGGAAGGAAATAAAGCTGTGCTGCATTACAGTACCCCTGAGCATTACAGCACCACTGAGCATTCGAATACATTGCAGGAAATAAATTTTTTTTTTTACTTCACTCAATTTGAATACAATGATTTAACTTGACTATTCCCTTATTAATCACGCTGCCTTTAGTTAAGCAAAATGAAGTAGTAAACAATGAGCAAACATAACATCCATCATCTGGGTTAAACCCCACCACTTTCACACCGGATAGTGAATACTGCACAAACCACCTAAATTTGTGGAGGGGGGTTCTAATTAAAACATTCAAAAGAATGGTATTTTTGACTGTGATCGGCATGAAAAAGGCCCATTTTTAAGATATTTCAACATGACTAATTAACATACCATGTGCTTGATGTTGGTAAAAGATTTGCAGTATATGGCACAGCAGCAATTGTGAAATTTTGCAAACCGCTGCCACCCATTATATGGGCAAAGCCACCATGAGGCACCCTGGAACTGAGAAAATTCACAGAAATTAGACCATTACAAGAATTTTACAAGCCAAAAAACCCTTAGTGTTTACACTGAAAATATCTCTTCCGGCTAGTAATTAGACAGTTACTAATGTTCTTATCAAGGTTCCCCCTTTCTTACCCATATCAAAATTCTCAGTCTAAATGCTTTTAATTACAATACTAAATAATGTATTTGTCTGTTTACATTAGGCATCAAATTGTTTGAATGATATTTAAGGGAATTCTGTTTGCAAGAGTGCACATTTCTACAACCTGTTTTTATAACAGAACATTATCTCAGTTTAGGCCAACATCTATGACTATTGATATTTACAGTTTAAGAAATATTATATCATAAAGAAGTTTATTCTCCAATTGCTATCCGTGGGACAACTGACCCAAGTATCCACAACATGTCTTTTCATTTACTACTCAGACCAATTATTTCAAGTAGCTAATAAAACCATTACATCAATCAGACCATCCCACAGTGACAATCTACAGCAAAACCAGAGCACACTAAAATAAATAAATAAATATCACTGGCATTTTCAGGAATGAATTCTCAGTTGCTCACATTATTCATAATTCTTTCCCTTTAACCAATATATTATTCAAAGATTATTCAAGGTGTAAGTAGACAATAGCCCTGGAGTGCCTCCCTACAATTTTTAACTAAGAAACAAATATAACGAAATAAAGAAATTTTTATATCAGCTTAAGCTGGTATGCATTACATGGTAACGTTGTTAGCACAGCCCTCACACACACACACACAAAAAAAAATAATCCCAAAATCTAAAAAATACAATGAAAAGATAAGGGGATAAGGATTAAAGAAGTTGAAAGTGAGGCAGCAATGCATCCTTGAATAAAAAGGCCAGCAGGCTTTTGGGATGCACCAGAAAGTCACCAGCAGGTAGACGGAAGTGATCCTTCTCCTGTACTCAGTGAGAAACATCTGGAGGCCAGCAACAACCTCCCCACTACACGAGGGACAGGGACATATTACAGCAAGTTGAGTAAATGGCCGCAAAGACGGTAAAGGATTGGAGCACCTGACACAGGAGGAGAATAAGCTGGGACTGCTCAGTCTGGAGAAGAGAAGGCTCAGGGGAATCTGATCAATGTATCCTGAAGGGAGGAGTAAGTAAGATGGAGCACGAGTCTAAAGATGGAGGACCCAGCGGTACCCGGTGACAGGAGGCAACAAGCACAAGCTAAAACCCAGGAAATTTCCATTTAAACATGAGAAAAAACATTTTCACTGTGAAGTGGCCAAACACTGGAACAAGTTGCCCAGGGCAGCTGAGGCGTCAGTTAAAACCTGTCTGGACAAGACCGTGGGTACCTGGTTCTAGCTAACCCGGCTCTAAACATGGGGCTGGACTAGTCAATCTCCAAAGGTCCCTTCTAACCTCAACTATTTTGTGATTTCCTAGCTAGCAAAAAAAAAAAAGAAAAAGCATAAAACAAAATAAAACTTCCATTAATGAAACAGCTGTAGGATTTTGCATTACAAGTACTTACATTAAAAACAATGTTCCCATATTCACAGAACCAAAGCAAATGCACAAACCAGGAGCAAGAATGGAAAAGAATGAAGCAATGTTTCCACTCCCAGTAAAACTACTTGGCAAAAATGCAAAAGAGTAAGGGTCACTAATGCCAAATGTTAAGGAGCTAGGACACAGCTCACAGTAATCCTTTTTAAACATACCTTTAAGAGCTAGCTATAGCATAGTACAATAGTTAACACATAAGTCTGAATCACCTAGCTAAATGGCAGCAATGTCGGGCATATAGTTCTAGCACATAAAGCAACCTCTGTGGAGGGAAGCACTGACTATTTGCAGCATACTATTTCTGACATGCAAATGTAATTGCGCTCACAGCCACAGATCAGAACAGCTGTAAAAATTTTACAGCAGTACTGCTTCATACCATGGTTTTGGTTCACATTTCTAATACAGTGCTGCCTCCCCTGCAGCACTTTTTTTTCTTGTTCCTCTAATGAACCAAGAGAATTTCACATTCAGATCAGCAACAGAACACAGACCTAACTGGAAAATTTCATACAGCAGGTCAGAATCACACAGTACAATCAGGGCTTTGAACATTTAAAAGTAACAGTTTGTTACCAATTTATGCCTCCAAGAATGACTTTTCTTCCCAAGCAAAAACTGTCAATATAGTAAAGTCAGACTTCCAAATATGTGCAAATAAGATCACAAAATCTTACCTCTCCTACTGTGTGTGTAAATAGCCTTCAGCAAGACCAACAATACAATTTCATAATTTTGGAAACTTCAACACTTAAGATGCTTAAGTTTATATATGAATCTTATCTTTTCTACCTATTTTTCCACTTAAGAGATTTCACATAAATTATAACAGGGTAGAGGAGATACTTTTAAGTCAGTTTCCTTATGTTTTGTTCTACTTTTAAAAGTAGTCATATACATCTATCACATTTATCAAATATATTGAATTTCCCTTAGAAGAGCATATAGCTTATTACTTAACATAACCACAGTCCCTTAAGAAGTTGAACAGCAATCCTGATACCTACAGAATACAAATAAAGTAGAATTTATCATGATAAGCTGTCAACACTTCCCTCCAACTATTAACTAAAAACCTCATTAAAAGTTGTCAATTGATAATTAAAAATAATTTAACCAAATAGTATTAAAAATATCAAATAGAACAAGAGTGGAGAAAAACATAAAAGCATGTGGAATTGGAAATACCATTGCAAGAGCTGCTAGCAAAGAAAAAGTAGGTGGTGCATAAGTAAATATTCAGATCCCCAGCACGAGGCACAAGAATATTTAGGCTTTTTCTTGAGTGTACCAAGACCTCTTAACACACAGAATTTGCTATTCAAACATTGCTCATGGAAATTACTTTATTGTTAGAAGATGTCTCAAAATTGGTATTGATGAATGCAATAGTATCTCCTCTAACACTATCAAAGCAAGACTTCATTGCACTGAAGAGAAAAAAAGGTGTAAGAATGGGGGAAGAAGATGAAGTTTACGAAATAGATGTCACAGAAACACTAAGGACAATCACAAATAGAACTGCTTTATTTAATCCACTAAAACGCCATAGGCTTTGATGGGAAAGAAAGACTAATACCACTCCATATAAAAAAAAAAAAGGAATATGCAGAAGAGATTAAACGGAAATTGAAAAAGAAAAAAAAAAAAAAAAAAAAATGAAAATTTTGAATGCAGCCTGCCAACCCGTACACAGAAACAAATTTTTCACTAAGTAAATGTGACACCAGAAAAAGACCACATTTTGAAAACGGGTATAATTTTAGTGTAAATTTTCACTGAAGATACTGGCCTATATAGTGCCCCGGTTTCATCTGGGAGGTGGGGTGTGAGTGAGCAGCTGCATGGTACTTAGTTGCCAGCTGTGCTTAAACCACGTTGACTAGACTAACTGGTATCTTACCTCACAGACAACTCAGCATTTAAGTCTTCCATGCCCAGAAACTAGGACTGTTTCAGGATTTACATGAGAAAATGCCAGCTGCATACTCCTAGAGGTAACTTTCTAAAGGTAATTTTTAATGAAAAACATGCCTTCAGTAATTTCAATTACTGAAGAAAAAACACACAGGGTTCCTAGCTGATACAAAAAAAAAATAAACAATTTGGTTTTAAATTTCAGACCATAGTTCTAACAAGACATACCAAAAATTTCTTTCCTACTAACAAGAAATGGGTAAGAATAAGTCAGTATATAATTTGTAACCAAAATGAATGGTGCACATGCACGTATTAATCAGACAACATAATTGTTTACTTGACAGAAAGTGTCCCTTAGAATCAGTAGATTATCCCAAATGCCATAAAAATAGTGAATGCCACTTCAGTATCATTTGGAATGCTTTAAGAAGCATTTGAAACATGACCTTACATCTTAAAAATCCTTATTTGTTGTCTGGATTCAGAAATGGACTAGTCCACTAAAAATGAAAGACCAGCCGCTGGCATGCAACAGATATGTACTTAGAACTGCAGAAATCATTTCTGAAGATGACAAAAAGAAAAGATCGATGCACAAAGAGCTAGTTTCTTAAATTATCTGTGATCCCTAAAACCAATGAAATTCATAATAAATCAAGTGAAACTAATAGAATTTGAGGACCATGTCATTTGATGATATATCCGTGACTGTGAAATTCCTTGATATAAAACACGGAGTTTGATGATCTTTATTTGTATTTTACCATTGCTTTACCACAAAATGTACAAACTAAAGGTCAACTACCCTACAAATATGAATAGAATGGTATATCGAATTAAGAAGATTGTGCAATCTCTAACTGCCACCAGAATAAGATTCCAGTAGGCTCCATAGCTCAGGTACCATGTGTATCAATGGATCCACTTTGCAACATGTCTGTATACAGCAACTCACCCAGCCCACAGGGCATTTATTGCTCCAGACCTTGCCCTACTGCTCTCAAACCATAAAGGAAACAAAACTGGCTTTTCCCTGAAAAACAACTAGAGTTTAGGACAAAAATCCTATATAAAGCAAACACAATCTAGCATAAAGTTACATCTTCACTTGATCTTGACCCACTGCACTAACGCTGAATTCAACTCAGCTTTGTTCTGTTTACACTGACTGAAGTGATCCCTAGTTATCTCGTACATTAAAGCCTGTATTGATCACTGGAGAAGCCAAAAGCCACATAAACATGCAACAGGGAGAAAAATGCAAAGCGCAGTTAAATTCATACTGCCTTCTTAAAAATTACCTGGGACAGCAACGAAGGCCTCTTGCAAATTAGTCAGGTACAATAAATACATTATCAATCATTTTGCTGACAGTACAGGCAGCTAAAGTATTAACACACACTTTGTCTACTCGGATCAACATACAAAGCATGAAGTATGCAAAACAGTTTCTAGTTAAGTGATCTTGCATAGTAATCTGAAGTCTCCTGACTTATTACTGTGTATCCAGACAATATATTTGTTGTTACTTAAGAGTTTCTCACCTGCCAGTAACGAACTGTAACAGTAATACTCTCTCTTCCTGAGTAAGCTCTTCCACAACATCCCAGAACCACTGAATGAAAAATAAGTTAGTTTTTACTTTCCATTCAATACTTGTAGTACTTGAAAAGATCATGGTAAAACGATAAATTGAATATTTATGTGTTTGTTACTTAAATGGTGGAAACTTTCACGTGAAAGTCACTTAACGCGGGAATATAAAAAAAAAAAAAAAACAACACAAATTTCAGCCATAATAAGCTTCCACAAAGACACACAGAAAATGACAACAGCAGCAGCACCATTTTTCGGGTTAAAATACAATAGTCTACACTATTCAAGAAAATACTTTTACCTGAATAACTTGGTCTCCTCTCTCATAGCCACTGGTGTATTCTGTATTTTTTAACCAATCATTCACATCGATTTCTGGCATACCAGACAGCAAAAGCTCCTTCAGAGGAAGCACACAGACT
Organism: Amazona ochrocephala; assembly: GCA_039720435.1. Classification (NCBI taxonomy): domain Eukaryota; kingdom Metazoa; phylum Chordata; class Aves; order Psittaciformes; family Psittacidae; genus Amazona; species Amazona ochrocephala. The sequence goes on from CM077878.1 coordinate 61,799,015, forward strand.
GCCATTAGTCTTCTTGAATAACCATTAATTTCAAGTGGTTATGCTATTTTAAGAAATAATGCTTTAAGTCATACAAAAATTACAGTGCTTCCTTTGTTTAGTTAACACCTTATGGAACCTAGTTTTTTGACTGAATTTTAATATAAGAAGATCCTTCAATTCAGGCAACTTCACACAATTTGCTTCACTTAAGTAGACACTATCAAGACTGAAAAATTATTGCCGAAGCACCTCAAGGATAAAAGTGCAGAGTTTCGGTATGACTTGAGACAAAACTTGAGATCTGTTGGTTACAGATCAAAACACCACAAAAACTTCCTGGAATTTGATTCTGTGACTCAGAAAAAGTAAAAACAATAGACACATCTCCTTACTTTTAAAGGACTTCTGTCCTCCTCAAAGCAAATACGAAAAGGCTTAAAGGCCACAACATCCTGATTTCATCATGAAATTATAATTTAAGGCATTTATCACTGGCACATGAAGTTATCACATTCCAAGAAGATGGTCATTCTAAGTAATTAGGATAAGAAGGAATACACATATTGAGATCCTCACTGACAAGATGTCCAGGAAGCAAAATGGAAGTGAAAGAAAATGTTTATTTTCTGGGTACTGAGTTCTATTTCTACATCACTGCATTACCGATGAAGTATGCTGGACAAAATGTTTTTGGAAAGTATAGGCATTTCTGCTTACCAGTTCATATTCATCAAAAAGTTGGATCAAAGATGGTGGAATGAACATATGGAAGCCTTGTAAAAAGGCATTTATCTGAGGCTGAATGGCTCTTGTCATTCTAAGCTCTGTGACAAGCTGGACATACTCAGCCTGCAATGTAGAAAAAGCCATTAAGATATACAATACCAAGAACAGATAGTGCGCATGCAAACACATACAAACGCAGCCCTCAATACATACAAATCTCATCTACTCTGTGATACTGAGTACCTATGCATTTTTTACATACAGAAGCAACCCAAAATAATCCAGAAGACCCCTAAGACTTCAGAGCCCTTCCTCTTTCTGCTCTTCCCCTCTCTTTCCTTCCCAAACAGAAGTGTTCAAATCTAAAACACAAACCAGGAAAAAAAAAAATAATTAAAAAAAAAAACACCCACAACACCCCCCCACCCCCCCCACAACAGGGAGTTGGACTAAGGGAACTGAAGTAAAATAAAGGAACTGAAAAACACTTAGTTTGTCATGCCTGCATCTAATACAACCAGCACTGTGATCATCTAAGAACATAAATAAGGCAATGTTTGTAAAGAAAAATATGCTATTAACCAAGCTGGAATAACTCAGGAAAAAGGGTAAACTACTGCAAGAATATTTGTTAGCCAAAAAGCTTTCTTGATTTCCTCCTATGTCTCGAAGTCTAACAGAATATATTACTTATCCCTGAAGCATTGTTGTCTTAATAACAATTTCAATGCTTTCAAGAAAGTCTTGAAAAATCTCTCCAGTTTTTGAAAAGGCAAAAAGCCAGAAATACATTTACATATGTGAAATTACAGTATCACAGTTTGCATGCTTTAAAGATGTGGGCGCTCCATCCCCTTTAGAAGATGCCAGCTAGAAAAGGAATCCACTAGAACTTTGGTTTTGTTGAAAACTCAAAAGCCTAGAAGGTGGTTAATAGAGGAAGATTTTTAGAATGAGACAGACAAAAGTGCCAATAATAAAGCTGTAAAAACATGTCTCATCTACCCTGACAAAACTAATAGTATATATAAAGTCTAATAAAGTTTCTTTACTCAAGAAAAGAGATTTTGACTTGAGAACAAAATTCATTCCTGAATTAATGTACTCAGTTTCAAAGTAACGAATCGTGATTTTTTTAATAATGAAATCATGAAATATATCTCCCAATTAAACCATCTCAACTATCCCCTTCCTTCAAGGCAATAATCTTACAAAAATACCACCTTGATATTTAATTTTAAAAAACATTAAACTAAACTACACCTGCACAAAAGCAACCAGCCATTCTTCCTCTCCTCCCTTTCAGAATAACAGAATGAAGCAAGAAACATTTCAAAACCGAAGAATATTTTTCAAAGGCAGATCCTTACATTCATCACATGTCATTCGCTTTGCAGTTGGAAGATATTTTTAAATGCATTACCACCATTTTATTAGAGTGAGAAAACAATCTGTGAAATGCTCTGAAGGAAAGGAACATTACCTAATCATATCTTCAACTGCAGAGCTGTTCCCAAAAATCTAGTTTCAATTCAGTCAGCTCCCTAGGTTGCTTCTACTGCCAGTGAAACTGAAGGCACTCCCCCTTCTCTAGAGAATTAAAGGGGCCGCCAAAGGAGATCAACTGTACTAGACAAAAATCGGCCACTGCGAACACATCATATTAGCTCCAGGAAGAAATCAGAGGCCTTTACCATTATCAGGACTGGACATGAACCAATGTCTTAACACTGGTCTTCAATGTTCTGAAATACTTGGTTTATGTCTCTGAAGTTGCTGTTACATAAATCAGGCTATTTAGAAAACAGGGCTGTAGACAGAAAAATTCAAAATCTTATTTTTAAAAAATCTGTTAGAAAAAATGACAAACACTTATTTTCTGCATTACAAAAATATTTACTTTGAACTATTTCATTATGAGAGAAAACAGTCACTGTGCTTTAGGTGTAAGAAGAAATGTTTTAAACAGCCTGGTACAGCTGAGCATCCTGACTATCAGCACTGGTGCATGCTTGCAGCCCTTAGCTGCCATAGTATAGAATTTACAGTTAAAATTTACTATAGAATTTAATTTGTCAGTTAAAAAAAAAAAAAAAAAAAAGTATCCCCAAGTTTTTCTCTGTTCACTTCACTTAGATTTTATTCCCCCTCAGAAGCCTCAGGAGCACATTACAGAACAAGCACCTACATAATTTCAGATCTATATATCCATTCCCAGATAAGAGGTACAATCCAGCCTTCTTTTAAGAGGGGAAATTTGAACACACAATAGATGGGCATCACAAACATGATGACAAAGTTTAGCTTGGGTGAGGAGTCATTCTGTATTTTCCTTTGAGGTAGATCAAGCAGAAATTATGCTTCCCTGATTTCCCTGAACAATAAGACAAGGATCAATGTTCATTATTATGTTCAGATTCAGAAAGCAGCTCCATTTCAAAGCTGTCTGAAAAAAAAAAAAAAAAAAAAAACACGTAATTTTTTACTGCCAAACAGCACAAGCAGCTCAGACAGACAAGTCCTGGGAGGCCAGAGAAAGCCATAGCATTGTGCAGATATGCATCATTTTTTGAAATAGCATATGGACAAACTTTGCCTAGCTCTAATTTTACCTTTTTCCTAAAAAGAAAGTAGAAAACTGCAAAAATATTTACAGCAAAGAACAAAGAGAAATGTCCAGCATGGACACTGGACAACACCTGACTTTTCCCTTTGAAGTCTCCCCATCACCACAACAAAAGGCAGTTCAGCCACTACTATAACTGATACTTCACTATGCAGATGCTCCAAATTGCAACACTAGGACATTTGTGTTGTACAGTTGCACAACCATTCACCTATTACACAGTTGATACAAAAAAGAAAATTCCTTCACTCAAATGAAACAACTTTTTACAAACAGCTATTACTACTGCTCCTTAATGGGGCATTTATTCTCTTTTATTTTGGTTTTCAGTAAGAGGGAGATGGATTATTTGTAGGAGTTCTGCGAGGTTTTGGTATGGTGTTTTGTTTTTTTTTATTTGGTCAGTTTGTTTGGTTTTTTTGTGGTTTGTTTTTTTTTAAGGAATAAAGATTCACTTGTGCCATCCTTTAAACAGGTAATCTGGAAGTGTGCATACACAGCAAATTCCTTCAGAAGCTGAATTTTGCTCTCCCAGAGGTACAGCAAGTACAATGAGTTTTAAATAGCAATCTTATATTCCTGAGGTAAAGGCAGAAAAAAAAAAGATATCTCACGCAGGGAAAAAAGAAAGATGTTTTATAAAGTAGACACTCTCCAGCTTAACCTGTTAAAACTGTTAAGCCAAAACATACTGCAAAACCATTTTGCATTAAAGAAATCAGGAAAACATTCCCAAACACCACTAAAACACAGATCTACAATTTTCAGCAATCTGGTTTACCACTGCCAAAAAAATCAGTGAACAAGAGACAGTGCCGTCTTACACATTTGTTGACTTCATACCTTGCAGCTTCAAATTAAAAACTCAATTAAGTTTCAAAGCCATCACAACATTCATCTGTTTCTTACCACCTTTCAAATAAAAGCTACACAAAGCCTCATACTTTCAATGCCACAGTTGAGGAAGGCTGATGGGCTAGATCAGATGCATCAGACTCATCCACCCTTTTCAGTCTGTGCCCCTAGTTAGAAGTTAACAGAGCAATTTAAGCTACTAATGGGTAGTATCCTTATGTGGGCAAACTTCTAATCTCATGCTAGCTGATAATAGCTTTTAAGTAGATGTTACGAAACCACAGTTTATGACAAGTACGCCTATTTTATATACTGAGAAGCTGAGACTGCCCAGAAACAAGAATCAACATCCTTGCCTTCACAATTAGACTTATTTTACCATCTATATTCTTTCATGAATGAATATATTGCAGAAACAGTGCAAAATCAGGCTAATAATATATATTTCTGGTTTTGGAATGACACTCTGCCTTAATAAGAGTAAGGATTACCCATAAAAGACTGCAGCGTCAATTGCTCAAACGCAGCCCAAAATTTTGTTAGGACACATGCTGACACCAAGTGGCCATTTACCAATACAGCAGCTAGCTACATGACGAGAAAAACTGACCGAATTCTGTGTACACAAGAGTCAGGCTAGCTAAACACAAATGAAAAGCAGACATAAGGATCAAAAGAGTAAATGATACAAAAAATTGCAGATCAAGCAATGAAACTCCTGCAGTTACTCAAAACTATCTCATGGGTAACTTCAGAATTCAATTAGACTGATATCTACCTTAATTTCTACATGATATCCAACATCTGTCAGTGTTTTACCATATTTGTTTTTGAACTAATGCTGCAGAGAATTGAGGGACTTTCCAAGCTGTTATTGTTTCAGTAAATTAAAAAGGTAGATTATTTCCATACACACTAAGTGACTTGCAAATGGCTGAAAAAGCTTCCTGTAAGCCTTCTACTCTCTTAACTACCTCAATGTTACCACAAAGCAATCCAGTGCCATAGACTGCCCTAGCAGGCAGCATATTTTGCAACACTACCTACAGTTTCAATTTTAACAGTTCCTACTGTCTTACTTTCCTGGTATGTATGTCCATTACTTAAATTTAGGAATATCTGTAACTTTTAAAATAAACTCATCATTTAAAGCTGATTCTATTTTCCTTCCAAAAATTCTGTGAGAAAGGTTTTTCCCCAAACCTGATTGCTTTCAAAGATTTTAACTAGCACTATTTGTATAACATGCTAAACCAGGAAAAGGGGGAACAGTGTTGGAACTCTTGCGCATTTCCTTCGAAAAAGGTATATCATATATACTTCCAGTTATTCATAAATTCAGTCCAATTGTTTTTCTTATACTCTCAACTTCTGAAGAGACCCGTATACTCACCTTATTTTCCTGTGTAACAAGTATACTTGCACCCCCTGGCTTCAATGGCACTTCTTCCATTGCTCCAAACACATCAGTCTCAACAGAGAAGGTTAGCTCTAAACCCAGATCACTGATATCATTATCTAAAATCCACTGCAAGTTCTTTGCATACTCTGGATCAATAGACGCTACATCCTGATAATTTACAGGTATACCTAGAAAAAAACAAACAAAAAAAAACTCAAATAAGCAGGATAAAGCAAAAAGGGTTCTAACAATATATGATAGAAGATTGCCCTCTAGAGAGAAAACAGAATAATGCAGTAACAGGGAAAAGAGACCATTACTAACTGCAGCAGAGCTGTGCTTAACTACATTCTAGAAATATTAAAGAATCAAATTTCCTCTGTATGCTTTTCTTTCCAGTGAAGCAAACGGCACACCACTTGAGCAACAGTTTGCACAATTTAAGCTCACTAATGGATTGCAATAAAAGCGTGTAACCATACAGAACGCACAACGTTAAATGATTTTCCTAAAAAAAAAAAAAAAAAAAAAAAACAAACTTAAAGGTTTTCCACGTGTCATATTTCTGTATAGAATAACACCTTTTCCCCCAGAAAATACCTGGTGGAACAAGAGGGGAGCAGGAGAAAATCCTTCTGTACTTAGAAAATCCTTTTCAGTTTTCTTTCTTTCAATCATGTTTGCTATGAGACCTACTATACAGATGAAAAAAATTATAGGAATTTTACATTTTCAAACTAAACTTTCAAGACATTTAGAAGCATTAAGAGGAGAGTTGCTAGAAGTTTGACTTCTACCCAAGAATAAAAACTGCCCATTTACAGCCCCTTCACAGACACAGCACTCAAATTTGAGCAAATGTGTCCAGAACAAGGTGATCCCGAGTATGGGCACAGAAGCAAACCCCAATTACTTTAACTGTCATGACAGATACTTTAATTCTACCAAGACAGACAAATATCTGAGAAAAAAGGTAGGGGGTGAGTATGATAATAGGTTTAAAAAAAAGCTAGTTATTGGGAAGTACTCTGCTTCACCATCTTATATGCATAGTGAAATGTCACAGGGTGCCCATTAGAAGTCTTACCATGCTACGGACTACAGAAGCAGTACCCCAGAGAGTAATACAAAATTGAGAAGTCAGCAGCCAATGCAAACATCTAAGTGCAAAAACTGTTAACAGTATTTCCCCGGAAGAGCTGACTAGTGCTGAAATGGTGTGCACACAAGCTACAAGGCTACAGATAATTTACTAACGAATTTTCACTGTCAACTCTCAAAAAAAACAAAAAAGAAAAAAAATCTAACAGCTGTCTAGTGGTTTATAGAGGACTGTAAGTTTTGCCAACTAGTAACCATATGTGCATTTGGCATATGTGCATTTCAAATATGAAATGTGGAAATAATGATGTCTCTGAGGGATATAAGCAAAACGTGTGGGAAAAGGAGACTGAAAAGCAAGAACTGGAGACTCCTTTAGAAAATAAACTGAACTGGAGCATTATGATGAGACTATACTCATAAGCATGTTGTGAGACCAAAGCACTAAGCTCACACATTTGCTTGACAGAAAATGTTACCTATCAATAGACTCAAGCCAAGCAGTTGGAAAGAAACGGTCAGATTTACCAGGACAGAATTTGAATCCCTTGAAATAATATGTATCTTTCTGTTGCTGTACCCTTAGGGCACCTGTAGCTTGAAAAGGAAGAGAAATCTACCTTAGCAGAATCGTGATAAACAGGTATTTCTATGCAACACAACTTCAAAGAGGTACAGGCAAACTCTGAGACAAGTTCAGCAAGTATTCAAGGATTTAGGCCTCCAGAACTCAAAATACACTGACTCAGAAATTAATTTTCATTTTTGTCTATGCCATGCCAAGGAGTATTCTCTATTACACTGTGAAAGATGGGCCTTTAACACCAGATAGCACAGTTACGAATGGATCTGCTATGCGTCTTTGTGGGTTGGAGGTAGAAGTTTCCTTTTCCAAACAGAACAGTAATTGGCTCCTTAGAAAAAATACAAAATAACTGGACAACAGCACTAGTGAAACCCTCTTCTTCTCCCCTGTTAAAGCAGAAAGCAGACAAATAGGAAGTTTGAGAAAAACAAACCTAGGAGGACTTATTAATTTCTGACTGCATTTCTGCCTCAGTTCTACATCTGTAATAAAGTGCAGCCCTAATAAACATGAAGGCCTATGGAATAATGTTTGATTATGACACACACACAAAAAAATTACGCAAACTACATAAAGCACATTAGTTCTCCGTTAGTTGGGTCATCACTTGGGTTGGTGATCTGTCCTTGCCCCTTGCCTACCAGATACTGTTGCAGAAAAATCTCAGCTCATCACAGTGAAAAAACATGACGCATTCACCTGCATCTCAAAAAAAGTAGTCACATTTGTTCATACAGGTTTTGGCTCCTAATTAAGGCACTTTCATGTCACGTCTGTTGACTAAAGAGACTAGTTCCTCTGAAACAGCTTCACACTGCTCCTCAGATACAGAGGGTCTTACCGCACAACGGGCGGATTCAATGCCATCAGCAGGAAAGGCTACAGAAAATGATCTCAGTGCAAGGTGAGAAACCAAACGGAATGGAAACAGTCTCAGACTTTGAAAGATTCCATATTCCATCACTTAAGGCCTGACAAGTAGCTGAAAGGCATCTCTATGTCTGCAACCTTTTAACTTGTATTTGGCATGAACAGCTAGCATAACCCACAGCTGAGCCCAAAACAAAAATAAAGCAAAAACTCTTCAGAAGCATCTGCTGCTGTGCAACTCAGGTTCCTTAAACAAGAACAGAGGAGATGCACAAAGCTGAGGGAAAAGGCCTAGAAAGGTTTAAATAAACCACTGTGCCTGAGGCAGAAAAAGCAACTACTTTGGAAAGTGGAGGTGTAATTTTTACAGCTCTCTGTGTCTGATCAATAGCAAGAACTGATAAAAACCTGTTAACCTTTTGAACTGGAAGAAACTGAATGTGCACAAACCTACAGAGTTCCATGACAGCTCAACAGAATGATAAGATCTTACTAAGAGGGAGTGGTGAGATCTCATTAACAGAGACTACTCACTGCTGTTTGGTTTGCAGTAGTTATTCTAGAAAAATGCAAAAAGTAAACAAAAGGTTGCCAGTTGGGAAATCAACAAATCCAGTATCAGGAGTCAAATTAGAAAAGAACCCAAATTCATTAGTAGTCATTTCCAAAAGGTGACAAGAGCAACACTTGACTACTCTCAAGGTGTCACTGAACAACAGAAAAATACATTTTTCTCAGTTGTGAATACATCATATGAAGACTAGCCTGTGTCATTCTTTTGCTCACACAGAGGCATCTTTTGATGACAGATGCCAACCCTTAAGTCTGGGCCAAATTGTGCCATACAAAGATATGTCTGCTTTGGAACTGCTTCCATATGTGACGATCAATGAATAGGAAAGCCTGATGAGGCACTGTCAACACGGTGCTGCTTCAGATTGGCTGCCCTCCATTGCCTCTTACCCAGTACACAGCCACTCCCCTGAAGCAGAAAGCGCTACTGAGGGAGAGAAGTAAAATACCCTTTGTCAAGAAGATCTTGACAAAGATGACTGAGCTTGCACCATCAACAACTGCAGCAGCGTTTCCTGAACACTTTCAGGGAAGAGAAACAGCAAATCTGAAGTTAAAATTTGATCTGTCCTGGTCTCAGCAAACATCACCAGAAGACCGTAGGTAGACAGAGTGATTACAGAAAAACAGAATGAGAGGCAAATAATTCCTTGAAAACCTTGACAGGTCTTAAAATAAGGAGTGGTTCTTGAGAAAAAGTAAAACTTTCAACATCAAGCTAAAGAGGATTAAAAGAATAATGCTTAAACACAAAGGAAACTATGCATGCAGCAGCAAAGGAATTCACATACTTAGAGAAGGAACAGAAATGCAAAAGGAACTTATCCTTCCATCACACCTTCATTAAAGAGGAAAAGTCTTTCATGAGAACACAGAACAGTGGTCATCATGTTCAACAATCAAGAAACGCAAAGGTTCTCAAAGAAGAGCAAAGAGCTCTATACCACAGATACTACCAGCCAACAGCCGTACTTCTCTATTAAAAAGAAAAGTTTATATTTTTACAGACTTCTGATAAATCCTTCTGAATGCTATATTGTGTAGTGATTCACCTTATTAAAGCATTACACGACTGAAGAACTGCAAGCACAATATAGATGCTTGACAGATTTTTCTGCCAGAGTTCATAAACATTATCAACTTTGTGGTGTCTGTCCTAAGTGAGCTAGGGAACGATTAAGTTTCCTTTCTCAAGAACGACGTTACATGGCAGGACAGATGAATTTCACAACTGTGATATGAGAATTGCACACATCACAAAAACAATAGACTGACACTAGCCTGCCTTTCAGGCATTCCTAGTCCACAACATTAAAGACAACTAAATTATATTGTTATGCTTCAGACAGATTAATGATGCCTTCCTTGGTTTTAGGATCAATATTTAAATATAAATGGTAAGATTAGCTATTTTATACAAAGTTTGTAACTGTATAGAATTTCCTACATAGTTTTGCTAATGTATTTCTGTATTTTGCAACTGTAACAGTTGCTAACAGAGGCTCAGACTGGAACAGTAATTACTGCCATACTACGTCGTGACTCATGTATGTAAAAGTTTAGCAAGACATTTATTTCCAAAGACTTTTTCACTTTTAAAACACACACAAAAAAAGCAAAAAAGGTTTATTGCTTACATGACTAATAAACAGCATTTTAACAAAGCCATACCAAGAATATGCTTGTAGAATGATCTCGTGAAGTAGATGTTCACCAACTGCCTGTGATTCAGAGCTAGCCCCAGGATCTGTCCTGCAAAACGGAAGTAGTTCAAATGGTCTGGATTTACAGAAGAATTGCTGTTGGGCTGGAAAGTTGTTCCTATAAAATAAAATATTATCACGTTTCATTACATTTTAATTGAAGTTCAAAATTATCAAATACGCTAAGCATCTGAAACCACTGAAAGTGTTGTATTTGGAGGTTTTAGAAGATTATCTGGGTTTTTTTACTTATGCCAAAGAGATGTCAGAAAGAAACATACTAGAACGTAATGGCATCCTATTATTACAGTGATACTGCTTAGCCACTTTCCAAGGCATCATTCTGAAATAATTAACAAAAGGGTAATCATGACCTGCTAAATTTGGTCATCCATCTTCCTATATTGCTAGACACATTACTTGCTTACTTTAACGGGCCACAATTCACAGTATCAACTTGTGAACATGCCCAAAGGAAGGATCAGAATGCATGCACTTCCTTTTATCTGGGTCCGGAAAGACGCAGACAGGAAGCAGTCTAGTTGTGGTGTCCTTAGAAAAGAGAACTTCAAACATCCCTGACCTTTTCTTTTGAACTTTCAGGAACTATCTACGCCTGTTCTGTTGACTGAGTTCCTTACCACTTCCCAAGACTTTGTAGGGTACAACACAAAACATTTATCACTTGATGATGATGTGAAATCTCTTATTGATAAAGATTTACTTTATATGAAGTGCCAAAAAGACAAAAAGTCAAATACAAGGTAGACCTTTCAGATCAATATCTGGATTTACCACAAAAATTGACTGAATTAATGGATTTGTAAAAGAAAATAAAGGAATACCTCTACAGATCCCTATGGAAAACATTTTCTATACTGTCTTCAAAGTGTTATGTCCTTCTACTACCAGGCAGAAATACTACGGACTCATTAAAACCAACAACTTGTTCTCCTCTTAAAAAAGAGAGGACGAAATCAAGGAAACTTCAAATTGGCAAAATTTGTAGTTATAAAAAATGTACAATGAATAGATCACTTCTCTGTATATATAAAAACAATTCTGCCAGTGTTGCTTATAAAAAGTAACAATCCTACATTCTGAAAGCAATTAAGTGACTTTTGTATTATAAAAGATGACACCATAAAATTAGGAAAAAATAAAAAGGCAGAGACATACCATCAGCTGACTGGGTAAATAAGGCATAATCTGGGTTAACTATTTCACTGGATAAGATATCAAACCACTCACGCACAACACCCTGTCCCTGTATGTCAAAAGAATAAAACATATTAGTACATAGAAATTCATATTAGTACAACCATCACTGCACAAACGGTTACACAGGGCAACCAGATATTTCTTAATAAAGTAAAAAATTTATTTTAAATTAGGATTTTTCACAATACTTGTGAAACAGAATACTTCCATATATAAATATCATACAGGAAAACCATGCAATTTTACCCACCATTCCTTCCTCTCCATGAAATCTCACAGCAATTCCCTGCTTTAGTTTTGCACAATTTGCTTTAGAAACAACTTCGCAGCTACTCCTAAAAATAGAATCTAAATAAAAAGCATCAATTATTTTTCTTAATCTTAATTTGTTATATTTCAGTGTATTTCAAAGCTATACTAATCCCATTTATAATACAATACCTCTGTGAACCAAAAGGATGTCATTTTCATTGACAGGCCTGTGTACCATGTCCGAATCTGGCTGCCCAGCATGCAGATGTTCATAGAACCATTCACAGCGATCTTTAAATGGCTATAAAACAAGGGGTATACCACATTATATAGACACATTCAACCAAATAATTTCCCTCTCATAAGCATGACTGGAAAATGGTTATACATACTTCTCAACTCATTTTTGAGATGTGTAGAGTCACTTGGTGCTATCTCAATATGCTATACAGTATTTTGGGAAGAGGAAAGGACTAAACATACCCTTGTGTGCTTGCTGAAGTCTGATATGCAGCAAGACTAGACCATCAGTTATACCACATAGACGAAAAATAGCACAAAACTTCTCCAGGGCAGGGGTAAAAGGAATCTATATAAGAAGTCAGTCACTGGCTTCTGTAACACTACTTATTATCAACCATAGCTGAGCACATTAGCACAAATAATATAAACAAGGGGTATTTGCAGCAAAGCTCACTGGAAAAAAAAAAAAAAAAAAAAAAAACAACACAGCCCAAAGGGACCAGAAAGATTCCAAAGCAATTCCTAGCTGAGAAGGTCCTGGCTTGTTTTCAGTATTTAGATAAACATTTTGCAGTTCTGCCAAGACAGATAAGACACAAGTATGGCCTCTCTCGTCTATCACAATTCAGAGCACATACTTTTAGTTGATCTAACAGTTCTCAGGGTCTCTTCATCATTCAGAGATAATGAATTTCAAAAATGTACATCCCAACCAAAAGTAAACCATACACCTAGACCATGTTCTAAAAATACAATTACCAAAAAAAAAAAAAAACCAAACAATGTACATCTAAAAATAAAGGCACAACTAAAGAAATAAATCTTTTGGAATAAACCCTCCACAATTATTGTGGAGTGGGTGGAGGGTGTCTGGTCAGAGGAATTTTACCTTTATTTTCAGCAAATTCTGTCTTTGACCAAAACAGTTTAATGTAAGGAACCTTTCTAATAGAGAACAAAGCAAAATTAAACCAGTGTGTGCTAAATGAAGGAATTTCAAATACATCATTATTGGCCAAAGACCATTCTTCATTCATAACAGAAAAAAAAAACATGCAGCCTTGTCCCTCAGCTACAAGTAGTCAATCGTAATTTTTTAAGCTAAGTGATGAAAATGTGGCAAATGCTTAACACTAAAGTGTTATGTAAAGCAGCAGACTTCCATATGGGGAGGCGAAGATGTGGCGTTAACTCGTTAATTTTTCCACTCAACTACATTAGTCTTACTCCTAGAGTAATGCTTTAGTCTTGAATTCATGTCACACGTTAAAATGAGAAGCAAGTCTAGGTTATGCAAGGCATCAGGATTTTACAAATAAAAAAAAAAATAAATTAAAAAAAAAAATCAACACCCAAAACAGACCATGAGTAACAAGACAACATGATGTCTCACTGAAGGAGCTACCGCTAATTAACTATGGCCAAATCAACTAATAGTGGTGTATTTATCCTCTGGTTTATCTCAAAATCAAGTCAATAAAGGAAAAATCATGGCATGTTAAAGCTGAATCTATCAGATGTGCACAAATAAATTTAATAATAGAAAGTAAATTTTAACTGAAAGTTGGACTTGCAAGCCTCAACACTGGAAATCTCAAGATTTAAACATGCATTTCAAAAAATGAGAAGTACAGAAATTTGGCTGCCACGTCTGTTTAATCTGATCTTTCAACATTCCAGATTCAGAAGCACTGGAGCCCACACTTAGTTCTTCCATCCTCCACAAACGGATTTTTTAAATTATCATTATTATTAAACAAACTCATAGACATTGTAACCAAGCACCTCCTGACATTTACCTGGGCTTTTATGATGTGCATAAATCTGGACATTAGTTCAGGACACTCAAGAAGAAAATGGAAGTGATCAAAAATTATTTTGGGATTCCTGAAATAAAAATAGGTTAGAAGCCTGTTAGTCAGAGATCTAACAAAAACAGTTCATGATACACAATGTCTACATAAAGAGACAATGCAATTAATCACATAGAAAAGTTTCGACAAACTCTTTATTTTCATGTTTTCCTAATTCATGTTTCCAAATTACTTACACTACCTCATCCTTTTAGTATGATTACAAGCAGCTCTCCAGACAGAAGCAATATTATAAAGCGTGCAGTCCCAGAGAAACTCTGGAAATAGTCAAGTGTGCAAAGATGGTTTAGACTCCTTCAATAAGTTATTATGTATAACACATTTGAGGAAGAATGAAAGCTTTCACCTGCCTCAATATGGAAGGCTTTTTTGGAATGAAGATGAAAGAAGAATGCATTAAGGAAATTATTCTGTTGCTCTGTGACAACAATGTGTTCACTAAATCTCACAATCAAACACAGAGCAGGTCATTTAACTGAGCTCTCTGAATCATTAGTATGCACTCCCTTGAATTTGGCAGGACCACTGAAGTGCATGTGGTTCACATGTACTTTTAGGTTACCGTTGTGACAGCTCATTAAGAAGAAAAATATGAGTTTGAATTATTTGGGCAGAAAAACAGCAAAGAAATTAGAAATTCTGTATTTCTTGAAGCTTACCGGTTAACAAAACACTTAAGGACATCATCATGTTTACAGACAAACTCTATAAAACGAGGCGATGTCATCCTGTGCAAAAAATGCTTCAGTTAATGATATCGAAAATAATTTGAATTACATAAACTGTTGTATTCTTTTAACAAAATATTAAACAACATACATTTTTATTTATATAACTAGTCAATCATAAAACTAAATACTCAGCAGTATTAAAATTTCATAGTAAGCTCATAGAAAAGGCAAAACCGACAATAATCAAAAAGGTCAAGTAACCTCACCACTAACTCTTATCATCTACATGAATGAGAAAAGCTCAAACTAATAGAGATACAATGAAACCCTTCCAGCTTTCAGCACAACAATGGAAATATTTATATGGAAAGAATGATGTTATATGCACAATATACATGATATGTATTGTTCTGTATTTTTGTTCATTGTATATAACTCTTACCATACACCGTGTAGATTGTGGCAAGTGAGGAAAGAGCCAGGAAGAAATAACCTTACAAATTCAAACTTAATAATGGGGGACAAGGTTGTACTTAATGGCTTCAAGAAAAAACAAAATTACTTGCCAGGCAAGCACCTCATACACTAATATGGAATTGTATTTTTTTCCTCCTATTTATATCTGGAAAACAAGGTAAGGATTCACACAGGTGCAAATTTTACTCCTTTTATTTACAACTCTCTCCTGTATTTTTTGAAACAGAGAAATTCTTACGTGGATCTTTTAGCTTCCACAAAAGCTAATACTTGCAAGCAAGAATAAACCCCCCTCATCAAGTGCCTTGAAAGGTTGCGAAAATACTTCAAAAAGTCCAGGATAACAAAAAAAAAAAAAATATATGTATATATATATTAAAAAAAAAAAAAAAAATCAACTTAGCATGCACTCATCAGTTTTGATGCTGAAAATTCAGAACACTGTAGCTCAGTACCTTAACAAAAGAATGCCTAGATTCAATATCAGCATTTGCAGAAGAAAAGCAATCATAGCAAGTAAAAGAAAATAACCTCAATATTTCAAATGTTAACCAGCATGAAATGCCATCTTTATTGCATGAATATTAGGAACAATGGAAAAAGGTGTGCTGTTTACTCTCCTTCATTAAACAAAGACACACAAATATAAAATTAAAGACATTTTAAATTATTTTCCTTGAAAGTGTCATTTGTTATAATTTCAAATATTATTTGAAGATGGCAGCAGTACTGAATTACACCACTGTGCCATTTACTTCTATTAATATGAAAACGTCAGTAAAACAGAGTAACTCTCAGATCTTTGTTCTTCTGTACACAGTTCTGAAAAGCCCTAAAAAAAACACAGAATTCAGGCGTGCTCTGCCTTACTTTCCTGTATCCAAGGGAGTTCTCCCAGTTGTCACTGAAACAGCTCTTACTCTCATGGCTCCTAATTCTTAAGTTAAACTTAGGTAGTACCCAGAGGAGCGATCCCTAACTTGGAGCACAAAGCACGCATAGGGGCACACCCATTTGGCGGGACACATCAGCAAATCACGTAGGCACAGGGGGAAGTCACCTCCTCAACCGAATTTTGGCATAAAGACATACATTTTCCCCAAATTTACTTAATCACTACTATAAACATTTATATGTTTAATTTGGCTGCTAAGTAATATCCTGCTAAACAGCAGATCTTTTTTCAAACTGTAAAAAAACTAAAAGTGAAAATATTGAAGTCCCTGTGGAACATGCTGATCCCCAGATTGTCTTCCAGAGTGTCCACATGGGAGTGTGCCCCAGACAGTGCTGGCTGACTTGAAAACTTTTATTCCACTCAGTTTGGCAGAGAAAGAAAATCACAGTGGCTGGGGGTAACCAAGAGTTGCCATGTAGTGGGAACCTTGCTTGTAAATTCCTCAGGGAGCTTGTAAAACCACCATACAAGCCTAATCTTCCACTCAAGAGGGTCAAAGAATCCTTTCCTTGCAAGTTCATAAATACAATCTATAACAACCTCAGACAAAGACCTCAGTTATAGTGGGCACGCTTTTTTCCTTTTTAAACCAGGCACTGAGAGTATTAGATTTACCCAAGTTGTAGTGCCTGTTCCATACAAAACTGTCTGCCAAGTGAGCACTGAGACTGTACTCTCCTTATTATAAGCTTCTGCAACATAGCCAAACAACTTTTGCCCCCAGCTGTCATTTTCATACACAAAGATAACTCACATTTTTCTCTGAGCTTATAGTTATTCTTGTTGGATAGTCACATTAAATTCATGGATAATTTCACATTATGAAACAAAAACAAGAATAGCTAAGTTTCAAGAGATCAAAATTACATTACTTGCAAGTATCTCACATGATTACAAAGAGCCATTAGACATTCAATACAAAATCTGCCCGAGTGCAGCTACATTCAGAGGCAGAAGCACTATGGAAATTCTGCTGTGCTGTTAGGTGTCACTAAAGATGGGAAGTAAAAAAAAAAATAATACTCCATTCAATAGTGATTACCCTTGACTGTCACTAATATTCCCTGGTCAGCACCAAAATTCTTCCAAGAAAGCATATAACAGTTTCAATAACTAACCGGATCCTCTCCTTACCCCTGAGGCATCTGACAGGAGCAGCACATATAAAAGGCTTGAATGACAGCGCTTAGCCTGTTTGCTGTCATGGAGATAACATCCTGGCAATCAGCACAAGCTTCCTGCTTCCCAGCAACATCATATGTTTTCAACTCGCCAGCATCAGTGGAGAGCTCTTTTGTGCCCTCGGTTTCTGCAGCAGCAAAGGAAGGCGTAGGAGTAGCATCCTGGTGATCTGGTCCTTTTTGCTTCAGTAAAAGAGAAGTAATGTTGGCAGAGTCCCTTTTGTTTTTCATCAGCTCTGTGGCTATAAGAACAAGCCATTCATCTAGAGAATGCCAGAGCAGTTCCAGTGGCTGCAATAAACATGCAAAAATAGACAAAAAAGGAACATGTTGACATTAGATAACATTAATAATGTGATAAACCTCTTAAGGCAAATAAATATCACATACATTTAAAAGCTTTAAATGATCCTTCAGAAATCACACTAGAGATAGGAGTCAAAAGGTCAAAAAAAAAAAAATCCATACTTGCAGCCCTAGAGCACAAAGAACAAATGTCATATAGAAGGAAAATATCAAGCAGCAGATGGAGTAAAGATAAAGTAATTTAGAAAGAGTGAAACACTGAACTATTTCAGAGCTTGGCCTCCTGGTGGTTACACAGCACACCACTGCCTGACTGCTGCAGCCAAGAAGAAAAACAGTAACACACATTGAGTTTCCAGAGTAAGAGCACGTCAGCTCTTTTTAGGGCCCTGGTCAAACAACCTCCCTCTACCAGGTAGATGGGGTAAACCCCAAACAATATCACTGAGATTCAGATTCATGCGCATCTAGTAAAATGTGCTTTATGCATAGCGTGAGCTCATACAGCCCATTTTTGATACCATCCCAGATGTCTCCAAGTCAGGGCCACTAATACCTAGCTTTACAAAATGGAAACAAGTATCAGCAGAATTGCATATTATTTTTAAAGCTATGAATTTTATCTTTATTCACTACCACGAACTTAAAACTGATACAACTGAAATCTGGTGCAATTCCCCCATCACACATTCGCTCTGAGGCGCAAGACTACCACAGAGGAAAGGGAGGGCTGAGAACTGCAGCACACTCATGAGCATTTAAAAAAAAAGAAAAAACAGAAAACAAACAACACAAGGGCTGACTGTGCTGCCCCTTACAGGTGTTTAAGGAGAACTTAATGATGTTAACGCTTGTTTCACAAGCACAGCATAGTGATCACAGGGATATATATCCTATAGGGAAGCAATTCCGACTCAAGTCTTTCACAGCATTCCAGAAGTAAGAGTAAACTTCTAAATGCACTCCTTTTTCTACGCATTACTGTGGCATCAACATTTTTCACCAATTAAAACACTTGAAGACTTAGCAGATATTGAAAATTATCTTCTTATATTCTAAAGTTACCTCTAAAAGTTAAGATTCACAGCACACTATACCAGAAGTCTACATTATCTGGAGCACTGTCAGTACACCTCTTAGTGACACACTCTCAATACACCCTTCTCATGAAAGCTGTGTATGAAAATAATCTGTTAAAATTTACCGTTTAAAAAAAAATACCATTACACTTCCATTTTTACCTCAATAAGAACTTTGGGTAAAGTCAGCCTGATCTCCAAGACTGTTAGGCTTTGCTCAACATGCTGTATGACACTCACATAATCCTTATACTCCTAGAGACCATGCATTTCTCTAGATGGTGACCTGAATACCTCGAGCATAGGTACCATTTTCTACATAAACATCTGCCACACAGGATCAAGTTAGCTTCTTTCAAGTTTGCCAAGACCTATCCATCACGCCTTCACCACAAAACATAACGTAGAAAAATTTTCTAATGGAAAATAGGATTCATTGAATATATGGAAAAAAAATTTAGCTGTGTTCTTAACACAGGAGAAACTAGGTAGTTATTTACTAGAACACTAAAGTCTGGTTTACTTTTCCCAAACTTTTCAATGCTTAGCCTGCCAGACACCATTTTTCTGCTGATATCTTATGTCTTATCTTTTATTTCCCACAGACTTAGAATGCCTTCCAGAACTCTTGCAACTGACTTGTTTTTCCAAAGCTAGTTTTTCCACAGATTCTGATCACAAACTCATTCAGAAGTGTAGTCAAGCATAGTGACTTTAACTTCTTTTTTTTCTCTAACCTCAGGATATAAAGCACACCTATAAGTATTGCCCACCACCTCCATATCCATGGCGGTCAACATTGTTAGCATCCATGATCAGACCTTTTCAAGCATAATGTGGACATTGTCAATCAAACCATTAGCAACATGTTTTCAATACTGTAAGTCAGCATTCTTCAGTCAATTCCTACCATGAATCACATATTAACCATAAACCTCCACAAAACCTTCGGTTTTCATATCTGGTATTTCAAAAGAGTTCTTTGTAATTATACACCCAAGTCTGAGTACCAAGCTTTTACAACAGCATACCTAATCTCCCAAATGCAAGGATTTAATTACGCAACACCTTCCTCTTTACCTATCTAGAAAGCAGGACACTAGAAATCAAACCCGTATTCAAACTACGACACTGAAGCAAAACCTTTTGTCAGGTTTGTTAAGACAGTTTAAGACGCAGGGAGCAGATCACCAATCCTTGAGGTTAGTCTGTCACAGCAGAGAACTGAATTCTATTTCAGAAAAGAACACTTTCAGAAATGAGGGAAATATGTTAGAGGCTTCCCAACTTTGTTCAATTAGGGAGATTTTGCAACAAGTTTCTGTAAAATGTGATCATACTGCACAGCAACTGGAAGAGCAACACATGAAACAATGAACGTGAAGTCGGTCAAAATTAATATTCAGGAACTTGCTCACTGGCACGATTTGGTGCAAGTTAGCATTGGCTTGTTTGAAGATTGAGTATTCAAATTCAATGTCGATTTTGCTTCTTGCAAGACCAATACAAGAGTGTGTCTTAAGTGCTTCCACTTCAAAACACTTGGATAGACCTGAATTGACTAGGCCTGTAATGAATTACATACAAGGAACTTCAATAAAAAGAAGATGGCTCTGTGATTTTTTTTTTGTCTTTGTCAAGCAATAGCATCCCTCAGTAGTCTCAGATCAAGATATACTCACATTTCTAACGCCTTTCAAGCTAGACTACAGTGACAACTCTTCAAAGTTCATTAAATCAGTACAATACAGAAAGCCTTAACACACAAAGAAAAAAAACAGAAAAAAGTTTTTCTTCAGTTCTTACACTGGATAAAATATAGTTTTGTACCAGCATTTTAAAAGATTTATGAAGTAGATCTTCAAGGTTATCAGGTACAGATCTATTTGGAACTAACAAGTGAGATGAGAAGGAAACAATCCCTTATACTGTGCAATAAGGCCTGATAATGTTTGTCCACATACCCCACAAGGCTACCTACACCACAAGACAGAACTCCTGCCACTGCTGCCCTCAGTACTCCCCAGATAAAAGTTTCTAAGTCCACTCTTGAAAGAAGAGAGTACTGAACAACAGATTAACTTCCCATGTAGTAAGGAAAGAAAATATCTAGAGGTCTTCACTCACTCAAATGAACAGCATTCAGAGAAGTGGGTGGTGACCTGTATCACTTTCTCATGCTCTACACAGCACTCAAATCCCTACAAGGGACATGACCCAGCAGTCTAAGAGACCTTTTCCCCATAAAACCTGTATCAAAATTCAAATTATCCACAACATTTATCCCCACAACTGAATTTAATGATCAGTAGCAATTTCCAATTTAAAGCTAATTTCCTTTAAATTTTTCAATTCGGATCTCAAATTTAAAATCTTGTAGTTCCATGTTGACTTTTTTAATACAGATTTAACTCCCATTTTGCAGCAGCAACCTTTGTGGTTTCCTGAATAGTCTGTACTAAACACTTACACAGCCTATATTCAAGAAAAATTAAACAAAACAAAACAAACAAGAAAAAAACCACAAACAAACAAACAGAAAACCACCAAACAAACAGAAAAGGAATTCTTCATCTCTGACCTGCATGTCCCACATGCAAGTACTGGTACAAATGAAGACAGACAACTGAAAGGTCTTCAAAGAGCCTCCATACCACTGTAACCATCTAGAGATATAGTGGGCTATTTTCCCCCCTCCCAGAAGGCAAAAGGGACCATCACAACCATGTGTTCAAGGAAAGGATAAAAAAGAAAAAGTAAAGGGAAGGTAGGAATACGAGAGAAGGCACACAACTGACCCAGCACTATGTCTAATCTTTCACTACCTAGTTAATATAAATTCAGGGAAGAACAGGCTAATTCACCTACAACTGAAGATCAACTAAGTGTTGGTAGATCTGTGTGCCCACTGCCAAAAAAGAGTAAGTTCTCATCGGCAGTTCTGTATTTTTGAGTTTGAAATTTACATCAACCTTAAAATACGATGGAGACAACAGAGGCCCTAATGAAGAGCTGCTTTAGTTTTAATACTTTTTAAATAAATAAAGTAATAGCAACACTAATTTTAAAATTATCCTGAAACTTTTGGTTTGTTAGCTAATGCATGAGGAGCACATATCTAGCTCATTTATTAAAAAAAGTGTTGGTTTACATAATTAAGATATTTTCTGGGACAAACGTGTCACTTCTGTAATGTAAGTCTACTGCACAAGACTTAGCTCTACACTAAATGTCTTTCAGCATACAAAGTAGTCTGAGCACACAGTTAAGTGATTCTGCTGGAATACAATTTCCTTTGCAAATTGCAGCTGAATTTTCCTGTTTGTTTTATCGTGAGTTCTGAAACAATCTGGAGTTGAAAGGCTTTACAGTATTTTTCATACTTAAGCAGTAGTTTTATATTTATTGTATAAATGAGTTGATTATTAAAATTATTTTGTTATCAGAAAAACATTCATGCTTGTTTTTTTAAAAATAGACTAATGCTTTCCCTCTTTCCAAGAGAAGAAACTTAAACAAAACCTGAGCTTCTTAACTAAATATAGCTGGAATTAAGAGTATCATCTTTCATAACCTTATTGATATAGCTCAGTCTTGAAAATCTTTAGTTAACCTGAGGAACACATATCAACAAATAAATACAGTAATGTCAAAATATCATTTTCATGACACTTTGGAAGAAATGCAAAGGTTAAAGAAAATTTCCACATAATCACTGGTGTCTAAATTTAGCAATATGAACTGTGCCATGTAAGAGTTAGGTAGAAGATAGGAGAAAGTAAGAGACTGCTCTTCCGTTCTTATTAATTAGGTGTTTTGAATAGTATGCCAGGTGTGTACCCAATGTATGTTGAGTGGCATGCAGGAAACAAGGAATTCTTCACAGAAAAGCTAAGCTGCGATTTTACACAGAGGGATTCCTCAACCAAAAACTATTAAAAAAACACCCAAAAAACCCAAAACAGAACCCCCATAATCAGAAATTAAACATCTAAATGTCAAGCACCTAAAGCAGGTGTTTGAAAACAGCTATAAAATCAATAACCTCACAAGAGTAGTAGTAAGCTTGTATGTTTTAAAGGATTTAATAATAAAATTCAAGAACACCTTGGGGAATAAAACTTCATGGTCACAGAGAAAACAATGAACACATTAAGAATTCAATTATTTCCATTTATCTTGTGAAGCTGGATAAAATTGAGCGATAAGAATTCCCAGAGAAACTCCAAATAGCACTTTGAAATTACAGTAATACAATCTATTAAATTAGTATTACTCCATCTTGAGATTACTACACTCTTACACAACATAACGGAAATGAAAACAAAGTTTACTAAAATCAGCTGAGTAACTAAGCCTTCAACATCTACTAAACAATATATTAAAAAAGAAATAAAAAGAAGTCATAAGATGAGATGTGCGTCAGTGGTTAAATGAATCCAGGAGGGATAAAAAAAATTAGAAGGAAAGATGTAGGCTTAACTTAAGAAGGGATAGGGACATCAACCAAACTTACTTCCTGTTCATGAGATGTCTGATTAATGAATGCATGCTTTGTGAAATTCATCTCTTTAACGTCTATCCTCCTAACAACATCATATACTTTTCTGACCTTGAACACCTGACTTCTTGGAGTTTTATTTCCATTGTAGCCCATGTCATTTCCATTACTGGGAGAGGATGGGCCAATGCGAAAGACATGGCAAAATATCCTCACGATCCTTAAGAGACTCTTCATTTGAGCTTCATAATTACTTGACAAGCTGGGGGAAAAAATGGAATATTTAAGTTTTTTTTCCTTGATGAAACAATTTAGTATGTTAAGGAATAAGTAATCTAATGGTAGGGTCTGACACATATGCTGAGGAAAAAAAAAAAAAAAAAAAAAAAAACAAAAAACGACAAAAACAACTAAGCTTTAAACCCTAACAAATTTTAATTCTCATTTCCTGCACCAGCCCCAAAAGTCAAATATAAGCACTATAGTTTTACTAACGTATACTCAAAATTTCAACTAGAAGTGAAATAAGAACAGCAAAATCCAGATCTTGCAAAATACTTATTTTGGTTTTATGTACATGTATACTTCTTATTAACCATTGGTAAGAAATTCAACTTAGTACAGTCAAGATTTCAAAATGTGAAACAAATTGGGATATCCAGATGAAAATGCTTCTCAATCCAGAAAAGACAGCATCCAGTAGCATACTGACTAATCAAATACACTGCCACAGCCCATCCTCACCATTCTTCTAAATGCTTATTATAGACCTCAATCAGACAAGGAATCAGGATGATAATGATGCCGCTAGTTCTACCTAGGAGAAACATCATCTAAAAGATACTACACAATAGCACCACTATGTTATTTATTTACCCAATAAGTATAGGAAAAGTTTTATGCCATCTTAACTGAACTGGCCAACACTGAACTGCATACCAATACAGCGCAGAATACAAGATACTCATGACTTCGTGCACAAGCAGAACATTCTCCACCAAATTCAACTTTGTTTTCTTTCCTTAAACCCCAAGTAGCAAGAATTCTTTTGTCTTGAACATATAACAAAAAAAGGAAGAAATTTAAACTTTTTCCACTGAACTCTACTCACACATTTTACGTAAGTGAATACATATTCAAATTCTATCCTTAAAGTACTTGCAACTTAGAAGCATGCTTTCTAACTGTAAGGTCAGTACAGACCAGAAAACTGACATCTTAGAGCATACTGTAAACCTCTGATGAAAATAAAGATGTTAATTCACAAATCTGCAACAGCAAGTTGTAACAGTACCTTCATCATGATGGCATGGGTAAAAGCAAAAGACATATCCGTTTTCAGCACTACATTTGAATGACTGCCAGAGAGGCATTAATTTCATAACACCACATACCAAGAATCTTACAAAACTGATATACAAAGTACAACTTTCTTGTCACAATCTAGACTTTAACCAGAGAAGTTTTCAGTACATAGAGATAAGAAACACAAAGATGCATTGTTAAGTTTCTAACCAGGAAAAGAAACCCCCCTGACTATAAGGCTGTAATTACATTACCAGAAGCTCTAGTCACAGCCACAAATTAGCACTGGTATACAAGCAAAGATTTTAAGGGGAAAAAAAATAAAATACCAAAACAAAAAAACAAACAACCAAAAACCATTGGCTGACATTTAGCATCCCTCAACAGCAGTGTTTTCCTGGAGAAGTTTCAGGTTTAAATCTGCAGGAAAAGGACCCAACTGTGTAAAACTACCTTAAAGCACTTAATAGTTTACTGAAGCTTTTACTAGTATGTTTGTAAACATTCAGCTAGGCCCAATCAGCACCAGCAAGACCAAATCATGTCACACTATAACTATTCCTTAGAAAGAGGAAATACACGATGGAGGTAATGCCAACTGAACAGGCTCCTTGCTGGTACTCACAGCAGAAGTCCTCAGGCAGAAGCTCAGTGGTACTCCTGGCCACCTGATATAGAGGCTTTACAAAACAAAAACTTCAGACACTTTTGAACTAAACAACAAACAAACCCAACAACAATGGGCTGTAGGTTAATACCCAGGAAAATAACAGTGATGCTACTAAGTTCAGCTATGTAAAAGTATCATTATTGGAGGTTTTCATGTACAAAGTGCATTTTACATATTACCTGTTGGAAGGAGGAAAGAGACCCAAGGCTAGAGGGTCAATATTCACCAAGTACTACCATCATCCTCATTATGTTAACAACAAAACAGCTGAGAAATGCTTAGTTGAAGTAGAAACTGAAGCCTCTGACGGGGAAGAGAACTGGAGGGAACACTGTTTGTGAAACTGTGTTTTATAATGGAAAAAGAAAATAATTTCATTTCCCTTGTGACATATTACAAAGTACCCAAGAGAACTGGGCTAATAAGAATCCACAGGACACCCTAAGTACAGACACCTCTGGAAATGCCTGCTCATCAATGCAGAGCAAAGCTTCCAACTTGTCCTGGGCCTCTGCTACAACCCATATGCCGTAGTACAGGAGTACATGCTGGCTCAAATTCAGAGACAGTACAGGCACATAGATACTGTTTCTACAGCCATACTGAGGGAGCACTGCTCAGTACAGAAGAGTAATAACAGTAATAAATCAAATTTAAACACATAGTTTATCTCTGAAGATAATGAAATAGAAACTAATACTGCCCCATATGAGCTAATCCAGCTACCATGATTTCTGATAATGTCACCATACAAAGCAAGTTTCAAATCCTTTTCTGCAGAATGGTTTTACACTTTATCACAGTTTATTTGTGAGAGATCTGTGGGCTCTAATGAAGTCTGGAGACAAAAGGAATGTGTTACAAGTTAAGCTGATTACACATCAAAGCCCACCAACAGCTAAAGCTCTTCAAAAAGTTATCTTTGCAGCAACAAAATATCATTAATATGTCTACGCACTTTAACAGCAACTACTTGAGGGGTTTAAGCTTTTATGCTCATTCACTGAGGCAAACACTCATCAGAACAAGACTGTGATTAATGGTGTCATGAATTTCCTAGAATTGCCCAGGAGTTCTGACCTGCTACCTACAAGCTCCATCCAAATTTAACATGACTGATATCGAAGGAAAAAAAAAAAAAAAAAAAAAAAAAGGGCACCTAGAACTAAGAATATATTATTTAGCTTCCATCTAACTGATGGGCTCCTCACACTTCATCCCCAGTTGAAAACAAGCATTTAAAGTCTTATTCTTCTACAACCTATGCTGACAGACCTCTCTGGTTACAGAACATTCTTAAATCTCTCTTTTCCAAAAAGCCATCCAGAACACGTTAGTAAGGAAATTCCACTCATGCTTTCAAGCTCTTTACACCTCTTTCAGCAAAGATTTTATTGGCTTTTAGTAAAGCATAAAGGTTAGAGCAGATTCTGCTAGGTTTGGAAACAGTAAAATGTTACTGGTGCTCCAACAGATTACATAACTCCCTCAAACAGATGCCATAAAAATTAGGAAAGCATATCAGGAAAACATGCTTGCCTGTTTTATGTGTTTCCCCAGGTAACTGTTCCTTGCGCAGCTGAGACAGCACAGTGGCACATAAATTTTTGTCTCATATATGTTAGTAGCCATGGAAGGCAATCAAAACCAGTTAAGACTCTCCTCACAAATAGGAAGAAAGAATGAAGAAAAGTTAAGATATGGAAGAGAAGAAAAAAGGAGGGGGGGAATGACTGGTAGTTGGCTAAAAAGCTTCCCTTCCCAGAGCTGACATAGCCAAACTAAATTAAAAAATGCACTTCTCTACAACTGAGGCTTCTTGGCCAGCAGCCATACAAGGACACCAACCTCCTCTCCTCAAGACAGGCACTGTCATGAAGAATCAGATTTGAGTTCCATCTACTCCAGCATGTGCCAGGGAAAAGACAGTTCAGAGTATTAAAACCACTAAGTGGCATTAACTACCAGGTAGCTTATCAACTTACTTATGATCCTATCACACTTACCTAAGCAGTTTGTGACCATTTGTTGTAGCAACTTCAGCAAGACTTGTTAGAATTTTAAGATACTGGCTTTCACTCTGCTGAGACAAGTGTTCCAGAACTTGCCGCAACTGATACATTAAAACAAAAGAAAATGCACATTGTCATGGAGCATCAGATCAACATTTAATTTACAACACTATCACCCAAGCATTAAGAGCTAGCAGTATTATTGTACATCTATATTGTCCAACGTCTAAACTAACCTCAGTTAACATTTTATTATAATTCACAAAGATTACTGAAGAAGTATACCTTCTAGTATGAAGGTATGGTATACCATATTATAACTGAATGTTTAGCCATGTATTAATAATTCATAAGATCAACTTGTTTTCATCTGAAAAAATTAGTGGGCTACACTTTCAACTTCTTAAAGTCAAGCGCATATATTTTATAATTCGCCATTTACCTGTCTCCCCAATTCACTCCTTGGTTAGTTTATGACAATGTAAATGAACCTTGGATCCTAGAGTCTGTTCTCACTACCTTCATTGTTCAAGTTACTGAATGTCCTTCCTTAGATAAGAAATCATACCCCGATAACCAATAATTGTTATGACGACTCTCTTCTCAAAATTGTCCCTTTTCTTGCTAATACCACCACTTGGCTCACAAAGACTAACTGTTGCAATTGCCCAAACACTACCCTGTCTTCAAATCCCTTTTGTTCTACATTTATCTCCAGCCTAGACTTTTTTTGCAGATAAACCAAACCTTCAGCAGCACCACTCTTCATGCATTCCTACTGTATCCTCATCTACTTCCTTCTTGCTCACTTTCAGAAAGTTCAATAATCCTTCTCAACTTCTCCTGTAGTAAGGCGATATGAAAAGGCACCTCATAAAGGTCATTTATGCCAACACTCTGCCTCAAGGCAGAAGCACTTGTATCTTCAATCCTAACTGGTCTGCCCAATCTGCCCACCTGGTCTTCATATGTCTTCTACTCTGGAATCTCTGCAGCTTCACTAACTGATTTCTTCTAATACTCTACTTTCTTGACTGTGTGAGAGCTTTCCCCCAAGGCTCAGGTGAATTTCCAGCTACGAACAGCTGAGGCAGCATCTTTTTCCCTGCAGTATGTCAGTAATTTTCCAGTTTGTCAAGAACATTTAAGTTCACGTGAGTCCTGACTTCCAACATGCAACCAGTCGCTTCATGTCACCACTTTCAGAGAATATGAACTGGTCATTACCCAAGACTTTGGGCAGAACAGCTCAGACTTTGCCATAGAAAACCACACTTAAAATGTTTCCATTTTGGCAATGAAGCATAACTGTGGGGGAGGATCTTGTTCGGGACCACCTTAGGAACCTGAATGTACACAAGTCCATGGGACCAGATGAAATCCATCCGCGGGTCCTGAAGGAGCTGGCAAATGAAGTTGCTAAGCCACTGTCCATCATATTTGAAAAATCATGGCAGTCAGGTGAAGTTCCCAATGACTGGAAAAAGGGAAATATAACCCCCATTTTTAAGAAGGGGAAAATGGATGAGCTGGGGAATTACAGACCAATCAGTCTCACCTCTGTGCCTGGCAAAATCTTGGAGCAGATTCTCCTGGAAGGCATGCTAAGGCACATGAAAACCAACAAGGTGCTTGGTGACACCCAGCATGGCTTCACTAAGGGGAAATCCTGCCTGACCAATCTGGTGACCTTCTATGAAGGGGCTACGGAACTGATGGACAGGGGTAGAGCAGTTGATGTCATCTACCTGGACTTGTGTAAAGCCTTTGACACTGTCTCACATGACATCCTTCTCTCTAAGTTGGAGAGACATCAATTTGATAGGTGGACCACTCAGTGGATAAAGAACTGGCTGGTTGGCCGCACGCAGAGTAGTGCTCAGTGGCTCAATGTCCAGCTGGAGACCAGTAACGAGTGGTGTCCCCCAGGGATCGGTGTTGGGACTGGTCTTGTTCAACATCTTTGTGAGTGACATGGACAGTGGGATTGAGTGCACCCTCAGCAAGTTTGCCGATGACACCAAGCTGTGTGGTTCGGTTGATACGTTGGAGGGAAGGAATGCCATCCAGAGGGACCTTGACACGCTTGTGAGGTGGGCTGATGCCAACAGGATGAAGTTTAACCATGACAAGTGCAAGGTCCTACACCTGGGTGGGAGCAATCCCAGGCACAGCTACAGATTGGGCAGGGAGGAGATTCAGAGCAGCCCTGCAGAGAAGGACTTGGGGGTGTGGGTTGATGAAAAAATGAACATGAGCTGGCAGTGTGCGCTTGCAGCCCAGAAAGCCAACTATCCTGGGCTGCATCAAAAGGAGTGTGACCAGCAGGTCGAGGGAGGTGCTCCTGCCCCTTTACTCTGCTCTCATGAGACCTCACTTGGAGTATTGTGTGCAGTTCTGGTGTCCTCAACATAAAAAGGACATGGAACTGTTAGAACAAGTGCAGAGGAGGGCCACGAGGATGATGAGGGGACTGGAGCACCTCTCGTACGAAGATAGGCTGAGAAAATTGGGGCTGTTCAGCCTGGAGAAGAGAAGGCTGCGTGGAGACCTCATAGCAGCCTTCCAATACCTGAAGGGGGCCTATAGGGATGCTGGGGAGGGACTCTTCATTAGGGACTGTGGTGAGAGGACAAGGGGTAATGGGTTTAAACTTAAACAGGGGAAGTTTAGATTGGATATGAGGAAGAAATTCTTTACTGTAAGGGTGGTGAGGCCCTGGAATGGGTTGCCCAAGGAAGCTGTGAATGCTTCATCCCTGGCAGTGTTCAAGGTGGGGTTGGACATAGCCTTGGATGGCATGGTTTAGTGGGAGGTGTCCCTGCCCATGGCAGGGGGGTTGGAACTCGATGATCTTGAGGTCCTTTCCAACCCTTACTATTCTATGGTTCTATGATTCTATATTATCTAATATAGTATGCATACCCTTTCATTCAGATCTTTTTGCACACACCTCCTCCATTACTCAGACAGACATTCATTTTTCTCATCTACTGTCTTCACTTATACAATATAAGATAACATGCTTTGCCACTTCCCTTCCTGTAGAAAGTTTTTTTTGTTCCATGGTTTTAGTTCTTTAACTTCCTTTTACTTGAAATCACCTACACTATTCCCCATGCTTCTAACATACACTTTGAGAATTCTCACCTCTCTAACATTTTACTTTGTAAAACTCAGACCAGTCTCAGAAATTTCAAGACTGTTTCTATATAGACTTATAAATGCTCAGGTTTGCAGTGGAAGTAATGGGATTAAAGAAAAAAATAAAGACCTCAAAAATCTAGCAAACCAAGTTCAGTGAAGCGGCAGCCAATACCTTACTAAATCTATACTTTCTTTTTCAACTTACAGTCCATAAAATTGTTTGCAGTTATTTTCAAGCAAACAATGTATTAAAAACCCACAGCTATCTAGATTTGGAAGGGGGGAAAAAAAAGCATCCCATGCTTCTTTCTCCCTATGAGAATCAAGATACAAAAAAAATCTTTTCTTTGCTTTCCCTTTGCTTTAGACTGCACTACCCCACAATAATAAAAGAAACAAGGTCTAGAAGAACCACTGAAAAAGGAACAGAATAGTTTCATCCACAACAATAATAACCAAATGAAATTGCGGCTGCAATCTTTCACACTGTAATTGCACAAAGCAACTTCATACAGATGAGTGCTCATATTTCAAATGTTTCAGTTCATTCTAAACAATTCAAGCCTTGAGACATATCCTAGAATGGATGTCTGCAGATACTCATTAAATAAAAGAAAATAGACCCTATTACATAAAGTAATTGTATATATAGAACGGTCTACTAGCACCTTAGTACAAACGAGGTACAGGCTACTTGCAACAAATCTGCTTTTTCATTTCTTACACTGTCTAGATCACTTTGCCAAATATACAAAGTTAGAACACAAAGTTAAAATAGATCCTACATTTAACTCCAAATTCTTGTGTTTACAACTATATGAAGACTATATTTTCCATGGAAGGAAAGAAAAACACATTATGATCAACTATTGTGGCACTTACTGGTCAACTTCTGCTAGTGTATTCTAATCAGGACACTAATGTTAAGCCATCAGACCTTCACCACACAGATATATAAAACTATATACACATAATCCTGCGTTACCATATTTTCCCGTAGATCTTCATTCTGTGTCATTTGAATTATTGTCTGGAAAAGTCTAGGATGGTATTGTATTAAGACTTCACAAGTCTCTCCATAACCACCCTAAAAAGCAACAAAAACCATTTTAATTAAAAGAAACATCAGAACTGGGGCTTATACTATTATAGGCATTAAAATCTACTAAGAACTACCTTTTTTTTCATTATGAACTGAGTAATCCAACCCTAACATAACTAAACAAACTAACATAAATAATCAACAGCTAGAACTTAACTTCATAAGCTTTTGAGAAAAATGTCTTCTAGAAATAACAGGACTTGAATTTGTGTTTTATTTGTATCAACGCTTATTTAACAAAGTTGCATTTTTAAGCAGGCACCTACCACCTGAATACCTAACAAATTCTACACTGAAAAGATGACCTTGTAATGGATTAAATGCTGCAAATACAGAGGTTCCTTCTTTTTGCATGACAGTTTATACCTCGCTACAGTGATAACAGACCCATTAAATAGATTCATTTAATTGCTCCTGGTGCCAAGAAATTAGGTATTAAAACTAAAATCACTCAGAATCCACAAGAATTAATGAAAGGTTTTCAAAATCAAAGTAATACCAAAGTAATACTACCAGTCAGCAAGAATTTCAGTCTTTCATCTAGAAAGATGTATCTACACTGAAAAGCAAACTGGTAAGCAACAGAGGGGAAAAAAAATAAAAAAAAGAGCTAAAAGAAAAGATTTTGCTTGCTCACACAGGAGGATCATCATTACAAAACAGCAAACACCAGGTGTCACTACTAACACCTAAAAACATTGACAGAATTTTTATGTATAAAGCCATGCCCTAGGGACTGTAAAACTGCAGACTTCAGCAGACATTCAAAGCGTTAATCATAAAACCCAAGGATTCTCAAACTTTCTAGTCAACTGGAGTTCTGCAAACTCTTCACTTCTCATAAGGTCCTACCTTGCAAAGTCTTTAAAGATGTCAGAAACTTTTGCAAAGGCTACAAATTGGGGACCTGCCTGTAGGATCACTTTCCTTGCAAAAAGTTACTTTTTCAATTCTCTTTCACCAATGGACAACCTTCTTTCATAGGCTTTTAAAATAAAAAAGATAACTGATTGAGTGACACTGTAGTAAGTGACAAAAGTTCACAGAAAGAGTGCTGCTAACTCAATACCTGTACACAGAGATCCAGTGGAGTAACACCATTTTTGTCTGGTAAATATTTGGCTCCTCTCATCAAAAGAATTTGTGCAGTATCTCTCTGACCATGGCTGCTCAAAAGAAAAGAAGAGTTAACATAGCACTTATGCTCTACTATAAGTGATAATCTGAGTATTGCATCTAAAACAAGACCCATATAAGCCAGGTGAAAACACACTTATGGTATAAAACTAAAGAGAAACACAGGATGTAAGACAGTGCCACTTACATTTTTCTACTACCTTTCAAGGCCACTGCAGAAGCACAGTGCAACATTAGGGGCTTTACAGTCAGACTTTGGGCATCAATACCTTTCTCCAGCCATCATTAGCCACCGCTACCACATCCTGCTCTCCCCACCATCAGGGACCTATAACCTTTCTTCCAAGGTGGCAGCACCACCAGCTGGCACTTCTGACTAGGAGATGCTGACCTCTGCTATGCATCCTGTTCTTTCTACCCTGCCAACTGCTCCAATTGCTGATTTGTAAATGAACATCACTGCTTTACTTGCAACACATTCTCTTCTCATGAAAACCCTCCAAGCCAAGGCAAGTTGTTTAATTCTTTTAAAACAGATTCCAGTGCCAGTCCCTAAATCAAGTACCCAAGCATTCAATTGGCTAGCAGCTATTTGCCACTTCCCCTCTTTCTCAACTGCCAAGAGTCAGCATACACTAACTCCAGATACCAAGGCTCCCACAACACAACTCTTAGCAGGCCACCAGGTCAATCCATTTCTCCTTTTCTTTATAGCAACATTTAATCATACGTGAACTATTTAAACTGTAACCAAAGCACAGAGATTATAAAATTGTAGATGTTCTACCAAATAGCAAAAATGCTCCTATTAAAAGGAAATTTATCATATTTTATTATTTTTGACATAAAACTAAACTGTGAAGAAAACAACTGATAAACAACAACATAATTTGAATTCAATATTGTAACTTAAAACCATATAAGCACATTTCACGTGCATTGCAATATCATACTGTACGTTAAAGAATAGTGAAACTTGCCTTACAAAAGGTTGCATTTTCAGTGTATACAGTATAAACTAAGTTGGTATATCTCTTTTTTTCCCCAAATAAGTTTAGCAGTTATTAATTTATGACTCGTGCTAGAACACACACACCTGTGTTTAACATATCTGTTATAAAAAGGTATATAAGCCCGCAGTACTAAGTATTTAGATGAGACACCAAACTACATTCAAACATGAGGCAAGATTAAGTACTAGTCAGCTTTAATGTCTCCTAAACGTTGTGCTTTCTAATCATTCTTATTGCAGAAAGGAAGAGGGGAAAGGGTATCCATTTCACTTTTAGCACAATATTCAAAAGTAAAGAATATATAACCTGCAAGCAAAATAGAGTGGAGTTGCCCCCGACACATTGGGCCTGTTTATATCTGCACCGCTGTCTAGCAAACACTGCACCGTCTAGAACAGAAAAAAATGCCAGGATTAGAAAAAAAGCAACAGAAAAGTCTATGGATTTGCAACTATTTATTGTCATGCATGTCTAATTACACTGAAGGATTTAATTTTCTATAATGAATCTTAAAACCAAAATTCCTAAATACTATATGGAAAATCATGGCTGTCAGAGCTCATAAAGCTTTTTTCGAACTTCCCATTTTTTATAACTATGCGTTTTACTGATCTTTCACTAATCCCAAAGACCCCTGGAACTACAAGCTATTTAAAAACAAAACTGACGTATTTTAGAGAAGCTCATGTTAGTGACATATAAACAGCCTTATCACAAGATGATGATTTCAACACGCACTAGAAAAGATAAGTAAGCAAATTCCAAAATATTGAGCAGACTCTCAAATTTTGCTATATTCCAGCCACACAAAGTAGAAGTCTGTAGTTAACAGTTTCTCAGAATTTGGTCTTCCAAAGTTGAGCTCTGACAATGACAATAGAAAGGATCTGAGTAGAAAGCTATTCTTTTTTTTTTAATTACAATTTGAACTGTAAATAGTACCAGAGACAATCTGTGTAACTCTACATGATGTAATGCAGTTCAAGGAAAGCATCCAGACTTGTACTCTGAGAGTAGTCAGTCCTAACACAAGGCCAGGCCTAAAAATTATTCACACAGATCAATAAAAGAGGGGTCCACGTGAACTTGCTTACTTCAAATATTAGAGCTATTTAACTGACCCAACTCTGTAGCCACTTTCTATTCACAGTAAATTAGGATCATTTCAGATTTCAAAAGCACATGACCACTGGTATAATTATAAATCAAATACATTCTAAAAAGCAAGGAAGAACATTTTTAAATGTTTAGCATTACATCAAAACCTGCTATCAACAAAGCAATAATAGTACTACAGAATAGCTGAACAGTATACAGTAAGTCCCTTAAGCTCCCATGAACACCGAGATCAATCAGCTCCACAAGAATAAATTAGTTGTTCCCAAAGTGTATGCAGTCAATACTAAGACAAACAATAAGTTGTTCACACTTCCAACCATCATAATGTGCATGACTAGCCTGAAGTTTATAAAGAAAATACAGCAACATCGAAGCACCACCCAATTCTTCACAAAGCCACTGTGTTAATAAAATTTAAAAACTTACTGTCTTATGTCCATTTTGACAAGCTACATGAAGGGCTGTCTGTCCCATTGCATCTTCAACATCTACATTACTGACATGCTGAACAAGATCATGAAGCAATTCTGTTCGTCCATTGACAGCCAACCAATGAATCTAAATACAAAATGGTTATACATATGTTTTCTTTAGCAATGATAAAAATATTTCGTAAATATTATTTTAAACCTGTGTTACTGTTGATGTCTTAAAAGAGAAGCTTTGAACAATACTATCATATGCTGAGGTACTTTGATCACAGCTTTTGATTCTTAAGGGCTCTGGCCACATAGCAGTTTTGTATATTTACATGTAAGGTGGCAGAAGCTTAAGAAATGAGAATCTTCAAATTCTTCATTCATTTTAAGAGCACCATTATAATGAGCAGCACTTACTGCAGTCAAGCCTTCATTATTACAAATGTTGACATCTGCACTGTATTCCAGCAGCTTGCTCATACATTTCTTCTGGCTATAAACAAAAGAATACACATTAAAACGCACACAGGAAAAATCATTTACAAAGACTAAGTATCTTAAGAGCTCCACTCACACTAATTCATCATTGTACAAACTATAGCAGGTAGTTCTACTTTATAAGAAGTATGGTGCTGAGCATGTGAAAAAGTGATCATCAGCAGCACTAGCCACTCATGCAGTACAAGTGTAGTATATGAGAGCAAAGGGTTAAAAACATAGCTGGTTGTTTTTGTGGAAAGCACAGAAGTACTTAACCACCACTCTAACAGCTTCAGCTCAGCATGAACTACACTCTCAGGGCAAGAAGCTAGAGCTCAGCTAACAGAAATCCATGAAGTTCATCATCATCTGTACACTTTAGTGAACACATTTACAGAACACCACTAAATCATTAAATAATGAAATGCTCACTGTAACCTATATAAATCTTTGGCAAGAACAACAGCTGCCTTAGTCTGGTTTTCCTACTTTATGTTTTATTTGGTCTTTTAGTGCTCTCTAACGCTCCAAGTCCTTTACCCTTAGGTGTTTATTTTTACTTTTTATTTGGTACCTCTCTCGCTTTCTCATGCCTCCTTTCCACCTGTCTCCTGTGCGTATTTCTGCATTTCCTCATGTACCACTTGGCTGCTTGTCCCCCTTCTGCCACGTACGAATATGACACTAAAAACTACCTCCTCATTTGAAGTACCAGTCATGATACAATTCAGTTACTGTAACACATACCTGCTCTAAATACAAAAACACAAAATTACTATTATCAGGTGAGTGCTTCCACATATTGCAATTCAAGAAGTAAGACCTTAAGAGACCCCGAAAAGGTGCTTGCTCACCATTTTTGGGTGAGGGCTTTTTCCCCTTCTCTCCTAATACTGTGCATGCAAGCTTAGTATTCTTTTGCCTGCAGTAAAAGTTTCCTTGGAAGCACTACCTGAGAAAACTCTGAAATCCCTCTATCTTCCAAATCCTCCAGTGCCCTCTTTGAAATCTTTTCTTACTTAGCTAACTGGAACGTGAACACATCCTTTGTTCAATCACTGCTGTAATAAACATTAAGCTCCTACTTAACAGAAAACACCTTAACAACTAGCACTAAAATTGGCATTTCAGACATAACTTTCTATACATAATAAAAATATTTTCTGAATATTCAAAGTAACTTCCATGTTCCCTGTAAGGGCACCATCCTATTTTCAGAAGTGAAAACCAAAGTATTTTGTTTCAACTATGCAAAAATATTGCAGACCATGTCAGCTCAAGTGCACTATGCACAAAACCTTCAAGAGTTTTAAAAACTTTCTTACCCATTCCTTGCTGCTAAATGGAGAGGTGTGCATCCTGAAATGTCCTGATAGTTTGGATTTGCTCCTTTTTTTAGTAACAGAACAAGGCATTCAACTGATCCACAGCTAAGAACAAAATAAGGAAGGGAAAAAACTGTAATAAGGATATTTACAAACCAAATCTATATTGAAGACAACAGCAACGCTACACACAGATTACATTCAGCAGAGAAATCCTTACACAAAACTGTTTTACACCCTCATCATTCAAGTTACACAAAGTAAAGACACTTAAATGCAGTGAGAACTGAGTGATCATAATGCACACTGTTGAACAGACGCTAGCCTTTTATGTGATTTTAGTGACTTTAAAACTCGACAGCTAATCTTTAAGACTGCCAGTTGTTTAAAACACAAACTATTTAAAATGTTTTGCTTACTATTTCCTCTCACCTCTCTATCTCTAATCTATTCACAGGACTGAATTTTCCCTTTAATAGTAATTCCAATATAATTCTTTATTTTACGTTTCACTGCCCAGAAGTTATATTTAAACCTTAAGAATCAGAAAACCTCAAACTCATAAAAATATTTGCTATTTGTTTTGAACCCGTAACTCCATTTTTCTTTTCATAATATAGAAAAATCAGTATCACCAGGAACACAGAAACTTTGCATTGTATATTTACCTTGTTCCTGAACTCGTCAAGAGGAAGAGCTGAATGGGAGGATAAACATACAGTATTTTCATATCTATCATGACTATCTTATCCATTGTTACTAATCTTGCCAATGACGAAACTGCTACCCAACAATCCAAAGGAACCAAAGACTGACAGTACAGTAAGTTACAAAAACAGCATTTCTGTGACCTCTTAGTGACCCAACAACTAGCCAAGATAAAAAGAGAATCCAGAAACTAGGTGTAACATAATTTCTTGGGATTTATGATCAATGAAAACAGCTTTTCAAAGATACTTCTAAGACATATGCTAAAAATTTGCTTGCATTTTTTTTTCTTTGAGTACTTTCTCAAGTAAATTTTATATAAGGAGCATGCAATTCTGAGATGGAATACCTGGGAAACATATTTCTAGAACAGTCTGCTTAGAAAGCTGGAAGTCCTACATACATTATGCCCAAGTACCTGCGATTCATAGACGACACTACTATTTCTTTTATTTTTACTTTTTTTTTTTTTTTAGTTTAAATGTAAGAGCTTTCAAGATATTTAAAATGGGACCCAGATATAGAACATTCACTCATTAGTTTAAAGTTTAGTTTCCTGAAAGGTCATTTCAAAAACTATATGGCTCATTTCTATTAAAGTGATGTTAATCTGGCTGTTTCTTGGCAATAAAGATTTATGTCCACCGAAGGGATACATAAATAATAAATAATCTAAGTCATGGAGTTGAAATTTGCACTTAAGCCTTTTATCCAGGATATAAAACTTTATTAGAAATTAGTTACATTCCCTTCAGGTATGGTCATATAAAGTACTTTGTAACAACTGCTTCCCAGCGAACATCCAAGTACTTCTCAGTGGTTTAGAATACTTCAAAAACAAGCACCACCTGCAGACAAGATTTCTCTGTATCTACAAAATCAAGAGCAATCCAGCTATACAGGATATACATAATGGCTACATTTCTTCACAAACTGAGATTTCACAGAAAGAAACAAAGTATCCACCTAGGCTTCCTTCGGGAGAATTTAGAAAGCCGTTTGATATTATGCGTAAAAACTATCCCCTCAATGAGGCAGGCACATTGCTAAAAGGACAAACAAAATACAAAAAAGAAATGTAAAAACAAAGTGTTAACTGATACTACAGAGTTTCCCAGCTTACATTGGTGCCTTAGATTTGTGGTATTACTTTCATTGTTAACTTCTGGACTGGACTCAAGTAAGTCTTACTTTGCTGCAATATGAAGCAAACTTCTCTTCACACGTCCAAATGCATAATTCACATCAAATTTTGAATTTGACAGCAGCTCTGAGACAGACCTTTAAACAAAAATATAATTTTAAACAAATTATCTCACAATATCCAAGCAAAGTATACGATGTACAAAAGTACCCTATTTCTTTCTTGATCACTATTTCTTTTCCCTCTAACTAACAACATCCAACAGCTTGCAAGTGTTTGCATATTAACAGTACTTTTACTCTTTCACTTCTTACTTGTACATAAAACATGAACTGTAACACTGGGCAACTGCTCCAAATGTAAACTAGTAAGTATTAGACCAGATGGCCAAATCACTTCATTGCAAGCATGGAAAACAAGCATATTAATAACTCTGGTTTGAAGAAAAAAAAACAAATCCCATTTTCCTCCTTATCTCTACCCATATACCCTAACCAGATATCCAGCAGCTTTCTCAAACATAGGCAGAGTTCAGAGGGAAGACTGATATGCGAAATCATCATAATGAAGTAGAAAGTCACATGATATGACAACAGGATAATAAATTTAAATAGGACCCTTCAAGCCTTAAGGAATTAATAAAGATAAAATATTAGCTAAGATAAAATATCTCAAAGCAAGCAAAACTGCAAGTGAACAGGTGATTTCAACCTGTAGTAATGAGCTGATCACATAACTTAAAACCCTTGCACACAATCTCAACAAAATATTATTTAGCAGAACAAATGTTTATCCTGATTAGATACACACCTTACAGTTTCAGTAAGACCTGCTTGCCTACAAAACTCATCAGAAGGTAGCGTCACTTAGCTGGCACTATACAACCCCCCAGGTCCCAATCACTCTAAGGATCGCTGGGTAAAGGAAACAGCTGGTCATCTGAGGAATTTCAAAAGAACCAATCTCACTGTACAACTCTTATCCCACATCTTTCCAAGATGCCTAATGAGACTAAAAGTTTCTAAGTCGTCATTAAATGGACACTCAGAGCTACACCCCAGTTCCACCAAAAAAAAAAAAAAAAAAAACTAAAAGAAGTATTTGTTCTTATCCTAGGACAAATTGCCCTGTGTGCATTCAACAGAACAAGTCTATGGCATAAAACAAAACAGGTTTCTCAGGTAAGAATATGCTGGAATGCACATGGTCAGTGAATAACTTCAGCTACAGAAGATCTCAGCAGAATTGTTCAGCAGCAGAACTCCCGAGAGCATTCCAGCAGCTATAACTCTTGCAAACGTGCTGGTTTTTCAGACCTTAAAAAGCAAAAAAAAAAAAAAAAAGGGAAAAATAAAAAGAAATGTAAGTAAGCTCTCACCTGTGCTGGTCAGCCATAACCATCGGCATTAGTGTATAGACAGCAGTTTCATTGTCTGTGAAGAAATTAAATTATTCCATTACAACAAATGAATCTCTCCTGTGAAATAATCTAGCAGCACTTAGTTACCTTTGAAAGTGTCCATTGTTCAATAGATTATTATTTTTGCACAGGTTATACATAACTTAAGTTTCATTATAGAGAAAAAGCCATCATACTCAGAAGACATAATTAACAGTACTAATACATGAAGTTTCAATGTGGTGGGTTTTTCTTTTACAAAGTAATAATTACAGAATTTTCAATGGAGCATCAATTTTTCTAAACTGACAATTCTGTTAATCAACGTATTTAAGAAACGTGCATTAACAGAAAAAAGTAAATAGCTTACTTTAACAAGGAAACTTCCAAGGTGGCTTCCATAGTCCTGGATACAGACAAGTTTGTAAAAATTATTTCCTTAAACTAAGTTGTTCCATAACCATTTGGTTTTGTCTCTAAACATGAATACCTGAATGCAATAAATTTCAATTTCATTTCTGATCGGTTCCATATTCCACGTTTGAAGGCAATACGAAAAAGGCCAGAACACAAAGATGCAAGTCAATGGTGGGAACAGAATGACATTCAGCTATACAGTCCCTGCCAGGACTTCTGCTACACATACCAGCACACTGTATGGTTATGACATGCCTGTTTAGCCACTTAGACTTTCTGGAATAAAACATTACTTTTAAAGGACAAATTTAGAACAGAGATTTAGATTACATATTAGCAAAAACTTCTTCCCTGTGAGGGTGGTGAGGCACTGGCACAGGTTGCCCAGAGAATCTGTGACTGCCCCATCCCCGGCAGTGTTCAAGGCCAAGCTGGACAGGGCTTTGAGCAATGTGGTCTAGTGGAAAGGCATCCGTGCCTGCGGCAGGGTGCTGGAACTAGATCTTTAAGGTCCCTTGCAACCCAAAACTTGCTAGGCTTCTATGAATTTGACAAAACTTTGAAGCCTTTAATGTAGAATAATCATCAGTAATACTGAGGTACATTAATTATTATTGATGTATAATGATTATAATTTCCAGCTTGAAGCAAACTACCCATTGTTGGGGGCACAATCTCCACAGACTTTTCATGTAGATGCCAGCTTATGACAGGAGGGACTATACTTTCTGAGAACCCTGGTTTATAGC
Source organism: Amazona ochrocephala (assembly GCA_039720435.1). Taxonomy (NCBI): domain Eukaryota; kingdom Metazoa; phylum Chordata; class Aves; order Psittaciformes; family Psittacidae; genus Amazona; species Amazona ochrocephala. Next base: position 61,840,348 of record CM077878.1, read on the forward strand.
TCCATGATATGGAAATATAGGACTGCTCTTATAAAACTTTCACTTTAAAATTTTTTTTCATTATCTTAATTGATCAAAAATGTTCCAAATTATCCAAAAAGTTACAAAGCCATCAGAATAGGAAGAATTAAACCAGATCCCAGCAACTGTAACTTCTCATATCTTTTACACACATGCTTCTACACATTCAGTACTTCCACTAGATAGGCAAACTGACATTTACCAAATTAATTCTTCAGCCTTATCAACTGGAGTCAGAGAAAAGCTTCTCATGCTGCAGTTATGCTGTTTGTTATTATTCTTCAACAGTACTCCAAGATTAGTGCTGCTACCCAGTATGTGAAGCAGTCTATAGGTAGCTTACAAAAGAAAGAAGCAATTTTAATCTATTATAATCTTTGAACACTGAAAAGAGATGTTATATTCAAAATCAAATAAAAATGATGTTATTTATTAAAAAAATGAATAGTTTTAATATTGCTGGTGGAACGCATGGTGGAAGAGATACAAACCTTTCAAAACACCAAATCACATTTCCAAGCTGTAGAAAGTCATTCTAACCATCCCCAAGTTCAAGAATTTGAACTGTCTGTATATTGGCCTTATAGCAGAGCTCTGTGAGCACTAGATAACTCCAGCCCTAGCATGTACCACTAAAATTTTTGCTGGTGTCTGAGAAGGGGGGAGGCTGGGTGGGAGAGTATACACATACAAAGAGGGAGAGTCTTGGAAATAAAATTAAATAGATGCTAAATAAAGATATCTACTGTGAAAATGACTGGATCACTTTTTGAAATGTATTCATGATTAGCTTCCAGTGTATCTAAACAGAAACAAAAAAAAAAAAAAAAAAAAAAAAAAAAAAAAAAAAAAAACAGCCTTCTTGTTTGGGCTCTGTTCCACAGATCTCTTGACAGGAAGAGAAAGCTCTCAACTGAAACAAAATCCAGAAATTGAGAACGCTAACTAAATCATAAACATCCTTTGAATTTCCACAATCATGCTCTATTAAAGAGGCAGAAGAAAAAAAAAAAAAAAAGAAAATAAAAGCTTTAAATACACCAGCACTCTTAACTGAAATGCTTCATACTAATGCCAATTAAATTTAACTGCATTGCAAGTACAGCAATTTAGAAGACAATAGTAAAATACAGTGTAACTGGACCACTAAATGTGTTTATGGTACAGTTACAAAACTAAGCTTTCTGCTGTTCTATTAACAGAATCTACACTGCGGAGCATGTGCTGATTTTTGCAGAATATTTCTGTACAGAAATAAAAGGAAGTGGAACTAAGGACCTTTTGTGCTTATTTTGGTAACTATTATCCCTATTCATAAATAAACACCTATTAACTTAAAATACATGACATTAGTGAAAGAAAAAGTATTATACGCCTCATGCACTTATAGAACTTATTTATTATCTAACTTGCTTGCATGTCAAGTTATGAATATCTAAAGACAAAAAACAAAGCACGCAAATGCAGAGTGAGAACCAAACAGCTTAAAACCTACTGCTTTGGGCTGCAAGACCTAGCTTTTCAGGCACTTAACAGTAGAATCCAGAAACACTTATTTTATTTTCTAAGAGACTTTGATTTTAATTTGGCAGAGATCACAAGCTTAGAGAAGTATCAGCACCATCCATGTAATATCTTAATGGCCACAGCACATGCACAGGAAATTAAATACCTGGATTTAGTGCCTTCTTCATCATAAGAAGTTCAAACATACATTTCCATTTCCTAATTGAGTACTATGACTCTCAGTTTAAGGATGGAGAGGTAAACTATGTATCTTTAAAGCCATTTATGTACCGGGGAGAGGGGGCAGAAATCATAACTCAAGAGGCCGGACACAGGACAAAAGAAGCCACCAAACTGCATGCCATACTAGACTGGTGGTGGTATTTTCTAAGCTGATCCTGTCAGCACATGTTTGGAGCAAAACACTACAACCCAAACCTGCTTCTCAAGTGGACTCTGGGCAGGCCAGAATGAACCTAGAGAACACCAAGATCAAGAATGAAGACATGTAATGAGCTGTGATGGGCCATTATACATTTAACCAAAGTTAAATAGCCATCAAATGGGTTTTCTTGGAATGTAATTTGAGACTTCATTGCCTGAAAGTCCATTCCTCTTCTTATTTCAGTTCAGCTGTGACTTGTTTCATGTAATTCTTAGAGAATACATAGGATTGAGATTCCTTCTGCGCCACAGGGCAAGAGAGGTACTTGTTCAGAAGTCACAGGGCTTGCATTAGCATTGACATGATTACCTCTGAAATGCAAGATGCCTCAGATAAGAAGAAAATAGCTGAACTCAAATTCAGAATGAATTTGCCTATTCTAGTACTGACATAAATTTAAAGCAGATCCAACTGGCATAAGCTGTGCTACACATTATTCATACCACCATCATCACTTAGTTAAATTGGTGCTACTACATTATTTCTCCAAGCCTGAGCTCACATTAACAGTATTACGTCAGTTTTCACTGCTGTCATTCCAAGGCTTGCTTGCAAGTAGCAGCAAAATCCATCTGCAACTTGTCTGTCAATTTTGTGAAATTCATGAGCAACTGCACTGGCAGATACTGAAACTGCTGGTGGGTGACAATAAGGAAAGGGTGTAGCAGCTCAGCGCAGGGAGAAGAATATATGCAGCAGCCAGGAAGTTCAAACAGGGAAAACACAGAGAAAACAAAATGTTACTTGCTTGCTTCCACCACCGGAGATGAAAGCTGGCAGACAGACAGCGAAAGACTAGTCTTAAAAATAAACCCTGAAAAAAGTACAATAACAGCACATGACTCACAGGAACAGAAACTTTTGCGTATCCAAAAGCCTTTACAGAGGTAGTCCTCCCAAAACCTGGATCTGGCTGGAACACTAAACTACTTGCCGTAAAAGCCTGAAGCTATATTTTCACATCTATCCCGATATGGGATGGCTAGCACCCATGTGAAGTAGTTTAGAGGCAGAAAAATTAGCCTGTGATCAGTGACTTACTATTTCAGACAAAATTTAGTGCTATTAACAAAAACAAACTAACAAAACAACCAAGGATTTGTCATCAGTAGTGATGACACAGACGAAGCACCTAAGGAAGGATTCAAAGCCGGACAATAAGAGGGTCCAGCACCCCGGACCACCCTCTCACCCGGGCCCAGGGGCAGCAGCCGCATGCAGGGGCACGCCGCGCCCTGGGTGCCGGGCACTTCCGTCCTTCAGCGGCGAGACACCGGGGGAAGAAAAAAGATGCGGAAATCGCTACTGTTGTTGTTATCACTGTAATAAACTAAAGAAGCCCCACGGAGGCAGAGGGAGGGAGAGAGGGAGGCAGCCGGTTTCCATCGTCCCAGGCCGCCTCGCCGGACGAAAACACGCAACGGCCCCGGACTCAGCTCACCCCCGCCCCGCCACACCGGGCCGGGCCAGACCGGGGCGGAAAGGCCGCAACAGTACCGGGACAGACCGCGAGGACAGACCTCCCGCCGCCGCCCCCCTCGTACCGTCCGGCAGCTCTACGGTGCGGGCGCGGCGCAGGGACCTCGTCAGCCGGTTTAGCTGCTCCATGGCTCTCTCCATCCTCGGAGCGCCCAGCCCGGAGCCGCCGCCTCTCCCTCAGCCCATCGCAGCGCCGGCGGCGGCAGCGGCGCGGCAGCCTCCCAGGCCGCCGCCAACCCCGGACCCTCTGCGCATGCCCAGCTGCTGCGCGCATGCGCGGAGTGGGAACAGGAGTCTGTGTACTTCCAAGGGACGACAAGCCCCGAAAGTTGTGGAATGCCGGTACTTAAACGTTTGCTTGTTACAGGAGGGAAAGGGTTTTCATCAGTTAAACTGCGAGCTTTAAACCTGAGGGGTTACTGAAAGTGAAAAGAGGAGGCGCATAGCGAGGACGAAAAGTGTGAATGACTTTACTAGCACTTTCAAAGTCACCACAGGAAAAGGAAGATATAGGAATTGTAACCAAAAACATAGAAATGTATGCATCACTTAATAATAGCAATCATAAATAGAGTGATACATAAGAAGCAAAGAACGAATCTTCATAAATTGTCAAAGTCTTTTTGTGTTTCAGCCCGCAGTCCAAGCTGCAACAAAGCACATACAGTACTTGAATACATGGATAAATTATTACTCTTAGAATAGACTAAGGTGCTCTCAAGTCAGCTGCAAATACTCAATGGAGTAGAAGGCACTTCTTTTTTACAAGAAAGTTAGCCCATCTTGGGTTTATCACGTTTCTTCTACCAAATAGTGGAACAAGCAACAGTATATAAATGAGGTATCACCATGTTATTCATGGGTTTGAAATCCCTCCTGTGATGCAGTCCACTGGTCCAGAACATTGTTTTCTTATTCTTCTAGTCCTGCTGGCCACACTGTATCTGCTACAAGCCAAGATAGCATGGTGGTTCATGTTTCACCTAGGAGTGAACTAAAAATCTGAGTGTATGATATTTTTGTGGGGTACTGCAGATAGGCAGGAATCTGACACGTTTCCATTTGCCTTGATTCCCCTCCCTAGCAGCGAACTCCCAAGTGTAAATTGAGTTCCTGGGAGCTGCTCTGCCAGCACAGATTTTCTTCTCCCCTGCATTGCAGTGTCAGGAGTCAGCACGTCTTCAGAGTGTGGCTTTCCCAGCAGTCCTGTGCTCCCTGTGGGCTGAGCCGGCTTCTTCGGGATGCGTCAGTAGGTCAGGGCTGGAAACTGCCTGCATCTTCTGTTAAGTAAATTGTCTGTGCTGAAAGCGAGGCTATACAACAGAGGACCTTTGCAGAATTATAGTAGAGATTGACTTAATTCACAGAGAGCTACTCAGCTACCTTTCTCTTTCCTGGGTTGTCATCAAAGAATATAAGACATTCACATGACATTTATCTTCACCATTGGTATCAGTAGTATTGAGGGCAAGAAAATGTAGCATTAAGCTGTTTCACTATTAACTGTTACCCAAACAGCAGATTGTTTCAATTGTTTCTTTTTTATATGCATGTTAAAAACAATCAGTGCAACCTCACTGTTTTCAATGGGATCTGTAAGGCATTTAATAATGCATAGTAAGGATTATGACCCCACTTATTTCTACTGCCAAGTGAAATGTGAAATTGAATGTGTTCAGATTTGAATTCTGAGCATCATTATTTGTGCTATAGCTGCAAAGTTATACTAAAAGGTGCTGTAATAATAATAATTCTTGTTGTTATTATTATTATTATTCACACGACATAAGTTCTGTTATTTCTATGTCTTGTCTAATTTTTGAGGAATATTCTCCTATGTAAAAAGATGCTGGTTTTGTAATCACTTAGTGGGATTTCTTAAAACCATTTTAATATCGTCTTTTAATGACTGCTACTGCTGAACCCAGGACATGGACAAACTTAGTTCCCTAGATAATACTGAAAACCATGTTCTAGAAAAGTAAAAATTGTGTACACTTTGATGGGGTTTCTTTTAATTTTGCTATGAAGAGATTTCCTCAACTGAGAAAATTCAGTCAGAGAATGCTCTGAAACTGAGTATTCTGTGGGCAAAGTGCAGTTGGTTTGATTCTGACAACTGACAGGTAAGTAGTCATGGGTCAGGACATAAGGTTAAAAATGTTATTGTCTATTTTTACGACGCATATGATTTACACTGACTCTCAACAACATTACGAAGCTAAAGGACCATCAATTACAGTTTGTGCAGCATCCGTTTCTATTCTTTATGGAGCAGTTATTGCTGCTTGACGCCCACCTGCATTTCCTTGAAGCTGAATTTCTGAAATTTCTCAGTAATAAAGCATCCACACCTGAAGATGTATTTTTTAACTCTCTTTTGTCTGATATGTCCATGCCCCTTGTCTGAAGACACTCAGTTCTGTTATATTTCTGCTCTATTTCTGCTGCATTTCTGTTGTATTAATTTCTCAAAAAGAAGTTTCACTGTGCCTCAAAACAAATCCACAGTGGTCAAGGATTAGAGTGAAGATAGTTTGAACTATTTTCATGATGTCGTAGCCCTTAACTTTGCAACATCTTTACTGAAGCTTGAAAAGCTCTCATGTATGTCTCGTGTTTAAAAAACAGCATCAGTCTTCTTTTAGTAAAACCCATCTTCTGCACAAGGCATTTTTGAGAAAAAAATACCGGAAGATGAATGAGACATAGACAGAAACAAGCCTTTGTTCTGCTAATCATTATGCTCCCCTCAGCATTAGAATCAGTGGTGAAATCAGTGAAAAGCCACCTATTTAAATATCCGCTTGGGCAGTAAGGACTTAGTAATTATTCTGTCCTTGTCTGCCTAACTTTGGTGATGCTATTCTTGTAACGTTCTTGCTGGCTGTCATGTTTTCCCTGCCCTCTTTCTCTGGGTACTTGTGTTTGCAACTTTATTCTGTGCAGCTGCAGCTCTCTACAGATGTGAGGGGTTTTTCCTCCAGATAATTACAGCAATTTCTTTACATTCTCTCATGGTTCTAGAACATGCATATTTACAGTTCTGCAATAGTAATCATGACTTAAGGTCCTGTAATTAATTATCTCTGAACTCAGAGATCACAATAAGGAAACCTGAAAGGTGAGAAATGCTGAAATACTGTATTACATTCTAAACAACAACCTAAACATATTACAGGAGCAATAGAACTAATTATTTTGTTGCATTTGTTGCAAATGTAGAGTTTATGATACACTGAGATTTTTGTTATCTGTAGCTGTTTCAGGTCCTCATTAACTCTCTAAGTATGTCATTCAGGCTTACACTCTTAGCTGTCATTCTAGAATTGATTCTGTTTTGAAGGACAAGTAAAGTCTACTCATTTGTTCCTGATCAACTAATTTCCTTCTTGGAAGTGTATTAAAACTGGGCTATGCTATTGGGACACAAGGAAGCATTCTGTCACTCAGAAACATTCAAAGGAAGGAAATCTCATTTCTTTTCTAAATAAATGAATTATTTATATATACATAAGGAAATACTGGGTGATCTAACCTTGCTTAACACAATAATAACTGGAGATAATTGATCTGCTGTTTCTCTGGTACTTGCTGCTGATGCTCTACAGGTGGACTCCCCTCAGTATCCCAAACCTCCTGCAACGTATTGCTGCAGAAGTTGTTGATACCAATGAACTGTGGGCAAACTAATAAAGTACCAATAGAAGAAAGTGTCAGATAAATGTCCAAATTACTTTCCAGCTTTGTATCAATATATTGCAAGCTGCAAATTGCTGCATAAGAAAGAAACTTCTACCTTTAAATACAGAAGAATATGAAGATGTAGCATCGTATTGTAACACCATCTTGAGATTAAAGAAACAATGTAGCAATTGCTATACTCCTTGAGCGGGCAATATTTCATGCTCTGAAATGGATCTTATTTTGCAGACACTGGAGGTGTGCCTTTTACACTTGCACCACAATATAATACATGATGAAATGTTGGAGAGCACAGTGGTGGTCCCAGAAACTGTTTTGACTAAATATATGCAAGAGGCAGGCCTTGCTATACCCGTTCTGTTGGACGCTGGTGGCTATTAATTCACAAAATGCAGAACTTAGAGAGGTTTTCAAACTATACTCCCCTGTTCCTCCAGCCAATGCCTTTAAGTCTGTTTAGTGATCCAGGGTAGGATTACTAAGAGTTTTAAAAATACTGAAGCTGATAAATATCAGCATGTAAACAGAGATGTTAAAGAAGGCTGTGATTGCAGTAGTAAGAATGCTTTCGTGCATCAGCAATTCAAAACCATAAAGCTCTGGAAAAAGAAGGAAGTAAATTTTGATACCAGCATTACTTCTTTTCTCAGCTCCCTGTTGGGGTTACTGAATAATTTTTAGGATCTTGTAGATAATACACAATCAGTGACATAGAGATGATCTAAAATTGCTATTCACAAGGGAAAATTCAGTCTTTTCTCAGAAAGTCGAGCGGAAGGCGGCATACAAAAAGCAACCACAAGATGTCAGTCGTAATGGCTTACAGTGGATTATTCTTGCTGGCTCCCTTCTGATCGGCAATTAGGGGAAAACTATCGTGCTGAAAATTTTGTGGGGAAATTAATCTAAGAATAATTTTGCTAGTCATAAACATATTCACAAAACGAATTATCAGCTCCAAATATAGCTCCTGTGCACATTTGTTCCTACTAGGAAAAAATAAAAATAGCTAAAGATTTAACCCTTCTGCTTGAGACTCACAGGAAGCACATAGCAGGGATTTGTCACTCCCTACGTGCTGGTATTTTACACTCTTTCTCTAAGCATCTGCTCTCAGGGCTAGGGTATCAGACTAGACGGACTTCAGGCTTTTTCCTGTAAAGCTATTTTTAATTTCCTAATATTCTTGACCATGTTTTCATCCTACAGTTTTCAATGCTTGTAAGATAATAGGAAAGCCCAATTTCCATTTCCAGTTCAGGTTTGGAGACATCCAAGTGACAGATATTGATTGTTATTCCTGGAATACTTTGCAATCTATTCCCCCATAGTTCACCATTTGAAAGCTTTTTCCTTTTTCCTTTTTTTTTCTGGAGGGATGCTCTGTTTGCCTCTAGCTACTCACAGTAGCAATGCTCTTGTGTTTAGTACCATTTGCTCACAGCAGACAGGTTTACCATTAGCTACTGCCATGCATCACAAACCTCTGTTGTTGACTTTGCTGGTTGTTCATGTTGTGCTGCTTTGCTGTGCTCTACTCTGCAGTAAAACTGCTGACTGCTTCTGTCTCTGCTCAACCCATTCTTTCTGCAGTCCATGCAGTCTTCCAGTAGTGCTTAGAAAGTTGAAGTGATACCCAGGATCTGCACAGAGCCCTTGCCACAACAGGCAAATTTCCCATCAGGATCTTACCCATGCTCTGAAGAACACAAACAAAGCACCAAAAGATGCTTTGATCCAGATTAGCTTTTGGTTTGGTCATTGTGAGATGTGATGACAAGCTCCAGCATTTGCTCCCTCGGCAATCACAGATAGGTTGGCCAGAATTAAAATTAAACACAATTAAAACCGTTATACATTAACTTGCAGCTGAAATACCCCGTGGCACCACAACCCTGTAGTTTCTTCACTGGCTCTAAGCCTGCTGCAGGCAGGCAGGCTCTAGGCTCCCATCTTACAGGGCTCTTGCACAAGCCCTCCACTGCACGTCACGCCTCCAACCTTACTGAAGTTGACTGACTCTTGTAATTCAGCTATTAAGTGAAAGCACTTTTACCAGAGTTACTCTGGCCTTAAAATTTAATTCACATGCTATGTCTTCAGATTTCATAATGCAACTTTTTGATGGTTGCCAGTCTCCCTTCTGGTTTCTGAAGAGAGCAGGCATCTTAATATGCAGATTAAAGGTCCTATGGGGCTCAGCTCCAGGTTTCCCAGTGGTAAGAAGTTAACAGAGAGCATAGACACCACCCCGCAACTGCCTAAAGGTACCCTCAAAGCAGGGACAGCCAAAATGTGCTCATACAAGGCAAGGAGGAAGACAGATACATTGGTGTGGAGCTCCAGACATCTGAATCTGCATCTCAGGGCTGAAAGTCACCTGCTGTCTGGATTAGTGTGTTTGCAAACATAGGTTATTTGTGTGCCTGGTTGAAAGGTGACATGTTCTGCTACGTACTGTGCTTTGTAAAATGAATGTGTTATGGATGTTTCAAAATTTAAGAGGTAATTTTTTTTTTAATGTTTAAGTTTCTTCCTGATGCATCATTTGTTATAACAATATCCTTTACTTTTAGTAATCCTTCAGAAATACTGACAGTAAAAGGGTAAAGGATGAATAGCTGTTGTTTCTTGTTTCTGTCAACTTCTACCTTGTGATTTGTCTGGAATCTGTTTGGGTTTTGGTACGAAATCAGTTCCTTCCTGTGTACTTTTTTCTCTGGAAAGCAACTAGATATACAGACCGCTACTGCAGTCACAAGGGATAGAGAATCATAGACTCAGGATTTAACATATATTGATTTAGTATTTTGTAATATCGATTATTTTGTATTGAGTACCACTAGAGAAATGTAAAATGTCAGTAAGACAGTAAAATATACCATGACACAACAAAATACCAAAACTTATCTAAAAATGTATCTGACATAAATACTTTCTGCAGAAAGCTAATGCTTCCAACACGCAAAAATCAAATTTTCAGTCCAGTCAGTTAGTTGTATGTGTCAACATTTCTAAACAGAGTCTATTAGAATTTGCCATTTAAAGAGCTTGTTTGTATCACAAAATGTAGTGTAGCTCCCCACCTCTTACACCAGCAGCTCCTAGAGCACTTGATTTCATGGGTAACTTTACATTAGTCAGTACAAGCCGAGTTCAAGTTTCCTTGAAGACGGCTGATAGAGTTACTGTATTCCATTAAAAGAGAGTTTTCTTTCCTTGCCTGATGGTTAATCAGCTGCTTAAATCTCATTCACTCATTCACCTGTTCTCAGTATGTGATTTTCCAGTTTTAACATTTTAAGGCAAAGTTACAGATGGATGTTTCTTTCAACGTGTGTTTTAAGCACACATAGGCAACGTATACCTTACCCCCATGGCACAATGCTAATTCACAATCTGTATCCTGCCCTGCATTCCTAAGCTTACCCATCACATTCCTTATCTTCTTATTCTGCCATTTTATTTTGATTTTTAAAACTTGCCCACCCATAACCACCACCCTCATCTTTCCCTTCTGCGTCAGCTTCCAGTATCACCTCAGGCCTTCAGAACACACAGTTATGGGCAGAAAACAAACCAACCCAAACCCAATGAGACATGCCAAGTTACCAGTTTTCTGCTGCAGTCTCATTTTCCTCCTTGCACTAGAGGTTTCCCAGAGGGAAGGATGTGGCTTAGTAGTGTGCCTGAAGAGCTAGCCAGCCAAATGGGATGTTATGTACTTTAAGATAAGGTTTCTTTTTGACAGCTCATGGGGAGACCATGGAAGGATAGGATTCTGGGTGTTATCCTGGTTTCAGCTTCCAAAAAAAACCAAACTCAAAACCATAAGAAGCTGTTTTCCAGATTTATTTTGTGCAGTTTTCTGTACTGCATGAAACCCATATTTGGATTTTGGAATTTTCAGACCTCTCAATATCTTTGTCGCCCACTTTTCTCTCCCTCAATTTGGAGACATGGCAAGGCTCCTGTGGCTCGCTTCTTCCTTGAAGCATTGGATCATACAACAAGGGACCTGCCAAGGAACAAATCTGTAGCTGGGGAGTCTGTTTCCAGCACATACTGCTGGAAACATACTGGTTTCTCCTCAGCCTGATGGCCTCCCATGTCCATCTTGCCATATGCAACTGGCAGTGAGCCTTTCAGCTACACCTGGCCTATGGGACTCTGGAGTCAGAAAACAGATGTCAGCTTAGGGATACATCCCGGAGATAGCTAATTGTTTGGTACCATGCGTTGGGTATATGGGGCATGGGGGAGTTTCAGTGAGCATCAATTTTAAAGGACAATTTGACATATCTGGATTTAAGAGGAAAGGTCATTCCTTCTCTGTTACTCTCTAAACACCTGACAAACCCTAAGCACTAGAATAGAAATGTAATGATAATAAATCGTAAGATTATTATTTGTTCTTATTATAGCTTTTTTTCTTATAGTATCTATAATTATTCAGAGAGGTTTCTCATTGGGATGTGTCTGTTGCCAAAGAATTCAACTTATGAGTGAAAGCAACTTTGTAAATGAAGAGTTAATCATCTAAAACAGCTATGTGGTTGGGGAAAATAACTGTATATAATATCCAGTCTTGTCACCCTTGCTTATGTCATCATCTCAGTAACTTCCTCAGAGCAAGGAGGGGGTGCAGATCCTGGGAAGAGAGGACAGGGTGTGCAGGACAAGAAGCAGAATATTTTGCATCTCCTCAAATTATTATTTTAGGCAGTTACTCATTTCCCTCTTTGGGCTCTTTGGGGCCACCTAAAAGAAATCAGTGAGATGAATGGTCTACTTTGTACACTTTGGGAAAAAAAAATCTCTATTTATAGCTCAGCTTTTTTGAAGGCAATGTGTGTAAAAAAAGATTAACTCATGGAAACTGAAGCTGTGATAAAAACAGCTATGGTAAAGTGCTAGAAGATGCAGTTATAGCCAAAAAGCAGCACACCGCCGCAGATCGTTTGAAAAAGCTTTCTCATATGTTGGTTATTTGTAACTTGAGTTACAGAAGCAATGAAAAGTGACAATCTGGTGAGCTACTGCCTGTAACATGCATGGGATGATAGAGAGGGCTCTTGACAGCAAAGAGCAAGGGCATGGTACGCCCATGATGTCAGTGGCAGTATGGGACAAGAAGACAGGAATGCGCAGGAAACAGCAGCAGCAGCAGACGGCTACAGGGAGATAAGTACTACAGAGGAGTTTAATTCATTGCCTACCGCTGTCTTCCAGGGACTGGAATGGGTTTCCCATGAAAAAAACACTACCAGCCAAGCCCCGTGCTCAGGCCACGTGTCCCAGCTACATTGCAGGGCTGCATGGAGCATCAGGACTGCGCTTTGGGGAGCTCACCCAGAGGAACACAGCAAAAACCTTGAGGTTTGAAACTTACATGTGCATGTGCAAGGAGGTTTAGGGCATGAGGTCAGGAGTCTTCTGAGCTGCCACATAAGAATTGCTAAGGCAGCCTAGCACCACACGCTGTGCTTGCCTTCTACTTTACTTGACAAGTTTCACAGATGACACAACTTACATTAGCCTGTGCTACAATAAGACACGCCAGATCTCACATTAACAATATACTGCATTAGCTACACATAAAAATATAGAATATGATAGACCTATGACAAACCACTGAGATGTTTTCAATTCTTGCAGTGACCTAGTTTCTGACTGTTCATAAAAGCAGACAATAGCTATCTTAATCTGAAACTTTGATTTTCATACCATACCTAAAAAATTAATCAAGCAACAAACATTATACTCTAACCATATTCATCTATAAAGGTACATGCAGCCATATATATACAAGAGAAATACGTTATTTTTTTTACTTTGTCCTTAAAAAATCCCCTCAATAAAACTGGAACAGAGGTTAAATGATATTTTTTGAAAGTTTTCTATTTATAGCAACGGAATTGGATAAAGGTTGGAATATTCTTCCTTGTGAGTAAGGGAATCAGAATCCAGCCATAAAGGAATTAATATTTAGCTATTTGCATACAAATTATGCCCTTATGTAAATTTAAACGAAGCACTGGGGAGATATCTATTGCCGTGCAAGGCCAGAGTTGTATATGGATAAGTATGTTAACAATTCTTTAATGTATTATTAAGCAAAATCTGATTTCTGGATATGCTAACTATCTCTGCAGGACTTGGGTGCTCCGTAAGGTTTATTGTCAATATCTAATCCTTATTATTCCCAATCTTAAATCAGATAAAATCCTCTCCTCCCCTCTGCAATTACCTGATCTTGATTCCTGGATTACCTTATAAATACTTAATTGCTTATTAACATGAATCATCTCTCATTAAATATATATATTTTACATATATATGGCTTGTCTTTCATTTTCTCAATCCTAAATGTTACTCTTTTATGCTATTATGTCTCCTAGACATAGGTATAGGTATACCTAGAATATACTGTAGAAGAACATAGCTGGACTCATCTAATTTCTGAACATTCTGGACCGTTGCCAGCACTGGAACTGAAATGCCTCTATTGCTAAATTGTTGAAAGAGTCCTTGGAAGAGTTTCACACTTCTCCCAGGCAATTCCCAGTCATAGCTTAGGAACTGGCCAAAGCCAGGGACCATTTCCTACAGGGTGTGCCTATGGAGATCCTCATTTAGAAAAAAGGGCCAATACTCTTTGCTTTGTCAGCCCCAGAGAACTACTCGTTTGTTAATTACTTGACTAGGGAGCCCATTCCTCCATGGATGAAGTGTTAGTTCATTTAACTTTGAAGAGCTGATGATAGCTCCTAAAAAAGTCCTGAACCAGGTCTGGTAGAAGGAATTCCAAGCCTCCCACAAGGCACAATCTCCATGCGGGCACCATCTCCTCCAGGGCAGGCAGCAAGGATGCTCCGTGGTATTTTCATGGGAGAATGATCCTGGGTAAATCAATGGAGAAGAAAGAACAAATAGAAAATGCCATTGAACCACTGAGTACTGTGGGCAGTCCTGCCCTCTCACCATGCTCAGAAAGGATATAAAAGAATGTCAGGGATGGTTAAAGTTATGAAACTGTTCCCATCTTAGGAGTTTCTGAATACTCAGAAATACAGCTGGAGGTGAGGAGGAAGGTATAATAGAGTTCTGTAAAGTCAGGAACAGCACAGAAAAGGTGCACACCAAGTGGTTATGGAGCATCAAGTAAAGTTTCTAGATAACATTTTGAATACAAACAGAAAGAAGATTTCAGACAGCACATAGGAAACTGAAACTCAGTGCCGCTGGATGTTGTGGTAGCCCAAAGTATAGATGGGTTCAAAAAGCAGCTAGAGAAGTTTCAAGAAAAAACCTCATCAAAAGCTGTTATATACTAAGTCTTGGATACAGCTCTGGCTCTAAAACACCAGTGGACAAGAACAAGAGAATATACTAAGTATCACTATATGATTTACATGCCTTAGTGAATCATACTGCTGATCATTGCTTGGGATTAGAATATTGGGCTTTACATTTAAATTAGTAAAATCATTCTTATTTTCTATTCTCTGACAGAGTTAATTACTTAGTTAATTACAGAGGTAATTGTTAATTACTGCCAGGCCATAATTTGCATTGCCCATTATATAATGACTTTTCACTGGCTGTTCCATAAACTGTTGGTCTGTTTAATGTATGTTAATTATGCAATTACAAATTATAGTGCAGACACTATTTACATATTTGTTCCATGACTCAAACATTTGCTCCTTAAACATGATTAATCAAAAATGTATGTGTCCAGTCTATAATACAATCATCTTAGTTAATCAATGTTCATTAAGTGGAGCTTAAGGACTAATAAAAATTCAAGCTGTCCTTATCAAAAAAAAAAAATGTTTGGTTTGGATTTTTGCCTTATTTAAAGGCAAATAACTTTGAGGAAGAACGATAGCATCTCATCAGATACTGGCCTGTGAGGTATCCAAGGTGTGCAATTGAATACATGCTAGGGACAGTTTCAAAAGAACAAAGTAAAGCTGCCATACCTGCCGTGCCTGTTGTTAAAAGGATGTATCATTGTTACTGTAGCTCAGAGCTGGATTAACTTTGGACCCACAAAAATAGCTTCAGTGGCTGTGTAAGGTAAGTTTTGACTTCGGAGGTTAGTGTTTTCCAGGAGGAAAGACACCCTGACAAAGTCTGTACTCACAACCCCTCTCAGGAGCTGATGAAGTCAGGCCAGCTAAGCTCGTGATTCACTTCAGCAACAAGATGAGAAAGTTTGACTTTATGTAGCTATGGACCTTAAATTAGACCCTTAGTAAGGGAGTTAGAGAAGAATGGGCATCAATGTAGCAAGTTCTGGGCACATGAAGTCAGACAAAGTTTATTTATTTCATATGCTGACAGGTCTTTAAGCTGAGCAGAGAGAACAAGTTTGCCCAATTTCTTTCCATCTGTTCATCATATGTATATTTTTCTTCCCCCCTCCTTTTTTTTTCTTTTTTTAAAATTATTTTATTTTTCCTTCTTTCCTTCAAACTCTGGCAGAACATACATGTTTCTGACTCTGACAACTCTATCTAAAACTGTACAGGGTGAAGGAGGTGGGGTTTTTACTTCTTAACTACCTGAGAGCTTAGCCAATGAGCTGTACAGGTGCAGATCTGTACTTTTTAAGTATTTTCCCTTCAGTAGGGCATAAGCTTAACTTATTATTGTTGTGAGCACAACTTTAGACTTAGTTAAGGGTCTCAGTCAGCTAGGCTTTATTGCCTCAACTTTCTTTTGAACAAATCTGTGGAATTATTGAATGCTCAGCCCAGAACAGAATAGTCTGGAATGCGCGCATAGAGTTGTTACAGTGTGTATTAGTGGAAGATACCTTGATGGAAAAAGTAATCTCCTGGTTACAGGGGAAAATGGCATCTTAAATCTAGTCCTACAAACCTTTGGTTTCAAAATATAGCACGAGGACAGTTCCTAGAAATGCTGGAAATGAGTCCTGTAGTTTATTCAATTCTTGAGCTCATTTGTAAGGTAGGATCTTAAATAATCATATTAGAAAACGTGTATGTGCCAAATTATGTCCCCACAAGTGCTGATGGTGATGCAATACCATGTGGTGTAATTCAGAAATCTAAGCAGAAATCTTGAGAGTTTTGCTGATGTGAATTTGAAAGTGACCTCCCACACCAAATGAACAAAAAAAAAAAAGGAAAAAAGGACAAAATTCCAGTAAATTTCACCAAAGCTCCAACCTTCTTTTGTAAGATAAAGAAAAAAAAATGGGGGCAGGGGATTCTGTTTGTTTTTTATTAAGGAGAGCTGATGACCAGCTTCAAGAGTATGCAAAAAGATTGGCACTATAGGAAGGGCAAGAAAGTAATTTCACAGTTACGAAACATGTTGCTGCTCACCAGATCCTTTCTTATTGAAAAGTAGTTAGAAAATCTAATTCCTGTAGTATTTTATTGATAGATGAAACAGTTATCAGGCAACAGCAGAAGAAAAAATTCTTGAGCACTCCCTTTGAAGAAAAAATTACTTGAAGTTGGCATTGATCAGTGTCACAAATGTTGGAAAGATGCCTTTAAAAGAGAAGGGTTGGGGGCATGTGCTACTCCAGATTATCCTCTTCTCTAGAAGTTTGCTCTATCTCTGTATCTCTTTCACAGAGAAAGTATTGTCTCCAGCCCTTCCTTAGCTCAACCAAATCTTTGAATTGTCCAAGAGGAGCACAGCTGTGGTGAAACTTCAAAGCTCAGGACATAATCTCTAATGTAGGTCACATTTGATAGATGGATTGGTTCAGAAGTCAGCAGAACAATGGTATTTTACCCCATGAAAATTTGCTTCCAACTACTTTGGTGTCTTTCATACACATAGCATATGATTGCTCCAAGTTTCATTTAGTTCTCGCTCTCATGTGAGTTTGTTCAAGGTTCCAAGAGGCCAAGACAGACAAAAGAGTTGGTCTGCAGCTAGAGCTCTCCCAGTTAGGTAAAACAAGAAGTTGAACTTTGGACAAAATTGATTGGCAACCGTTACGCAATTTGCGCATCTCTTGTATGGTGTCCTGATGGTTTTTCAAAGAAGAGACTTATTTGGCAAGTACCCGTGAAAGTTAATAGTCCAAATTCATTTAATACATAATGTAAATAGGAAAGGGGTAAAAAATTATTTTGTTTCTTCAAAGTGTGTTGAAGAAAGGCTCTCACTTGCCTTGCTGAATCCTGGGGTAGACATATCAGAAGGCTGAAACAATAGCAGCATTGTTTGATGGAGTCTCTGGAAACAAGGAACTTTACACAAATTTGGAGGATGTCAGGAGTGCCTTGGGGTGGGGGAGGACAGGCGGGGTGGGGAAGGATGGGCGAATGAGAGAGGAGTTTCATTTCAAAGACTTCATTTGCTCCCAGTCCACTTCTGTATCAACAGGGATTCAGCAGGAGTATTAATACAGGAGAGAGTAGGTGACAGGACTACTGGCTCTGGAAGGGAGCAGTACTGTCACATCTCCAACTGCCGTTCCACATACCCCTCCCCACTGAACTCAATTTGTGTCGATGAAGTTCTCAGTTATTAAGATGTCAGTTCCTGTCTCAGATCAGGCTCTACATCACCTATTTATTAAAATAATTACAAAAAATATAAAAGAAACAGGAAAAAAAACCACAACAACAAAACATAAATAAACTTTGTAATTCTTCCCATGCTGTTCACTGCACTTAGTAGGAGTTCTCTACTGCAAGGCCACTTCATTATTCTTTTACAGATAGGTCCCTTACACATCTTCCATAATACCTGCAGGAAATATGAGAACAGTTAGTTTACTGGTGTACTGTGATCACTGTCATCTCATTGTCCTGATACCTTCCTATCAATCTTCATCCTTATTTTGAATTAATAAGTTCTTTACTGAGGATACTGTCTTTTTCCCCCTCTATTTGCGTGAACTCTTACACCGATAGATTTGACATTTAGATGTCATGCAGGAAAAAATAAACAAAGGAATTCACCTCACAGAGTTTAATTCATCTATTCTCTGCCTGCTTCACTCACTTTTTGAGATCTAGGTCCCCTTGAAGAAATAAAAATTGCAGAAGGCTCATATGGTAACAGCTTAGCTTTCATGAACAGAACCTGAAGGATGCATCAGTGTGGGAGGTTGCAGACTCAGATGAAAATCTCTTCTGTTTTTAACAGACTTTTTTTTCTGACCATAGAGGTAATGATGGGATAAAGCCTTTATCTCTTCCTTTCCTTATTTTTGCTATTGCCCCCCTCACAGTTGCTGACTGGTTAGCTAAACAAAAGAAAAGAAAAAAAAAAGGAATCCTGTTTTCTTTGGACTTCCAGCTGTGTTAGCATATTTGTTATTTAGATGTTCCCAGGTCTGGCATAGCACAATAGGATGGCTCCGCAGAGCTGTATGAGACTTGTCTTCCCTTATTAAGTGTCAGTTTATGGTTGAATGGCAGAGGAATTTATAAGCAGAGTTAGATATCCAGACCTGGAAAGGACTATAATGAAGGGTAGGAAGTGTTTCATATCTTTATCTATTAAGGGGTTACAGAAAACTCCTCATTGTGGTTTGGTTTCCATTTAATTTTCCCCTGAGGATCCCACTATTAGTTGTTAAGTAGCATACCCAGCATGCCATCAAGCTGAAGTAAGTGAATCCCAGTATCTGTCACCTATGCTAAGAAAAGAGCATGCTGAGGGAGACAGTTCTCTAGGCTTTCTTGACTCTTCCTCAGATCGGCAATTATATTTTTAGAAAGGCAGTGAGACTTGTGGTTAACAAACTTTGAGAAAAATTCTTTTCTCTGAAGCCTTTCATTAAGGGATGTTTTTATTCTCATGCTATAAAAAAAGGAAAGTGAGAGAATCTGGTTCCCATGGGAGAGAGAGTTTTTAACAGGCAGAATGGATTCCCCAAATTCCATTTGGTTCTACATTTAATATTGTCACTGATTCACTAAGTGATGCTGTACAATTTATTCTTTTATGTCTTAATTTCTGTATCCCTAGAGTGAGGCTGTGTTTCTGTAAGTACCAAAAGTAACTCACTAGAAGGATGCTAAGTGACAAGTAGTACTGCTACTTGTAGTGTAGCATGTATGACTAGGAGAACACTGATCTTATCTGATTATCATCTTAAAGCAGTAACCAATAAATAAAATATAACTTCTTAAGCCATAAAAAATTACTCTGTCATTCAAGGACTCTTGAACTATTCTCATGAGGTACTCCAAATGAACACTAAATTATGATGAATTTAGGGTAGTAAATCTACTTAATTTTAACAAGTAAAAGTAAGTGTATCGAATTATTCTGTGCCTAATCTGTAACTTTGGGATACTTTCCTCTTTTAAAATTGGCACTCTTTTACCAAAACCAGTAAAATATTCACCCCAATTTTCTTGACGTAGGATATTTATTTCATATAATTACTGTGGTGTTCACTTCTCTTCACTTAAGATACCTTGTGCTTGACAAATTTATGTTTGGTGCACTGTAAATTTTACTTTTTCTTTTTTATATTTATAGCATACTGTTGGGGGCTTTACCTCAATTCAGATCACAATCTGATGTTACAATATCCCTACAAAGAACTCAAAGAACTAGAATATGATGACTTAGTATATCAGTGGTGTAGAAGTTATAACAAAATGTGTAAACGTGTACACATTTTTGCTTTTTTAACTGAAAGGTGATGAAAGCTGCAGAAACTTCTTATTGTATCAGGTCAGATCTGTTGATTCCCTTTGTCTTAATGCAAAGCTGAACACTTTCTGAAATGTAAAATCTTACACATGATATGCTCAGATGTACTTTCAGATCAGCATTCAGAGTTGATATTCCAATCTCTGTGATCTACAGTAAATCTTTAAATGTTGTTTCAGGTTCACTAATGAACTAATTAATCTCTGAATTTGTATAATCAAACTAAATTCATTTAACTTTTTAAGGTTTTACTTCTTAGGTGTTCAAGGCCGGGTTGGACGGAGCCTTGGGTGGCATGGTTTAGTGGGAGTTGTTCCTGCCCATGGCAGGGGGATTGGAACTAGATGATCTTAAGGTCCTTTCCAACCCTAACTATTTTATGGTTCTATGATTCTATAATTTAATGAATAGGCTACTAGGCTAAAAATAAAGTGGTGGTAGTTCATTTTCCAACTCAGGCATATAGCCATCAGCAACAACAAGAAAATACTTAGTGTTTTTACTCTACATCCATTATCTGTAAAATTAGAAGAATACTTCTTTTTCTTTCATGGCTGTCATAAGAAATAAAATTCATTAATAGCTATGAGGCATTCAGATGCTGGGATGAAAACATATGGATGCACATACAGTAGTAAACTAAACAGTGCCAGAATATAGGTCTGACTATATATACAGGAGTACACAGGAATACAGGAGCTGACTCATCTACACCAACACTGAACCAATTGGCTCTTTTCTCAGCAGTTTTAGGGCACAGCTCAGAAGTTAGCAAAGACAGCGGTAGGGGGAACGAACCATTTCCAGTTATGAGGTTGTGTCTTGCCACTGTTTGAAATCTAGAGAGTTTAATAACACAGAGCTTGGCTTGGCTATCCCAAGGCAAACTGGCCACAAGGCAGAGAATGACACGGAGCCTGTTGATCCTGAGATGCACTATTTATTGTGTTCCAGTAGGATTTATTTGATTAACACATTTCCTAGTGATTTATATATCACAATATATGGTATATCACTGGTTTATGTGAGCAGATTTGAGGAAGGAAACAGTTTCCCATTCCATGACAATCAGCTTTTTAAAGCTCTCTGCTCTGCACCACGCAGAAAACAAAGGACTTCCCCGTTTTGCCTTTTTTTTTTAACTGAAGGACAGGGAACAAGATAGACACACTGGTTACCTCTGCTCCCCAAAATATGTTTGAGGGACCTTCTTAATACCATCGTCTGAATTCAGCGGACAATTTCCTGCTTACTTGATCAGCTCAAATTTGCACGATGCACTTTAATTGCACTAACTGTATCATATTCCAGCATTATAAATTCTACTTGGGACAGCATGGACTTACTCAATTGACTTGGACAGAGGAGTTCTTAACCTAAGATAAGAATTTAAGTTTTTATCATTTTTCTTAATTTTGATGCAGCCTTACCTGAGCACTGGACTTGCAACTTTGGGCACCCAAATGCAGCTACATACAGCTCCAGCTGAGCTGCAGATATCTGCCCTCAGGGCAGAGTTTGTATTTATATTTAATTTTTAATGTTGAATGATTTATGCCATTTATGCTGGCTCTGATTATGTTTGTGCTTAGCTTCATTTTCTAGGTTGCAATTCCCTTTTTGCTTATGTCTTATTTCCAGCACTAAAAACATCCGTAATAGAGCTCCCTTTAGCAAAATGTTCTGTTTCTGCACCAAACCTCTTCCCTCCCAGCTGTGTGTTTATGCTTGTTTTTGTGAAGTTTTTGTGAAAGTGTCTGGAAACCTCTGGAAGACAGGCATCATAGAATCATAGAATAGTTAGGGTTGGAAAGGACCATAAGATCATCTAGTTCCAACCCCCTGCCATGGGCAGGGACACCTCCCACTAAACCATGTCACCCAAGGCTCTGTCCAACCTGGGCTTGAACACTGCCAGCGATGGAGCATTCACAACTTCCCTGGGCAACCCATTGAGTTAAGTATTTTTGTTGCTATCTCATTACTAAACTCTTACCTCATGTCGATAATTATGTATTTCTGTTTTGTAATGTACATTTTCTGCTGTCCATCCTCTGCAGGACCCTTTTATTTAGTGCTTATTACACCCCATATTTATTATGGAACAGTCTCATTTCTACTAGTTTGCCTTGTTAGGTGTTTCCACCTTCATAAATTTTCCTCTTTCCTTCCATTTGCTAACTTCTTTATTTTCTTTCTCTTTAATGCTAAATTAACCTATGAATCTTTTCAGGATCAAACAAATGCCTTTCAATATCCTGTCTTTTGCTTAGATTAGCTTTTTTTACCAGAACTACTGAGGTTAATACACAAGTGGCCTCATTCCATAGATCACAGAATCACAGAGCTGCTGAGGTGGGAAGGGACCCTGTTCCTGCCTTTTGAACACAGTAAGTCAGGAACTAAATCAAACATGACAGGTGGGGTTGTTTTCCCCCTCTTTCCACCAGCTCACTCTCTTCCACTTGCACAATGAATCACAACTATGGGACTTAGCTACCTGGAAAAAAAATGTACTTCAA
Source organism: Amazona ochrocephala (assembly GCA_039720435.1). Classification (NCBI taxonomy): domain Eukaryota; kingdom Metazoa; phylum Chordata; class Aves; order Psittaciformes; family Psittacidae; genus Amazona; species Amazona ochrocephala. The sequence goes on from CM077878.1 coordinate 61,862,701, forward strand.
CCATGCCCATTCCCCAGGCCAGTTCCCAGTGAAGGAAGACACTGCCTGTGCCAGAATCAGCTTAAGGCAGAATACTTCTCTTCAGTGGCCTTTCCAGCTTAGTGAAGGGCTCAAATTTTGATGCATGAGAAGGTATGCTTTTGAAAAGAGACCAGACCTGGGAAGAGAACGAGGAACTACCTCTGAGACAGGTATTGCGTAATCTAGACTTAACTCGCTTCCAAAAATGTACTCTTATTTGTGAAAACAGATCCTCTAGATCAAGACCAAAAGATGTTGCTATCTTGCAAGAACGCAGCTATTTCCCTACTAACTACTGTGTATCTGATTCACTTTCAGAGGACTGTCAGTTTGTAGTCTTTTGTTGGTGTTACACTGGATTATGCAAGTTAAAAAATGGGTCAAGTACAAACCCTACATATATCAGCAAATATCTTCTGCTCTTTCCCAGAATGTCTTACCCTCTACTTGCTTTGTATCTCTTTACTGTTCCCAGCTGCAGAAAGTTCAGTTTTCATCTCTCTAATGAATGCTCTATCCCTTTACTTAATTCCGGGCTTTTTTGTGAGCTTTTCCCCTTTCTTCAGAAGAAAGCAAGCTTGATAGGTTTTTAATAATGATCAAATCATCTCCTCTAACTATAATGCATGTATAATTAACAATAGAAGCAAAAGGTTGAGTAAACCAAAGGTCACGGCAGTTGAAGCTGATTTCATTAGACAGTGTCGGCATGTTATTGTTCCCAATGCAGAAGTCTAGGTTTAAAGGCAGATAATGCATTCATAAAACTGGGCCACAGGAAATGATCGTTCTTCCATTACTTTTGGGTCACCTGCAACTATTACTTTAATTAGGGTCACAAGCAGCCACTGCTAATAAATAACCTGAAAATTATATATGAATGTGCTTTCATCAAAATAATTCACAATTAGATTCTTCCACACTAACTTACAGGGTAAAATTTCCCACTATGACTAATCAATCATATGTGTAGGGGTGGAAAAGTCTCTCCACTGATTCATGTCATTTCCATTTTAATCTCTTGGTAATAAAAAAGGAACAGGACACTCTCTTTTAATTTTGATAAATTAAAATAGAGCTAGGATTAGGAAAGGATACTCACTCTATCACATGAAAACAGGCTCTTAAAGAAACACAGAAAAAGAGCAGCTTTCAGCATCTTAGATGAAGTATGTGCTGCTGACATGATATGCTGGAGGGAAGGAATGCCATCCAGAGGGACCTTGACACGCTTGCGAGGTGGGCCAATGCCAACCTCATGAAGTTCAACCAAGCCAAGTGCAAGGTCTTACACCTGGGTCAGAGCAATCCCAGGCACAGCTACAGGTTGGGCGGAGAACAGATTCAGAGCAGCCCTGCGGAGAAGGACTTGGGGGTGTTGGTCGATGAAAAAATGAACATGAGCCGGCTTCAGTGTGCGCTCGCAGCCCAGAAAGCCAACCGTATCCTGGGTTGCATCAAAAGGAGCGTGACCAGCAGGTCGAGGGAGGTGCTCCTGCCCCTCTACTCTGCTCTCGTGAGACCTCACTTGGAGTATTGTGTGCAGTTCTGGTGTCCTCAACATAAAAAGGACATGGAGCTGTTGGAACAAGTCCAGAGGAGGGCCACGAGGATGACCAGGGGACTGGAGCACCTCCCCTATGAAGATAGGCTGAGAAAGTTGGGGCTGTTGAACCTGGAGAAGAGAAGGCTCTGTGGAGAGCTTGTAGCAGCCTTCCAGTATCTGAAAGGAGCCACTGGGGAAGGACTCTCCATTAGGAACTGTAGTGATAGGACAAGGGGTAAGGGGTTCAAACTTAAACAGGGGAAGTTTAGATTGGATATCAGGAAGAAATTCTTTATTGTAAAGGTGGTGAGGCACTGGAATGGGTTGCCCAGAGAAGTTGTGAATGCTCCATCCCTGGCAGTGTTCAAGGCCAAGTTGGACATAGCCTTGGGTGACATGGTCTAGGGTGAGCTATCCCTGCCCATGGCAGGGGGGGGTGGAATGAACTTGATGATCGTAAGGTCCTTTTCAACCCTAACTATTCTATGATTCTATGATTCTAAGTACAGATAAACTGCTTGGGGAAAAGGACAGGGTTTAAAGCTAGATGTTACGCACTTGGTACTTAAACACACATCCATCTATATAAATTGCAGTACTGGTGGACCAGAATAATTTCTTTGATACTTTCATTTCCTGTAGTGGAGTTCTTCTGGCAATGGATTTAGCTCTGCACTTTAGTAGCCTATATTACTAAGCCTAGTAACTTCAGAGTATCAATCAGATTATGACAGTGCTCTGTTCTCAAGAGACAAAAATGCCAGATACCTGCATGGTTTTTATAAACTCAGAGGTAGTCACCCAGCTTTCCAGCCACTGAGTACCAGCCCTGCGTCCCTTCTTCCCCCACATCCACCTGGCTCTGACATGGCGTCTTCTCTTCGATGGCTTCATTAACCAGCCAGGTATTGCTCACACTATTTCACCATTCAGCGATTGTCAGATTTTTGATGCTCCAGTTTCTCTGCCCAACTTTCATCAACAGTAATTCTGCCCTGATTGCACAGAGAATCTTTGCCTCCATCGCCATTCTGTAGCTGATTTGTTCACTTTATTTTGAGCCTCAGACATGTCTTTATATATGTTATTTATACTCTAGAATCTGTTGGAAAAAGTCCTGAGATCTTTCTGTTCCCACAGCAGGCTGATCCTCCACTTCCTAGATCAGTTTTCACTTTGGCCAAGGAACTCCTCTTTTTCTCTCTTCATTCTGTGTTTTTTATCTCTGGCTGTTAGCCGTTTTTGGTTTTTTTGCGCATGAGAAAGATTAAATAAGTAGAATTTGCTAAGATCTCCATTCCATGCATCCTTCCCCACTTACATTTTAGCTTGAACTCTTGCGTGCCTAGTTGTTTTCCAAATTAGTTGTGATAGCAAGTACAATGGGATTTAAACTATACTGACTTTATAGGAAGTCAGAAAACAACTCAGAATCTATTAAAACTCCATGTTTGTATTTCCTCTGTCTTATTTATTTATTTAAAAGAGTATGGGAAATATGAAGGAAGACATATGAAAGCAGTCTCCATTTGAATCAGCATCACTTTCAATCAGTTCACCTCACAATGTGGTTTACTTTCTGCAATTAATCTACATGTGAATTCTGATTGACTCGAACTGAAGTGGCAGAGGTAAACCAGGAGTAAACCAGAATCTTTCGAGGTAGTATTTTTGAGCACTTTAAGCCTTGCTTATCAATTCAGGTATCACTCTTAAAATTTGTGATAACAACAAAAGTGATGCTGAAAATTAATGCTTGGAAATTATTATTCTAGGTGTGCATTATTCTAGCTCAGTGGAGATGCAGAGAAGTTCCTTCTAAATCATGTTAACTTCACTACCTGTTTTTTTCAATATTCAACAGAATAGAGAGATGCTGACCTAAATGACTGTAATTAGTTCTTGTGATTGGAGTAACGGTAGATGAAGAAACAAGGTAAATGTATAAACAACTGTGGCTTACCACCCACAGACGCATGAGGCAGACACTTTCTCACTCTACGCCCCCAACTCCAAGTAATCATTTCCTTTCTTCACCAGTGTATACTTTAAAAATGTTCTGTAATTTTTTCCTACCAGCTAACAATTCAATTTTTTGAGACTGAAGCTCCCTGAGGAAACTAGTTCAAACTCCTTAAATCAAGCTGCTATAAAGAGCCAGCCAGTTCGAGCTGATGAAAACTGCATATAGTGTAATGCAATAAAACCCACAGACCAGTCTCAGTCATATAAAAATAAAATTTATCTTTAATGTTAACATTTTCTTACGGTTGTTATTCGTAAAGGCTATACATATTGATTCATAAAAAGCATTGAAATGTCAATGGTTAACCAAGTATATGTCGCTGAAGTCCTAAAAAAGTATCTGAACATGGATGTGGTCCTTTCAAAATAATTGTTTAAGTCTCTAGATCTTGTGCACTGATTCAGCTTCACCATAAACCCTTCCTCCTGCACCTGACTCTTTGCTGTGCTTTTGATGAGCACTAGATGAAAAGCTACGTATTAATTTGCCTTTCTAAAAAGAAGTGCCATAACCACCACACTGATAATTATTCTGTGGAGCAGTGCGCTCAAACCTTTCTGTTTGAACTGGACTGAACAGGAGTCAGAATCATGGGATCAGAAGTAGAATAAACACTTAAAAATTCAGCCACAAACTACCACTTTGGGTAATCAGCTGGACACAAGGACACCTGAGCCCTTATTCCTTCCCTACTAGCTTTTTTTCTTCAGTGACAGTATAATGTAAAATATAGAAGCAATTCAGACCAGCAACCACTCAATTATTAGTCTTTTTTTGGAGCTGGCTCTTACAAAAGGGGTCCTCATATTAGAGACCTTTCTTCCCCTCCTCCTACCTACCTCATTGTGCAGTGAAGAACCGAAGGCCATGTCTATACAGATAAATAAAACAGCACAGGGCTCATTTTCTGACCCTGTGACTAACTAGCCTGGTACATCTCACAATCATAGAAGGTTTTAAACCAGTTATCCCTGCAACCAGGCCAAAAGCTATCTGCATACCAGGGCTTGGCTTTGGTCTAATGCCAGTTGCCCAACCACAGCCTGACACTAATTGTTTTGGCATGGCCTGGTTGGCACAAAACCACTTCATTGACTGTGCACAACCAGTGTTCTGGCATCAGAGCACAGTTTGGATCTTCACAAGGCATGAGCAGTTCTATAGAAAAGGAAACAGAAAACAAGACCCTTACCACGGTCCTTCTATAGCACATCTTGTATCAGTTTTGCTGTGAGCATGCAGGAAACACACAGCTTTGCAACTGCAGTAATTTTCCTTTGATTAACAGTAGACTTGATGTTTTTTTAAAAAATAAATTACAAGGGAGTTAAATGGAATATATGGTAGTCATGTGATTAATCACCAGGCTTGAGCCCATGAGGATATATACCTGGTATACAACTTCCAAAGCTAAAGGAGCAATCTTAGTGCAGTCTTACTTCATTACTGCTCCTAAGACCACTGGTGGAACATGAACCTGCAGGAAAAGGTCCACAGTGAGTCCGCAGCGGTAAGGCGCTGCTCTACTGGGGAAAGGGAGCCAGGAGCCATGGGTGATGCAGGGACCTCACTGACAAGGGTGCAGAGCAGGTCTGTTAGTGGCAGCCAGGAGTCCAAGTAGCCAGATGATGAAACAGGTCCAAGGTCAAGCCTGTTACCTCTCAGGCTGCAGATCAACAGGCATGGCTGTGGCTGCAGCACGGCTGCAATAGAGCTTTAGCTGGGAACAAGGGTGAGAGCCTCAGCTTGAAAACAGCTCATGAGTAAAGGAGCAGCAGGCCCTCACTGAGGTTTTGTCATGGTTTAAGCCTCTCAGCCATGCAGTTTGCGCACTCATCCCCCCCTCTTTCTTCCCCCTGCTCCCAGAGGGATGGGAAGGAGAATCCAAAGAATGCAACTCCCACAGGTTGAGAGAAGAACAGTCCAGTAACTACGGTATAACACAAATCACTACTGCTACCACCAATAATAAGAATGACAAGGCAAATACAAGGAAAGAGAATACAACTGCTCACCACCCAATACCAAGCCCGACCCCACAGCGAATGCCCCCTGCTTCCAGGTCTCTGCTCTCTGTTTTACCTCCTGGACATGACGTGCTGTGGTATGGAATAACCTCTTTGGTCAGTTTGGGTCAGGTGTCCTGTCTCTGCCTCCTCCCGGCTTCCCCTCCCTCCCTGGCAGAGCATGAGACTCAGAAAGTCCTTGGTCAGCCTAAACATTCTAAGCAGTAACTGAAAACACTGGTGTTATCAGCGCTGTTCCCAGGCCGCAAGTCAAAAACACAGCGCTGCACCAGATACCAAGAAGGAGAAAAATGACTGCTACTGCTGAACCCATGACAGGTTTCTTCTAGCATTTTCTTTCAAGGCTACCAACTTTACTATCTTTACGCTGGCCCTGAGCCCCAGGCAGCCACACACCTAGAAAGGGGGTGCACACAGGGCCCCCCCACACCAGCTGTGTGCCATTTCCATTCTCAAGATTTTTTCATGTTTCTGTCCTGCCTTCGTCTACCACAGTTCCTTACCAAATCTATCTCAACACTTTTGTAACCCCCATTTTGCAGAGAAGCATTAAAATACTATTTTTCTTTCTCCACTGCATTCCCACACCCTTTTTCTCTTCCTTCTTTTAGTGCATCCTATTCGCCCACTAACTTCCCACACTCCCTTCATGGTAGTCAGTCTCCCCCACGCGTACTCCCAGTCCCTGCCCCTCACAACTAATAGGAGAGATGCTGTTACTTCCCACAGACACACATGACAGCTCTTTCAGCCAACAGTAACCCTGGTCTTCATCAACTCATACTTCACATATTGCGGATTACGCTATGCTGGCAAATAAACATGCTGCTATGAGGTGAAATGCTCTTGGGCAGTGAGCCTCTGTCTCCACTCCCATTTCTAGACTTAGCTTTTTGTCCCTTGAACAGTCCTAGTCTCAGGAGACTCTTTCTCTTACTCTGCTTTTTTTCTCCCATCCTGGTCTTGCATTTGTCTTTTTTAACATTTGACTCAGACAGCTTCTTCCTTCAACCTTCCAGGGTGCTAGCAGTAGGGTCACTAAAAGGACAAGAGAGAGAAATTCCTTGCTCTTGTTCCCAAAACAAGAACCTGTTTGGGAAAAGGATCAGCTAAAAGCATTCATGGAAAGTTTTCTCAGAGATTCTGTAGCCCAGGCAAGGAGGGGGAGTACGTATGTGAACTATCCAGCCGCTGTAGAAGACCTGGCGCACACAGGCTGCTCAGCATTCAGTGTTAGAAATGAGTTGGGTGTTTGTTTGACCAGGGCTTTGTAGATTTTAGCTTTTGAGAAAGCCTCTTAGTGTGTGCAAACTGCAGTGTGGTGAGGGCTGTAGCTCAGCCAGATCTGGACAGAGCACCCACACAAACAAAAAAAGGCATTTTCCTGCCATTACACCAGATCTGGAGTGCCTGCTCTACATGTCAGGACCTATCATTTTGAAGAAAATGATATCTTAACACGGACCAAATATATACATATGTATATATATTTATCTGGGAAAAAATGTAAACAGCCTATAGCAGAAGGTATGAAAAATTTTGTATCAAAGAGCTAGCTTGCCAAAGATACAAGCAACTGGAAAGCTGTTATATAATGGGAAATTTTTAGACAATTTTAGTAATAGCCGACACAAACACACCCACTTATAACAAAAAACGGTTCATAGAAATATTGCAGATAAACCTATACACAATCTCCAGGAAGTGCCTACTCAGACCCTGATTTAGCAGGCATAAAGCAAGACTATGGGCTGCAACTGGGAGATGATACCATCAGGAAAGAAAACATAGGATGGTTGAAACAAACACCAAGAGAATAAATGCAGAAGGATGGGAAACCTGAGGCAGCACAAAGCTGTAGGACTAGAAGATTCTCTCTGTGTGATGAGTAAATGTAGTCTCTGCTCTGAGTAGTAGTCGGGTAGAATAGGAACAACCATTCTAGGTCTAACACTAGCTTCCAACACCCCAGAATGTGCTGGAGAAGCTGTTACCCAGAACATCAGCAATTCCCCCCCCGACAATCAACATCTCAGCTCCTTTTCAAATGTTCAACGAATATTTCCCACAGTTGGAGACACCATTATGGAATGGAAAAAAACTGTGTTTACTGTTTTTCTCTTTACTAACATGAAAAAACTTCAGTAGACCTCACTAGAAAAATAGTATATTTATTGATTTTTTGATATACAACCATGAACTACTCCAGAAATTATTTTTGCTAGCAGCACAACACAGACTAAACTGTTTTGTTTTGCTTTGGGTGGAACATACAGTGCAAAAAGCTAAAAGTGCTTTTTTCAGCACTAATTTGTTTTGCAAAATATCTTCAGTGCCTTTTCTTTTTCACAAGGGATGGCAGGTCATTTTAACAGGTCACCCAGGGAAAAAGTCTCGGACCTCATGAAAATGCCTAGAACTGCTTAATCTGCATAGGAAGAAACAAATATTTCACCAAGCTCTCAGGGGAAACCCTACAAACAAACCCAGTGAAAAAGACCCCAAGAAATGGAAAGTAATAGAAAAGAACGTGCCATGTTTTCATAGCCTTTCAAATTTTGCACGTCAGCTATTTATTCAAAGAGTTCAATTCTGCTTATGTTCCACATATAACTTGTTTTATAAACTTGCTATAAAATTAATTATGCCATACGCTGAGGGTACAAAAACCAAGCAGGTGGGTAGGTTTCTTCTTCTGCAAAAATATCTCAGCACAAACGCCAGGGAGCAGGAAGGAATTCTTCCTCATCTATTACAAAAAAACAGAAAATTAAGTGAGAAATCGAGTTCTGACTGGTTTTGTTTTTTGTTTTTCAGAAAAGATCAGATTTTACAACATATAGCTACAGCTGTTTTAGGGTAATCTAGCTATATATTGAGCTACATTTACTTATATTTATACACACTAGATTTTAGGTAACAGAGTTAAATATTAGGAGCACTAGCAAAATGCAGCTACTTAAAGCTCATCTGGAAAACATGAACGAAGTAACTTTCTAGGGCTGCACCTAGATAAGTCTGTCCTGGTTTTGGCTGGGATAAAGTTGTTTTTCTTCCTATTAGCTGCTGTGTTTTGGCTTTAGTCTGAGAACAAGTTTGATAATGTCGGTGTTTTAGCTGCTGCTAAGTAATGTTTTCTCTGATCAAGGACTTTTCAGTTTCTGATGCTCTGTCAGTGAGGAAGGTTACAAGAAGCTGGGAGGGAGCAGAGACAGGACACCTGACCCAAACTAGCCGAAGGGGTATTCCATACCTCAGCACATCATGCCTAGAATATAAACTGTGGGGAGTTGGGCAGGAGGGGCTAATCACTGCTCAAGGGCATGATAGGTATCAGAGAGAAGCGGTGAGCAATGGTATTGTGTTTCACTTGTTTTATCCCTTCCTCCCTATTTCTTCTTCTTATTATTGTATTTTACTTTTTATTGAAATTGTTAAACTGATCTTATTTCAACCGATGGATTTTTACATTTTCTCTGATTTTCCATCCCATCCCACTTGAGGGAGGAGGCGTGGGAGTCAGCAAGCTGCAGCATGGTACCTAGCTGCCAGCTGGGCTTAAACCACAACAGTCCACAAAGTCTAAGTGGATCAGCATCATTTGGTGACTCCCTGCACAAGACTCAATCCTGAGCCTTGAAAATATTTCTCTGTGCAATGCAAAACCTTTCTCACCTGCGTAACTCACAGTATCTGAAGGCTTGAGGCCTCCAGAGACAAAGCTTCTTTAATCTCAGGCTGAGATCACAGAGCAGAACTCTGTAAAGTTTTTTTTGTGTGCGTGAAAAAGAAGCCAAAGAGCAATGCACAGTACTTTAGCACTAAATGGGCCCTTAACTGCCCACAAAAAGTGCTGATAAATTCTTGAAAGTCTTACAGAAGCCTCAAAAATTACATCCAGGAATGCCCAAGTATGGGAAGTTGTGATCAAGGCTAGCATACTAATACCTACTGATAGAAACCTACATGAACTGGGCTTACTACAGAGCAGGCAATAAGCAACTCAAAAAGATGCCCTCTGCACATGCCCCATTTTTATCTCTGTCTCTTAATACAATACAATTGCATTCAGTATCTACCTCTTTGCTCCCAAACACCTTTTAAACCCTTTCTACAATTTCAGCCAAATTCAACATGAAGATGCTAAGTACCATGGAAATCAGAGGTCAGATAAAAGAGACTGCTAACCTGTGTCCACTGGACAAGGAGGAAAGATGGTATGACTTCACCAGTTACCCACTGCTTGACTTACCACTTGGCTAATCCTTACCGCAAGTGCCTGGTGAGCCTGCCAACATACACACCGCTGGGAACCATCTCCATTTCAGAGGTGCTTGTGGGAACTGTGAAGTGCTGGAGCCTATGTAGAGGGGATGGGTTGAAAAAAGATATTGAACACTAATCCATAGGTAACCAAGCTTAGTTAACATTGTTGTTTCAAGAACAATGTCCTACACACACTTGGATGAAACCTGCCCAAGGCGGTACATAAACTACCAGTGGGGATAAAACAGAACCTGCTAGAAAAACAAAAAATTGGGATTAATGAAGCCTCACATGCTGGGAAAGGAACACAATCATGGTTCAAGACAATTGGAAAGTGACAAGCTCCAAACAAGCCAGTTGTACAACAGACACCAGCTTTGCTGATGCAGATAGCACATCGCGAGACCTAAGACGCACCACCAGCAGGTCACGGCTGCAGCAGGTGGTGTTCAGCTGGATGAGATCCTCCACAGAAGAGCAAAGCACTATGTGCCCGTGGCATTTTGGGCGCACGCAGCAGCGCAAGTGGACCTGACTGTCGAGGCCAGCCCTTGTTGTGGTGGGACCAGATGCTGCCATGGGCGCAAATGGCCTCCACCACGCTCGCCGGCCGTGAGACAAAGAGATGCCTCTATGCCCTGTGGAGGGAAGTTGGCTGGAGGCGGCGAGCGGGACAGCTCGCTCCGGCGCGGCGCGAGCTGGTGGGAGCGGTCCGGGTGGAAGGCCGCGCCGCTGGGGGGCGCTGCCAGGGCAGCGCGCGGGCGGCTCCCGGGGGGCGCGGGTTGTGCCGCCCCGCCCGCCGGCTCGCGCTGCCCTCGAGCGCCCCCGCGCGCAGCCGCCGGGCTCCCTCCTGCCCGCCCGCCGGCGGGGAGGGCGGCAGGCAGCGGGCAGGTGCGCGGCGGCTGCAGCGTGAGGCAGCGCCGGGCCCGTGTCTGCCCGCCACAGCCGCCGCCCCTCCTCGCTGGATGCAGCCGCCTTCCCGGCGTGAGCACCGGTTCCCTCCTGGCGCTGCAGCTCGCTTTCTCCTGCTCCTCCTCCGTTCCGTCCTCCCAGCGGCTCGGGAAGGCAGAGCCCCCGGGGGTGCCCGTCGGTGGGTGCGCGCCCCCAGCCCCTGCGCTCGCCTCCCCACCGCGGCAGCCGCAGCCCCGCTTAGCCCGGCCACCATGGCGTGCGGGAGGTAAGCGAGTTCCATTCACCTCTCCTCCGCGGGTCTCGCCCTCCCGCTGGCGCCGCACCTGCCTGGGCGCCCGCGGGTTCGCCTCCCGCCGGTCCTGGGCGGCTGCAGGTGAGGGGGATAGTGGGGACCAGGTGTGTTCTCCCGGTGCCGGAGGAAAAGTTGCTGCCGACGTTGGCGAAACGACTCCGCATTGTTGTGTTTGGGCGCGGGTGTTACCCTGCGGGCGGCGGCGTGGCGGGTGTACTTCCGGGTTCGCACCTTTTTTCCCGTCGCCGCAGTTGCTCCGCGCCCCCTCCTCTGCCCTCGAGCAGAGCCGGAGCCCTAACCGCTGGAGCTGGCGGCTTGGCTGTCAGCGCCTGAGCCGCCGCTCCCCCTCCAGGACAGGGGATGGGGAGTGCGGGGCCGCGCCGCACGTCAAACGCGAACAATAACAGTCGTAGTAAAGGAAGGGTGAGGGGACGGAGCCCCCCCGCCGCCGAGCGGGGAGCGAGAAGTAACGCCCCGCCGACACCCGCCTGCGTCGCGGCGGCGGCCGGGGCCGAGGTAACGGCCGGGCAGCGGCCGCGGGGACGGTGCAGCAGCCCGACGCCAGGGGGCGGCCGGAATCCGGCCGCCGGATGGCGGTAACCGGCCGGCGGGGCGGGCGGGGACCGGCGCTGAGCGCCCGTGGCTTTCTAGGCGCAGCGGAAGGAGAGGCCGGGGAGGAGAGTGGACGGACGGCGGAATGGAACCCCCGGGTGGTGCGTCCGCCGTGAGGCGGCCGGGGAGCGGAGGATGGGGCCGCAGCGGTGCGCCCCAAAGGTCGTGGGGCTTGACTGCCTTGTGGTAACTACCACCGGGGCGGGCATCGCTACCGGGTGTCACGCGGGGCGCCGTAAGCGTGGTGCGGGGGGTTTTAACGTGAGCGGTGCCGGGGCCGCCATTTTGAATGGCTCCCTGCCGCGCCGTAGGGAGTGCGGGGTCGCAGCCGGCCGCTGGTGGCGGCCGCCCCGCGGAGCTGCGGGGACAGGGCCAGGGCGGTGCGGGGAGTGCCTCCCGCCGCCGGACGGGATTTCTGGGTAACGGTCACATGTAGCCTCACGGTTGGCCCTGAGGTGGAGTTGCCGATGCCGACGGGTCGCAGTGCGAGGGAGAGCAAATAAAGTTCAGAAGTGCCTCCAAACGCCTCTTTTCTCCTTGTCTGTTTTCACGCTCTGGGGGAGAGGCGGCAGCGGGGTCGGTTTGGCCAGTGGGCGTTGTTGGGGGGGATGGGGAGGGGGTGGCCGGGCGGGCTGCTCGCGGCGCGGCGGGAGGCGGAGCGGCACCTCGGCGGCTGCTCCGCCGGCCCTGCGCTGCCGCTGGTCCCGCACCGCTGCTGCCGGTGCCTTGGCGAGCGGTCCGGAGCTGAACGGCGGCCGCTGCACCCGGCTGCCGAGGTTGGGCTGCAGTAAATCGTGCACTGGGGCAGACGAACAGCTGGTAAAATAGTAAATTAAACTGAAAATAACCGAACAGCGGCAGTGCGTGGAATCATTTTGCCCAAGCTATTAAAAAATGCAAACCCGGAATATCCGAATCTGCGAACTCCAAGGTTAATTTTAAATATCTCTTGGCTTTACCACCGTGGAACTAGCCATTTTAATATGATAATTTGATTAATTTACTTTTTTCCCTTTTACCAGTTATTACTTGTTAGTGGTTGTGAGTAAATAATGCGTGATGTTTTTATAGTCATGGGATGAAATAGTAGTGTGCAGTCTGCTGCCAGTGTGTTTACACACTTCACGCTTTTCCCTTACATAACCGATGTTGCTGCTGTTTTTAAATAGGCCATACACAGGGCTGTTACCTCCACCCCATCTAATAGCCTGGTTTGGAATGTCACATCTTGCATGGAAGCACTATTAATTATTGAAAGTATGGAGAAATGTCCTGTCACAAGTCATCAGATACTAAAGAAATAATCATAGTTAAATTTGGGTCTGTTTCATTTAAATATAGCTATGTATAGTTTTAGTGGTATCTGTATGTAATATTGTACTAAAATGCAGGAATGCTTGTTTGATCTTAGATTGATACCTGTATACTTTATTTTACAAAACTAATTTATTTTTTAAACCATGCTAAAAAAAAAAACATGAAAGCTTCACAGGATACAGCACTGACAAGTTTGTTTGGAAAACTATTTCTAAGATATGTAACTAAGCCATGGTTCTTTAAAGAATGATGTGGGTTCCCCCCCCCCTTGGTATAGAGTAGAAAGAATCAATATTGAATTAAATTATTACCTTCATTATTAATACACCAGGAAGCCAAGTTTCCTTTGCTGTAGTGAAACAAATCATGTATGTAGTGGAAAAAGTAGTTATTACAGCTGATATTTGTCCTGTGTAGTAGTTACAGAAATGCAGCTGTAGTAAAAACTGCTGGTGTGTGTATGACAAATAGCTGTCTTCTGTTTTTATAATACATTCTATAGAGGGCATGTGATGCCATCTCAGTTTTCAAAAAACATTTAAAAAAATAAATTAAAAATATATTAGTTGTCATGTATTTATAAAATCAGAAGAGGAAAAATGGTGATAAATAAATGAAGGCAGTGACCTTAGACCCTGTCCCTTCTAGGCCTGAACAGCTATTACCCCGGCCGCTGCTAGGATGCAGTGGCAGGTCACCAGCAGGGCTTCAGGTAGCAACCCCAAGCACAGAAGCGGGTCGTAAAGACCAAGCAGATATTTCTGCCTCCTCTTTTAGTTCTTTTTCCCTTAACTCGCCGGTAGTGTTTCGTTAGAACCGCAGCTGAAGCCCGAGGTGCGGAGCGCGCCCTCGAGCACACGGGCGAGGTTCCGAGCCGGGTGCCGGGGCGAGAGGTGGTTTCCGGAGGAACCACGTTTCCCTCCGCCAGCACCCTGACTCCTTTCCCGGGCCGTCGCGAGGCGGCGGCGGGTCCCGGGCCGCGGCCGCTATGGGCGGTGGACGGGGGGTGCCGCGCCTCTGCTGCGCCGCTGGCCTGGGTGCTGAATCCCGCGGCCATCTTGGTGCCGGCGGGAGCCTGCGGCCCGGAGGTCCGGCCGGTCTGGAGCACGGCTGCGGGGTGCACTTGCGTTCTGTGCTCCGCTCGGGTGTGCTCGCGTCCTGCACGAGGGGTCACGGAGGGAAGTGGTGTCGCCAGAAGCCTTTGTGGAACCCGCGATACCGCTCCGGTATTGAACGCCGGTAGTAAAACCAATGGCAGAAATACTGCAGTGTGCTCTTCTGCAGAAAGGGACCCTGACAGGAGAACAGGGGGTTTTGTACACAACCTGTGAAGCGTAATGTTACCCATGTAAAATGGAAGTGCCGCCAAAACCAACAACTAGACAGGCACTTACTATTTGCTGGTTTTAACCACAGGTTTAGTACATGAAAGGGCATTCTGAAAACTAATATCAAAACAGCATGTCATCCGTGAGAGCAAATTAACCGTTCCTAGTAAAGGGACTGCTCAACAAAAAACAGTTACCCATGAGCAGCAGCACCAGCACAGGCACCAGCTTTTTTCCCTTTCTTCCTCTCTCTAGGAAAAGACAGTAAATTTGGAAAGACGTGCACTCTAGGAAATTTTTTCTCTCTAAATACACATCAGTGTGCTTCAGCATCTCTAGTACATTTAAAACAAAAAAAAACACGGCCTTTTTTTTCACCACAGAGACAAGTGTTCATTTTCTGTAATTGCACCCTGGGTGTTGCAAATGCAGTTGCACAATAAAAAGGAAATATGCCACTCTGGATAGGTGCATAGAGGCTAAAAAAAGACAAAAACAGCTTGGGGTGTTTCACATGGGAGGGTAACAATTCAAAAAATATACAGAGATTTTAACATTCTGCTTCTAAAAATAGAATAAATTGATATGCAGGGTCTTCAAATTAAAGGTCAGAGGTGACAAACTGGGACAAAGGTCACGCAGCTCATTTTCAAGCAATCAGTTTCTAGTTTTTTCATGGTTGAACAAAAGCTTAATTATAGAGAAAAGCAAGGACTGTAATATTTAACTAGTCAACAGTAACGGAAATAGAGGTAGTTTTACACAATTCCCTCTTTTCTTGAATGTGGATGTATTGTGAAATTATTTGTGCTACTGATAGGTCTGTCTAAATTTGTTTAAGTACATTTTTAAATTCAACATCTAATAATCTACACTCTGTATTTAGTATTTGTACTTGAGAACTAAGAGAGTGTGTAGCCATCTTCTGCTTTTTCAGTGATCTTGGGAAAAAAAAAAGGGGGGGGTGTCTTTCATGATGAGCTACACTATGATTTCACAAAAAGTTAAATTGCAGGTCCATGCAGTTTGGCATTCATGCACATACTTACTATTTCTAACAAAGTACTTTGCTTCCCCAAAATCCTACTTCCAGTCTGCAGCATTGTGTGTGTCCCTGTGCAGCAATTACACAGACCTGAAAGCTGACTCTTTCACGAGTGTGTGTATGGGATTATCATTTTATTATGTGCAGTGTAGTCTTCTTTCACTAATTTAGATTCAGGGTTCTTAACATTTTGAAGAGATTGTTTCAATCTTTATATTAATATCACATTTACATTAACCCATGTTGTCATAAATATTCTGAAGGTATTTAACAGATATTCTGTAGCTAACATTTGATACATATTTAGACTACACACAGTATTAGGTTAATGCCCCCAAATTATACTGTTGAGATTTGTGTGCTCACTAGTATTTTTGTATTGCACAGTAGGGTTTGCTTTTCTTTCAGACACTGTCTCTTGTACCTACTTCAAATACTGATGTGTGCACTGATTTTAAAAATATTTTAATTTTTAAGAGATTGTGAAATTTTGGTTATATATGACTGGTGTTCCTGTGTATTTTTTTCTGTTTGAATAATGACATATCTTCACTAAAGTTTATATATATAAAAAAAAGACCATTGCATCACTTTATTTGATCAGTTGTTTTAAGTAGCGACATAGTCAGAAGGTATAACATACAGGACTGCTGTCCACTCCTGTTAAAATGAGAAAAATGTCATGCCTCCTGTACTGTTCAGGAAAAGTGAATATGGATGTTTAATGCATATTTAATTGGTGTTATATGAGTCTTTTGAAGACACTCTGTTGTTTTAATTTTATAACCTTTGTTTTGATTGTTTTAATCCACAATATCCATAGCAGTATTTGGTGAGCATGTTACAAAATACAAATGATTAAAAAAACCCCATCTTTATTAACACTCACAAGTAATAAGTCAGTGATTTTAAAAAAAAGACCCAAGCCAAGAAAGAACATTCTGTGTTTTGTAGGTAAATGGCATGTACAAATAAAACAAAAATTCTATGCAAAGAGAAAGTTATGTGAAAGATGTGTAAATTCCATGAAAACAAGTATTAGCTTAATGTAAAGAGGAAAGAGGTCTGAGCAAACCATACTACAGTTGTTATAAAACCAAAAATCTATAGAACATGTATGTATTTTTAATAAAACTTGCTGCAGTGCCATCATTTTTGACAGGATGATGTTAAAGTCTTAATTGGTTAGAGTATTTTTGTAAACAAAAGTTGTACATTACACATTTGTTTACAGAACAGATTTAATCTTGGTTTAATAATGGTTTTGCATTGAGGAAAAAGCATGTACAATTCTGGATTAAAAACAGAACATCTCTACATTGAATGTAAACAATACACATACAATTTAGTGTAATCAGGAAGAATGAGAAAAATTTCAGTTTTCTTTAAACTAAAAACTTTAATGCTGAATTCGCCTTTTTGCCATAATGACTCTTTTAATTTGGCCTTGAACATGTATCTTTTCAGGGCTTCATTTGGCATTGTTTTGTTTGCAGATAGTTCTCAAGTGGGGAAATAAAATCTTACTCTATAGTTTCTCACAGAAATAACTAAAATCAGTGATCAAGCTCTGAAAAATATGCTGATCTACCTATGATTTAAGAATTGTGGCTTTTAAAGGTTTTTTCTTTACAAAATACTGATACCAATTAATTTAAAAAATACAAAGAAAAAATGCCTGAAAACAAATGTAATAAGATCACAAGGTAGTTTTCTCATTGTTTCATTTCCTGCATGGCAAATCAGTGTGTGGAATTTCAGTGTACCCATGCCAACAGTAAACTGGGAACAAAATACTTTAAATACTAAAGAAGCAGCAAAAACAGTAGTAGTAGAGGGTGGTGTGTTTTATTTTGAAATTGTGTATTTAAAAAATTTAATATTTGAATCTTACAAAATACTGTTTAAAACATACTTATTTTACACTGCTTTTTATTAAATCATTATCATAGTTGCTTAATATATGTACATTCAAATGCAGACTATGTGAAATTGCAGGTTATACTAAAGTAAGTGCACTAAATATGAGAATTGTGTATACCTAATTTCAGCCCTTAAAACGAAAATAATTTTGTTCACCATGTTCCTTAAGTACATATTATTGAAGTTTGAATAGTTTTAAATGCTAAAATAATTGTAAATATTAATGTAATAATAACATTTCACTTTTAAAGAGAAACTTTGATCCAATTTAAATAGCTGGCAGGCTTTCATTGGCTCTGATTTTGATAACATGGGGCTTATTATTGCTTTTCATCTCCCAAAAGAATCATATTCGTAACAACAGTGGAAGTACATTTTAGCTTTGTCTGTTCCTGTTCTCACTGTAGTCAAATGATGGTCTCACATGCTGTTGGAAGGTGCATAACAGGATGTTTGATACTCAAGAATGTGTACTTTATTTCTGAAAAACTAGGTTTTGCTTAGCCCCTTTTTGGATCTGAGAAAAGCATATGTGGACTATTGCCCAGCTATTTTATTTACTTCAAACTAATTACCTTCTTCAGATGAATGACAAAATTGCGTGAAATTTATAAAGAAAGATTGAATTTTGATTTCCTATTTCTTCAGTTAATTTTCTTGAATCAGTATTTTTTAAATGTTTTGGCATCTCGCATGCACATGCTTTTATCTTCACTTGATAGAAAAATATTTTCATGGTGTAAGAAGAAAGGTATAGAAGAAAAGTAAAAAAAAAAAATTATCGATACAGTAAGAATAGCATCGTAAAAGCTTTCCATTCCTGCCCCCACTCCCACCCTGGGATTATAGAAGGGCATTGACACCTGAGTGCACAATTTCAGGAAATTTTAATTTTCCTTCTTTATTCATTTCAAACTAACTATATTTTACTGAATGAAACGAAAAGGAAAAAAAGAATCAAAACAATGAAAACATCTCAGAAGGAAATCCATTATTTACAATTGTACAAAATACTGTGTGCATAGTGCTTCTACCAGCAGTCAAGAACTGTAAACGAGAAAAAGCATTAGCTAGTTTTTACTCACTGTTTCAAAAGATAGATGGCAAAGTTTGTTAATTACAAAATGCATTTTCTCAGTTAATATATCTGACCACTGTGTGTGTATAAATTTAAAAAGCCGATGTTTTATGCGTGGGTTCTGTACACAGAGTTTTGAAGTTTTGTATGTACTTGTCAACATTCATCTGTTTATGTCTTCACTACTGATAAGCAGAAGAGTTCATTTAACATCAGAATGTTCTTCCCAATTCCCTTGCATCACTGTGATACCTGCTTGTTATAAAATAAATAGTTCATCGGCACTCTGATTGTATTTAGTATCCAGCATTCTTTCAAAAAATACTGCTGGCTTTATTCTGTGGAACCAATCAGTCGCTGGCTGCCACTGAGAGTGAAAGAAACAGGTTTAATTTTTCAGGGTTTTTTTGGAGTAAAGCATATGTCTTATTTAAATGGGGTAACTATGAATGTCTGCTTTACATTCATCCAAGCAAATTATGTTTCTGAATCTTTTTGGCAGCAAACTTGCTCAAGTGAATGAATTCAAAACAATGCTTATCAAAGAGAATTATTTTCTTTTTAAATTGGTATTTTTATTTTCCACTGAAAAATAAGTTGTCAGAAATAACCTATATAAGGTGTTAAGTGAATTACAGAATGTGCTACCTATAAGGAAAGGTAGATTACTTTTGTTGGGTGTCTGTTGGTGGGTCTTTACTGATACTACTCTTTTCATTGTATTTCCTATCCTGCAGTAATTCCATGTGGTGTTCTGTTGCGTTATTTTTGTGTTTACTGTTACAGTAGCTTTCCATATGCCACGAATACGTAGTTAAAACAACGATTGCTTTGAAAGCAAGTACCTTTTTGTGTAAAAACCTCCTACTCTCTAGTACATAATTCCTAAAGAGTATTTATTTGGATTTTTTTTTTTTCAGTTCAAGTGAATTCCAAGATAGTTTCAGAACTTAAACACCAAAAAATACTTTTCTGTTTTGTACAGCATAAGGAGACATAGGAGGGTTCGACATGAGCTATTTCAGATCCTAAACCTGCTTCCATTTAAGTCAGGGACTGTTTACTTTACAGCTTTTGGTAGGATGCAGTAAAATACAAGCCAATTAGTTTCTCATTTAAACTATTTGAATTGGAATGTTCTTCTGACATCCCCTGTGCCAAGTTTTGTGTATTGTATCGGGAAGCTGTTCATAATAACAGCTTTATAAAAAAATGACATCCCTTTTCTACTTAATAATCTGATATGCTTATTTGTCACTCTCAAATATGTAATACTTACAAACATGTTACACAGTGCGATACTGGAAACTATTAACTTGAGCTTGTGCTGTTTCTGATACAATTTTTAAGAACCAAAATTTTCCCCTATGAGTCCTGAACTTGCTCCCCAAATGCTTATTTTTAATCCCTTCATAAACTAAAGCAGACTACATGCCAAAGCCAAGAACGTATCCTTTACTCTATGCTTGCATATTTCATTGTGTTGCATAAATAATGCAAGAAAATCTGAAAGACACAAAAGGCACATAGCTACAGGTTGGCAGAACAAAGCAGCAGACACAAGAGAATGAGCTTCTTACCCAGAGGTGTAAAAGCAAAGCTAAGTTTAATATAAGGCAAAAAAGCCCACACAATTCTAGTGGAAAACTTAAGTTATTACAGAAGAAGAACTGGCAAGAAGAACTTGCCAGTGTTGTTGCACTGAAAAGAAAGATTGTACCGTCCCCTTTTCCTATTCCTGGTGTTAGAAAGGATTCAGAATAACCGGCTGTAGGAGAAAAGAAGTTAAGAGAAATTCAGTTCTAATTTGTCTGTGGTGATTCTTCTGGCTTCGTTCACTCCTGGTAGAATATTCTGTTTTTTTAGTAAGAGAGGAGAATAACTGTCAGGATGTGCTCTTAAATTTGAAAAACTCATCTCAGTTTTCTTTAAAAGAGACTTTGATTTATATCTCAACAGGAGAATCATGCAATTCCTTGTTGATTTTGTGTGGGTTTTAATTGAAGTAGATTATTCAAAAGACAGTAGAGGGTGACAAGAGGAGAGGCTTGTAGCAGGTGAGTTTGTGCATGCTCCTATCTATTTATCTCACTGATTAACAGACTGGACAGCCTAAGCAACAAGTTTGCTGCAAAACCAAGGTCTTTTTCTTCATGCTTCCTACCATCTGTGTCACTCATTTTGTGTGTGATATTCTTAGTGGCATTATACAAAATTAGCCAGGTCTTGCTCAAGTAGATCAAAAGTACACCTTTCATGTAGCTTTGATCAAGTCACACATCTGTATTTTCATGACTAGTTTTATTCAGTTTGAGTCTTAGAATTTAGTATTATTACATATTATGCTCTGCAGTTTTATAACTGATATAATTTAAAGCATTTCTCTAGTGATATAATAAATTAGCATTGAGTTACATGGAAGAGTCCTGAAGAAACATTTGGGTTTGTTTTTTAATTGCATACAAGGTATGACTGTTTATTTTGTACAATTTAAGTGTAGTAAAGACAACTCACTAGTTCTTAGGTTACCTACTGCAATTAAATATTGATAAAGGAAACAAACAGCTTGCAATATCGTGCAAATCTGTGTTTTTCCCTTCTGTCATCAACTGCATTTTCATAAGAGACTAATGAAAGGGGCAGTCCCTTTATGGATGCTGGGGGGGGGGGAAATATAAAAAATAAATCAGTGGCTGATCTTTATCTAATGCCTTGGTTATCTCATTGTGGTTCTGATGAGCTAGGTAAGACTCAAACAGTTAATAAGTTTACAGGTCATTTCACAGAGTCAATGCCCTGGCATTTTATGGCCTTCTAATGAGCCGTTAAACTGGAAAAGAGGTAATTAAATATGGTACTCTGGTACAATGTACACAGTACTGACTCCAGCTCTCTGATTTTAGGTTCCTCAGAAGACGATGAAGTCATTCAAGAAGGTCTCCTCAGGCTCAGGTCAGTCTTTATAGCATCTTACCTGGCTGACTTTGTATGTATAAAACCGAGTTACTGCAGCACTTGTGTCCCACTGGCTCTAATGAATTATTGGGGAAGGGTGGGCAGGGGTTGCACAAGCTTTAGAGTTCTTGCTTGACTCAGTTTCTGTAAGACAATTATATAAGGAAAGTTTATTTACAGCAACCCACCATCAGACACCTGCTGTAAACCACAGGAGCATACGCGTCTGTCAGGACGCTGTTGGAGGACCACCACAACATGCCAGATGTACGGATGACCATATGCATCTCAGTCCCCGACTAAAATTTTAAGTCTTTGAGTTACTTGCATGCCTCTGCCAAGTTACAGCGCCAGTGGGGCGTTACTGCTGCGCAGCCCCCCGCCCCGATCACTTCCCTCAAGCTTAACCCAGCCGACACCGATGCCGGCCCGGCCCTGCCCTGCGCCTCCCCGCGCCGGGCACCGGCGTGCCCGCCCGCAGCGGCGCATGCGCGAGGTGGCGCGCGGGGGCGCGGAGCTGCCCGCGGAGCGGCGCTGCCTGCCCGAGGGAGGGGCGCTTAGTTTGGTCATACGTGCATGCCATCCGTGCCCCATTTCCTGTATGACGGGGAGCGCTCGCTGAGGGGGGCAGATAGCCTGGGCCTCACGTTTTACCTGTGTGTTGGGGCGGGAGGAGCTATCACGGGCTACCGGCCGGCTATGCGGTGGACAAGAGCGCCTGAGAGGGGAAGATGCGCGCTCCGCTGGGACACGCACACCGGGAACCAACCCGCCCTCTTGTCGTCCCGTGCCTACGTGGCGGGAGGCGAAGCGGTGATCGAGCTGTTGGCCGCCGGTGCGATTACTTCGTGCGACCGGTCCCCCCGGCAAGGGCAGGTTTCCGCTGCATAGTTTTAGCCCTGCCAGACGGGCTTCCACGACGACTAGCTAGAGCCTCCTTAAATCCGCCGGGGAAGCGGTCGCTATCAGTTGCAAATCCACAGCTGAGAGTCTGTTAACGTACGTGAGACCACACTCCGTATCTGGGGTCTCGGAGTGGTGCCTCCCGCGTCCTCCAGCCCTCGGATCCCGCGCGGAGTTAGAACCGTTTCCAGTATATTACAAATTCCCCTGGCCGGTCGCCGGCGTTGCCGGCAGAGATCCGCGGGAGGCAGGGTGGACCGCGCAAGAGAGCTGCGCGGCACCGGCAGCCGCCGCGTTCCATTTCCACAGAGAAAATCAGCAAAGCGCGTCTTTGAAACCACGCTTTGGCCGTCAATTAAAATAGCGGCGCCGGTAAACCGCGGCGGGATCCCGCGGCGAGGGCACCCTGTCTCCCTAACGGGAGCCGCGCGCTGCGCCCACCTCAGTGATAACGGCTGAGGCGCGCGGAGACAGCCGTTGGGGGGGTTCCCAACGGCTCCAGTCGGCGGGCGGGGTGTGTGTGTGAGAGAGAGAGAGCGGGGCGCCCGCTGCGCTTCAGCACGGTGATTCCCGAAAAGAGCCGTCGGTCGGGACGGGGCGGTGGGAAGACACCGTTACAACACCGGTAACTGCATACTCCCCAGATGCACGTCGGTCAAATCCCGTCCCTAGCCATGGGAAGTCCGCAGCTGGGTCGGAACGGTGTTTCGTTTAAAAATATCTTCAAATAATCCTGCGGGAATAATACGGAGGGTAACAAGCGTGAAACAGGGAAAAGGGAAGAACCGGGCGGTGGCAGGGCATGACCGACCCTGCTCCCCGAAATGCGCGGGAGGGCGCGTCGTCACATTCCCCCCATTTTATGACGTGTCGCACAACGGAACGAGAGCGAAGCCCCGTGCCGGGGGAGGCTCGCGGAGGCGGAACCGCCGCGCCCGCGGGCACTGATAGTGAGCGGCCTCGCGCCCGGTGGGTGCCCGGCTTTCGCCCTCCTCGGCCCCCAGCGAGCGAGGAGCGATCGAACGCGGCCTCCCCGGGCCGGGGCGACCCGCGCCCTCCAGCGGGGCGCTTCGCGGCGGCGGAAAGGGAAGGCGGGTTTGGCGCCCAAACTGTAGGTGAGAGGATTTTGGCGGGAACGCTGGGCAGAGACCCCTGTCCTGAGCAAGCAGCCGAAAAGCTCCCTTTGCCTCCCGCCCGCCCGCCCTCCCTCTGACTTGGGAAGAGCCCATTTCGATAGAAACCGTGTAGGAAGCACGACGGGCTTCCCACGCGGTCAAGCGTCAGCGGGAGCGGAGCGCGCGGGAAAGCGCGGTCCTGCGTGGGGCTCCTGCGGCGTAACGCCACCAACCAAAGGAGGGGTAGCGGGGGGTAGGCAGAGTGGCTCCAGCGGCTTTTCTGTGCGTCCTGTCTGCCCGCTGGCGAGAAACGGTGTCTGTGCTTTGAAATGGGAAGTCGGGGCAGCACCCCGAGCTCTGCTTTCAAGTGTAAAACACGCGTTTTGTTTCAAATGCACGCGGGTCGGTCGTTTGGTTGTGTTCCCCCCGCCCCCTCCCGTTTTGTTTTCTTTCTTTGGAAGTGTTTTTTTTTTTTTTTTGTTTTGTTTTGCGTTTTGTTGTTGTTTTTTTTTTTTTTTTTTTTTTGGGAAATAGAAGAAACGAGAGTTAAGACTTAGAAGTTTTAGGAAGGTGACAGGAAATTCAACACCCCTGGGTTTGGTTACATAGTTTCAAGTGAGCCTTTACCGTGCATTTAGAAAGACAAGGATTCCAGCTGCCTATAGTTGTCTTTACCAAAATTAGCATCTCTTTCGAGAAAAGATAGAAATATCTTTTTTAATATGTGAACTATTAACCATTAAACTAATTTTTCACGAGCTGGCTTGTTCTGTAGGGGTTTTCCCCGTCTTTATCCTCTTGGCTCCCCGCCCCCCGATCCTTTGCAAATGAATTTTGGAAAAGGGTGTTAGTGGGTTGGGTTCTTTTTTCTTTTCTTTTTTTTTTTTTTTTCTTTTTTCTTTTTTCTTCCCGGAGAGTTCCCAGCTGGCAACAGCTCTGTACCTTCCACAAAACTTGAAAGGCTGATGTCCCTTGCAGGAAATGAATGAGTCGATAACATCTGACACCAGTGACCAGTCCAGTGACCCCAACCTTAATTCCACTAATACTGGAGGCCTGAAAATCTCAGTAAAGACCCATTGCAAATCTCCCCCTCTCCCCTACGGCTGCCCATTTTACAAAATCTGTATTTATTTTGCAATGTAAAAAATACTTTGCAACAAATATCATTACATTAATTTATGTATGCAGTTTGTAGTCTTTCCTTTATTCATCAAAGAACATACTATACTGAATTTTGTTTTAACATAAATTTGCTCACAAGACATTTAGTCCATTTAATAAACTTAAGCAACTCGTTTGTATCTGCTTAACCAGCATTCTTGCCTCTAAGGAATTTATATACCAAATGTCGGTAAAATAACTCAACCTGAGGGGGAAAAAAAAAAAAAAAAAACAAACAACAAAAAAGCAACAAGCCGAAGACTTTTAAACCGGTATAAACCAGAATGCCTTCTGTCTTTTGGGAGGGAAGAGGCAGAGAGAGCTTGTGTTTAATAAACGTGCCATTCTGCTACAAGAAATGTAGTCTTGGGCACTTCAAATAAGTGGTGTAAACTTTTTTTTTCATTATTATTTATTTTCTGCCGATAACCTTTATTTGTTGTTCATAGCTGAGTTTTCACGCGTGTTAAAATCTCGTACATTTATTATATATTAGATATCGTCCCGGTCATAAGATCCAAGCATATAAAATTACTGGTGATTTAATATTGTAAAATAATCGCTATTGTACAGGGGGGGAGAGAGGTTACAAGCAAAAAGTGGTGTGTTGCACGAATGCGTAAGGCAGGTCAGTGTAGGAAGTCGACCTCCACTGTTGAAATAACCTATAGGCAATTTACGGTTGAAGACTGCAAAGGAATTTCAGGATTTAAAGCTTCTGCTCCACTTGCCAGGCTGGTCGTATTCATACGCTTTTGCCCACTCTCGTTTCTTCCTAGCAAACAGTCAGGCTGAGCACCTGGGTGTTTCACACGGGAGTGAGGGGCTAGCAGGGGAATTTACGCTTTCCCGAAAGGCAACAAAAGGAGTAAACAGGCCCTGGGGGGCCAAGGCGTCCCCCGTAATTGGGCAGACTGATGGACGCCACTTCCCAAACAACAGCAAGTGCCTTGCAAATGCATAACCCCTTGTACTCAGGTTCTTCGCGGATCCGTTTGAGCTTTGGCTTTTGTTTGTGTGTGTCCTTGGGATAAGAGAGGGTGCCGGGGTAGGGGGGTAGGGAGAGATTTTAATACGAAAGAATTGAACCCAAGTTTTAACAAGGTTTGGGCAACGTTTAAAGGTTATACTATACTGGATGTAAAGTGAGGTTACCTGCGAGGAGGTGGTGGTGAAGACAGAAAGGCAAATGTGATGTTTTCATGCCTTCATCCCTACCTTTACACCTAAGGAGACAGGGCAGATGAAAAAACGGAATCATCACCTAATTAGGGCTTGGTTGGTGTTTTTTTGTTTGGTTGTTTTTTTGTGGTATTTTGTTTGTTTGTTTGTTTGCCTTTTTTTGACGTTTCTGAAAATACTTTAAACAAGCGTTTGGCCGAAGCGCAGCACTAGCGAGGGCGTGCTGGGGGCCGGCACCCGGTACTGGGGCGAGCCGAGGGGCAGCGCCGTGGTAACGGGGGCGGTTACCAAGCGCGTTCCATGGCACACGCTTCTTATCCGAGTTGGATCCCCCCTCCCGCTGGCAGTGAAGACTTAAACCAGCAATCTCCAGTCAGCACTATTCTCCCCTCTTTGTCTTCTTCCTCCGGTTTTGGTTGGTTTTTTGTTGTGTTTTTTTTTTTTTTTTCCGCCTTCCTCCTCTCCAGCAAATCATTTTCTGTCACTCCTCCTCCTCCTCCTCTCCATCGCTGCTGATAGAGGTTCACTCCAATACTAGGCTTGAAAACTGGGCTCTTATTTAGGAAGTCATTAATCACATCCCCTCCCCCGGAAAGAGATGGCGGAGAAACCTGTGAAGTACAATTCCTCGCCCCATCCCCCTCCAGAAATGGTTTGAAACACCAAACCTCCGCGCGTTCTGGGCCATATTAAGGTGATTCTGCCTTTCCGGCGCGCTTTTGGTTTGAATGCGGGATAAGAGACCTCCAGCACAGCCGCCTCCCCGTGTACTTCAGCGCACACGCGTGTACCTCGTCTGTAGGCGCCTAACATCCGTGTGTATGCCCCCCCCCGCAAACCCCCTGCCCGCCCGCCCCTGCGGGTGTGCGCTGTTCTCTGAGCGCTTCCTACGTATTTGTGCGCGCACGGGAGAGCAGAAAACACCACGGTCATACGTCATCCCGGTTTCCCGTACGGACGCGTGCAGATTAGCTGTCGAAAAGGGAAGAAAAAAAAAGAGGAAAGAAAAAAAAAAAGGCGCGTTGGAAATTTCTTGTTCATTCATAAATTATTTCGGTGTGTCAGCCTCGTTGAAATGGCGATTGGCTGCTCCTGCCTCCTGCCAACCCCTTAAGGATCCGATGTGAAATTAGTAGCAAGAAAGCATGTAATTGAGCGAGTCACGTGTGCGCAGGGGGCCAGAAACGGAGCGAGAGAGAAGGGGAAAAATCAAAAGAGGGAAAGCACATTAGACCATGCGAGCTAAATTTGCGATCGTTCAAAATCAGGATGTTAGATTAATGCAGAAGACCACTTCGATCCACAGGGAAAGTTTTCATCTCACGAGTTTGGAGCAGAGGGCCCGTGGGGCAACATGGCCGAAGGTTAATTTTCTTTTTCTATTGTTTTACTATGATTTTCGCTCGCTCGCTCTCTCCCTCTTCCCCCCCCCCCCCACCCCCCCTAACCCCCCTTTAACCCAACTCTGCATTACCCTTTTTTAGCAGCTCGCGCAAGGGGGCTTTCTCCAGCTCCATTGTTACCCCGCTCAGAAACTGTTCCGTACCGCCCACACCGATTCACAACTTGAAAAGCTTTCAGGGGGCTATTGTTTGAATTGTTCCTGTTTGATTAAGCACAGTTGCAGTGGTGGGATGAGAAAACGGCCGTACACCTGTCCCAACTTTAATCGAAAGTTTATTCCAAGGAGGGATGGATGCACGTTGGAAAATAGTGGTTTCGGCGGTGCATGTGCAATAACCAGTTGTGCAATCTACCCAATTTTGCTTATTCTGTCTCCTCCACTCCTCCTCGGCCGGCCTTCCCCCTCGCCCAGCCGGTCCTGCGCCTTGTGAGGAGAGACTAATTGGGCTGAGAATTTCTGTTGAGAAATGGGATCGGTCTTAAATCAGCAATATTCAAGTAAAGTATCGCGTTCCGTGCTGTTATGTGACTGAAAGATGGAGTTAAATGGAAAAATACACGTATGTACAGAAACGTGGGCTGCCCTGGGCAAAGAGAGAGGGAGAGCCTCTGTATGCAGTGTTTCCTCTCTGTAGCCTCCGGTGATTTTTTAAGTATTTTGGGGAGAAGGTTGTTTATTTTAGTATTTAGGAAAAAGGGAACTATTTTTGCCTTTTTGATTTTATTTTGTTTGCTCTTCCCCCCCCCGTTTCTTTTCTAGTAACGCCTTCATGCAGTAGCAAAAGCATGTTACCAGAATTTAACTCTTTGCTTTGCATCTTCCCCCCCCCCGTCCTTGTTTTTCTCCCCCCTTCTCACTTGCCCCCCTCCTTCCCCCTCCCCTCCCCACCTCTCCTACCCCGCGCCTTTCCCCCTCTTCCTCAGCAGGGGCGAGTAAAGGTGGAGACGAGCCCGGGAAGTTGCCGGAGCAGGAAGAAGAGGAGGAATCCCAGGTTTTGCACGGAACCGGCCATTGCAAATGGTTCAATGTGAGAATGGGATTTGGGTTCATCTCCATGAGCAACCGAGAGGGAAGCCCCTTGGAGTCTCCAGTTGATGTCTTTGTACACCAAGTAAGACCCATTTTTGTCTTCCATCTCAGCCTGCCACATTTGGTTGAGCTCAGTGGGACTCCAGTTTCACGTGCAGAGATGTAACCTATTTTTCCTAGGTGTTCAGGTACATCTGTAATTAAAAAGTTGCCTTAGGTAGTGGTTTTGTTGGCAGCGGGCAATTTGAGTAAATAAGGTTGCTAGCTTGTGTTTAGCCTCTGTGGCTGGAGATTTGTGCGAAGGGATAATGTTATTTCTTTGTATTTTCCTCCTTGTTAGAAGCTTCTGTGCTTTTTGTTTCGAAGGCCACACAGGTTTTTTTTTTTTACTAAGTTTATAATTTGTCACCAGCTTGATCAGGAGCAGATATGCTTTTCCATGGTAACTGATTAAAATTGTGCTCGGAAAAGCACATATAAATGTAGGATTTCATTCAGATACATTTGAATACAATTTAAAATGCTTTTCTTGTAAACCTTGAATTACATGTTAAAAGCTCATCTGAGATTAGTTAGTGAAATTAAGACATAATTATATCGTAATTTTTCAGTAATTCAGATCTGAGGGTGTCCCTGTGGTGATACACTGAAGCATGCATGTGGTTTGATTGGTTGATTTTTAAATACTCCTTTCTAGAGGAGAAAAAAAAAAAAGGTGTAACAATTCAGGAATCAAACCAAAAGCAGTGTTTCTGTAAGGCTTTTGGGGACAGAAGGGGTGTGTGGCCATTGGTTTTATTTTTAAGCACAGCAACATTAATGGTGTTTGTATTTTGAACGTTGGAAGCTGGTATGGATGCCTTCATGAAAAGGAGTTTCAGATGCAAGATATGTACAAAATGATAAAAGTTAAGGGAACCTTTCCTAATGTCTGTAGTGTGGTTTGTGGAGCAGGAGTGTGTGTAGACCTTCCCTGGTCCTTCTGTTTAGTCTCCAGTTGCAACAACGCCATGTTGAATTTCACCCATCTTCTCTGTGATCAGAGCAGAGCGGTGTCAGGTAAAGAGACCATTTTGGGTTTGGCTAGGGCCATGTTAGGAAGGCAAAAAGGCATCTTAACTTTTTATATGGTTGTCCATTTTCTATGACGTTTGCAATGATGGGGGAGGGGGGGATGTGCCATGACTATATAGTGATTCCCTTTCAGTGTTCCATTTGATGGTCTAGCCTTGTTTTGTGGTAACTTTCATCAGGCTTTTTAAAAGAATACACCTTTTATTAGGTTAATAAAAAGGTGTTTGAAATTTAGAAATAATGCTGCTGCTGTGGCATGCTGCCTTGTTCCTGGTGCTGGTGAAGTGGGTTTCAGGTCTTGCTGCCTTACATGTAACCTGTGCCTAAGGGACTGCGCATCAATATTAGTTGCTTGCATTTGGAATTATGTACAAGGTATAGAAACCAGTAGTGAACTTACTGAATTCCTACACTGCTTTGTACTGGCATATGAGATGCCCCCTCTTTGCTGCTTCTTTTTCTTCTCGGAACTGACTGAATGAAATACTTATCAAAGAAAGAGTAGTTTTCCTCCATTTTTTCCCCCTTTCTTACATTCTTTGTACTTTCTTAAGTTGTGAAATGGCTCTTCACAGTTCTGTAAATTTACAGATAACAAACCTTTTTCTTAATCTAATTTTGTGTTAATACAAGTCATTCTTTTTGCTTCTGAAATAATGTAAGGCAAACATTTAAAGCATAACAGTGTTAATAAAAAACACATTTGGAAATAAAGATATACTGAGAGCTGTGGAAATAGATGTGTTGAACTGCATGATAATGGGATACATTTAAATAATACTAGACAAGATGTGCTGTTCCATAATGGAAAGTAGTCATAGCAAGGAATAAAAAAAGTATGTATTAAATTTGGAAGTCACTATTTAGTTGTGACCCTAAAGGAGGGAACAAGAAGGAAATGTTAGACATGTTTGTTTGCAGTTTAATAATCTACAGTTTATCAATATTGTTAGGTTTCTAAGACTCACAGTGTAAAATGCAGTAAAAACCAGTATGTTTCATTGTACATGAACTGTGAGCCTCAGTAATTTTAAGTATTACTCAGAGATATGTCTGAGTTATTAGTATTCTGCAATGGATAGCTCTTACAAGAAAGAAAGCTTCTCACTTTTTCTTTCCTATTAAATCTGGGATATACGTAAACTTCATGGTGACATGACTCTTCTTTCCATCTGTCAAAAGTAGTACTTTTCTGTTTAATGGAGAGAAGCAGTATTTATTTCAGAGTACATTTTAGGTAATTTATATCACTGCATAGAATGCTTCCTGTTAGCTGACTTACCTGACCAGCGGTAACACTAGTAGCCAGAGCATAAAAATGTCTTTAAATCAGTGATGTTATTTAACATTGCTCCCTGTACAAGAAAGTTTGTTGCCCAAACAGTGATTTGACCCTATTCCTATTAGTTTCATTAATTTGAAAAATTCAGGCATGTGAAAAAGCCTTTTTGATGTTAGTTTATTCCTTTGTTGAAACAAAATAATGCTGTTTGAAACTGCTTTGAAAACACTTCACAATCTATTTAAGTGTGTGCACATAGTGTTGCATCCATTCATTCATTCTGCAATGATTGTAACTACTAGTATAATTTTGTAGAATCAGAGAGTCTAAACAGAGGAAAAAGCTTTTATTTAGTTCAAGTCCTGTCAAAGCTAGTTTAAACCCTGCAACGATATTTTTACTTCTTTATCTTACTTTTTCTCGGTGAGGTTATGCCCAGTTTATGAGGTCTTGCTATGAGTCAAAATTCCTGTAATAGTTTAAGGTCATTATACCTAGACTTTAAAGTTTGCAATAAATAATTTTGCTTTCTTCTTGGAGTTCCCCCTTCGTTGTGTGCAGATTACAGACATGTTTTTCTAAAGTCAGTGCTTCACTAATTGTATAAATTGGTATATTTTTAGAGGACAATGCTTTTGTTTGGACTTCTCTTTCCCTTCACCCAATGAAAGTTCTGTTCATGAAGCAGTTGCAGTATTTGAGTTTTTAACTCCTGCCTTTTAAGTCCTTTCTTCAGGACTCATCATTTTGATTGATCTTCTGAAGTATCTTCAGGTTGGTTGTTGTTACCCTTCTGGTAATGAGGTACCCAGAGCTAAATGCATTAAGGTAGAAACCGTTACATGTGTGCATCTGTGTGTGTACAACATAAATAGGGTACGCTTACAAACATCTACACTCTTGTCCTTTTTAGCTTTATTCTTACATCTTTAAGTCAAGTGCTCGAGTAATTCAGTGTTATATAAAAATTGCAAGTCCTGAAAACTAATTTTTGTTGAAGACAAGCCATGTCCAATGTGGCAATGTACCCAGTCCACTGTGGTTTTTTACAAAAAAATGAAGAGTAGCAATGTTAGTCCTTTGTAACTCTGTTAAATACAAGGAATGCACACCTTACTGAATTTGGCCCAGTATTGTCATTTGGACTTATAAAAAGTTATCATGGAATGCATAATATAGCTCGCTTTTATTCTGCACGGTTATGTGTGTACCGCTCTTGTTAAATTTTAGAAAAAGGTCTGTCAAAGGATAAAACAGACTGGAGGGGTGAACAAGTGAAACCTTTTGTGGTGCACGTGAAGAAAGGTCTTCATTGCTAAGAACAGCTCAAGCTTTCCTGAAATCAGAGAAAAGAGTGAAGTTTATTAAAATGTTATTTACATATTTAAATTTGTACACGCAACTTAGATATGCACAACTGTTTTGGGTACTGGCAGTAAGGCAAAAAATGCTATGCATTCTTTTTTGCACACATACGTATGCGCTAAGTTAGACTAACATGTCTGTTTTCCTTTGTGTAGTGTGAATCCCAGATGTTATAATAATGAAAGGTAGGGTGCTGGATGTAAACAGATGGAATTAAATACATGTTTGTGAATATGAAGGGTTATAATTTTACATAATGTTTCAGAGTAATGTGGTCATTCGGAACGAGATGAATTGTTCAGTGAGATGTCTGTTTCTGACCTGACTCTGTAGTCCAAAATTCTTAGCACATTAAGGGGATTGATACAGGATTTCTGAACTGGGACCTTAAATGTGGTCCTTCTTTGGGATCCTCTTTTATGAGGTGGGCAGAGGAAGGAAGGGAGGAGCAGCACACAGGAGTTGGTGTACTTTATTTTCTCATTAAAAGGAACATGGTTGGTTTGAAATTTTTCACTTTTATCTGAACTTTCTTGCTGTTGCTGCAAGTTACTTTTATTACAAAATTTAATAAAAATGGAAAAGAGCCTTTTTTAATTTCACTGAGTTCTTCTGCACTGCACTAAATTTTTTTTTATGTTATAAATTTTGCTCTTCTTGTTGCAAGTACCTGTACAAAAGGAGGGGAGTCTTTAGCTATGATTGTAAACCAGAGATTAAATGGAAAATTAGACATTTAAGCAGCATCTGAAGTATTCCTTTAATTTGACTAGCCATTCTTTTTAATGATGAAATCAGATGCCTGTTCTTTAAGTTCCTGGTACTTTAGCTACAGTTGAACTACTTTTTCTAGGATAAAGTTGGACATGGCATGATGCGCAATGCTGACTTTCTGTGCTTTTGCAAGGATGTATTCATTCATCTAGCACATATTTTCCATTTCTGCATTATTAGGAGCCTGTAAAAAGCTACGTAATTGCTCAGGGTAACTGGAAGTTCTTTGGCCAGCAAGTGGGGTCAATATTATCTTTCTCCTTATTGTTAAATATAACACAGCAATACCCATTTGAAGTACAGAAGTCTTCATGCAGAGTATGCTGTTACAAACTTGTCATCTGACTTCTGCAGGGGACCAGGCGAGCCCAGTCCTAATCAAAACAAAAAGGACTAGCAGGATTTAGAGAGGGAAGCTGAGGAAGGAAGCAAATGGGGAGTGAATTTGTGTCTGCAGTAAGCAAGTATGTCAGAGATCCAGCAGAGATCAGACCTACAGTAAAGATGTGGGTGTCAAAGTCTGCTCAGCAGCCTCAACACGTGTGGAATTTGTAATGGGTAACTGTTGGAGATCCGGAGCCAAGCTTTGGCACTCACAAGCTGTGTTGAAGCATACAGAAAAAAATGACTTTTAAATTATGGGGACCATGAATTTGTGGTATAGAGCAGTACAGCCTTGTTTGGAATTACTTTATTTATTTATTTATTTTGGCTACTCATTAGGCCAAGGCCTACATTTGAAGTCCTACCTATGGACGCTGCACACAGATGGCAAAACACTTCACTGAGAGCTTGATGGCTAAGATGGTTGAGTGAAGTAACTTGTAATTTGTTATTTAGGTTATGGATCTGCCATCTGTAGAAATACTTTCCAGGTTTCATCTATTTACATCTAAACCTGACATTAGAGTGCATTTTTATCAATACGCTTGCCTAGTATTTAAGTGAATGGCAAGGCCCATTAAACCTAAATAGTGCTGAATCAGGTCAGATTTTGCTGAAGATGTTTGAGCACTAAACGTTGACAAGAGAAAATTACAAGCTGCCCAGAGACAGAGGCCAGCAACAGGACTTCTTTGTCTTAAAGGAGATTTTCCTCTTTGGCAGAGCAGTAAGTACACCCTTTCCAGTGCATGCTGTCCTCCTTTTCTCCAAGCCTGAGGAAGTTGTGCACAAGGGTTGGGATACTGGAAGGAAGAGGATATTTTGTCTGGGGCACAAACATAAGATATCAAAGCAGATACATGAACCAAAGCTAAAAGGAAATGAATTGTCAAATGGGTAAAAACATTATTGTTGCTTTCCCTGGTTTGCAGCTACAGTACTGAGGATAGTAAGTATATCTAGAGCCATCCAGAGTTTTGTTTTAGACCCTTTACAGAATAGACTCCCATGTAAATACTGTTTAATTCATCTTCCTTAAAAACCCATCTCAGTAGAGGCCTGTCATCTTTCCCCACTAATTATCAACAGAAGTAAAATAAGGCCCATCAGTTTCTACAGAAGTGTTTAAGAGTGAACATGTAATTTAAATAAGATCCTAGGAACCTAGAAACCAGGGGTAAAGACCATTTCAGGTTTCTTAAATACAAACAAGTAAGAACATACGGTTCATTTTTCATTCCTGTGTTAAGGGTGCTTTTCCCCCCTTTTGTTAAATCAGCTGAAAGTTACTGTGACTGTTACAAAATATTATGCTATTAAGACACTTAGCTGTTTCTGAGGGACAGTTACTCAGGACAGGTCTGGAATAGCTTTTGCTTGCTGGCTATCACTGGTGAAAGCAGTGAATCCTTAAATCTCTTTTTCATCAGCAGAATATCAGTAAACACTTCTGCATGGAAGGTAGGGAAGTGCTTTTGCTTGTTCAAGCATATTTAGTTGGAGAAACTGGTGTCCAGTCTTTTTCTCAGATTATTCTGGCTGGTCCTGACTTAAAATGGGGGTGTGTGGGGTGTGTGTGTTAACTCCGTAGGAGATGGCTACAGGGAATTCCAGATCCTCTCTCCAGAGATGGCTCAGCTGCTTGCAGAGCAGCTGTGGAAACTGCCACAAGCTTTATAGTCCACTGTATTAAGGAAAACTGGCACTGATTTTGATTTTTTTCCTAACATTCAAAGCTGTAGCATGCATCAGGTCAGCAGCTGCTGTGCCAGCAGCTGAGTTGGCTTTGCAGTAGCAGTGTGGTGAACAGGTGGAGGTTGAAACTCCTACATCCACCCTTCTTGGTGGGAGTTATATGGCTGTGATTCGACTTTTACTTTTGGCAGCAGTGCTGCTGCTTAAGTAAGCTTCAACAGCTTTTATAGCACTCTCCCTGTTGGGTTAGCAGAACTGCTTGTGAAGCTGCAGGGCAAACTCAGCTTGGGGAAATTTTGGCTTTCGCATCCGATTTTTACCATTTTTCGTACTGGAGAAACCCCATAATCCCCACAGATCAAGGGTGGGCAGTGTTGGCACCATGGAAAGGCAGGCAAAGATGCAAACAAGCAGCTGCCAGGGCAAGGAGAAGGTATAGGAGGAAAGAGACCTTGCAGAAATGTGAATGAAACTGCAGTCTCCGCTGTTGCAAAATAGCCAAATACTGGTGTTACCTTCAGCTGAGGATAGAGAGATGACCACAGTGTTAGTGACTTTTCAACAAAAAAGGTACTTGTGGGTATTTTGGGATGAGTACAAGCATCTGAGTTTTCCTTGGAATGTTACAGGAATCTTTCAGTTCAGTCTTACACGTTTATCTGTCTTGGTTTATTGATTACAGTTAAGCTGTGGCATTGAAATATACTGAATTGCAGTTTTAATACAGCACTACTTATAGAACAAAAACAAAGTGATGACTTTTCATTTCATCACAATTATGTGTGTTTCTTCTTCAGAACAAAAATAAGTATATTCGCAGGGTACTTCCGGAATGATTTGGATATATCTTTTTTAGCAGATAGGTGAAAGCTCAGTAAAAGTAGTTGATAATCTGAAAGGTATAGCTCCTTCATTGTTCCAGACATACAACTCTGAAAATTAAATATATCAGTGCATCTGAAAAGTTGTTTATCTGACAGGGTGTAGAATATCTTTGTTCTGTTACCAGTGCAGGAGGCAAGAAAAATCACGCATATACTTTTTATTCCAAAATTCTAATCTAGTGTAGGATTACATTTTTTGGAAGGAGGGAGGATGAAATATTTGGCTTGGTTTTGTTAGCATCATAGGTTAGTATTTTCACCTGTAAAATTGTCTAACAAGTAAAATCAGAGTGAATAGCTATATAGTCAATATTTGGAGTGTATGAATTTGTCTACAAAATCGAAGTAATATTCCATGACTATTACATATTTTTACGATGCTCTGTCAGAAAACACTAATGCCATTATTACATTCATTGTACATTGTGTACTTCAAGCAGAATAGAATAAGCATGAGCTTGTATTTTTTCACCTTTCACGTGTCTTTAAAATCTCTTAACAGTGTGCTATTTTTAAAATGTTTTATTTCATTTTACAATTGGGTCTTGCAAGCTAGTAATAGTATTTGTAATAATACAATTTTAGTGGAAATATGGGGTTTTAAAAAGCCTCTACTGACCATGTGTAGTAATTTCTGAATATTCTTAGACTCATTATATTTGAAATAGAAAAATATATGAAAGTTTTAATATAGAATGTACCTAATAGACCCAGGATGACTTCTGTAGACTTTGGATAAGACTCCCAACTACTCTCTGTAATTAACTGGTGTATATTGCTATCTTGCCCTGTTTAATTACCTGGCCTAAAACATAGGAAGTTTAGATTAGGTATGAGGAAGAAATTCTTTACTGTGAGGCTGGCAAGTCACTGGAATGGGTTGCCCAAAGAAGTTGTGAATGCTCCATCCCTGGCAGTGTTCAAGGCCAGGTTGGACAGAGCCTTGGGTGATATGGTTTAGCGTGAGGTGTCCTTGCCCATGGTAGGAGGGTTGGGACTAGATCATCTTTCGGTCCTTTCCAACCCTAACTATTCTATGATTCTATGTAGATTGCACATCTTGAGAATTAGCCATTGTTGACATAAAAAACTATTCAGAAACCTGTTTGCTACCCTCTCCCCCAGATACTAAAACAATAGTACATCAAGTGAATGGAAATCTGAGAATTGTTTCAACAAAAGCTCCTCCATAATGTAATGAAACTGTGACATCTCTTTTGTTTTCTTACGGATATTACAGACCTGATGGGACAAATTCTGCTCAGTCTTCTCATGTGAAGTGGTCCCACTGACCTGTGAAACTTGTTCAACAAACTCAACATTAAGAGTGGATTTTAAGTCTCTTATATGAATGCTTTTACTGGAAGAATGTAGTTTACATCCTTCTGGTTTTGTAAGTGTATAAGTGTCCTTTTTGCCCTCCAAAACTTGAGAGTCTTATTGTGATCTGATTTGTTCCCTGTACAGTGCCTAAACCTTAGAGTAGTAAACTTGGGTTTGGGTTAGTGCTGCTTAATTAAAAGTTAACTTAAATTTATACAACTTAACACAATGTGTATGTGTGAATTTGGCACTTATGTTTCTTGTATATACTTTTCACCATACGCTACTTTTTTGATAATGTGAATGTATAATTATTTAATGTCTTACCTAAATTCACCTGACCACTAATCTGCCAGACTGCTTCAATACTAAGCTCTCTTGGGCTGATAACGTTGTGGGGTTTTTCATCGCTGTGTTGAAAAATTGCTCAATCCCAAATCTTTCCCTCACAGGAAGAGAGAGTGGTGGAAGTAGTATGTAAAATGCTCCTAATGTGCGCAAGACCTCTCACCATGGTGCAGGCAGGTTCTGTTGAAGTGGAAGGAAGTTCACCCTTGCAGTGAAAGCCCCTTGGGATCCTGAACAGCTCAGTAAGCCAGAGACAGTTGGGGCCACCTGGGCAGGTCCTTTGATTTCTGGTGGGGGCAATGGGATGTGGTAGATATTGGAAAAACTTCTGAAAAACTGTGTAATTGCAGTATTGTGTGTCTGTGTTCACAAGGCGAAGGTTGAGAATCCTCCTGGCAGGGTCCCTCAGGATCTTGTTCCCAACCCCCAGTGTAAGGGATGCAGCGATTCTACCCAGATACAGGAGAGAGCAGTGATTTATGGTGAGGGTGAAGTAGCTGAATGCTCTGTCCAGGCAGGAGGGGGTAGACAGTTTACAGATTTGGAGGCATAATATGGTCGTCAAATATTAGTAAATGCATTAGTCAGAAAGTTTCCATTTTGCCATAGTGCCTAATAGTCCTCCACTACAGTGATTAAGTTCTGGGTTGGCTGTGCCAAACCTGCTGTGTTTGTTTGCTTCATTGTTTAGTTTTGGGGATTTTAGTGTGTGTGTGTTAATTAAAGAAAGCATGTTACATTTGTAATAGCTGTTTTATATGAACAAAAATCGCATCTGTTTAATGTTTTCAGGTAGCATGTTTTGCAAAAATTGGTTAATGGATGGGAAATGCAGGGTGGAAGCTACCCTGTAAGGAATGTACGGTTTCTTGTAGAAGGATCTGGGGCTTTAGCATGCACACTGATTTTAACTAACAGGACATTCAGTGAGGCATCCTGGTCATTGTGTGCAATTCTGGTTTAGAAACTACGGCAACGTAGAAACAAAGATAAAAATAAAATATTTTTTTAAAGTGTTTTTAATTGGCTTCAGGAATTAGTGATAATTGTTAAAGATAGACATTACTTGTAAGGCAGTTGGTCTGGATCTGTGAAATGGATGCATGAATAAACAATACCAGAAACTAAGAATTTCTTTATAGGAAACTCTGCATGTCACCGTTGACTTTAAAGGACTAGTGACAAAGAGAGGACTGTGGGATTGAACTGTAGATGACGAAAGAGCAAAATATTTTTCAGGTGCATTGTTAAGATAAAAATCGTATTCAAGATTATCAGGCAGAAGTATACATCTGAAGATAAAATCTTTGCTTAGTTTGTGTTAATTCATGCTTTTGCAAACACTTAATGCAGCAGTAAATACCACATCTTTCACTAAGGAGTGCTTAATTCTCCTGGACTATTATCTACACTGAGAAAGTAGGCTGACAGATTCTCCTCTTAACAATACCTTCTCTTCCTCAAGAATTAAAACAACAAACAAACAACAACAACAACAAGTTCTAAACATTCAAAAATCTGATCAGATGCTTAAAAATTATTTAAAATGTTTAAAATTATTTAAATTCAAAACACTGTTTGAGAAGGTTCCTTTAAATTTGATCTATGCCTACGTTGTCTTCAGTAGAAATTAGCAATGACTTTTGTAAAAACTAAAAATACATTTTTCATTTTATATGAGGTCTTTGCATTTAATGACTACATAATATATTTGCATGACATCAAACACTTTTCAAAATTAATCTGCACGCTGCTCTGAGCAACAAAATCTTTTTATGTTTAATAATGTAACTGGTGGATTCAGTTTCTCCAAAGAATTTTTGCATTAATCTTCATTAACTTATTTTCATTAAGCAATTACACATTTTTCTAAATGGCAGATTATTTCATTTTTATAATACAGTACTTTTTTACTGACTATTATTGATAGTTTATTGGAAAGTGATAGCTCTTTCCATGCTTATGGGGGTATTGTGAATCTGTTTCACACAGATAGCACTTCTTCCTTGGATGATAATTTCTTTAACTGCTGATAACTGTAAATGGATCAAGATTAGACTGTTAAAATGACTACAGTTGAAGCACTGTTCTTTTGCCAAAGATTTATTATTTTAGTATTCAGTATTTGATAATAAATGTTTAACATTTTTTGTGATCTCCTACATATTAATACATTTCTCATATGGGAATCTGGTTTTTAATTATATATCAAGCACTACAATGGTTTTATAGTTACAATGTGTGTGTGGGTTATGCATATGTAATTTAATATTCTTAACTTATGATATGCCCATTACAAGGGAGCTAAACCAGCACTGACCACAATAGGTGTCATGATATGCACCTATAGTATATTATATTCTCTTGAAAAGTATTGAGGCAATTGGCATTGGATTTTGTTATAATATTTCTAGGTTTAGGGTGATGAATATAATATATTTCGTAAAGTCTTAAAAACTGATAAACTTTAACTTAGTTTCTGTTTTCTCCTCCATTTAACATGCATTTTGAAAGTAGCATGGTATATTTTAACTACACGTCAGGGACCAAATGTTACTAAAAGATGAAATGTTGAGCCAGGTGACACCAGGGAAATAGTTACCAAGAAGTTTCAACAGGTATGCACGATTTCTCTCAAGAGTCTTTTTCTGATAGTTTCATTTGGGAGCTTAGATATTTAAACCAGAAAAGTTTTGATTAAATAAATGTTGGAGGAGTGTTGTGGGTATAAACTATCATTTGGTGTACTTGTTTTTACTAAGATTGTGAATGCTTTGCAGTCTTTAAAGTGCCCCCTAAACTAATTATATAATAGAATTATTTTTATGAACTTATAATACATGAAAGTTCATCTGAATTCCTTGCAGCACATTCAGCTGTACCATGTACGTCATGAGAAATGTGACTCCTCTATTTATGTGGCAGAAAGCACTCTACTGGCTTCCTTTGTTCATTTTCACCAGTCTTCGTTAGTTTAAGTGTAGCTTTGCCATTTTGTGGGCAGGTTTGAAATTCCTGGCATTTCAGGTCTAAAAGAGAACTAACTTGCCAGAAAATTATTTACTGATGATACGTAAGAATAGAAATGTGTACCCATCTATGGCTTTCTTCACTTAAATTAACATGTAGCAAGTTTAGTATGGGGGTTTTTGTTGTTTAATTTTAACAGTTTAACAAAGCTAATCTGAATTTGTTTGTCTTGCTAGCACATTGTTCTTCTGGGCACACTAGCATCTCCTTGCCAATTTTTGAAGATGATTGACAAAATTATTTCCTAAATCTGCATGGAATTAAATTATCAATCAATAAGGATACATGCTAAAGCTATATGAAAGACAGTAATCCTCGTTTCTTTTAAAAATTGGTTTGTTAAAAAATACTGATTACATTACAATAATTTTGACACTTTTACAAGACAAAGTATTTTCATGTCTAAAGCAGATGTTAAGATTTGTAAATGTGCAGTTTCCATGAATTTGACTAATCTTATGAAGTGCTCTCTGGTAACAATGTTGCTATTAAAATATTACTGTTAAAAAAAAAAACCAACCCTACATTCAAGCATTGAGAAACTAAATTAGCAAAATCTAGATATTATATTAAAAAAAAAAAGAAATATTCATTGTGAATTAATACAGGATCTTGTAAATATTTGACTACAAGACTTATTTTCATCTTCTACGGTGTCCATGCTTGTTTCAGGAAATACATTTAACAATGTAGGTCAGTTTGGATTCTGCTGCATAAAGGAATGGCAGGGATGCTAATTGTAACAGTGGTTTTGGTATTTGCTGGTCAGTCCCCTTCTGGGTCAGTGCATTACAAATCTATGTAATTATTATCTATAAAGGGCCAAAAGTAAAGATTTGGGTCTTAATTTTTCTGTTTGCCAACCAGCTTAGCCAGTTGCCTCTGCTACAGTTGGTGTAGATGGACCTCTCATCTTGCAAAGAATAAGCTATGATTTTTTTTTTCTTGTACAGATGTTGTATGTTTATTGTATGTTCAGTTGGTAATATTCAAGTAGGGCAGGTTCCTTCTAATACAAAAGTCGTCTTGAACTGCTTTGGTAATGAAGGGACTCTGGGATAACGCGCTTAGTACCTCTTTAAGACAAGCACGAATGGAATCACTGCAAAATTTTGTTGCTGTTGTTCTGATGCCTATTTTTACCCAAGACCATCACTGTGAACATGAACAACAGCAAAACATTACCATCACGGTGAACAAAACATCTAAAATCCTGTTCTCTGTTACATATAAAACGTAGACTAATTGGTCGGCTGATGTAAAAGACAGGTGATTCCATTCTGATCTTTCATGCCAATGGCAGAACAGGCAGGAAGGCTGGTTGTGTGTTTGATGCTGCAGTATAAACCGGTTTAACGCTTTGCTAAAGAAGCTGGATTCAGGCCGGCAGCCAGGTATTGGCAGGTGAGGTACAGTGCTGTTTGGGGGTTTTCTTCGCAGAGGGATCGCACCTGGGCGCGGTAGCCTGACGGGGTCGGGGTCGGGCTCGGCTGCCGGGCGGGCGGAATTCGCACCACCAGGCTCGGGTTGCAGGCGTTCGGACACAGCCGAGGGAGCCGGGGTCAGGGCTGCGCGCTGCATCGCCCTGCCTCCCGCTGCCATGGATAACGCAGGCCCCCCCATTAGGTAGATGGCCCGAGGAAGTAATATGGAAGATTCAAAGAGAGTCTTTTTATTAGTCTCTTTATATGGTTTAAATAATTTTTTTAAAAGAAAATCTAATTTATCAAACAATGCAGAACTGGAAATGCCGGTTAGTATCTTTGAGAATCTTGATAATGACCGATCAGAACGAGCCATACAAAGGCCGGATGCGTTGGAGGGGGCGCTACTCCTGGAATCAATGGGTTTAATGCCTTTGCCGTGCCTTCTCAGCAGCAAAATCACACACTTGCCCTCTGCTGTACCACTGGCATGGTGCAGCGGGCGTTATCAACCGTTTCCTATGCTGGAGGACCAATTTACCATCAGCCACGGAGCAAATTAATGTACAGCAACTACGAATAAAAGACCTAGTGAATAACTTGGGTTTATTACCCCCCGGAGGTTTGCTATGGTTTACGCAGGCGCTGAGCACCATGGTAGCATCAGTTTATACAGGGGGCTGTCGAAGATGTAGACACTTTTAAACAGCCTGGCTAAGGCAAGCATCCAACGCTTTGTTCTTATCTCTGCTCCCCACGCCGGGGGCCCGGCCCAGCCTGCGGCACCAGCCGGCCCAGGCCCGCAGGAGGCGCGGGCGCTGCCCAGCAAGATGGCGGCGGCATTGGTAGCTCGGCTCGGCGGAGGCGTTCCACCTGCGGTCCCGCCGCCTTCGACAGCAGCCGCGGACGCTCACTGCGCTTAGCGGCGGCCAGGGCCGCTTTTCGGTCCGCGGGCCCCATTCAGGGAGGGCGGCGGGCGGCCAGTGCCATCCTTCGTTGTGCGGCCGCGGGGCCTGCCCCTTCTCCGCCCCGCGGGAGGGCCGGGGGCCGTCACACGTGGGCTGCCCGGCCAGGCGCAGGTCGTTCTGGCGGCAGCGACCTTGCAGCTCGAAGCGCGGCGACTCGCCGCCTCCGTTCGTTTTATCGGGGCTGAAGGCACGTAACTCTTTAAAGACCACCCTCCTTACCCCCGTACTAGCCTTCTGCGGCGCGGGTTTTGCGGGAATTGCTCCTGCCGCCACCGGGGGCCCCAGCAAGCCAGAGCAGCCACCCAGCCCTTTCCCTGCCCCGGGAGCAAGGGTGCAGGCATCACAATGGGGAGGGTTGTAGAGGATAGGGGGTGGCTGTGGCTTCACTCCCCTTCACGTTAAAAACGACTTTGGAAATAAATGCAACCTTCTCTGAAAGGAGCGTATGAAACCTGAGAGAAGTGTTGCATTTGTTGTTTGATTCGTTGATGCTTAGAGGGTAAAGAATACTAGATGGAGAATTAAATGTGGGTATGACAGAAAGTTAGACATTCAGGGATTTTCTTGGCTCTCTCAGTAAATAGCTAGACTTCCCCTCTTAATTCAGCGCTCAAGCAAAATGTGCTCCTAAATAATACGTACTTCATGCTGTGTTGAAATAGTCCTATTTACAGATAGGCTGAAATTTTAAATAACATTTTACCAACAACCAATTACACTAGAACTTTTCAGTGGTGCTTTACCTCACAGCTTACAATTTTCCGGAGTGTTGTAATATGACAGCAGAAAGACTTTGCAAAATATTGAGCAGAATTATCTGCTTTTGTTTGTTTTGAAGGAGGACATAG
Source organism: Amazona ochrocephala (assembly GCA_039720435.1). NCBI lineage: Eukaryota > Metazoa > Chordata > Aves > Psittaciformes > Psittacidae > Amazona > Amazona ochrocephala. Next base: position 61,906,246 of record CM077878.1, read on the forward strand.
TCCTTCTTCCAAAAAAAAGTAATTAAAAAAGATTAATGATTGTAAGATTCCAATCTTGCAAACACTTGTTCTTTAAAGTAAGGACTATTCATGTAAATAAAGGTTTCAAGGTTATGACCTTAAATATGTGACGTATCTCCCTTTAAAAATGGTCTTCTGCTTTAGTCTGTAGTCTGGCCTTGGGCAAAGTTCTGCATGGATCTGATAGGTTGTTTTTTTTTATTGTGTTAGAGCTATAGTTTCAGTACTTGAAATACTCTTTTAGCTGAGGAAAGGATTGATAGTCTGAAGGGTTTTTTCTTAAAAAAAGTGTGTGCGTATGTGTATATATATATATATACTTTATATTCTACATATGAAACGCATATTTTTCTTCCACAACAGTTCTGCAGCAAGACAAGTAAAATCAAGTGCTCTTTCATAATGCGGGTCTCCAATATGTTGATTTTTCTGCCTATGTGGGTGAATTGTATAAAATTGTTTTAGAAGTTCTGTTACTGTAGTTTGTAACAGTATAATTAAACCAAATTTTTTTACATTTTAAAATTCAAAATGCTCTTCTAGGTTGTGAATGGTTCGTGGTGATTCATTCCTCTGGGACAGTCTCTCCTATGGATGAATTTGCGTAGTGTCAGTAACTATGATACATTTGTGTGAGTTGCTCCTTCCTCCCCCATCATCATCCACTTCACTGGAATCTCACGGTTTCTTCTGTTAACATTTTTACTTGCAAACGATTTTTGTGGATGCCTGTGTTATGAAGGGAGTTTTTACTGATAGAACCCTAAGGTTGCTTTGGTTGGTTCAAAATAGCACAGGGCTGTCTGAAATCAAGGCTGCTTTTTACTTTTGTTGTTAGCTTCGAATAGGTGACACATGCTTTTTGAAAGTGTTTATCAAGCAGAAATATTTCACATTTCAAGTACAGATAATTTTGTCTGAGATTTTCTATATTTTTAGTTATTTCACGTGTGTCTGGCTGTGATTTTTCAATTAAACATAAGGTTGTTGCCAAAATGTACAGTTTTCTTACTATATATGTCAGATAACTAGAATATTTAGGTAATGTTTCATTTGGGGTTGGCAACTTACTTTAACCTTTCTGTGTCAAATTATCTGTATGGTTTTAAAGTTAATGTTAAATGTTGGTTTTACAATCTCAAGTGTGCAAAATCACAAATCTCTGAGAGCCTAGTAATCGTCATTCCATACACCAATGCTTTAATGACATTTTAGCTGATACGCCTCAAACTTTTCATTGCTGTTTTTATGACCCTCAGAATTATACCGCATGGTTATTTTTAAATTGAGTAAGCATTTCTATTGATCTTGAAGAAAAAACGTTTGCTGAAGATGTGATGCCATGCTAGGCTTTTGTTTTGGTTGTTGGTTTTGCGTTGTTGTTTTTTTTTTCTTCCCTGTTGTAACTCTGCAGTTTCATTATTGCCTTGAGCAACCCAACTAGACCCTTGCTAGAAGAGGCAATCTCACCCACCCGTTCCTCTCCCCTGGTCTCATGTTCTTACCTGGATTTCCATGTCAGTTCCACTGACTAGAGAAGCAATTACGCTCCTTCACTCTTCAAACTGAAAACTGGTAGTTTATTTTGCATATTTGAATTTCATTTGTATCAGCAAGCTCATAAGGCTTTGCTTCTGCTATGTGAAAATTGGAGCTAACTTGAAGAAAGAAATTGAAGCATGCAGCCTGAGAAAATGAAGAATACAACACTCCATTTGGTTTAATTTTTGAGGAACTGAGCCAAAATAAAATGAGAGGTCTTGTTTCCTGAACTTCACTTCAGTCGTATTGATTGAATTTGCTAGCTAGGAAAAAATGATAGTGCAAGACTTTGCGCAACTGCATCTCACAGAACCTCTGTCTCTGTTGGTGTACGCTCATCATGACTGCACCTTGTATCAGTGCTGTGCTTGGTCTGGCATTCATTCCTTTAGAAAAGGATGTTAACAATCCAGTCCTGCAGATGGTGGCTCTGTCCATTTCTGTAACTTTTTTAAAAATAGAAACATTTGAGAGTGAGATTCCCATTGTCATTGGTGACATTTAAGTTATGACTGCCCTATTGGTGTATAGCTAGCAGGTGTAATTGAGCTGTCTCCTTTACTAGGCATACCTTTTACTTAATATTACAGGAGGATCAAGTTAATCTCCCTTGAAGAGTCTCCGTGATTTATACTTTGTTGATTATTGACTGAGGTTCAGGACCAACCAGTCCTACATCAAATAAGCCATAAACAGCTGCTCTTTTGGTGTCTGATCTCTGTTCTGAAGCAAGGTAATTTTTGTTTTCTTTTAAGGACACTTGAAAAATATTTTCCACAAAATAAGCCACTGAAACGTCCTGGATGAACTGAGAAATGTTGTTAAATACTTCTCATGCACGTGAACATGTTTGTTCGTGCATGAGTTCAGTGCTGCAAAACACTGGCTCCCAGTACCATGCCTGCAGAATTAAGAAATCACTTGACTTCACTGGACTTGGCTGATGATGCTCGAGGTCCTTAACTGAGCTCTGTGCAGGGCTTCCTTGCACAGCAAGTTGCAGGATGGGCTCTTAATTTATCTGAAAGCAGGTAGGACTGAATTCTGGCTGTGCAGGGTCAATGAAATTATGTTGGGTGCTGCATACACATAAGCTGGGCAGATTTAGTAGATAGATTGAAGTGCTGAGGTCTGGTTGCTGCTAATTTAACATAAAGTCAGAAGGATGTTGTAGTTAATAAAAAGCAAGAGTGATTATCTTAAAATTGTTTACTGGCACAAGTTGTGTTGCTGGCAAAGGTGCGCTGTGCTACAGGTACATGCATTACTACTGTACATTAGAATCCACCCCTCTCCCCGAAGGCTGTTTGGTGAGGAGGTAATACAGATATAAATAAATTGAAGGAGCCTTTCTTTATATAAATTTATTATATATATGTTATATATAGGATTTCTGGGGATGAGTGTCAGCTGGCAGCTGGGATGGGGAGGGTGGGAGTATTAAGAAATCCAGCAGCTCTTTAGGGCACTGCTGACAGCCTATGCTGAGCAAGGTCAGGGTGGTTTGGGAGAAATGCTGCATGTGGCTGGTTTTAGTTGAGAAAAAAAGTGTATGTCCCACAGTTTTGGGAAATACTTTTCTTTCTACAGCTAGACTGTCACTGATGAATGGAGCCTATCAAGTAGCAAAGCTCTGCGTTTAATAGCATTTGATGAGGATCTTCATAATAAAGTTGTCTTTTATATATGAAATTATATATGGTTTGAATTTGTATCTGCTTTTCCTGTAAATGCATCTAGATGCTTATTTTAGAAAGAAAAATTGCCAGATGCCACTAAAATGTTCTTTTCAACTGCAACATGTAGGTATGAGGAAATCATTTTACTTTTCAGTAACTTTTGTTTATTGCATTGATCAATGGTTGATTAATTTGGCATTTTTCTCTTACAAACAATAATTTGTACACCTTGTGCACTGACATTACATACATGGTCTAAGTGGATCATGACTGTATGCCATTGTCTTAATGTAAGACTGACCAAAGAAGGTATGGCCATTTCTGGCACACAGATATTAGCAAGAAGGTTGTCAATTTGGGGTATATTGTAACAAATTGAATTATTTGGTACATTATTCTAGCAGTGACTGAGTTAGGTGAACAAAATACCATTTATCTTTATTTGTAGATTGTTCTGCAGGTCATTATTGATTTCCAGATTTCACGTAGTTATAAGAAGTTACCACGGTGACATTAACTATATGCAGATTATTTCGATTCAGTGGTTGGGGGAAAGTATGTTGCTAACAAATGGAAAATTTAACATAAGAAAGAATAAGCTGCATGTAAGAAAATATTAATAAGGGAGTACTAGCTGTGAAAGTAATGTTTGAAAAATTGCTATAAAATATACACTTAATTTCCACTTAAAGGTATTTGCACAGCACAGGATTTTCTGTATTTTACAAAATGAAGCACTATCTAACTTTTCTGAGCAAAAATACATAAATATCTAATTTCACAAGAAGAAACTTTATAAAACTACTTTCCAATCAGCTTAGCTTTCACAGGTCAGCATTTTATTATAAACTCTTGATTTCTTTACAAATAAGGTACAGCATATAGTAAATAATTTCAGTATTGCCCATAGAAATTTGGGAAGGTTGACCAAGGAGACCTTTTTTTTTTTTTTTTTTTTTTAGTTCTCAAGTGGTGACAAGGAAATACTACTGTGGGATTGCTGGGCAAAATGCAGTGTATGCTGTAGGCATTTCTGCTGGCTTTCCTTCATCTTCTGCGGGTGCCTCTTCTCCATTTTGTTTTCCTTTTTCTCAGGTTTTCTAGCTGTGATCTCTCTTGACCCTACTGTGTGAGCCACACAGGACACTGGTAATGCCCAAGTCAGGAAAAAGACTATAAAGGCAGCAAGAGGAACGCAAGGGTCTATAGTTTTGTCTATAAAATAATGCAGTAGCCTTTAGCCAGGGCTTGAGGTTTTTCATGGTTTATTTCGCATTTAATACTGAAAGTTAGCACAACTATTTGTAAAAAGTCCCTAAATAGATTTCGTTAAGATCTGTTTTTCTATTGTGATCTGTTATCACAATTCAGAAAAAAATAAGGGTAGTTATAAGCACTATCAGTCTAAAAAAGGCAAGTGAGTGCCAAATAGAGTGATTATTTTCTTTCTGGTTTTCTGCCTTTGAAACAAGTTTCCCTGTGATAAACCCTTGAAAGCCATATGGCTCAATTTTAAGTATTAATTGGTGTTTACAAATGAGTGCCTTTTATTTATTCCTAAGAAATAACATCTCTGATCTGTGCATAAATATACTTTTTCATCAGAAGTTGACCTTAACTTAGTGTTTGTTATAATATTTTAAAACTTTATATTGAAATGTTTAACCGCTTTGGCATTAGTATTCTAAGTTCAGCATTCTGTAGAACAGTATATTCCTGTACAGAATATAAGCAGAAAGTACTTGTACTTTTGGATAAAGTATGCTTATACCTGCCTAGCTGAGTAGATAATTAAACTATTTAAAAGCATTTTAGAAGGCACTTCTTTAGACAAACCTAAGAAACCTACATTCCACTTGTCCTTATGTCTCCAAAGCTGTATCCATCTTTAGTTTGATTTTTTTATCTTTGATATGATTTTAGCACTGACACTTGTTAACCATATCATATACCTGAACACCAGGGAATGAATTCTGCAGTTGATGAGTGATAAACATTTCCATGTTTATCACTCATGGTTCTCACAAGTTCTGTGCAATGGCTGCATTATAGCATCTCATGAATGCTGTGTTCAGTGTCTTCAAACAAATCTTTTAAAAGAAAATCTGTGTTACATTAGTTTACTATTTTTCTGTACCCGTGGGTGTGCTTTTTACACAGCTGACTATGGATTCAGTCTCTTGGCAACTGCTTGTTGATCATATTAATAAGTTGTGTAGAGATTTCTGTCAGGATCGAGAGACAAAGCAGGGTCACTGCTGAGCTGTGCTCACAGATACCAGGGTACAGGTTCTTGCTTAAATTAAGACATGAGCCTGCTAAGCATAATTGCTGCAAACACCTGCCTGATCAGCATAAAGTCTCCCTTGTTAACTAAACCAGTATTACTCACTTTTTTGGGCTTTAAGACTGCATCTTGTGATAAATAAATCAGGGTCAGGAGCAGGCTGAGACAGTGGATTATGTGTGCTGTGTGACAGGTAACATGTCGGGGTTTTTTAATCCCCGCAGCAACTGTTACCACATCTGGCACATCTGGCAGAAGGGTGCCTGCCTGGTGGCATGGCGGCCGTCAGCATTCTGAGCACAGCTACCCTGTGTTTTGGGAATGGGGCAGATATGGGGAAGAAAAGAATTTTGCCAGATGGATTTGAAATTACTGTGTGCCACCTTGCTTCAGAGCCAGGGGATGATGCTGTAGCTGTTCAATTAGTGACATGTATGCAGCCTGAGAACACGGAGGGAGGGAGAGACAGGAGAGACTTTGAAATGGGTGAGTATGTGGCTGCCAGCAGATGTAGTCAGGATCCCATGAATCACAGTGTTTGTGGTAACAGAAAAATTTTTATAGCCCACACAGTTTTGTTGTTCTTTTTATTTATTTTTATTTATTTATTTATTTATTTATTTATTTATTTATTTATTTTCTCCTCACCTTTCTGTTTAGTAACAGCAGATTGCAAAGACAAATGTTTTTCTTCCCTTTCAAAAAGGATTAGGGCATGGTAAATTTTAAGAGATGAGAGGCCCTACAGTGGGTAGTTAAACCCACACCAGGGTACGGTTTGTACCTTGTTAAGGACAGCTTTGCAGTAGATCTATGCTTGCGCAAATAGGGTAGAGGTGTTTGGAAGTAGTGTGAGCCAAAGTGTCCTGCGCTGTGTACTCTTTAATGTGATTGAGTGAAGTACTTGTGCCATGTGGGAGGTAACAGCAATTCACTAAGCACACGTGCAAATGCCATGTGTGGATGCACTGACTCATGTTAATGTAATTACCTCATTGTAATTGAGTTAAGTACAATTGATTTAACAGTAGTGAAGATGAGCCCACAGTTACAGTCAAAAATGTGGGTACATATTTGATTGTCAGGGTTAGTGATTCTTGCAGGAGGCTGAAAATTTTCTTCATAACACAGCGAATGAAAAATGTGCTTAGCTTCAGCCACATCCACAGTCCAAGCAGAACTTGAAGTTTTTGCTTCCTTGTATATATTTTTGAAATACTGTGTGACCATTTGTAGTACACCTTTTGCAGAGTGGGAGGGATCAGCACCCTGTGCTTAGCGCCTTTTTATTTGATTAGCTGTTCTGTAGGCTGACTTCCAGTACTGAGGTAGAAACATCCTTTCTTGTCACTTAATTGCTTTAGGGGGGATCTCATGGCAATAATTTTTAAAGCCCTGTCCTGCAAGCTTGATCTCCCAGAAATGTTTCTCATTCCTGCTTTGTATTAGTTCCCAGTTACTCAGAAGCTCCACTGTTGACCCAGGCTTACTCGAGCAGTAGTTGCCATCTTAGTATGTTAGCATTTACTAATCCATAATGTTGGAAGCAGTGCATGTGTGAAGCTGACATGAGAAAGGGGTTGGAAAAAATCTTGATTCACTTATCAGCTAATGAACTTATCAGATATAAAAATTGTATAGATTTGGTGTATTAATACAAAAAGATTTACTTCTCAGTGAAGTGTTTTCTTTTTTTTTTTTTTCCCCCACTTTGAAAAAAAATTCTTTTTCATGTGGAGGACTGGACTGGTCTCTGTAGTTACAGATGAAAAGGTTTTATCACAGATGCCAAATTTTTTACAAAGAATTCATCTGTGTTGTGTGCCCTGAGTTTTGACTATAGTGTGTGATGAACATAACATTCCACGAAGAAAAATATTTTGGAATTATATACTAAACATCATTTATCTTTTAAAGATTTAGGTGATTGGTACTCTGAGGGTCTGATTTGACATCACAGTTTAGCCCATCGAGTTTAGCTGCATTGGAAGGAGCAGTCTTACCTGCTTCACTCTTTCTGCGCTGGCCCAGGCTCCAGCATGAGTCAGTGCATCAAGCTAAACCTGTTTTAGAAACAAGGCAAACAAACACCCCCCAAACCCGATCCTCTTTTTATAGAATTAATTTTGTGCTGGCATTGCTGCTGTAACTAATGATGACTCAGATGAGTGCTTGGTACATGGGGTGGAGGAAAGAATCTGCATCTGCAGCTGGGAAGAGCAGAAGGGAACTGCTCCCTTCTCCTGAAAAGAGCATCATTTAAATTAAAAATTATGTTAATGAGTTTATATGAGTAGTTCTAACAGTTTTGTTGTCGTTCCAGAAATACTCAGTTTCTGAAGATAGGATACGCTGTATGTATCTGCATAGGGGTAGCCATAACCCTCTCTTTGTCCACACGTATTCTTAGAAATTTGGTAAGATATTGTAGATTCAAGCTGTTGTTTTAAGAATCAGGTATTTTTATTTTGTGAACATTATTCATTTGTGATGTTTCGTTTTGATCAGTTTGTTTTGTTTTTAAGAACCATAATATCGTATTTGGACGAAAAACTTTCCTGAATAGCTTCTCATATTAAATAAAATAGAGCAGAAAACAACAGGGACAAAACCAAAATATTGCATGCAATTGTGAGTACAGGTTGTTACAGTATAAAACACAACTAGTATGTGTTATAAATCTAAGCCCATTATTAAGCATATTACCATTTCTTTATTAGAAATTCCAGTTAAGCCCTGAAGATGAAGCATGTTAAGGAATCTAAGAATATTCCTGACATTTAGATAGCGTATGACTGAGTCAGAGGTTTTCAAGACTTGTGGGCAGGCTGCTTCAGAAACAATGCAGTGTTACTCTTTGATGTAGAAAAAGGAACAAAAAACAGATGCAACAAATGTTTTTATGTATAACAGGTCATTAATAATGCATTGTGGTGCATGCAAGGTTGAGGTTGGGTGGTTGGTTGTTTTCGGGTTTTTTTCCAAATTTCAGATAAACACCACCATTGATAGCCATCTATCTAGTAGTGATAGTTTAAACTGAGACTTGGTGAGTGAAGCTTCTGTTGGCTCCGCTGGTTTTACCCTGCATTTTGAGCAGTGAAATACTAGCAATTCCTATCAAATCGAGGACACCTACTGTTGCTCAAGCGTCAGCAACTGTAATTGAGACCAGCCCCTGTCTGAATCTTTGTACAGATAAAACCAGTGTTTCTGCCTTTATGTCTTTTGGGGAGGATAAAACCAAAGGGACCAGTGCAAGGAGGGGAACTGAAAATAAGCTAGTGACATCTGCAATGCCAGCAGTCCCGACCTCCAGCAGGCAAGCTCTGGGCTCGTATAGACAGAAACTTTTAACAATACTCAAACCCCTGTTCTCCTAGCAAAATCTTTGCTCCCGAAACAGGGAAGCATCATGTGTTACAAGCACTGAGGCAGCCTACCTTGCCTTTTAGAATTTCTTACCTCAAAAATATCTTGCCTGTCTACATAACAGACGTTTATGCGCCTGATGACTGTGACTAATATTCCTCTGTCCACAGAACAAAGCCAGCTGTAAGAAACACTACATGGTATATGAACCGTAGAAACTTGACAGGTGACTGATCGTGAACATCATCTTTGTTTTCTTTGAATTCTTAAAATAACTATTCACATGACATAGTGGTCATGTCTAAGTGGCCTGGGAACTGCAGAAGTACTATGTAGCTATGAGGAAAAAAGCAGTTTCACTGATTTGACCTTAAGATCCATTGAATTGAAAGGGTATGTGTTTAAGAAAGTGAGACAGATTATGTAGGATTGGCCTCAAAATGATTCGCGTTTCCTACATCTGCTCAGGAAAGTCTCTTAAGGTTTTTTGTTGGGTTTTTCTTTGTTTGTTTCGTGGTTGATTTGGGGTTTTTTGTCTCTTCGTCCATGAGCACATTTTGCTCATGAGCAGAATATTTACTGAGCCTACACAATCTTGTAGGCTGCGTTATTTATTTGTATCTTGGAGCAGCCAGCAGTTCATCTGTCATAACTGTCCTGTGTGAGTTTTCTCCTGCTGTGTGGAAGCCCACTCTGGAATACACTTCCAGCTCCTGGTGTCCAGTCTCCTGTGATCATGTTGCAGTGCCTGCTGGGTACATTGCTGCACAGCCTGCCAAGTCTTCCTGCGGGATTTCATACAGCCTCACATCCACACTATAATAATCATTGTGTTCTCTGACGCTGACAAGGTCGTGCAAAATCTTTGTCGTCTTCTCCCTGCTGTGTGAGGTGGCTATGAGCTTCTGGAATTAGTGCATTACTTCTTTGTGGATGCAGATATTAGTGGTGTATTTTTTTAACTTTTAAGAGTACCAAACAAGCAGATTTATGAGGTTAAGTTTGTTAGTGTAGTGAACAGAAATGCAAGAGCTCTAACACAGAACATTTTCTTAGTCTGTGCCTGTCTAATTAGAGGCATATTTATTGTGTTATTCAAAATTGCTGGAGCTTTTTTTTCTGGTGGAGCTCTTAGTCTTGCTTTGGTATCAATACCTCTGTTGTGCTTTGGTCAGTGAAACTGTTATCTGCTCATCTATTTATGCCTTTAATCCTACATGTGTTTTATAGGAGAGAGTGAGAGTCTTCATTGTTCATGTTCCATATGGCTAAGGCAGGCAAGGTTTTCTCCTGAGCACTCCCTGTGCACCCTGTGTACAATCCCAGGGCTCTCAGGCGTCCCTCTCACAGCAGGAGGGGGATGTGGAATCAGAATCTTTATTTCCTATCATTATATAGAGCTTGGATGACTTCTGGCAACTGGTAAATCCTGCTTATCCCCTTTCTTATCTGTAGCAGTTTTGAGTCTCTACCCGAGGGTGCAGATAGTTTTTGACGAAGTGAACAAAATTCAACACAAAAAGTAAGCATATTCCTCAGCCGTCCAAGCCTGGTGGAAATAGAGCACAGTATCTACACAGGGTCCACACTGGTATTTACATCTTCTCTAATTCTGTGTTACGGTACTTTCAGGGATCTAGTTAAGGTAGAATGTAAAGGGCCTTTCAGGTGGGACTGCCGCTTGTGTGATGACAGTCTTGCTACTGCTACAAGAGGAAGTAGTGATAGAACAAGGGAGGGTGGCTTTAAACTGAAAGAGGGTAGATTTAGATGAGATATAAGCAAGAAATTCTTTACTGTGAGGGGGTGAGATACTGGAAACAGGTTGCCCAGAGAAGTTGTGGCTGGCCCATCCCTGGAAGTGTTCAAGGCCAGGCTGGATGGGATTTTGAGCAGCCTGGTCTAGTGGAAGGTATCCCTGCCCATGGATTGGAATTAGATGATCTTTAATGTCTCTTCCAGCCCAAACCATTTTATGATTCTCAATTCTTAGAAAGTGGTGTGGTATTTTGGGGATTGCAGAGGGTAGTAGTAACAAGTCTTCCCTGAAGATTCATTGCGTTCCTACTCTAGGTTTTCAGGTTATTTCATATAACACTTTAATCTACCATCTCCCCAAAACAGATTTACTTAAAGCTGAGTCATTCCCACACATAGATAGTTTTTCGGTTTTTCCTGCGAAGTTCACATCACTGCATCTCCACAGCTATTTGTAGCTATAACTGAGAGTCAAAGACTGCACAAACAGATATTGACCCATGCTTAGGTGAATCTAATGGTAATCATTAGAGTTCATTTAACCAGCGCTTGAGCAATTTCTCAGTAGCCTGCCTTCTCCTGTGCTGCTTCTAATTCTGCTGGCTTTCTCTCCTAGTAGGATACCTGTCTGGAAGCTGCTGGTGCAAGAACTGCTTAGCACATATATCCAGTTTAGGTACTGCCTGGATTTAAAAAAGTTCTTGTGGTTAAATACTGCAACATACCTCTTTCCCCCATCTCATAATATGTACAAGAGGCATCTGCAGAACTCAGGTTACTGGCAAGTAATTTTTTCTGCCAGCAAGAACTTTCTAGCTAACGTTTTATTGTACTTTGTAATGGGCACCTTGTGTGGCCTACTTTGTAATTTGGCCTCTGTTTGGTTTATCTGTTTGATCAAGGTAGGTTATGGAGTTGGCTTTAAATTACGCATGCATTTGCACACGCACATACACATGCATATAAACTGTGATAAGGGAAAGTTGAGTTGTATGGTCAAGGAGGAAGAAACTAAGAAAATACTCAAGCTGCACATATAGCTGCAAGTGTAACCCCTTTTTACTTCTCTCACTTTGATTTATACTTATTTGATTTTATGATCACCTGCTACACCCCTAACATAATGTGTTGTGCTTTTAGATACAAATGGTTGCATTTTTCATAGTAGCCAGAAAAATAAATATTGGTGTGAATATGGTCATAAGTCACTGAAAGGATTCTAAATAAAGGATACACAGAATTTATTGTTTGCCGCAACTGAGCTGTGTTTCATGCATCACAGTTACTATGCCATGTACCTATGATTTTAGCCTTTGGAACTTTCTCTTCCAAACAGTTTGATAAAAGCAGAGCCTGGAATTTGTTTACTTCTGGCATTAAAAGCAAGCAGCTCAGGGAACAGGCAGCTTTTATTGGACCTGTAAAGGAGTAACACCGATGGTAGAGATTTCAGGCTATATTTTGTTTACTATGGGTTTCATTTTTTGGGGGGTACTAAGCTGTTGGCATGGGGAGGGTTGGCAGCTTTCACTGCTGTTAGGCAGACTGTGAGACCAGACCATTACGTTAATGCAGCAAAAGGCCTGAGTGGAAACAAATATGTTGCAGTGAAGGCTTCAATTTTTGTACGGTACTGTTTTGTTTGGTTGTTGGTTTTGTTGGTGTTTTTTTCTCCCCCTATGAAGTGTAGTGTTACGAGGATGAGAAGTGTTTGGCCAGAACTGAGAGGAATGAAATCATTATATAGAGGACTGTTCTAATGTTGTTACAGATTGGTACAACAGAAATAAGCATCTTGGAAGTTATGAAAATGCAACTACTGCAGAGCCAGTGTCCTTGGTCTTGTGATGTCCCTGGAAGGGGAATACTGGGAAGAGAAGATACTTACTAATTTGTCAGCCAGGATCTGTACCCCCGACAGGCTGTGGAAGCCCGAACGTGCCACATGTGCCTCTGGTGCCCTGTGGAACACCATGCTTTTAGTGTTGAAAGGAGGACAGGGGAGAGTCTACAGCTAAAATGATGATGTTGAAAGGATATTACTAGGTGATGCAGCTAAACCATAAACATGTGTTGGAAGGATTTTTCCTGTGGAATGTTTGCCTTGTAACTGCATCAGAACTAATCACCTGTCTATGTTTCATAATGCAATGTGTCTGGTGTGTGTGAGATGTAACCAACCCACAAAAGCAGACAAATGCAGCATTAACAGGCAGATGCTTGTGGATCTGCTCTCCCCACTGAGTGTTGATGGGAGCTGTGTCAGCACACTGTTAGAGGAAGGACTTGTCCTTAAGGAACCCCTTTGTGTGTTCCTGCTGCAGCTGATCTGACCCTTTTTCAGGAGGCCTTGGAAAACATTTACATTCTTTGGCAGAGCATGCTAAAATTAGGTCATAAAAATGACAGTTTCAATATTCGAGTCTTAATATCTAAGTAGTCTTGGGTTGTGTAATCTGAGCAGAAGCCAACATTACTGTCATTTGATTAACGCAGTTGTATGTGTGGTATTTCAGTTTCACAAGTGCTTTCTCAATAAATATAATCATAACTATAGTAATAAGATACTATTTTTAAAGTAAACACCTATGCTAATAAATAGAAAAAATCTTTGATGGTTAAAATCCTTTGTTCTCTTCCATAAAAATCACTTCTATCACATTTACTTTCGAGAAGTTTTGCCTTACATGCTGTTTTCTCATTTCCATCACTGTAAATTCAGACATGTTTCATTGAAACATTGTTCCTTTGTAACAGAGCATAGCTTATGCATTTATAACAGAAGTGACTCCAAAGTAACCATTTCTGTCAGCTTTTAAAATGCAGCCGTTGGAGAACTAGTTCACAGTAATGTTACAAATTAAATACTCTCCCAAATAATAATTTAAAGGTGCTGCTAAGTTCAGGGTGCTTTTTGCATCATCAGTGCTATCTCCTTCTACTACCCTGCATTTCTAAAAAATAATTTGAAGTCACTCGCTCATTTCCTGTTAAGTCCTGACTGTGTTAGACACTTATTACTAGTTTCACTGCTCTCTAGTACCTGAACTATCATGTATTTAAATGATCTGACACGCGCTTCCCTCCAAAAATACGTGATAAAGGATTGAAGTGTAGAATAACTTTGTGTTTATTCTTCCTCCAAGGCAAAAGTGTTCTTTCATTCAAATATCTGATTATCTAATCAATATTGGTAATTCTGATATAGTCGTATCTAGTGAAGATATAGCTGACTGTAAATTGGTAGAACTGGATTGTCCTATACTAGATTAAAAAATTTGAAAGATTAGTAAATGTATAATCTCCTAAAAATAGCTGAGATTAACCATAATTTAAAAACAAAAACCAAAACCAACCAAACAAAACCCCAAAACAACAACAACAAAAAGCAAACAAAAAAAGCCCAAACCAAAATGCTAGAGAACTCGAATTGTATGTCAGGAGCTGTTGATACATGTTGTAGTTTAATTTGTCTTTTATAGTAAAGTAAAACATGTTCTGGTTTTACAGTATAGGTAATATTGTGAAAATATCTACAACTTAAAAAAAAACCAGCCCAAATAAAAATTTCAGCCTATTTATCACTTCTCTGCTTTACGAGCAATGACATTTGAACACCACCAATTTTGTCATATATTCTTCTCTTATTTTTGTGTTCATGGTGACTTTGTTTTTAGTGAACAAATAGTCTAACCAGTATTTTTATTTATGCATTTCAATTGAATATTGGCATTTTAAATAAACTGAATTAAAAAATAAGTAGTAAATGCAGGTTCTGACCTCTAAATGATTTAGCAGGATTGATATAGTGCCTGTTGATCATCCATGCTTCTTGTATCATTTGTGCAGTACCTTGCACAGTGCAATGTGAGTCCAAGGACACCTGTACCATAAAAGTAAAAATAATATTTGATCAAAAGCTGGAGAATAGTTTGAGAGGTTCCTGTTTAGAAGATAATGGATTTTTATTTAGGGATTGCTTAGGGCATAGTTACTCCCGTTTGGCTAAAATACCATCTGTGCTCACTTACAGTAGCTTTCAAGCAGACAGCTTTCTTCTCTCTCAAGTATTAGAAGGGGTCATTGAAGCATGGAAGGGCTTTGCACTAATGCAGCTGATGGTGGGTTTTAGATAGCATCCTCCACAGCAGGAATTTCTGGCTTCTGAGGCAGGGACCCATGAGGTTGCAGTTGTGGCACTGTGCTGGGCTGGCAGGCTCTCTTCTCAGCCCAGGGCCTGGGAAAGGTGGTGGTGGTGGTATGGGGACAGTTCTTCAGGCTCCAGCCTATAGGTAGCTGGGGCCAACTGGAAGAGAAGGAGAAACAAAAGGAGATAGTGGCAGGGGCAGACTGCTAGGACAGTCCAAGTCAGGATTGGGCTGTAAGCCCTCGTTCTGGTTCCAGGACTTGAGCCCCTCCAATGCCTTCACAGCCTGGGAAGAGAGGGGAGTTGACTCCTCTGTGGCTTTGAGAGCCTGTAGCCACTGTAACTGTCAGCCGTTTCCTCTCCACAGATGAGTTTTAGTTTGAATTGTCAGCCAGGCCATTCCCCCAGCCCTTTCCTTGTAGGCAGCCGCCCTTGCTCTCTTTCAGTGTGGCCCAGCCCTTCCACCACCCTATCCCCTGCCCCTTGAGAAGGTCAAGTTGCTGCGTTCCAGCATGATCTGACCACCATCTATCTTACTGCCATCCTTTCTACCCCCAATAGTCCTGCTTCAATTTACTGCTCACAAGTAAGATTCTTTCTGTCCTAGATGTACATTAGCCTGTACCTACCAACACAGCCCAGCTACCTGCTCCCCAACTTGCTGTTCCCCCATTCGTCTGCAGAGTTGTTGGTAGCTTCCTTCTAGCTTCTGGAAGAGAGGCAGGTTGGTGCATCGGGTTATGTTTTACTATGAGAATAGGGTGAGCTGAACTGTCTTAACATGTTCAGAACTCCCTCTGTACTGCTGACTTGAGGAATCATTTGTATGAAATACCATTTCTCGGTATCAGCCTGTGGCTTCTGTAGTTGCCCACAGTGTTGACTGCTCTTCTGTTTACAAGTGAGACATGAACTGGTCAATTTTCTCGTGTAAAGCTGGGATGCAAAAAAGTGGGTGAACCACTTTCTCAGGATTTTCCTGGTACTACTTTTCAATACTGGTAACCAATTTAAAGGTTAGGGTCAGCTTCCCAGAGATGAATGTTAAGGGTCTGCAATAAGAAAACACGATTCTCCTTTGGGCCAGTTTTATGCAGGAGAAGGGAAAAGTGCATGTGGAGAGAGAGATCCTGCTACATCTGAATTAGCAGAGCACAGTCTAGGCCTGATTTCTTTTTAATTATATGCAGTCTCTTTGAGATGGTAGGAGGTGGTGAGGAAACCTTTATATAGCTAGGGGATTGTCATTCCCATGCATAGGGGTATATAGGGGAACACAGAAACGAAGCTCATGGACATCGATGGGCAGGCATGGAAAATAGAGGTGCTGCAGTTGTTTCTGAAAATGTGGTTAACACCACCAGCAAGGTGTAGTAAATGTGGAGGAAATTGTGGTTTAGTTTTAGGTGAAATAACTCTTACCACTGAGTCTGTGCTTTCTGCCGGAGCACATTTTCAGTACTTGAAAAATGCAGCAAACTGTGTGGGTTGTACACTGCGCCTTCCTGTGCTTTGCACTTCCACCTGTGTTTATGGGACAATCTACATTGAAATCAGCTCATTTTTAGATCTGTGAGAACTGTATTTCAGTATATTCAGTGTGCTTTTTAAAATGAGTGAATTGCAGCCATATTCTATTCTGTTCTCACCGTTAAATCATAGGAGAGATGCCAGACAGAAGACAGCTCAGCCACATCTATCGCACAGGATTCAATGTATTTGTATCCTTTGTGGAAGAAATGAGAGAACTGGACTCGGTGACATTAATGAATTTTCTGATGGCCCCCTTTTCTCCCTCTCTTTTCACCTCTTTCCCCTTCTTTTCCTTTTTTTTTTTTTTTTTTTTTTTTTTTTCCTTCTGTTAACTTTTTCCGGGGGGCGGGAGGAGGGGGGAAGGGGGAGAGGGGAGGTCTAGGACTCTCTGACGCCTCCTTTCTTCAGGTGATAGAATGCAGGCAAGAATGGCTTGTTTTGACCTCTTCCATGGAGGTTTGGGAGGCTTGCAAAATACTTAGTGGACTCCAAGAATGTACACAGCTCACAGTATTTTCCATATGTACATATTATGAATTTTCCAGTGTACAGCACCTCATCAGGGGAAGAGGTACACCGTTCCCACAGTCATGTTTATTTTCTCCCCCATCGGGAAGTTTTTTCTCAGTCCTATGGAAGAAGAATAAACAGGGAAAAAAGTGCTTCCTCCTAATAAAAATAGAAAAAGGATAATCTGCCTTAATTATTGGTTCATAAAAGGACATGGGCATTTGTTCCTAAATTTTGTAGAGTCTTCAGGTCTCTGCAGAACTGCCTTACAGCAGATGAGTATTGGGAACAGAAAATTAGTCTCTTTCAATTGCATGAAGTGGCTGCACTTGCCTGAGGGTGGGATAGCTCAGTGGTGAGTGAAGGAAGGGAAGGGCCAGGCCACCATCCTGGGGGGATCTGTGGTCACTCCCAAAGGCAATGTGGTCAGTAGTGTGGGAGCACTTGTGAGAAGGGAGCTTGGAGGTTTTCAACCATTGGAATGCCATCAAGAGAAGGAGATGCTTCTCAATGGGTGGACTTCAGAGGTTATTATAAACTGTTGGGATTAGCAGTGTGGTTTCAGATCGCTGAGGCAGTGTAATTGGTAAGTTGTCAAGGTACTGCACAGGACAGCCTTACCTGCCATGTCTGCTTTTGAGGTGTGCTGGTGGGTTTTTTAACTCTGCATAGAACTGATTCAGGGAACAGGAACAATAGCTGAAAACCTGACATTACCAAGAAGAGGCAAATGCTTTTCTTTCTGAGTCAGTGTGAGACTGATGTGGGGGAAGAGGAACCTTTTCTTTGTTATCTGAACTGAGTCCTAAAACTCTATCTTGTGCCTAGCATGACTGATGAGAAAATACTTAAACTAAGAAATGGGAGAAGAGGCTGGCTTGATTTTTCATGCCTAAGGTATTAAAAGCACAGAAGGAGGAAAATTGTGTAAATGAGAATTGCACATGCAGTAATACAAGTAAACTATGCAAAGGAGCAATGGAAGGATGAAAACTAGTAGTAGGAAATCAGTTGTGTAGGTGATACACTAACAAAAAATATACTTACTATAGCAAGAGAAAAGGGTGAGGTCATGGAGAAAAAGCATATGAGATGTTTATCATCCAGGCTATTTTCATTAGTATACAAAACCTGAACAGCTGGTGCTGAATGTGTAATCAGATATAGAGACAACAGAAACATGGTCAAATAGCATTCGTGGCCTGAACACAAATACTGAAAATTATGTAGAAAGTTAGTAAGGTGTTGTGAATTAAGTGGCACCATGTAAACAAGCAAACAGTAGCATGGACACGGTACAATCTGGTCAAAATCACTTCAGGAAGGAATTATGAAAGACATATTATACAGCTCTAACTTTAAGGTCCCTTCCAACCCAAACCATTTTATGATTCTGTAAGTTATATACATACGATATAATAATAATATTATAAGAGAGGAATACTAGTAGGAATAGTAGCATTATAGGTGGGCTATATAGTCGGCTAGATCTGTATTTAAGTGCAGGTTGTATTCTAATGATGTGATATTTCTGTACATGACAGTTAATAGTTTTCTTACCAAAAGAGTGATCCCAAAGTTGTGTTATTTTGGACTAGGATGGAATCGCTGACTTTATAGGAAACCCGTTTATTTAAAACATGAAAGCAAAACATGAACTGGGTTAATTTGGTTTAAGTTAAATAGGATAATAAAAAGTTTTGTTTGTTTGTTTTTGTTTGGTTTTTTTAAAGGCAAACGTTTGTTAAATTAAGAGAGCTGGTTGGTGAGCATAGGTGAGCTGAAGTACTGGAGGCTGACATGGAGAAAAAGGTTAAAATTGAATCTCAAGTAAAGAAAACTGTGGGAAATTACCTAATCCTTCAAGCAGAAAACCTTGTCCTGTGGGGGGATATTGGTAGAGAAAAGGCAATGCAAAGGAAGAAGCGGATTATCAAAGGAAGTCACTTCTTGGAAGTTGTGGTGGAACAAAACCCAAAAGTATTACACTGAGTTAGAATTTACTTAAAGTTCTTAAGAGTTAAAGCGCTTTGAAGTTTCTTCAGACGTATAAATAAATCGAGAAAGAAGAAGTCCTTCTGTTGTATAGGGAGGGTGGTTTTGAATTAGCATCTATTGTTCAAAAGCTGAATAAATACTTTTGCACACTTCTCACTGAGAAGAGTAACAGTGTGAAGAGAGAAACAGGATGGTGAACAGGAACAAGATTCTGAGTGTGGCTATGGTCGAGGTGGAAATTCAAGCCACAAACTCCAAGTAAATAAAAACGTGAAATCGCGGTGTACCAGCTGCATTGCAGTTACTGCCTATGTACCAGTTCTTTCCGTACTGTCAGTTACTTCCTCACCCTATCTAATAAACATTGTTTATGTGTGGTATACGTGGCTGTTCATTGCCTAAGAGCTGAAGTGCAAATCTTAGAGAAATAAATTGGTCTATAGCTCTATTTTAAAGTAAAGTTTGTTTGTATTATGTTGAACTTAAAAAAAATACTATAGGTTACTTTTTTTTTTTTTTTTTTTTTTTTTTGAAAAAGTGTTAAACACATTCTCATCTCAAAAATTGCCATTTCCACTGTGTGTGCCCTGGAGCTCCTTGAACCATTCAGTGAACAGAATTAGCTCACTGGAAAAACAAAAATCTATCCCTGTTTCCTTTTCCTCTTATCCCCCTTCTGCTCCCTCCCTTCCCCCTTGCTTTTAAACCAAGTTTGTTTCCTGTCAGATTAGTGAGTTAAATTGGCTTATGGGGAGGACCAAGAAGTGCCAGATTTGGTGCAAGATAAGCCTCTAGGAGCAGGAAAAGGCCCTTGAGGTCAGCAGGAGTCATGGCAAGTTGTCTTGTGAGTGCTTGGTCTTCGAATTCTCTGTTAACGCAGAAGAGGTACGCATTGCTCTTGGAGGGGCTGTTCACTCTAGTGGACCTTTTGTTTGTTTTAGCACTCTGCCTGCAAAAGTATATAATCTTAGCAAACATCCTAAAATGAGCTTTTGGTGGGCAGCAGAAGTACTTGCAGGAGGCCTTGTATCATGCAACTGATATTATTTTGTAGCTCTTCCCCTAACATTTGCACTGTACAAAAGTTAAATTCTGTTTTGACATAATGCAGGTAAGAGCAGTAGTATAGACCCCTGTGTAAATTGTTCTACTTCCGTACCTTCTTACTCCGTGCTTTACTCACAGGTTGCTGGCTCTTGACAGAACTGTATTAAGATTGTTTTGGAGAGAATTTCTTACACTCTTCAGTGCAGTTGTCCTTCAAGAATATGCCTTCCTTCATGTCTGGATTTAATTGTAGATAATTTTGGAAGCAAAACTGTTTTCTAATTTTGGGAAACCTGGCATAGCAGTGGCATCTGGTCATTGTACTGAGCAATCAGTCAATCACTAGATAAAAAGGGGCAGAAATGAGAGGTAAAGGAAATAAACAGAATGCCAATGAGTTACTTTTCTCCCCCTTCTGAATAATTTAATATCTCTGTCAGCAGCTGGTCACAGCCCTGACTGGAAATGGCAAAGTTGTTATGAGGAGGTACTTACAGGGACCCTATTTCCCCTTCCCTCCCCACATGTTAATAAAAATAATGCACACGTACTGGAGGTGATTGGGCCTTCAGTAATAAGCCTTAATTCCAAACTTCCTTTCTTTTCTACAGCCTGGTGAGAATTGTAAGCACTCCCTGACACTGCCCAGGAAATGGTACTTTTACCAGGTTATGGTCTAAATGGACCATCTTGCTAATATAGTTTATGTTTTGTTGCAGTTATGTTTTGATATTTGTTTCATAGTAGGAAACGCTTTCCAAGAACTTGTCATCTTGGATTTTTTCATTCTTATTTTTTGTTGTTGCTAATATTCTTACAAAATTGCCGGCATTTTGGACCAAACCTTTGCTCGTGACTGAGATGTGTGAGACTATAGGCAAAAATAGGAAGAAATAATAGGATACCTATTTAAAAAAAAAAAAAGTTAGAAATGCTCTTGTCAAGTTAAAATGGAAAAAGAAAAAAGCTCTGAAATCACTGTATTGACTGCTGGTAAAGATAACAGCAAAGTCTCTGACAGCTGAAAGAGAGAGAAAGGAAGAAAAGCATGTTGCTTTTAAGTTTTTCCCTTTGTTCATTGGCAGTGTGCCCATACACCCCATTCAGGGCTCTAGAAATGGTTCACTGACTTGAAACTCTGGCTGCTTTTAATTGTATGGGCTTTATTTGTTTAAGTAATGCAAGGAAAGCACTGAGCTAGGTCTCTCAACCTTAAATTATCAACTTTAGAGACATTTTTTGTCCAACTCTTTAGACAAGTTGAGGAATTCAGGTTTTAGATATGTTTTGCTGGTTTCCAAATACCATTTTTTCACAATAGTTTTGCATTGTTGTTGCACCCTCAGAGAATCTCACTGTGAGCTGGCTGACAGCACAGTGGTATACGTTTACACTGTAAGTTAGATGGCACCAAATCTGTCTATAACATTGGAGAGCTGTTGAGGTGTACTCAAGGAAAGTACTGTGCAAAGTCATTTGGAATGTTATTTTCAACATTTTCTGTTGTTAAAGGAGCTTAAAAAAACTAAATATATGCAAAAAAAAATGTACACTCGCATAACAATTTATGAAAGCATAATTATTCCATTACTTTGGCTTTTAAATATTTTTTAATGTTTTTTAAATTCCTCTTGTAAATACAGTGCTTAGTTTGGAAATAAGTTGTGGGGCTAAAAGTGAAATGAGAAAAATAAAAACATTTTAAAAAACTAATAATGCCCTGGTTTAGGTTGTGTTTTAAGTAAGTACTTACTTCTTTTGAAGTAAAGTAGAAGATGTTATGTGCATATCAGATATCAACCTTTTGGCATTTGTTTTATAGCAGTGAAACTTGGAAAGAAAAACACCTAGGTCTTGCTGAGACTTAACTATATCTTCATTAAGTTATAGTTAAAAAGACAAAAAGCATCCATGCCATGTTCAGTATTACTGAGAAATAAGGACTTATGTTTATCGACTTGAGGTTCACTTTATGATCACCACCCGTCGGTGTTGTCATTATTGTCAAGCTTTGGAACTTTTAACTCTGTGTTTTAGTTTGGGACAAAATACGTGTTCTTTGGTTCTGTCCTTTTAACAAGATTTTCCCTGGTGGCTGCTGAAGTGTGTATGGAGCTAGAGATGGATTCATGGCACAGGCAGAGTCAGTTATTTCAGTTGATAAGTGGTGGTGTCTTTTTTAGGCATATTCTGAACTTGGATGTTTCTTCGTTGTGACAAAGATTCTCTTATTGCTATATAGACATGGAGGACTTGCTTGAAATAATATTGCTTCCTGGGTAGGTTTCATTGGTTTATGTGGAATTGCTGTCTCCAGTTGTTATTAGTGAGAAAAGTTGCATGTTTCGTTTTCTTACGTTATATTTTAATATAATATAAATTAATTATACAATATATATAAATTAATATAATAATAAATATATTTTTAATTTAAAAAAAACAGCCAACCTTCTGATTCAGGGGTCAGATCTTATATTTTTCTACTTTAATGTCTGTTGCTCCTCGCACAGTATTGTCGCCCCCCTTTTCCTCTTTCCATTTTAAATAGTACTCAACCTCTTACCTAGAAAATCAACTATTTGTCTCATGCTTCACAGTTACAACATTTTGTGATAGAACCACATGTACTAGAGCTGTGCAACTGGATAAGCAAAACCAGCCTTCATTGTAACCAGTGGAGCTGTGTTCTTGCTTACTCTTGGCTGCTGGGAAAATCCCAAACAACTGAGTCCCTCAGCCAGACTGTCATTATTGGTAGTATCTTGTTGGTATTAGGAATGGTTGCTGCTGGGTAGGTTGTGAGGACTCAACTGGTCTGGTACTTGGGTTTTTTTGAAGCAAAGGTGCTTATGCTTTCACATGGTTTCATTAAAATAAATATTCCTAATAATTTTATAATTTTTAACTTAGTCTATTAGTTCTGTGGGCAGTGGACTCTGCAGCGTCATCTCCCTTTAGAAAGGGAGAAGTTAAATGATACAAGTTCCCAAACTGTTGCAGAACCAGGAACCGGAATTCTGTTTTCCAGTCTTGCCGGATGTGATGCAACTCCAGATTAAGCTAGCTGAATCACAGAAAAGTCAAGGTTGGAAGGGACGTCTTGAGATCATCTGGTCCAAGCAGGGCCTTGGATTAGGTGATTATCTGCCTTTAAAGTGAGTCTTAGCTATTTCCAGAAAAGGGAAATGTACTTTTCTGGGCTTCTTTGTTTAATTTTCCTCATGGTGAGCTACTTCTCATGTCTGGATGTAGCTTCCCGTGAAGCAGCTCGGGCCTGTTACCTTCTGTCCTCTTCTACATACATCCTTGGGAAGAGACCAGCTCCCTCCGTTGTGTATGAGCCATGAACTCTTGAGATGTCAGTTCTTGCGCTCTGCTGAAATAGTGGCTTGGTGCTGCAGACCTCCCATACCCATAACGTGATTACAGGGATCCCGTCTCGGGGATTGCCGTCTGGTTTGAACACATTCTTCAGTTGCACTTGTCGGACAGTAGATGTGACTTACAGAGTCAAGTGTCACTCGGCTGTTTTGATATGTGCATGAGTGGGATGACACCTTCTTGACTCCATGGTTCAACCAATGAACGCTGGGCAACAGAGTAAGAATCAGTCAGGAGACATTTTTCTCTTTGCTATGAAGAGTTTATGAGCAAAGGAAGAAAACATGTTTATAACTTCCCTGAATAAACTGCAAGTATTTGGAAATTGACAGATTTTATAGTATTCTCTGCAAGTCCAACTGATCTCATTCATGTAGTGTGTAACTTACTTCTAAAATAAACACTTAGTGCAACCAGTGTCTTATCATTTTATCCATGCTCCCCCCAGGTTGTCTCACTTACTTCTGTTAATTTTATTTAAGAGTTTAATTAATCATAATTGTCCTGGGATTTAGACCTACTATTTAAACCCAGGTAACTTATTAGGAATTGAGATGAAAATTTTCGTTGCATCAAAATCAATGGTGAGCTCCTGTTGACTTCAGCTTGTCCAAGATTTTGCTGCTATAGTGTAATATCAAAAGATTTTGCAGTATTTGTTTTATTTACTTGCACTGATGATAATAATTTCCTTTTCTGTGAATGAAAATACAAATCTATACCTAAGTCATGCTAATTGGATAAGATTTTGGGGGTAGCGAACAGAAATTTAGCAGCTCACTAAGGATATTTGAATTGCCCATTTCAGTAGACTTTGTTCAGAGTGCCTTCCTCCTGCTCATTGTATCTTTGATTCATTTTCCGAGCAGCAGAGTCACGTCCCATAAATATGAACTGTGATGATTTTGATCATAAACAGATTAGCCCTGAAGTGAATATTTGTTCTCTTTCTGTTTTGTTGAAAATCCTTTACAGTTCCTGATGCCTGTTAGACAGGGGGTTTGAGAGTACAGCATTTTCTCTGCTTCTTACATTTATAACATTCATCATGGAAAAGGAAAATGTTATTTCAGTTTTGCTGGTACTGAAATTAGGTTTTTATTACTTGTTTAGTGTTGAATAGTGTGTTCAGTGTATCCAGGATTATAATTTGCAGTATCCTTTGCTACAGCTCACACAGAGAAAACTGTTATTCAACCTCTGTGTATTCTATAATAGGATAATTTGTCCTGTTGATTTTAAATGTAAATATTGTTTTTAAGCCGTTGATAACCAAGAGTATTTTTCCTGTTTACAGAGCAAGCTTTACATGGAAGGATTTAGAAGCCTAAAAGAAGGAGAACCAGTGGAATTTACTTTTAAGAAATCTTCCAAAGGCCTTGAATCAATACGGGTAACAGGCCCTGGTGGGAGCCCCTGTTTAGGAAGTGAAAGACGACCCAAAGGGAAGACAGTACAAAAAAGAAAACCAAAGGGAGATAGGTAATTACCTTACTTTGCTATTCCCCTCCACCCTTTTTATTTCTTTGCTTTTTTTTTTCTTGAAACTATGTTTTCAGCATTTATTTATTTGTGAAAGGAATGCCTTCTATGTAAATTTGGCTTTTACATCTAGCCTGGTCATTCGATTAAACTTATTAAGCTATATCATAAATCACCCACTTGACTGGTTTCACTTGAGAAGGTTTTTAATGAGTTAGAGGGAGGCTGCAAAGGAGTGTAATGCTATTTTGAAAATATTACTGTTAGTCTGAGAAGAGAGGTCAGTCTGAGTACAGGTTAAAAAGCATCATGTTTAGGTGAGAAGTGTGCATGCTAAGGAGACTATTGTATGCAGTGGGGTTTTAAACTGTGTATCAGTAATTTTGTACAGAAGAAAGTGTAGGTGGTGCAGTCAGGGTTGAAGTATGCATAATTTGATTAATTACATTTTTACCTGGAGAACAGAGTATCAGGTGTTTCCAAAGGTTTTAATGCTTGGTGGTCTATAATGTTTTACAAATCTCAGGTTAGTCTTGGGAGGTGCACTTCTGTATATACAAGTGCAGCAGTCCGACTTGCTCTGTTTTACTTCACTTTCTGTCTCTGAGGGCTCGAAGAAATCCTGTAATCTTCTTCACTACACAGCCACCTGTACCTAGTTTCCCAAGGGCAGCCTTCCTGCCCAAAGCTCTTGTATTTAGGTAAATCTCCTTTTTTTCCTCCTCATAATTGTTGCTCAGATCAGTAGCTGAAATGACTGAGTTCAAGGTGGAGTATATAGTTTGTGAAGGATCCTAGCAAGAGCGTCCAGTCAAGTTTTTTCTGCAGTATTTCATGTATGGAATGACTGAGAGGTGGCTCTCCCCTACTGCAAATTCTGAAGTAGGGTAGCTTGGGAAAGAGAGGGAGTCTCCTGGAAAAGCAGTATAGCCCAGCTTTGCTAAACAGAGGATCAGAAACCTTTGCTGTCTACAGATGAACTCCACTTGTCCCTACCTCTGTTAAAAGGCTGCTTCCCCTTCTCCCCTCCTTTTTTCTCGTTTTCCTCTTTCTAAATTAAGGACTGGAGACAACATGATAGTTGTCCCTCTTTCACCTTCTTTGTAAAAGCTAAAGGCCATGAACAAAATTTATTGCTGCTGTAACAGATCAGAGTCCATAACCACAACAACGAGAGACTTTGTAAGCCAGACAAAGCTTTCTTTTTGATTGCTCACCATATCTGGCCTTTCAGAGTTGTGTTGCATGCAATGGTTGTGAATTTCTTTCTTTTTTTTTTTTTTCTTTTTTTTAGCTAGGCTTCCAATATAATTCTTATTTAAACCATTTTGTTTTCCATGCACTGTAATTAATAATCTGTTTAGGGTATTAGCGTTACCGTTGTTATTGATGTTTTATACTATGGCAGCAAAAAAAGGCCACAGTCATACAGTTGTGATACTATTGTCCTGTTCGTTGTACATGTCTATGCAGAAAGACAGTCCTTGCTTCAAAACCCTTCCAATTTAAATGGACAGGTTTTAAGTAGACAGGAAAAGTACATACTGAAGGAGACAGGTTTGAACAAATGTAGGTATTTAGAGTGCGCAGTGTGTAGTCAATGCAGTGGAAGCAGTACTATCAGAGTGCAATTCATCTCACGCTAGGGAAGCATCTAAAGTATTGGGGATGAATCTTGCCTTGTGGCTGTTTCTTTTCAGGGACTACAAAGAGAGCCTAGCTCCAATGCTGTAGATACTTCCCTTACAATCCTCTGAAGTTAGATGAGATGAATTCTACTTTCAGTGATTTTTTTTCATAGCCAAAGCATAGAAAAAATTGAACGGATATACCCTGAAAAACAGTGCAGAGGGGTGATCTATGAGATGCTGTACTCTTGCCTTTAAAAGAGGAAAAGTTAAAAAGTAATTTGACTTGATTTGAATATGAAAATGTGGGCAAAACCATCTACCCACTTCTGTCTCAAAATTCTTATGCTTACATTATAAAATGCACAAAAGTCTGAAATTTGAAATGTTTGAAGTAGCTCTGACATTATTACTTATTGAGGAGCAGTGTCATTACTTAAAATTAGTTTGGATTGAATGCCTAGCCAATAAAAACTGCATCTCCAACATATGTAGTGGAAAATTTTTTAAAGATGCTGTTACACTGTGAGAACTGCCTCCATTTATGAAATCTAAGGGTGGTGAGGCCCTGGAATGGGTTGCCCAGGGAAGCTGTGAATGCTTCATCCCTGGTGGTGTTCAAGGTGGGGTTGGACATAGCCTTGGGTGGCATGGTTTAGTGGGAGGTGTCCCTGCCCATGGCACGGGGGTTGGAACTCGATGATCTTGAGGTCCTTTCCAACCCTAACTATTCTACGATTCTGTATCTTTTCTGTGTTACCAGTGTAATAGTGCAAGGGCCCAGACTCGGTATATCTTTTTGTATAGATACCATGACTCCAATAATGGTGTATTAGGACAGATGAGAAGATTGAGAGAAAGACTTACAGGTAGCAAATATGAGAAAAAGAGAAGGAAAAGCAGCCATATGTGCTGAAGGGGAGGAAAAAAGTCATGACACTGAGGTTACCAGTGTTGTTGCTTGTTAATAGATTTTGTGGGGCTTCCACAATGGACTCCAGAGTTGCTGTAATTTGCAGAGTGTTGTTGCTGTTGGCACCTTGCTGTAATATTCCCCTTCAGCGTTACTGTGGGCTGTATTAATTTGGTAACGTAGGGAAGGCTTTGTGATTGCTGTTGGTGATATTGGCCAGTTTGGCATCTTTCTCAGCCAGTGTGCTAGCACATGCCAATCCTTAGAAGGAGCAGATGTTTGTAGTCCATGTGAAATGAAACTGTGGCTGTAAGTAGCCTGCAGGCTTTAGGTTCCCATACCTTAGTTTAAGCTATAGTAATATCCATGTATCTTAAGTGTATTTTTTCACAGTGTCTAGAGTGATGTGGGCTAGGGGTGAGGATTCTAACCAAGACTCAACTGGGATTTGCATCTGACAAGTGCTGAGTTCAGAAATGGCATTTCATGGCAGAGATGTACAGTGGGGAGGCTGGTTCTACCTAAATAAGCAAGGGGATGAATTTCCAGTGCGTTACACTGAAGCACGTTGCAGCTGCCTTCGTAGCAGCTCTTAACACATGCCAGAGTGTTTTGCTCAAGTTTAGTGGCGAGCTGACACAAAAGCACACTATGCTGCTTTCTAGGAATGACCACAGGGAACTGATGCAGAAAAGATAAAGTACACCGAATTCACGCTTTAATCAACTGCTCAGTAACTTGTAGACAAGCCTGTAAAATCCTGATTTAGAATCAGAACCTACCCCACCATTGCAGAATAAATTTTGGAGGCAGAAAAGGGGAGGAGGGAAAATAATTTATGCTCCTTTTGAGGTTTTTTTCTTGTTTGTTTGCTTGATTGTTCAAAACGCTCTCCAGTGTTTGTATGTGATCTGAAATGAAACTCTGTCAAGGACCATTTTATCAAGTGTAATTTTTTATTTAATATTATAAATTTATATAGCTGGGAAAAATATTCTTTAGTGCAGTGTATATTTAAATAAATTTAAACAAAGATCTTTGGCACAATATTAACTGAGAAGATGAATGATACCGTACTAGAAGTTAGAGTTATCTTTGGGACCTAGGGATATTATCCAGTATGTTTAAATATTCTGAGTAGGAGCTCAAAGTTGGATACTTTTTCAGCAGAGTGTCTGTAGTGTTGTATCTGCTTAGCATGGCACCTCTTTCACGTGGAACATTTCAGGCAGGATGGGGATAATGACAACATTCTTTTTTTTGTTTTGAAGTATTTACACCAAAATGGAAGCAATAAAATAAGGCAAGAAGGACGACACAAGGAAGAAATAATTAAGGGTCTAGTTCCATCTCCCAGTTCTAATTTATGACGTTTCAGTCCTATGCTACCATCCACTAACATCACACTTGTGGCAGGGCAGCTTTCTAGCATGGGTGGCTTGCATCAATAACTGGTTTGGATTTCAGCATGTAATAAAGTAGCAGTATGTTGTGAGATTTTAGGTTTGACATGAAAAGATTTCACTGACTTGGTTTATAGTACAGCCCTGGAAATAAACTGTGAGGGATGGAGTTGGGAGCTGCTGGAAATGAGAGTTTAACAAAGCATTGTCACTGAATAGATGGTAATGCTGAATTATGTTCTGGGAATATGGCTAGTGAAATAGCTGTGTATTTCTAGCTCAGTTGGCTAAACACTCATGAGCACTGAAGCATTGATGTAACACTTCAAAAACCTTTTGCCAATGTAGACATCTGTAATGGAGTGATGAATAGAAAAGTGGATTTGTAAGGTATACTACATGGTACACATTGTTAGGTGCAATAAATGGTGTTTGCCAATAAGTCTTGGACATGACTAAAAGTATAATTTCCACATGAAGAAAATTTTATTTCTAAACCACTGATTGGGTGGAATTACAGCCACATAGGGAAGGGAGACTGTAATTAATAATATAATACTTCCCTGATGAACTGTCACTTAAAATTAATTTGTGTCTGAGTCAGACAGAAAATTGATTTAATATCTGAAGACATTCTGTGGATTATCTGAACTCAGACTATAATAAGAAATTCTTAAAAGTCTTTTAAAGCTCATGATCTGCACAAACAGCCACTAATCTGTTGTGATGCAGGCAGAGGTGACAGCTTGGTGGGGTGCTGTGGAGGACACTTGAAGGGAAGTTAACAGGACTAGGAGAGTTAGTTTAGGACAGCAAAATTACATGATATAAAGTCACTTCAAACTTGAGATTATATCAGTTCCATCTCTACTGACTGAAACGGGAGAAGCTCATAAAAACCATGCTTAACAGATGAATGGGGCTGAGGTAGATGGGGAAAACCCATCTAGGTTCCTTTGCTTGAGAATTCAGAGGCAAGGCTGACATCAGCAGTTGCAGCACACAGCTACAATGCAAGGGGCACATCCATTCCTGCCCTCAGGCAGCCCCAGGGACCCACTTTGCGCAGATCCTGTACAGCACCTTGGTCATATGGGGAGCAAGCAAAGCAAGAGTGCTCAGCCGACTAAAGAAATGGATGAAAAATCCAGGGATTTGTAGCCTTTGGCATAAAATGGAGTCAGCATGTCACTATCAAAAGGGCTGAGTTTTCCTAGTCCTATCCAAGGTAAATTGCATTCACAGTTTTGCCGTTTTCTAAAGAGGAAGCTGGCAGAGACATAATGCAGAGGTTGCATGGTTTGTGCACAGACTTCTTAAAAATACAGCCTTGCAAAAGGACATTTCTCAGGGGTGGCATTTAAAAAATTCAAACGTGAGCACATCTTCCTCCTCCCTGACTCTCTTTTGCTTGGTTTTACATGGTAAGAATTTCTTTCTTTCTTTCCAGTTTTCATTCTTGCTTTTCCCATTTTACAAGTGTAGGATATATTCTTGGGTTTTGTTGTTGTTTCTTTTTCCCTGTGATTCTGTTGGGCTTTTAGTTGCTCTTTCCAGTCATGTCTGAGACCACTCTTAGGCTTGCAGACTGCAAGGACCACCACAGTTTCGTTCTCTTACATGAAAACTGCCATATGAAATAAGGTCCCTCTGGGCTACTATGCCCCATCCCTGGCAGTGTTCAAGGCCAGGCTGGACGGGGCTTTGAGCAGCCTGGTCTAGTCAAAGGTGTCCCTGTCTGTGGCAGGGGGATTGGAATTAGGTCATCTTTGAGGTTCCACCCAATTCTAGACATTCCAGGATTCTATGATTCTATGATCCTCTTTGCAGCTAGAACATTTACTTAAAGAGACACTGGAAGAAATAGGGAGCTATAGCTCTCCATCTCTGGCAATTAGTGGTTTAGCCATTTTTTCATATCAACATTTAATCTGCAAAAGACAGTTTGATGATGTGTTAAGTATCTGAGTTGCTGGAGGCAACCTCTTCTTGGATCCTCAAGCAAAATTTGAGTTTGTGCAGCGTTTTAAATAGTTAATAATTTGTACACTCAAAATTAGGTTAGAAAGGGAAATACTAGTGTGAGATGTGTTCTCTTACATGATCTTACTATTGATATTTGCTGACTGTGCCATAAATGAGCCACTAAACTAGTATGAACTGCTCATAACAGGAGCAGCAGAATGCTGTTAGATTAAAAAAAACCCAAACCAAACAAAAAAACACCCCAACCGAGCAAGCAAAATAACAGAAATCAGGCAAACCCCAAAAAGTCTGAGAGCTTTGCACTACTCCAGTACTTTAAGAAGGTTATATCTTGCTGGACTGCAGTCATTAGGGACAAAGTTTTCCATACTTATGTTTTTTTTTTTCAGGATGACAACTTTTTGGAACTGTTTGGCAACAGTTCAGGTTTTTCCAAGACCAGGATAAAAACAGAGGGTTTTATAATAGGGTTAAAAAAATAAGTAACTGTTAAAAATAGCTGCCACTTTGTGCTGGGGATTGGGGGCTTGAAAGCTGGCTTGGAGATGGATCTCTAGGGCAGGGGCTTAATCTTTCCTTATCTTTGTGCAGGCTCATTTAAGTCTACGTTAGAAGCCTCTGAAAAATGTTACTGCATGGATTCATTAGACAGCCCTTATTAAAATCTACATTGTCCAACTGTGTTTAAGGGAGTTCAGCAACCACAGCTGTCCTGCATACCAAACACATGGTGTGCTTCCAGGACTCTGTCCTTCCAGCCTTATGAGAATAGAATCAGATCTCCAAGACCATTTTCTTCACCAGCAGCTGAAAGGAAAGAAGCTTAAGGGAGTAAAGACAGAACAATTGCCACTGACTGATGTGTATAGTGCCCAGTATCTATGGACAGTCTGCTGTTTGGCATGTTTTCGTCTCCAGCCTAGGGTGTAGCCAAACTTCAGTCTTTTGGAAGTACCAGATGTAGAGCTGTGATAGCATAAATGCCCCAGAGTGAGAGCACATGGCAGGAAAGCCTTGCATCTTAGAAGACAGCAAGCTGTGGCTAGCCTAGCTTCTTCCCCCAGGTCCAGCAGAGAGCATCAGGAGTTGCCTTCCTCAAAAGATAGTGGATTTCTCTTCCTGCCTATTTCTGTAGTTCAGTCAGCTGGGAGCCAGGATGCAGAGCTGAAAGATCAGTGTTTGAATGTTGGAGCTAGGTGTAGGAATGGTTACAGTTATGCATAACATGTGCATGTGCACATGCAGTGTTTAATTTGCAAGGCAAATTGCGCATAGTTAGATGCAGGCTGCAAAGCTTAATTTGATCCCTTTCTAGCTGTGCTGCTTCTTTGATCAAGTTGAGTTAAGAGTTATCTTTGGGTACTCCAGCACACTGTAGCATGCTGGGTGGTTACACAGGCAGTTCCTCGTTCATGTGAAATGCCGTGTTTTGGTTTCACACAACTTAACTATCAAATTCATCACAAGGCATCATGAAAGCAAGGGCTCTTTTCAGATGCCGTGTTGCTGGTGAACTTGGATGACCACGCAGTGTTTCATCCTGCTCTCTCAGGTGCGGGCAGGAATAGGGCTTTGGACTTAGGCATACAAATCAACAAAACACACAAAAATGTGCTTCATTTCCATCAGATGTGCCTTCTGATAGAGCTATACGTATGCTTCAAGTGAAAGCAAGTTTCTGTGCAAAAGCAAGAGCTGGGAACCTGGTGACTATAATACCACTAAGTCTCAAAGCCTAATTTTCTTCACTGCAAGCTTCTATTAAGAGCAGTGTAGAGCATAAATAAAGTTGGTTTTGGTATCTGTTTGTATACATGTACAGTTAAGAAGAGAGAGGCCCAAAATTTTTCGTAGTGTTCATCATATGAAATCCAAATTTGATGCTGAAGTAGATACCATTCTGAAAATGTACAAGAAACAGATGAAGTGAGTAGGAATGTGTTGGTTTTCTGCAATCTCATGTAGTATAAAGTTGTCTCTGTGCAGCAGATGGGTTTCTTAAGTACATACACAGTTTTTGGAATGCAGAATATTTTTCTGTAATCGGATGTCTTCTCATGTGTGTTTTCTGAGCATTTCACCCTCTTTCATCAAGGGGTGGGTGAGCTCTCACTCACCTACCATGAAGTACTGGCATATATTCAGGCCTTTGTGATGATGTGCTGATATGCCTAATGATCACACTGGAGTCCTACCTGTAGTAATGATTCCCTTTATCTGAAGGAATTTAGAAGCAAGAAGGAACTGAGAACTTGGCCCAATTTAACAGAGATCATGCATGAACTTCAGTAGAGTGTACGTTAGAAGTATTTCAGTAAATAATTTACAAAACATTTCTGTTTCTAAAATCTTCCTAATATAACTGGCAGAGCATCTTCCTTAATTCAAATTCTTTCCCACTGTTATTACTATGCTAATACATTACTTTCTAGTAGACAAGTGTAAACAAAAAAGTGAATACATTTTCAGGGCCCAACTCAGTAGATATTTAAGCCTGTGCTTTGGAAGTGTAGGGAAGAGGTCATTATTTGGATTTCCTTGATTGTGGAAATTTCTTTTTAAGTTGATGTTGACCCTTACTACAAACAGTGCTGGTTTTTGCTCAGGGGCATGTTATAACTATCAATGAACGGAGAACAGAACTGCTCACAGGATGAACTGTCTTTAAAAGATGCACACAGCCTGTGCTGTATTTTACTACAGAAATATTCAGAGTCAATAATTAAACCCTAAATACTTTTTAATTTAGGAAAACAGTTGCATTTTCTTGCTTTTCTTGACGTGTTGCACTCAGCTCATCTAGCAAACATACTCAAAGCACAAAATAAATATGTAATAGTAAGGAAAGATTATAATAGTGATTCTTGATGATGGAAAAACTTGCCATATATTTTGACCTTTTGAAAAAGATACCAAGAACTTTAAAGTTGGAGAAAACGGAATTATAGCATAGCTGCTAAATCAGATATTCCCAAAAAGTTGCCTTTGATTTACCGCTGTTGATGAATCTAAAGCGCTATATTCTGGAACCCTTTAACTTCAAATTAGTGAAGATTGTGCAGTAATATAGTTCTAAATCGCTTAGCTGCTTCTTTTATTAGCTGTGGCTTCATGTTTCTGTCCTTGACACTTAAAGATCAAACCTACTTAAATATGAATCATTTAAAAATGTTAATTTACTTCAATATCTTATTTTGTCAAAAAGCTCGGGAGTTCATTATATAAGAGGAATGTGTCACTGAGGTAGTCATCTCTGTAGTGGTGGTGCAGGCACGCTGCTGCTATTCCCACTGTGCACACCCACCATGCCCCGAAGTGCACCTACAGTGTGGTAGAGCACTTCTCAAGCAGGTAGTACAACACAGGCTATGTCCTGAAAGAAACAATGAGTTTAAGGGCGTGTTTACATCAAGAAAGATAAGTTTAATCTGGAAAAAAATACCCTTTTTTTAAGCCACCCCTGCACAGTGATGTGACATCCTCCATCCAGAAGTAGCAGGACTGAGTGGGACTTCACAGTTGCTTCTTCTGGTTATGGGAAGCTGTTCAGAGAAGAGACAGTAGAGCTCAAATAGAAATGCTCCTGTGATGTCCGTGATCCCTCAGGCAGGGTGATAGGAAGGTATTTCAAGGACAGTTGATTAGGCAGAAGATAAGAAAGAAGCAGGAACACGGAAACATAAACACAGGGGAAATGAGGAAGGAGAGGGAAGAGAAGAGCTTGGGAAGGGGAGGACAGACCATTGAGAATGGTGTCAATATGAGAAGCGCTGAGTTTTCCTGGTCTCCAAATGATCACCACCTCAAAGCTGGTACTCGGGGCGCTTTTCAGGGAGTGCAAAGCAGCCTGAATCCCCTCAGGTACAAACAGGGATTTAATCAAATTTTCCTCCATTTTGAAAGATCTGCAAGTCAAGAGCTAATGCACGTAAGCATAGGTGGGTTGTAAGCTCTTGTTTTGCAGCCCTGAAAAGACTGAGGTGATTCCAGCTGGGAGGATTGATCTGAAATAGGACTTTTTGCAGTAGTGTGCCTATAGTGTGTTCCTCGTTTACTGGGTGACAAACATGACACATGTGGAATTTGTTTTGTAGAACCACCAAATGCTCCCAGCTGCAAGAGTTGCTCAGTTTGAGCTTTGCCCTAAGCATGTCAGGTGATATAAAATAGTAAGTGCTCTGCAGGCTCTAGTATATCGAATTGGGCACCTAGAATAAGGTTCCTCTGGAAAATTATTTTGGTTTTTTCTTGTGCTTCAGAATCCTGTGCATTTCACTGAGACCAGTTAAACCACGCAATTCCATAGAGCCATTGCAAAGTAATTAATATTTGTAATGCCTTAAGAGATCTTAGAGCCCCAAAGTCAGTACTTCTGTATTGTGTTCAAGATTTGGCTGGATTTAGTGATGAGTCCAAGCATTGAATTGAGTGGGCTAAAGAAGCAGTACACAATAACTATCTATTTCACGCAGCAAATGAGAAAAGGCCACATAGGAGAATTTGTGTGTTCTTCATAGGCTGTTACTACAGTGTGAATTGTTTCCTTCTCTTTTGAATTCTGAATTTGTAGGTAATGGGTAGAAATTGGCCTGAACACTCCTCAGCAGCTAGGCTTGGGGATTTGGACTGGTTTTTCAAACCATATTTGACGCTGTTGGACAAGGATGAAGACACTGGTTTCAAGGAATAATTTGCACATACATGTGCAAGAGAGAGACCAAAGTTGGCCGTGGCCGGAGGACTAGCTAGCTGAGGATATCATTATTGATGGAGTAGAGGGAGCTGGGTTTGCTCAGTAGCAGACCCATGGAATGGTTAAGGAGGAAGGAGTTGTGAAGGGTCACTGTGAAATATGGGAGTGAGTTAAACAATTTATTTTCTTTGATCTCCATTCATTTATAATCTTATTGGTGCTGAGTCTCCTGGCACTAGATATTTTACAATGAATAGTTGGAAGTACAAAAATTGATTTAAGTTGTGCTGGTCTTGTGCTGAATGGCTTTCTTTCACCTAGAAGTCCCTTGGAGTTTTACTCTCTAAGCTGTTGGACAGTTTAAATGCTAAGCATTTAATTTACTTCAGACAGCTCTGAAAACAATAGCAAACTTACAGACTGCTCTTATTTCATTGTCTGCAATTAATGTTGCAGCAGCCTTTGCATCAAAGTTTAACCAGAATGCTTTGATATCCTCAATGATAAATGGATATCTTTTGGCCAGTACAAAAAGCTGAAATAGTTCAATGTTTCCAATTCAGCTTCAGATGTGCTAGTGTTTAAAATTAGTACCTCTGTGGTTTTGTTGTGCTGAACTAATAATGTAAAACAAAACAATGGGAGGGGTATGTCGGTCTGTGTCTGCATAATGAGACAAGTTGTTCTATAAAATTATGCAGTTACTTTTTCCGTCAATGGAACAGAATCATCAGTAGTTGGCAGTAGGATTAAAATTGTATATAGCTCAGGTGTGAGCCCATTTATTTACCTCTTTCAAGGTTTAATTTTATTTACGTTCCTTTTCTCAAGTTAGTTATTGTAAATCACTTCTTTCTGGTAAGTATGTGAAAAATCTTGAATTTCCTGTTGATCAGGCTCATTTTTCCATGTTTTTGTACTTTGATATAATTTTGAAAAATCATGGTTAGCTGCTCACATAATAATTGCTAGGAATATGTGCCTACATCTCCTTTTAATAATTACTTAAAATGTGCTAAGTACTTCAGTTTTCTAAGTCAAAGAAGAATCCACAGGGTGTTTTAATTTACTTTTTGTTAAATAGTTCAATAGGATTTTATGTTATTAAATGTGGGAGTATCATTACTCACTTCACTTTTAGAACTTTGTCCTCACGCACATTGTATAAGGTACAAATTTTACTTAGAGCCCAGAAATAATTATATCAAATAGTTTGTTCGTGTAATCCCTCTATTTCTAGCTCACTGGAGCCTCATGAAGTTATCTTTCTCCTTTACAATCTATACATTTCATTTATGCATAGAAAAGAAACATCTGGCATTTTTTTAATGAGCTGTATGCTCATTGACCAAAAAAGCAGCAAGGAATCTGTTGTATGGCTGATTATGGCAAGAAAATGAGGTAGTAGTCTCACTAATAATCAGTAAAATTTGTTTAAACTGATGCTGTTTCACTTTCTGAGTTAGCTAATCTCATACTTTTACCCTGACAGCAAATGTTTAAAAATGCCTGGTGTGGAAAAATGCTACTTTCAAATGTAGAGATTAGAAGCATTTAAAACACGTATCTGTGGTTAAAAATGCTGACTCTTAATTCTCTCCTGATGAGAGCTTTCTTTTTTTATCTTTGAAGTTCAGTCATTATTCCATGTCAATGCTGTTTTTTCTACTTATTTTTGTATCCTCCAGAAATTAATTTATACTTTTTAAATCCAGTCTTTTTAGAATATTTGTGAATGTAACGTATCAACAAGTTTGTATTTTGTGCAGCCTGTGGAGCTGGATTTTGGAATTTGCTTTTTTAGTGGTTCTTTTGTGGAAGAGAAATCTTTCAGGCATGAATTGATAGTCCAGATCTTTTGAGGTCTGTCTGTGCTAACCTATGACCTCTGTTCTTACGAGGTCAACATCTGAGGGCAGGAGATTAAGGCAGTTAAAAGATTGGAATGGGAACTGGAATGGAAAAATTAGCCAGCACATTTTGGGTAGAAAACATCAAAGTCATCAAACAATTTGCTTATTTTAAACTCAGTTTAAGGGTAACAAGCTAATTGTACTGTGTTTGTTGATGCAAGCAATTTATATTATTTGAGGACATTAACACTGAAGAATTTTTTTATTGGAGTAACATAATGCCTGTTCAGTATAAATGCACTATATATTTTGTATACTAAATGCTTTTGTGCAACATTTTTTCAGATAATAATTCAGGATCTGATCATGCAGTCTGTATGTACTTAATTAGCTTTTTTTCTTACAAACAGCAATAGTAAGTGTTGTGGAACCTGAATCTTGCCTGTGATCTGCTGAAGAGCACTGGAGAATACAGGCGCTGTTAGTACATGGGAAAAATTATTCCCATATTAAAATTTCCTGACTGATGCTTAAAAACATTTGCAAGCATCTCTTTTTGTTATAGCTTTTCAAATGTGAATTCCTTTCCGGTGCAAACTTGTCACTAAGGAATGTTGTTTCATAGATTATAAATTGATTTGCAAAAAAAACATAGCACTGTCTGTTTGTTCTTGTCTGTCATCTTTTGAAATTCATTAGTATGTGTTTTTAGAAGAATGAGGACTTAATCTTTTATCTGTACAATCAATTTCAGAGATGATAGTATTAGAAAAGACACCTTTCCACATCTGATAATTAAGCAAGTTCAAGGATTTGTATAAGCAATCACATTTTGTCTTGATTGTTTAAAGTGCAAATAAAGTGGTTTCAGTATCAGATGCAAGAGCCAGACTAGTGTTTCAGCATGGAAACCCACTTACCAGGAAAGAAAACAAAAATTACGGATATCTCACAGCTCAGGCTCTGACTAACAGTGTACAGATTAGGGTTCTTCTCCTATATGGCTACTAATTAAATTAAAATACTGTAAATAAAATACAGGTAAACTCAAGCAAAAAGCCCTCTGTAAGCCTCAGTCTAACCTCCACACATTATTGTTGCTCCTTTGATAGTGAAGGATATGAGATTTAAACCCTTTTGCAAGCTTATCACTTTCCAAATTGTTCCTCTAAAGGCTAAAACCCTTCTGCAGCTTTTACCCCTGACCTGCACCTGATGGGAAATGGGGCAAAATGTTCACCATCATTTCTTCCTCCTTCATGGAAGGAAAGAAGGGAAAGCTGGAACAGCTGTTGTGGACTGCAGCAGCCCATGGACCATTCCCACGGATGCAGCCACCTCTTTGTTTCCTTCCTGCCATTTCGCTGGGGTGGCTGAAGAAGCTCTGTACCAGCTGCAAGGGCTGCTACAGCCACACGTGCCCCACAGCCGTGGTGGTACTGCCATGACCGTGTGTGCCGTGCATCCCCGGTGGTACTGCCACAGCCAGCTGTGTCCCACATCCCTGGGATTACCACAAGCATAGAGGAAACAGGGAGTGTTTGAAGGGGCACACCAATCCTGAAGGCTGTTGTATCTGGGAGATCTGTTCCCCATTTGTATTCCTCGGATAAAGTAGGATAGCTTCTGATCAGCCATTTTGTGATTCTTGCGTGTCAGGGACTCTCTGTGGTTAAATAATCAGTAGGATCAATTGATGGGGAGCTAATTCTGTTTTATAGAACAGCTTTGGTCATCCACTTGTGAGAACATGTGAATCACTGTGAAGGAATGGAGGACTTTAATTAATAAAGGAAAAAAGTTAAGCAACCACAAAAATAGTGTGCCTATGATTTCAAATAACTTTCTTGTTTGCCTAAGCCCTTTCTATACCTTCTGTTCTGTCTGTTTAGATAGTAAACTCTTCAAAGAAGAATTGGTTTTCTTCTTACTCATAAAATACTTAAAACCACTGCCGTTTTTAATTACAACAGTAGTTGTGATTCTTGGATATTTTACTTATTAGAGAGCAGTGATACATTTTTTTATCTGTAAGACCTGCTTCCCAGGATTTGTGTTGGATATGTGTATCCTCTTGTTTCATGATATGTGATCATGATTCAAACATCCTGTCCACAAGCCTGCTTTTCCTAACTATCTTTAGCCCATCCTTTAAAAAGTAGCCCGTAGATACCTGAGATCTACAGATTGAAAACTGCTCTAGTAGAGAGCAGGGTGCTGGGGGTTTTTCATCCCTTAGTTACTGTTGCGCTAGTCCTAAATGTACCAAGAATTGCCTTCAAGTTTTGTGTGCAGTAGCTTGCAGGGCAGAGTAGACTGCTTGAGTTTGCAGGAGGGGTTAATTCAAAACTCAAAAGAAGTTATAATAAATTTTTTTAATTACTTAGAAATTATATTTGACTTTTTATGAGGAAACCCTGCTTTGGTTTTGCTTGATCTGTGTGAGGAATAGGTAGAGAATATATCTGTGGTTCCCTCACATGTTATTTTCACAACAAAAAATTGCTTCAGAGCTAGACAAAACTGATTAGCATTACTGCAAGTAGTATTTTCAGGCTTATGTGCTTGTGAAAGTTGACATTTCTGGCAGTGCATCTGCACCAGATTTCTGACTGCAGCTCCCAGTGCTCTTGGAATCAGTGCCTCCAAATGGGCTCTGCAGTTTGCCTCAGCTGAGTCACTTCCTTACCATGAACTGCCATAAAGACATTATTTCTTCTGCTTTGCGTTCTAGGCTTTAGCATGCGCTGACCCCCTCCTTTTCAAAATAACAACTCATCAGAAAATACCTTTTGTAGTAATGCAGTTGAGTTCAGAGGGTTACGGGAGTCTGGATTATTGGTGGCCTTTTTTGTTGAAGGGGCTATTGTTTTTTGTGATCCTCATCTGTTTCTAGCTGCTAATTTGAATGAGAAACCAACAAAGAAGCATGTTGGTTTTCTTTGTAAGTAAAGGTTATAGTTGTTCCCAACTGCCAGGTGATTGTGAATGTCTGTGAGATACTTCAGGTGATTAGCTATCCATAAAATCTTTGGAAATATACCATAATATATCTAAGTCATTATATCTTATTTTTCTTAATGACCCACATTTCTTGCTTAATTCTTGCGTAAATATGAATGAGTCACATTAGAAAGCTTTTGAATTTGGCAAAATAATAATAGTCTTTACCCTAGTGTAATGTTAAGATACATTTTACAGAAGATTGAGTTTAATTGCTTAGAGACAAGAAAAAATATTAAATCTGTTGCATACATGTGTTGTATGCATATATGGTATACACATAAATGTACACACAATAGATCAATGAAGAGACAAGGGGTAATGGGTTTAAACTTAAACAGGGGAGGTTTAGATTGGATCTGAGGAAGAAATTCTTTACTGTGAGGGTGGTGGGGCCCTGGAATGGGTTGCCCAGGAAAGTTGTGAATGCTTCATCCCTGGCGGCGTTCAAGGTGGGGTTGGACATAGCCTTGGATGGCATGGTTTAGTGGGAGGTGTCCCAGCCCATGGCAGGGGGGTTGGAACTCGATGATCTTGAGGTCCTTTCCAACCCTTACTATTCTATGATTCTATGATTCTATGAAAGGTTGCCTCAGCAGCATTGACGAAAATGGATGTCAAAATGAAGATGACTTAGTAAATTGGTTCAGAATGAGATGTACATGATTATGACCTCATCCATTCAAACAAACAAACCCAAACAAACAAAAAAAACCTATAGTTTTTATAATTGCAAGGTAAAACTGACAGGAACTGATCAGTGCTTCTTCCTTATGTTGACAGTGATTCCTTCTGTTCCAAACTTTCACCAGGTGAGCTCAGTACAGGTGGTCACATAACAAAGTGAAGCTGTGGAAAATGGTGAATCCTGGCTTTGTGACACAGTTTAGTTTATTGCAGACTGGTAGCTAAGGCTTCTTCTAAAAGGTGCTGCATGTGCTGTATTAGCAGGTCATTTTCCTATAACCAGCTGACAGTCCCCAGTCTATGTCTGTGTAGTCAGCATGTCCGCAGCATGTGCTCCTTTTGCCCGGTTCTCTCTGCTGGTACATCCTAGAGTGTGTTGTTTTACATTATCCTCCTGTTGCAGTCTCAGGTAGTAGACAAAATGAAGCTATATTGATATAACTGTGTTAGCTTGCTGTCATTAGGCCAGGTAACAACAGAAGTAATGATGGCTCAGCATGCCATTTTTGCATCTGTGGTCTTGCAAGTGTAAGAAGGTCAGTTGAGAGTTTTCACAAACCTGAAAAAATTCTTGAATTACAGATTATGGTTGAGACTTTTGAGTGAAAAAGTACATGAATTGTAAGGAGGTATTAGTACTGGAAATGAATCGTGACACTGTATGCACACTAATCACTTGTCGTGGAAACATACGGCTGCTATAATGAGATGCTGTGTTGGGAATGGGATACCACCATGTTCCCTTTCTATGGTAGCAGGTGGTAAATTTGCTTAAGCTCGCATATTTTGTTACATTGTAGAGGACTGCAGTTTGTGTGTGGCATATAAATCCACTTCCATTTATTTAACTTGGAATTGTTTTCTTAAAGCAGATTCTCATTTAGTTAAAGAAAAAATTAAAGATTCCACAGGGAGAGGAACAATGTATAAAGACCTGAAACAAATCTGTTGGTTAGAGGTGGAGGGGAAGGCGCTCTGGGTGTTGTTTTGTTATTCTTATCGTCTGGGTGGTTTTAATAAAAAAACAGTACTTTATTAAGCAGTGGTTCAAGTTTGTCAGTTTAAAAATCCTTACTTCTTTGAAGTAGCCAGCTGTGACCTCTGAAATGGTTCATGCATATCAGTATGTAAAAGCTAAATGTGACCATCACGATTAGAACTGGGACTGAACTGAAGGTGGGGGTGTGAAGAACTAGAGATAGGGATGAAATGTGGTAAAAGGGATCACTGGATATGAACCAGGAAGTTTGTGGGACTGCTGCTGACTGGATTAAAGAGATGTGGTGGGTGGGCAATACTCATCTCTCAATGGTGCGTGGAGGCAGGGCTGCTTCTGACCTGATGCTTTCTGTGGACCAAGACTTCCACATGCCTTTAAACAGGTCTTCAGCATACTTCTGCCCCAAATCAGGTAGGCCGTAGTGCTCTCCTTCCTTTTGCCCCTATTTTTCCCCCATAAAAATTGAGGACTAGTTGAAGAAGCTTCTTTGACATGCATATTTCACATAATTCAGAAGAAGTGGAGTGTCAAACATGGGTCAGCCGCAAGCTGGCTAAGAGACAGAGAACAGCACAGGCTGTAGCTGTGTGCTTTGCATTCTGTGATTCAGAGTGCATGGCTGGCCAGGGCTCTGCCTGGCTGGGATGCAGCTCTCTGCTGGGGCAGGCTGGGTGCTCACCCCGTTGTAGCCACTCAGGCACTCTGTGTGCATGTGCATGGGGTGTGAGATATCTGTGAAAGCCAGTGCAAATGAAGATTTATGCCACAGCTGTGGCTGTGCTGAATTCTGGTGGGGGAGTGCCTTGGTGTGCCAGGCTCGGTCTAGGTATGCTGTGGCTGGTGTGTAGCCTTGGGAAGCAGGACGGCTGGTTTTCCTGCCTGTGCATGGACTATTTGAGGTAGGAGGCCAAGAGTGTAGCCTGAAGGTAAGGGTTCTGGTGCTGCTGCTGTGTGGGATGTGAATGAGCAGGCTCAGGTGTCCTGGGGTGGCCCCTCCTGGGAGAGGATTGCTTGCACAATGCTCACTGTAAAATGACAGGCACTTCTAAAATTCCCCTCTTGGTATTTCAGGCAGGCAGCCCTCATGGCACTGCCAAACACTCCCATGGGCTGACGGTCAAGCAGCATGGCCAGGAGAGTTCTCCTGAGGATGCTTTAATACACGCAGGCCTAGAGACCTATCTGGCAGCGTGTGCCGGGTAACTTAACTGCATATGCTGCAGTCTCTTTCCGCACAGGAAAGGAGTCTTTCTGAAAGAAAGAGAAGATAGGGAAGGTACAGAGATAGCCCAGCCCTAGGCCATACCCTTTCTCAGGGAGGACTCAAGACAGATTCCTTCAGATTTGGGATTAACTTCAAGTTCCTTAATAATGGTGTTCTTAAAAGTGCAGTAAATGTGTACATTTAGGTTATTGTTAATGTAGGCATTGAACATCCTGAGTTGTGCTTTTTTTTTTTTCTTTGTATGTGCTTGTAAATCATGTATGTTGAATAGTAAGAGCATAAACTTCCATCAGCTCGTTCTGTATCTCATGCCTGTGTTTGTTAATGCATAGGTGGGTCTTGGGAATCTTCCTCATTCCCCTGGGGACACACAGCTAGTGTTCAATTGCATCTGGTTCAGGCTTGGCAAAACTCTCCCTAACAATCTCCCCAAAACTTCTGCTGTGCTTCATAATACAACTGATCGATTTCTGGTTTGCTTGTTTGTGGTTGACAAATGATGCCTTTCAGGGTGTTTTTCCTTGTTAGAGAGTCACTGTTAAGTTGAAAATACCGCAGATTTCAGAAAGCAATACTACAGTAGTTTAAAGTATATGAGGTTTTTTAGTTGTTGATTTTTCTGCACTGTGCTATAGCAGCTGAAAAAATGATAATCTCCCAAGTACTGGACAGCATTAACAGATTGAACACCCCCCCATTAGTTATTTTCTCCTGTAGGGGAACTGTGACTTTAAAAGAAATGGATGCTGCCCCTGGCTCTGTAAGCCAGGTCTCTGCCAGGATGCAGTTTCAGGTTACCAGGAGATGGTCGGGTGCTGTGACCTGCTGCGTCCCCCGCCAGCATTGTGGTCTTCTCCCCGTAGGGTTGCTGGGGCTGATCTAATTCTACAGAGCCAGTTCAGGGAGTGTGATTGAAGGAAACCAATCCTGAGTTAAGAAAAAAGGTACCGAGGAGCAAACAGATAGGGTGGAGTGGGGGATGCCTCTTGGTAACCTCTGCATTTGGTGGGTTTACCTGGAATACAGAACCCTAGGGGCAGCTCCGCATGAATCATGTTGTCATCTCCACTTGACCTCTTTTAGCAGGGCTGAAGCTTGTGGTTTCCCTTGCCAGGGAGGGAAAAACAAGATGAGAGAAGCAAATCCTACCCATTTTAGATGCTTTGGTGCCACCACCCCAGTAGCTTGCCTATTAAACTCTATGGTACAGGGAAGTTGGCGACTGACTGGGAAGGTAAGCAGCATTCCTCAGCCGTGTGCCTGACATCCCTGCAGGGCTGAAGAGCAGCCTTTAAAAGCTACAGTGGTTAGGTTTAATTCATGGTTAACTTCTATTTTGGTGTTACAGTATGGCAGAGCAGCACATGTGCAATGGTCATTTCTCAGTTCCCCTTGCCCTTCAGCAGCTGCTCCTCAAAACTTGCAAAATGTGAGCAGTAGGCTTGGAGGAATGCAGTGTGTGGTGTAATCACAGCTCTTCCTTCCCAACCAGCTTCCTCTGAGCAATCTGTTTAATTTTTTTCCTGCTTCTGTTGCATTACTTTGAACTGCTTTGAATTATATGATGACAATGTACTAATAGGTACTAAAGCTAGCATTTCCTATATAGTGTTCTGCTATTTCACATCAATCATATTATCTTAAATTATGTTACCGTTTCAGAGTTTTACTTTGGAACTTATATGTCCTAAAATTATAACCTGCCTTCATTGTGACAAGGAAAAAATAACAAATTTAATGCACAGTAGCACAAACCAT
The DNA here is from genome assembly GCA_039720435.1 of Amazona ochrocephala. NCBI lineage: Eukaryota > Metazoa > Chordata > Aves > Psittaciformes > Psittacidae > Amazona > Amazona ochrocephala. Next base: position 61,951,152 of record CM077878.1, read on the forward strand.
ATTCTTTCCACCTAATTTTACTGCATGCATCAGTTACGCAGCGTTTGTGTGTAATACACAAGAAGTGAATGTTTCAGGTTTTTTAATGACAGTTCCTCAAAGGAAATTTTCTCACTGAACGGAACAAAAGGATTATATAAAATCAGCACTTCAAGCTAGTAGTACTGTAATGCTGAAAAGTGTCAGTAACCTTGTGAAACTCAGTATATAATCCATTCAGTGTTGTGTTTTCCAGGCTTCCAAAAAGGGAAACATATATTCCCTGATATTTCCAGGCACGCATATTTTCCTAGTCCTTGCTAGGAATCAGTGAGTTTTCAAAGCATTCATAAACACTGATCAAGTACAAAAGTATTTTATAAAATGCTAATTTGCAGTGTTGAGATAGCAAACTAATTTTAAGTCTTTCAATCACCCTCAGTTACCAGGAAAATTCAACAAGTACTTCAAAAAAACAAACGAGCAACCAAACAGAAAAGTAACAAAAAACCCCCACCAGTTCATTTTTTAAAAATAATTTATGGTAAAACTCTACAGTGCTATTATTCAGAGTTCCTTTTGTACAAAGTGTGTGATATGGGCAATTAAAGTCCTGATTTATTGATGACTTCTCTTTCTATAAGACAGCTTAAGGTTTTCTTCTTGTCCTCATCATCAGAGGAAAGTTACTAGCTGAACTAATTCATTTGACCAGACTTCATAGAGGAAATAATTTTGCAGCTATTTTTTCTAACTGATACATATGTGATTTTAACGCTGGTGGCAGGAGGCAGGGTAAGGTATGGAAATGCAGGCAGCTGCCTCCGAAAGAAACAAAGCTTCAAGGAAGCTTAACATGCTGAAATCAAGGGGGGCATATACTCTCCATCCTCGGGTGCTAAAGTACCAAGCGTCACATCAGTCCAGGGTTGTTAACATCTTTTGCTTTGGAATATGGACTTGGGGCTAAAGAGTGCTCGTGAAAGAAGGATATAAAAACTACAGGCAAGGGCAGTCAAGCTAGTCTGATCTCAAAATATGTATGGCAGCCTTGCATCCTACTTACAGAGAAGACCTGGAAAATTCAGAAAAAGTGGGTAAAGTGCAGTGTTAGTTTATCAGTTGCAAATTGTGTTTTACCTTTATTATTGTACCTTACCTAGCATTTGTGTTTTGTTAACCTGATTATATTCTTAGACAGTGGAAATGTACCGAAGGTAATGTGGCCTTCAAAAAGGATCTGTTACAGTGTGCAAGGAAAAATAGTCAGTTAAAATAAGGTTTACCACATGAACTCTGAAATGGGCAAAAAAAGTTTACTGAACCCAAGAGCTTCACGTGGTTTGAACCTTCCGTGCCCCCCTGTGATTTATGATTTGGAATTATGAATGTTTTTAACAACATAGTGAGTATGAAACTGCTGTGCCTTGTGCACTGTATGCCACTGAGCCACCTCGTAGTATCTAGGCAGACTTCAAGGACAACTATATTAAGGAAATATTCAAGTTAAAATAACTTTCCTAAGTTGCACCCTACTATTTATATTAAAAGATAGAGGTAGTGAGTGCCATAATTCAATCTGATCTTCTTGGTGTAGGGAGAAAGTAGATGTTATCATGTCCTACCTTTCCTGCCGGTGTGTCTTTCCTGTTGTTCCCCAGTTCATTGGTCTCCCCCTTTGGCAGCCAGTCATGGTTGCCCCAGATCTTTTATGTCAGGTCATAGGAACCCCAAGAAAGAGTTTGGCTGGCATTTTTCTTCTTTTTCTCTGGGGAACCATGTAGGAAGGGGGGAAGCTGATCTTCCTGACACATCTACAGCAGCTTGGGGAAAGAAGAGAAATGATCAGGTCCTTGATTCCCTGCTCCAGTTCACGGTAAAGCAAGCTCAGCCCCACTGAGCTTCAGGTGCCTCCTGGCTCCAGTTCCTAAAGGCATATAGGCCAGCTGGGAATGGCAGGAGTATCATACATTTCAATGAAGAGTGTGTCTCCTGCACCAGATGAGGCACTGACCTGGGGTTCCGGTAGTGGGATTTCTTTTCTTACTCTGCCAGCATAGTACAAAAGCAAGTCACTTTGAACAGGTCAGGGAATTGGCTCTGAAGTATTGATTATGGTTTCTCAGCCTTTTCAATAATCTGATTGCCCCCAGTGTTGCAAAAAACTTCCTGTAGTTTCTGTAACACCAGATAATTCTTAATGCCATTCACAGGTTATGCTAACTGCATTGTCTTTAGGACCCAGTATGTCAAAGTCCTTCTGCAAAGAAGCAGACACATTATTTGATGTTTGGTGGTGCAATTCGGTCATTTCTGGCTGCAGTCTCATTTTCATGAGGTGCAGTTTGCTTTTCTGGTGGCAGGCCCATTGGAGAGGAAGGACTGGAGGATTGGCTTCATGCTTCTCTCAACTCATTCAGAACAGCATGCACCACAGCTGGAGTAAACAGGAAGAAGAGTATTTCCCTCTCCCAGCCTTACAATATCTCACACCGCAGCTGGAAACCTGCTAGGCAGTCAGCCATAGTCTTGTGGGTTTTTCACTATCTCTCTTAAATTGTGCATTGCAGCTTTTTATCAGCAAATGTCTGACGTTGCTGCATCATGGCACAGGCACTGCAAGATGTTATCTTCTACATCACAAGCGCTATACAGATGGGTCTTGGTGTGTTACACTTCACAAGCTTCCCCTCATTTCTCAGACTGAGGAGTCTGCTGTGGGCTATCTTTATTCAAAACTCCTTTTGCTTCCATTTTGATCTGAAAGGCACAAAAGAGGTCAAGACAGGAAAATTTGACCAAATTTTCAGAAGGTAATGATCAGCCTTCTGGAAGGATCAAAAATTATGCAGGCACACATTATTTGGGTTTCGCAGGAAAGAAATTACAACCTCACTGTTGATAAAGTCTGTGATGATTATTTGTATGGTTAAGAACTGCTGGGGCAGGGTCTGAGGCTGCATAGGAGGGAGAATCAGAGACTTTAATGAATATTTGGGGTAATGAACCTGAGGTAATGTATGATGTGCTACATAGGACAGAGTTAGGGTTTGGCTTCACTCAAGAGCTGACAGATCAAGATTTCAAGAAGGGAAGGGGGAGAATGGGGGAGTAGAATGGACCTGCTGCTGCTGCTAACAACCATTAAGAAACTACAAAGCCAGCTGCTCTCAGAGCAGAGTTTGATCCTTTCAGTGCCTTTAACAGCACAGCATATATTCAGAGGAGGGGAATTCATGAGGCTCTATGGACCTACACCATGGCATTACACAAAAATGCAAACCTGAACAATGGGTGGCCTCAGCGGTTCCATCTGGCTCGCCATTAACAAGGTTTAAGTAAAGTGGGTTTCCTTGGCTGTGTCACACACAATTTACACTTCACATGCTTTAACTTTGGAGCCGGACCAGAGGGAGCACCACTCTAAACACACGTGGCAAGTGTCTGCTAACGTGTGGTAAGCACATTTGGTATTATGCTCTTTGAAAGTTACGGAGTAGTAGCATTTAGATAATTTGTAAGTACTGTTTGGAAAGTGCAGATTTTTTGGCTAATCATTTACAAACAAAAACATTTCCTTTCAACAAACTAGAATTACAGTCAAACATTGTTTACTCAAAATACTTTAAGGACATTATAATGTTAGTGGTTGGATTCAGGTAACAGCAGAAATTATTATAGACCTAAGAAATGTTACCACCACTATTTCTGAATACTCCAATCCACTTTTAAGCTACAAGAGATACTGATACATGGAAAAGTATTCTGTTATAAAGCATTGTGTTTTCAGAGCTACCAAAATATTTACTTAATAGCATAGTTAACCATGGCAAATAATGACCTTTAAAAAATTCTAGCTGTAGAGAGCCAGTGCTGTATCAACAGGTATATTAGCCTGTTGATTTCTATGCCATTGAGTGTCATAAAGCATTGGAATTATCACAGCATTTTGCAGAAATCATGCTTTTTGTCTTGTGTTTGAGATGCTTCAAGGGAACCAAGCTGATCTATAGCCTGTCCCATTCTTGAGTATAAATTCAGTTGTTACTGAATGAGTATCAAAGTTGGGAATTAAATTGTGAAGCTGTTTTACAATCTGTAAGACAAGCAATTGCGCAGTTAGATATATGATAAAGATCTAAGGTGGGTTCCAGGGAGAAATACAAGGCTGTTGTTGCTGGAGAGGTGTTCAGGGCATTCCACAGAGCAGGGTGAGTGTTGTACTGGATGACAAATACTACAAGAAACCCAGGCATCTTGGCTGCCTGCTACCATAGAATCATGAGTTCAGTAGTGGAGCAGAACTTTATACTCCTCCTGAAATTAAATAATTAAAATTGCATACCATAAAATGATCAGACATTGTTGACTAATAGTTATCCTGGCGATGCTGGTAGTCTCACCCTGAGCAAGCATCCTGCCACCCCAAACTTCCTTCTTGGTGAAGCTGCGCAGTACCGCTGTGATGGGACACACTTCTTCTAGAGCTTGGCTTCAGCCTCACCAGCACTGAACAGCCCTGCAGTGGCTTAGCACCTTCCAGGCTTTGCCAGTAGGTGAGCCAGTGTCACTGCTGATGGCCTCCCTTGCATGCAAGTAATGGAGGGGTTGGTGTGGGTGGCCCAATGCTTGTTTAGCCCTCTGCTTCGTCTGTTCCGTTCTGACCCACCCTCATGGTCCCTCTGTGCTGCCCTTTCCTATCTCTTACAGAGACAGGAGTATCTTTAAACATTACATTTCAGTTTCTGGCTGTATGCAGCAGTCCTGTAATCATAGCCATGATTATTGTAAGATGCCATTTGACAGGCACATCAGAGTTGCCAGTCTCCTCGAAAGCTTCCTGCCCACTGCATTTGAGGTAACTACAGGCAAAGCAAATGGAGCTGAGAAGTCATCTCATGACTAATTGATCACACACCATTGACATTCCCTTCTCTTTTCCCTTTTTAGCTACCAGACTCCTCTGTCTGTGAGCAGGAGCTTTTGATTTAAGCCTTATCTTCATGACAGGCTCAGACAGAAAATAGTCAGAGAACTGTTCTTGCTGAATCCTGACAGGTGCAGTGCTTCCACACCAAGCATTGCAGTGGAAAGAAAAGGAAGAAAGAATAATGCATCAAGGCAGAACCTGTGAAGAAGGTAGGAGGGAAATTGTCCACCTGCAGGTAGCACTTGCATGAGCATCTATGCTATGCATGAATATGCATATGCTCATACTATGCATGAGCACTATGCTGTGCATGAATAGAGAGAGATTCACGAAAAAATGATGAGTTAACCTGAAATAGAGATAATTCATTTATGGGGAATACCTAAAAGAATGGTGTAAAAACATATTTACTTAGAGGAGGGGAAAAGATGCATCTCCATGTGCAGCATTTAGTGTATATTTAACTCAAAGTACGCTTTACAGCCAATTCAACTACTTTTTTGTCAGTTAAGTTCTTTTCCAGCTCACTGCCTCTAACTGAAAGGGAATTACACCTGTATACAAAACTAAGTTCAACATCTGCATCTTGCGCCTGGATTTCCAATGTGTGATTCTTTTATCCATCCTTCACATACATGCTCCTACTGCTGCAGATCAGATAAATATTATGATGGTTATATTCGTGAATCCAGGTAGAAATCCAGTATGGAGTTGTGTAAAGGCTGTGTGTGCGTGCTGTGGTCAGGGGTAAGTCCCAGGCACAGGGTGTGGTTCCACATAGCTGTTTCTCTTGTAAGAGCATTTGAGGATGACAGGAATCTCACTGCTCAGTCTACTCCCTCCCACCTCCTGCCAGTGTCTGTTACACCCGCAGTTGTGCCATTGCAGTGGTTTATGGTTTTGCTTCAAAGCTGGAGGTGTGAACTGAACCAAGCTAAACAAATACTACAAACTGAAAAATGTAGATGAATTAACTGAAACCTTTTGCTGTTGAGAATTGGCTAGCAGTTTCAGTTACTGCGTGGATCATCCTCAGGAGTTTTTGAAAGCAGATTGTATGTCTGTAGAAGTATTCTTCTTTAGAAGGGGTCTGTTTACGATATTATTTTTTTCCCTTTATTTTCACGTTACCAAAGAAAAGCTATGAATGAAATGTGAAGTAGTTGAGCTGGAGTCCTGGTCACTGCTCACAGTTCCGGATGGGTTGGAGCATTCGAGCAGGATCCCTGGCAGTCCTCTGCGTTCTGCCTGGCACAGCATACTGTTGCTAGCTTGTTTCACAGCATGGAGTGTGAAAACAGAAGGGCACCCCAGGAGCTGTCTCTGATGCTGCCAAGACAGCAAGCAGCAGTCACACTCACTGTGCAAAACTTTGCAGGAAGCTGGAATGAAAGCTAAGCCCAGTAGTTTGTTGAAGACATTCTGGTTCAGATTTTTGCACCATGTAGAAAGTGTTTTCTGCATCCGATTCTCATCTTTTGTACTCCCTGCTGCCAGGGAATGGAAAAGACCTGTGAAGAGTGTTTCTGTGTTTGTGCAAAGTCCATTTAAGGTCTTAATAGCCCTTATTTTCTGTGTAATGTTTGGATTGTAGACGTGAGTGAAATGACCTTACACAACTTGTCTACGACTTTTAATCCCAATAGTTGGACAGCAGTGAACTAGCCATAACAAAGAAGACAATTTCAAAATCAAGTATTTTATGCATTGTCTAGGATGTGCTTGATTCCTGCCACTAGTTCAGTGAACGCCAACTAATTTGTGACCTGATGCTGTATGGTTGTACTACTGAACCATACCTTTTTTTTTCTTGCGTTACCAGATATAATCCTGAGGGGCACAGACTCAGATCCTCAAAGCTATGAGGATCTTGCTTGCCTCTAAAGTCAGTAGGACATAGGCATTTTAATACCTGTGAAGATTATACACAGTAGGGTCACACAGGCTTCCTGTGACACAGAAATAAGGTAAATGCCATGCTTTCCATCACAGCTTCTGAGCCTGGGAAGGACAAGACTTTTCACGAGTTTAATTTGTGGGCTGTGCCTGAGGTCCAGAGACCTGGATGGCGACACAGTCTTCCTCCATTCTGTGGTCATTTGGAATTGGGTCTTTTCAGGTATTTTGGATATTTAGAATTAGAAGGTTAGTAAGGAGGAGGGCCAAAGGGATCTCGATTTAGGAGTATAGCTTTCTGGCCTTCCAGGTTTTCAAGAGTGATACTGGTTTAATAAACAATTGGTTTGTTCCTGGAATTAAGCAGGAATCATGTAGGAAGTGTCAGACTTGTAAAGGTCTGGCCCTTGTCTGCTATGGCTAGAACTGTTCAGCTATTACTATTTTCAACCACACAGAAGGTGTTGGGTTCCTAGATTTAATATTTGGGTGCTGCCAAGAGCCTCAAAACTCGGATTTACTTGCTGTCTCTGTCTTGAATCAGTTAAGAGTTTCTACTGGACAGCCAGCAACTCAGTGCTGTAGTTTACAGCTGAGCTCTGCAGAATTACCAGGTTGGCTCCTGAGCCTTCCCCTTCAGCTGTATGGCCCAAGCCAGTGAGCAAGCTTTCACGTACACAAAAGGTCCCTCAGGGTTCACCACATACTGCACTGAGTGTGAAAAATGTGACTGGATACAAGCCTTCTCTCTGTCAGGAGGTTGCTGTGATCTCCAGATGGCTGTCGTTCAGCCTTATGAAGAAGGACTAGTAGATTGTAGGCAAGAGATAGGGGTTTCTCATCTTCACTCTGTGGGGAACAGGGGTCACTGACCAGTTGCAGGAGGATTACATCCAGTGGCAGAAGCAGCACCAGGAGGTGTGGGGAGAGACTGTTCCTGAAGAGGGCAGGCAGCGATGGAGGCTCTGGTCAGTACAGGGTAAAGAGCTCACCTACAAAGTGTACAGCAGCTCCTAAGACTGGTGATACAGTTTTTACAATGATGCAGTAATACAGGTACCTAACACTGACCCCTGATACAGTTTGTTGTTGTACAGATGGAAGGTTGCAGCACCCGTACGCCACCCCTCAGGTGTTGCTTTGAGAAAGGGTTCACGCAAGTGGAGGATGCTGACAGGGTGGTAGGGACTTCCTCACTCTGCTTGCCAGCGAACTCCCTGCTTCGTCTGCCCGGAATGGCCATTTATCCAGAATGGAAAAAACCCCAAACAAATCCATGCAGTTCCAATCTTAACATACAGTTTTGCTGCTTTGCACAGTGAGTGTTACTGGATAACTGAAAGTTGCTTGGTTTGGAGTGTAGGGGAACTGTTAAGGCACAGGCATGGTGCTGGCATTCATCACTCTTCCAGTTTGTGACTGGTTTCAAAATTGTAAATTCAGGGCTTCCATAATGGAAGTTGTGGCTTGGGTGTGAATTTCTGATCAAAACTACAGGTATCCGTTTGTGCTGTGCTTAGTGAGCATATATGCCTTGTGTTTTATATCCCAATGCAATTCGTAATCTTCTGTCCCCTTGCACTGATCATGATTCGGGTGCCATTATCTTGAGTTGTTCTTTGCTTTCAAGCATTTTATTTTATGTAAGTCTAGGATTACTGTTTTATCTAATTCTCCTGATGCGAAGTTCATCAGTTATGCCAAGAAAATTGATCTTTGGCTTGTAAACATCCTTACTGAAATAATTTATTCATTCTTTCTTAACCTGAAGGGCTGAGCATAAACAGGCAGAAGAATCAAACACATTACTCCTCTACCTTGGCTAAACTCTTTGGTTTTCATTTTTCACCTTTGTGATTTATACTTCATTATGCTTTCAAGCATTCTATCAACCAGCAAACACAGACACAACTGAGGGGCTTCAGCCTGCATTGCTGCATTGCCTCACACCTTGTGCCAGCCTGACCTCTGCAACCAGCCTTGCAACTACTTGGCAACTGTGACTTTTCAGTATTCATACACAGTGGGAAATACTTTTCTCTGTTACACTATTAAAGTTAATGGAGAGTAAGTTTGGGGAAGTCATCAAAATTGCTCTGGATTTACACCTGTGTGACTGAGAGCAGAATTAAGGCCATTAACATTCTCTATTTCTGGAAAGATGCAGTATTTTTAAAAAGTTTTATAAGCCTCATTGTGACCATTTTACTGGAGTGACATTACTTAATCTATGTAATCACAATCAAGAGGGATCTAGTGATCTAGTTTACCACATATAGTGAAATGATTTCAGTTATGTTTTATAATTTTTAACTGTACAAAGAATTGACAGAATTCAGAGAAGAAAGTATTAAACTCAAACCCGTGCATGAAATTTATTCATTCTTTCTTAAGACCAAACTAAGAAAAAGAATTAATTAAAAATGTTTTTATGTGCACAAATGTGTTTTTTATTTTTAGGTACATAATTATAGAGACAATTAACAAGGAAGATACATTTAATGATGAGATAGGGCAGAATAGTAGAAAATGGCATTAGTTCTCTTTTAAGTCTCAGGGATTGAGCAGTGTGGGACAACAAGAAATGCCTGCCTCAGGTGGGAATTAAAAGCTTTAACATATGAGGCTAAATCCTGTTGCAGCTGAAATCCTCCTTTCATGCTTTACTGTTGCTTCTGCATTTTTATGTGGAAAGTTTCAAAGTAATTTTTTCTTGAAGATGTTGAAAGCCTTTTAAAAATGTGTTGTGTAAAATGCTGAACACAGCCATTTAGTAATAATGTCAATATATAGAACTAGTCCAGTTTAGACATCTTAAGATGCAAGTTTGGAAAAATGAGTTAGGCACTGAGTGCTTTCTTTCTCAGACAGTGCATCAGAGTAATACAGATTTCCCTTACCAGTAAAATGTGGCTGTAGAGCATCTGAATGATGTAATTGTTCTGGCAGGTATTGAACATGTGAACTTATAGGTGCTATTTCAAGGAAAATCAACCACCATGTTTGATGTCCTTTTGTTGCACATTTGGGAAAGGAAGCCTGCTTGTATTTCATGTGACACAACTTATCAATTCCATGAGCTGTGGAAGCAACCCTTATAGAGATAACTGGCATGGCCTCTTCATAATGAGTGTGTCAACAGTAACTGTCGCTTTGTTTCTGATGAATGCAAAGAAGCTGGGAGTTACGGGTCAAATCCGGCAATCCTTAACACTTCTGAAGCTTGTATTTATCTAATTCAGTGAATATAATAGGAGATTTCATTTCAAAACTAGCATCTAAGTCCATAATCTCCTTGACAGATACAAATTTATAGACTCATTTAGTTTGGAAAAGACCTTATGATCATTGAGTCCAGCTGTTAACCTCATACTGCCAAGTCCACCACTAAACGAGTCCCTAAGTATCACATCTACACATCCTTTAAGTCACTTCAGGGATGGTGACTCCACCTTTTCCCTGGGCAGCCTGTTCCAGTGCTTGATACAGGTATTTCTGAAACTTTGTGCATTATACCAATTAATAAAGGATACCTAAAGTCATATGACTGTATACTGATATTTGGAGAAGAAGAATAGGTTATGAACTTCCACAGCAGCCTTTCTTCCTCCTCCTTTTCCTCTGCCACTACTTGCTTCAGTGCTCCAACCTACTGCCAGGATGCCATTTGCCATTTCCTGCTGTTGTGAGAAGCTGGTGTTACTTGTATTTGCTGCTATTTTTAGTGATAAAATAAGGAATAAAAGGGAAATGGAAGTTTTTTGACAGCTAATTCCCAGTTACCTACTACCCTTTTATCTCATCTGTGGATTAGCTGATCAGTGGGTGTAGAAACCCTGGAACTGGGTCTGCTGAGAGGCAGATAAGGTCAGGCATGCCTCTCAACTCATGAACAACACCTCACTGACCCAGAAAGAGTTGAGCTGGTTTTATGCAATGTGCATCCTTATCCACATGGCCAGGAGGCTCAAGCCATCTCTGTGAAGACTTCTGGTGTTACTGAACTATGCTGCTGGGCATATGCAAGCAACTGGAGAGGCACCGAGCTATGATTTCAAGCACAGCCAGCCAATGTCTCCTTAATTCTGGCTACACCACCTCCCCACCCCCCCTCCTGACAGCTCAGTGCTGTACCCCAGCTAACTTTGGCAATAGGCCGCAAATGTGGGTACACACTGTGGTGATACCCAGAGCAAACCTATGTGTGGCAGCCTCTCTGCCAACATCAGCTATGGGAAACACTGTTTTTAAAATTACTGCATACAGAGCTTTTTTTAATTTAAAATCTCTTTTCTTTTATTATTCACATAGAAATTAAGGCTTATACGGGAAATTTGTGGTTGAGAATATTTGTGTATGTGGCTCCATAATGCAAAAAGATTAACAGTAGTAGACTACTTGAAATCATGGTATAACATTTCATGTTTGAAATGCATGATATACGACTGTTTAAAACATAACTTACTCAAGCTGTCACTGATCCTGTATCTGCTTTATCTGGATGGGTTAAAGATGTTAAAATATACACATTCTTTCCACACCATATTGATACTATTGGAGCAAACCCATCTTTCATGTTATTTAGAAAAAAGACCTCACTTTGTAAATTGTTATTTCAGGAGTTCTTAACTCTCAATATATAGAAAACCCTTTTGTTACAACAAATGAAAGTACATCCAAAGCATTCCTCTGTGAGGATGCATTTCATAAGGATTTTTATGTGAGTATGTGAAAAATAATTTCCCTCCATGCCTTTAAAGAGGGCTGAGTGGGTAGCAGAGATAAGGTTTCATGGAAAGGAAGAATGAATGGAAGCAACGTTGTCGAGGTTGTTTTTTAAGAGCTGCTTTCTGTGTAGTCCTTTCCATTTTTTTGTGGAGAGAAAGACTGCATCTTGTGCATTCTGAACCATCTTTCTGTTTCATTGTTCTTGATTCTCAAAAAAAAAAAATCCACTTTCCAGTAAAATATTAGCAGATCTTAAACAAATTTATTTCCTCACAAACTTAAGCTCAGTTGTATCCTGACAGGCCTGATTTATCAGACAAATGCCTCACGTTGTTTGTCAGCTTCTTTGTTGGGGGGGGGGAGGGGGAGGGGAAACCCAAGCAACAAAAGACCGTAACCTATTGATATTACTTCTTCAATACACGGGGGAAAATAGATTGATTTAGAACTAACCACAGAAAACTAGTCCATCTGATGAGTTTACAGCGGATCATTTTTATTTATTTATTTGTAACAAGGGTAAACATCATCAATATTCAACCCTGTGTTATTGGAAGCCTTGCAGACAGTGGGTTTGTGGCAGCATGCTGCTGGGGCTATCTGTAGGATGAAAGGAGGCAAGCTTAACAAAAATGGAGGGACCTTGTTTTTCTCATGAAATTGAGAGTCTCCAATCTCTGGTATGTTATCGTGTGTTGTAGGGTTTGGAGGAGGAATAGATAGTTGAGCATTTTTATTTTACTTCATCTTTATTTCTTATGGGGGTTATCCTTTTTTTTTAAAGGATATTCTAAAAAGCTAAATCAAAAAGCTAAAGCTATTTCTATTAATCTCAAAAAGCTAGTAAAGCACAGGAAATTTTCAAACTGAATTTCACTGAAGGACAACAGCCTGTAATTAACTTCCCCAGCATGTTGCCTCTGCTCAGTATTTTGCGTGAACAAGGGGTTCAGGGTAGCAAATACTCACAGGATCAGCGCAAATCTAAATGTGGCCCCAGTGTGCTGCTTTCTGAATTGATAGCAAGTCATTTTTCAACATACTGTGTTAAATACAGTTTTTAAATTTAACTGAATTTTTTTCATGGATTTGTGCGTGAGGATGGGAATGGTTTTCTGCCTTAGTGTGACCCTGCTTGCTGGACACATCATAAATGCTGTGGTGATGATGATGATGCTAAATGCTCCATTCTCTGGTTTATTTAACAAGATAATTTCACTTAACCTTAAAGGATTTTTTCCATATTATTTCAGTATTGGTATTTTGAATACTAATACCTTATTAGCATGTTGTCAGAGCTACCTGTATTCACTCCTGCGTTCAGCTGCAGCTCAGGAATTAAAGGTTGATAAACAAAATGGCATAAAACCCAGCAATGTGCATGTGAGCAGAAACATTCCAGCAATTTCCCTCTCAGATGGTGAGGGTAGAATGGGTACGTTCAGCGAGTCTTGTATATGTCTCATTGACTTGCCAGCTATTTTCGTCCTTTAAAAACAGAAAGCTGGGCCACGTTTCTGTATGTTAATTCCCTTTGGGTGCGGGAAGTGGGGCATTGCTCAGCAGCAAGGGAGAGCAGCCATGCAAGGCTCCTTCCTGCACCCCATGGTTTTTTAAAATAGCATAGGCTGGCTTGATTTCCCCTGGGATTTAACGCTGCTTAAAAGGTTTGGGGGAAGGGAGAAATCTCCCAAAACAATTCCTGCAAGGGAATCCCCAGTAAAAGCCGTGGAGGAAGAAGTGAGATGCCAGAGGAGCTGGTACTCAGAGTGGAGCTTCCAGATGGCCACTCTTTGGGGTGTGCAGGGTTCCCCATCACCTCCCGCCCTTCCCCTGCCATGTGCTGCTCCTGCCACTCCAGCTTGTTCCCCTGACAGCCAGCCAAACTTTATTTTCCAGGGATAGTTGCTGCCTGATTGTAAGTTGCAGTAGCTGCATCCTCATACATTAGCATTTCTTGCTTTAAAAGGATGATGTTTGCACGTGCTATCTATTTTAAGGCATAAGGATAATACCCTGTTTCAAACTGGTTTTTAAATGTAGGCTTCTCAGGAAGAAGGATTTTTTTCATTATACCTGTATTAAGCAAAAGTGATAAGCAATCCTTTTACAGTATAGTAACATATGAGAGGTGCTTGTTTAACAGCAATCACCTGTGATCCTGTCAGTCTTTGGAGTGCTGCTGTGACAGGTTTGATATGCAGGATTTGTTTGCTGGAATACTTAAGTAATCCAGGAAAATATACTTGTATTTATCTCAAAGACAATTTGAAATTGGCAGATCCTCAACAGTCCCGAACACTTTCAGCTCTGCAGAGGTGTTGGAGGTGCTTCTCACTTGCCCTAGGTGGTGCGTGTGCAAACACGAGATTCCTTGAGCTTTTCTAGGTGTTCACATCGACAAGCAAAATGTGTTCCCTTGTACTGCCCCATGGCCTGATTTTCAAGACAAGTCACTGAAGCCCTTCGATTGTAAAATATCTTTGTTTTGTCTAAGATCCATATTTCTTTTATATCATGGATAGCTTAACCTCCCTTACAACAAAATAGGGTAGTTCAGGCAATCTACTGCATGTTCTGTCTGTGAGAACTGGCATTTCTTAAGGTATGTTGTGAAAGTAATTCCAAAAAAAAGACAGGGCAGCACATTTAGGTACAATTTTAAAGATTTCCTTTACGCTTTAATTGCTTAGTTGGCATTCCGTGTATTGTAAAAACATCTCTTTTGCACATGCTGTTGGAATACCATGCTGTTTTTCAAAGCATTAACATTGCTAGGTGGAGTATTGTTAGCCAAGATGCAGCTTCTTGTTGTGTGACAGCATTCAAAATGGAAAAATAGAAGAGGAGTTGGTGTAGGGAATATTCTGGTGGATTATTTTAGTCTTCCTCTGACTATACCATCTTTCTTTCCTTTACTATCCCTGTTAGATGTTAACCTCTCCTCTCCCTCTCCTAAGAAAAAGTCATCATGGAAATTTTGAAGCTTTTTTTCTGAACAGATAATAGTGTGGAGGCACACAAATTATTCTCTACTTGTCATATATATTGGATTATCAACTAAATCATATTATAAAGCAGCATGAAGAAGCAAGCAGTAGTGTTAACCCTCCTTACTGCTTAGCTCAGCTTGTTATTATGCTGAACGCATTTGCAAGGCAGGGGTATTGTCATTTTAAAAGAGATAGAGCTAGGATGTGCTTCCTAAGTAGGACTTGACTGCTGGGACAAGCAAAAACCCTGAACATTAACGAGTGTTTTGTTTTGCATTTGCATTTAGTTGTGAAATTGAGTATTTCTAATGAATCTGGAACCTGTGCTTTTTGCTTGCTCATGTTTCCTTTAATATTTATAGTTTCATGTAATGAGATCAGTAGTGAAGGAGAATTTAGAAGTGTTCTGTCCTTGCTATATGCTCTCTTCTTTCTTCATTAGTAGGTATGAATGTTACTGTTTTTCTAAGAATACTGAAATACAGTGCTACACAAGTTCCTTGAAGTGTGCCTTTATTAAAATGTTTGTCTTTTTTAAATCAAAAAATCACCCTGAATTACCTTCCTGTTAGTGCCGTAATGAAGAAAGGATTCCCTGTTAGGATAATTGCCATCTCTTTACCCCATTGCATTATTTTTTGAGCCTGAAGCTACCTAGTAAATCATGGGAGCCTACTGTGAGAAAGACAGTCCTATTTTAACAAATCGCCTTGCTGTTGCTTTTTTAAGGCTGCTTCTACTGTAATTGCAATTTCAAGGGCATTTTGTGGTTTGTTCATCTCATTATGTAATCTACATAGAAACTTTTACCTTGTGTTGAAGCTAACGTATATTATTTTGATGGTGCTTCTGAAGTGAAGAAATACTTGTTATGGTTGTACTAATCTAGAATTTGCGAGAACATACTGAAGTGAGAATTTGCTATTTTTTTGGCAGGAGCCAGCTCGTGTATTGCTGTATGTATTTATGTATATAGAGATGTGGATGTATAAGCTTGTGTGTGCATATCATACACTATCAGGTTTCACTGTGTTGTAACCTAAGTAATACACAGCAGAGAGGAGCAGAGTTGAAGGATTTTGGACAAAAGAGTTAATGCTATATACCATAATGCATGTGGATGGTGCCATGTGGTATCGTTTGTGAGCTCTGAGGTTACTGACCATTTCCATTTTGGTGTAAATCCCTTAAGAGGGAAGGCATTTCAGAGCGGGGTGTGATCTGTTCTCCTGGTAAGAGTTATTGACAGGGAATGAATAAATAGTTAAAAGAACTGAATAAATACCACCCTCCTGTTTAAGTCCAGGCACAGCACGGTTGGCACATACATATTCTAATGCAGTACTTTAGCCAGATGCTCCAGTTGGTTGGTAACAAAAAACATTCCTGAAAAAACAAATCATAACTTAATCGCAGTTGCTTCTGATAGAGATTTCTTCTATGGTGACATTTTAGCTGTGATGTGAATAAAGGCAGGGAATTACAATATTTTGCAAATAGGATGTATTGATAAATATATATGCAAAAGTTGACAGAGGCCTCCTGAGTGGAAGCAGGGGCCCTGACAGCAGGTTCTTGGTCAATTGGTGAGGTGAAATGGTTCACTGAATTGGATAACACAGCGCATACCATCGTGACTGATTGAATTGATTTGTCCGTGCCAGCCGCCTACCCTGCTCCTGAGACCCTTTAACCTATTTTCAAACTTCTTTAACTATTCTAAATACATGCAATATTAAGGGAAAGAAGCAAGTGCAAATGCATGCACAGCTATAAATTTCTGTAGTTTAATTAAGATAAAATCCCCAATTTCCAGAATGTCTGCACACTCCTGTGTTAATACTGTGTTATACTAAGCCCAGGAACCAAGATACTGCTAGAAACTGGTGAAGAAGATAAGAATAAAAGTAATTATTTAATATAACCTAAATTATAGCAAATACCACAGTTGTGAAATCTTAGACGTATCTATTATGGCGTAAAACAGTTCAGAAGTTTTGTTGTTGCTGTTACTTTGTTTCTCTAATTGCAAGTTTTGCTTCCTTATTATTTTGTCCACAAAGTGTTTAGAAAGCTTGAGTGAATGCCAGTTAAGAAAACTGAATGCTACTGTTAGACGGGGGGTCACTAATTTGAAAATATCTTCAGTGATTTGGGGGATAGTAGTCAGATGGATATTGTTTAATAGCTTGCCTTTTATTTTAATTATAGGGGGGGGAAGCTTGATGTTTTGGTCTTAGATCAGATGTTTGTGGTTTACAAAATACTCCATATGTACTTTCCCTTCCTATGCTAGAGAAATCAATACTAAATGATGATAGGGCTGGTACATGTTACTCTCTTCTTGATTGAAGGGAAGCTTTATATTCTGTGTCTCTTCGTGGGTTATTTTGTAGAATATGCATGGTCTTCAGATTCCATTGACAAAGCACATAAACCTTCAGTGCAGTGGAACCAGTTCCATAAAAATGGAACCAGTTCACCTAAAATATGTTATTGCAGTTGTTACAGGGTTCAGTATAATGGCTTTGGTTTCTTGATTCTTATTTATTTTTATGGAAGATATGACAATTTAATTACAATGTTTTCTGAAAGAATAATGAAGTTCTGTTCATCATTTAACTTCTCTAAATTATAGGTCAGTCTTGTGGGACATGACACATGCCATAGGCAACTGTTTTTTCATTTGTCTGTGAAAATAAAGATATGGTTAGTGTCTTGCTAATAGTGAGGAGATATGAAGAGGGAGGTGCTGAGGGATGGCTTCTTGGCATGATTTGCAGATGTTAACAGCCATTTTGCAATCTTTCTTAAAATTATGCAGGTGCTATCAATAGCATTTCTTTGGGAGGAAAAGTAAATTCTGTAGGTGTGACTCCAGCTTTGCATGAACGAAACTTCTTGGCTTTGTACAGACTGCTAGTGACCACTAAATACTAGCTGAAAAAGTGCCCTGTTACTTTCCAGGAATCTGAAAATTTAAAATACTTTGATGTGGGCTTGAGCCAGAACATGTTGCGCTATTTTGTCCATACGGTGAGTTATAGTTACAGTCTTATTAATCATCCAGCTGACTCCACCAGGTCTAAGTATTTGTGCAGTCATTTTTCAAATTAGCTGATGGTTAAGGGAGAGCAAAAAAAAAGTTACTGGTTTAGCTCTCTCCAGTAACATGTTGGATTATAATAAATCAAATGTCTATTAAATCAGTGCAAGCTTTATAAAACAAAGAAATAAGAAACCATAGAAAAATAGCCAAAATAGAAAACTCGGTGGTGAGTACGTCTGGCATAGGGTCACCATGCCGCAGGCATATAATTATTTCTTTGTATCATGTGTTACAATAATGTAGTCCAAGGACTGGCATTCCTGTAGTGTGTTGCAAAGCAAGAGGATTCAGTAAGGAGTTGCTGGGGATTTCTTTAGGGCTCCCCTGGCTAACAAGGTTAACAGAAGAGCATTTGTGGCTTTTGGCCATTTTTGAGAGCTGGGGAGAAGGCTCTGTGCGCCCATCAGCTCCGTGTCATGTTGCAGATGGCACCCTGGGTCACAGCCACTTGCGCGCGGCTTGGGAATTTCCAGAGAAAACAAACAAACCCTTTTTTATGACTCTTGACGGGGCTCTATTTATTTTCTTTTGAATTGAAACCGTAAGTGCCATTAGGAACCCTGTGCAACACAAGCCCAGTAAAAGCTTGGCCCAGAGCCTTGCTCGCCGTGCCTTGGCTCAGCCAGAGGAGGCAAGAGGCCGGGCGCTGGGCAAGAGCCCGGTTAGTGACAGGGGCACCGCGTCCATCGTCCACGTTTGGATTTCCCTGCCTAAAAGCAGCATCTGGTGCTGCATATCTTCTCTCTGCACGTTCCTTTACAGCCCCGACTGGCGACGGGTGCACGCAGGGTGAAGCGCCTCGGGGTGGGGAGGCCGGCGCTGGTGACCGCCTCGCCTCTTCTCCGCGCCCTGCATTGCGATGTCTGTCCTGCCAGGCGCTGAAGCGCTCGCGGGCGTTTAGTGCCCGGGTGGAGGGAGATGCCGGCGGCGTGCCGTATGGCTGGATGTCTGGTGCCCTCTAGTGGGGCGGCCTGCGGGGAGGGCTGAGGCGGCAGGCCGGGAACCGGCAAGCGGCTCTCGCTCCCAAGCGCAAGGCGGGTTCTGGCACCGGTGCGACGAAGGGGCACCTTCCAAGGGACTTACAAAACAAAACTCACGCTGCTTCACCAGCAGACCTTGTGCACGCTCGCACTGAGCTTACCCAATATGACACCTCTTACCGTTTAACGCTGTATTTTATAACTAGTTGTCTCTCTCTATTTTTAGATGCTACAACTGTGGCGGCCTCGACCACCACGCTAAAGAATGTAGTCTACCTCCGCAGCCAAAGAAGTGCCATTACTGTCAGAGCATCATGCACATGGTGGCTAACTGCCCTCATAAAACTGTCTCGCAGCAGCCCACTAGTTCTCAGGGAAGACATGAAGCTGAACCGCAGCCTTCCACTTCTGCTTTCCTGAGAGAAGGGGGAGGAATGCACGGCTATTCATCTCCACTGTACTCTCTGGAGGGCAGGTCGGAAAACTCGGAGCGCTCGGGCAGGTCACCACAGGAAGCTTCATCGAGTAAGTTGTCTGCATCACCCGAAGAACCGAGCAGAAAGGGGCCTTCTGTTCAGAAAAGGAAAAAAACTTAACGCATTTGTCATAACTTTCCATTTTCTTTATCCTCTTGGGATGTCTACCTCATGCAAGTACAGGGGAAATAATTTCATTACCAATAGCTGACCTGGATTTTTAACTACTGTTGAGGAACTGTGAATTTTTTTTTTCTTTAATTGACAAATCACTCCAAGTAAAATACATTTTGAGTAGGGTGCATTACGTTTTACCTTCTGTATGTGTGTGTGTGAGTGTGCACGTGCGTGTGTGTATGTGTACATACCTATACATTTTTTTCCATCAGACCACTCTCCAGCTCCCACAGACATCACTGTGAAGCAATAGGCACAGTATCCACAAACATTCCTGAACGCATTCCTAGAACCTGTTTCCAAACGTGTTCAAAACCAAACAAGAATGCCCAAGAAATCTCACTCAGAAAAAACCCAAACTTGATAAGCCACGCACAGAACTGAGATCAAGACTGTTACTTCTCTTGTGATCCAAAGGTTACTTTTGTATTTTAAAGCTGCCATATGGTACTAAAGATACTAAGACATCCCCCATACCATCAATTTAGGTTGTTTTTTTTCTCATCTCCACAAAGCATCAGAACCCCTCCCTTCCCTGTTCCCATGCAGGGCAGTGTCATGACTCAACATGGCTCTCATTGCCACCATCCTTTCCGGATGTGGAGTTTAAAGCTCCAGAAAAGACAATGAATGTGTAGTTTCTGTGCTGGTTTCTTCAAAAATTTTTGTTAAATTAATATGGTTGTAACTGTAATTTAGATGACTGCTGTGTAGGGGAGAATGTACAAGTTGTTACCAAACTGACCCTATTGAGTGGTGTCAGGATACTATCCTGTTTAACCCTTTGTATTCTGTGAACATTTAGGGGACCTTGGTGGCAGTAGTAGCAGCAGCAGCAGCAACTTCTCTTGGTTCCAAATAGTGCCCTCCAGTCCGAAGTGACTTCCCCCTGTTTTCTGTTGAAATGCCATGGAAAGAACTTCCTAGGGATTTTTGTTGTTATATGTTCTGGTTTTAAAGAAAATGAAATGCAAAGCTATTGAGATCTTGGGATAAATAGTTTCTTAAGAGTAAAGGTAGGTGGGTGCTTGGGGTTGCTCAGCCAGCCTCACTTGCTGATGATACAGCATGAGTACAGTCAAGAAGAACAGGTGCCTGCTGCAGACAAGCCTGAGTTAAGAGACCTGCAAATTTGCCAGAAGCCCTGGGCATCATCTGCTTCTTGTGAACTGGAGGCTGTTGCTGACCAGCCTTGGTCCAGAGTGCGCTGGGACCACACACTTCTGCATTAAAAAGGAGAAAGACTGGTGGCCTCAGAGTGAGACTCCCTGGGCTGCAGCTCTTGCTGGGGGTTAATAGAGTTGGAGCCTATCAAAACTTAAAGTCGCTTTCCATTTGTAACTTTTGAATTACCAAGTCATACGTAAGATAACGTACTTTGACAAATCCCATTGTGGATGTAAGTTAATTAGAGAAACCTGTATAATCCTTAACATTGGCAATAAACACAGGCTGTTAGAGCTTGGAAGTGCCGGGTAGGTTTAAGCTTGAATAATCAAACTAAAGAAACAGCCTGCATGAAAGGCTACAGCGAGCCAAAGTCCTACCCGTGGTAACTCTTTTGCAGCCACTAGTTACAGCAGGTATGCGACTGGCTCATTACATGGCCTTTCCCTTCCCACTTGTCCTGCCAGATGAGACTTTTACTGTTGCTGCTGCTGCTTCAGTAAACACGTAGTAATCAAATGCCTCCGCGAAGGGCACAATTTCAAGAGAATTATTTTGTCTGAATTCCCATGCCAGTGTTTGCGAGAATCTTGGTGGTTTATACTGAAGTTCTCAGTATGCTAATGCAAAGCTTACCTTTGACGATATTGAATGTGATATATCTATAGAGAGGAACTTCCTTGCCTTACGTAAGGATAGTAAACTTATTTAAATTATGTAGACAAATCAAAGTGGCATTGCTTAACCTTCTAGCCGGTGTAAAAACCAGGTTAAACAGCAAAGATGCTAAACTTAGGTCACTTTGAAAATTTAAACCAAAGTTCATTATAGAAATGGGCAGTTGTGGATTTGAAAACTGGTCATTCCCTGTTTATACATAAGTTCAGAGCTGAGAAAAGGAAGTATTTTCAACAGGCAGATTTTTATTGGTGCTGTTAGATATCAGTCTATGCACCAAAGTCAGACTGAACTGCTAAGAGCACATACCAAACCCTATCTTATTGTTGAAAGCTTAAGGTTTTATTTTTATATATTAGAATGTGATCACTATTACATAACATACTCAGGACAAAGAACTTTGCTCAGGGAATATACCATGGAATGTTTTGTTTTTTCTTTACAGAATAGTCTGCAGACCTGCTTACTCAGAACAAACCAAATAGTCTTAGACCTTTTTATCTCTATGTAAGTGTTATGTACTGATATTAGTAACTACCTCTGAGTTGACATAGATCTACATTTCTGATAATCAGATCTCAGCATTTTGTATTATAAGTTCCTGTGAAATGATAAAGTGGTATTCTGTACTGGTTACTTATGTGAACCTTTGTGTCTTTACATTCACAGGGTCTGAGTTTTCAGAGATGCTGGGCAACCACAGATCCCACTGACTTCCAGTCAGAGTTACTGGTGCTCAGCTTTTTTAGGAGGGGAGGGGTGAGGGACTGGGGGTAGAGGGGGAAGAATAAAAACACAAAAGCATCAAGCCCACTTTGTTTACATAGGTGACAATACAATTATTATTCTGTTTACAGCAAAAGGCTACCTCATTTACTGCATAAACACACCTTTGTGCTGCTCTAGCCTTAAAGGTGGCTGTTGATCTATGGTACATACTTTTTATCTGTACTAAATATGTAACTGATAGTTCACCACTGCATACATTATGGCAAATACTTGTTTAAGATGAAGCATCCATTTGAAATTACGAGACGTTTCGAAACATTTCTTTGAAAGCTTTTATTTTTCTGTCTAAAGGATTATGGGCACTGTTCATGAAAATGAATACATCTACAGAAAAGACAAAAATGTATATGCCTAAGTTAAACATAGAGCAGCAGGTAACTACTGGGCACTGGGCTGCAGTAGGAAAAAAAAAAACAACTATCTAGTTATACTCCTTCAGCTCCAGATAAGAAAAGAAGCCTTTAAAGGAAGAAGCACAGACTCAGTTTCAGATTCTTCCTTTATGTTTCAGGACAAAATGAATATTCTGCATCATTGGCTCAGCCTATTCACAAGCCTGTCCTTGCCAAAATGCCTCACAATAAAACTCATTTGAGTAGAAATAGTTCAGATGTCTGCTCAGAGAGATGTATTTTTCTCCTAATAACAGTGGAGATAGTCTGGAACAAGAATCTCCCTCCCATTCTCACATCCCAAAATATTCAATTTGATTTAATCATAAGGGACATGGTGAGGTATTTTTTACTGTCCCCCAAGGAGAGGTCATTGTATTTATTTACATGCTACCAAAGTTAGGCCATGAGGAAGGCTTCTATTTGGAGGAGGAGGAGCCAAATAGCTTTTCACCGTAGTTGATGGTAAATCTGGCATTGCAATACCATTCTCAATATTTTGCTTTTAGCCAGCTTTCAGGGAGTGCCAAATACCAAATTTGGATCCTACCTCTTCCCTTTGCAGGCTGCCTTTTTCAGCCCAGTTCTATTCTGCATCAGTGTTATCCTGGAGTTCCTGCTTAGTCATACTTAGTTTTGTGAATAGAGCCCCATAAAAAGTGTTTATAAATCTTGTAACATTCTTTGTAAGAAGAATTATAAAAGATCATGGGAAATCTCATCTTTAATTTAATTAATTTATCTGTAAGAAATGTTTATCATAAAAAATATATATGTATTCCCCTGTGCTAGATATAAAAGTAATTGGGAAGATATGTACATGTGCAGATGCACTGATTTTAATTTTCTAGAAGTCTTAATGAGATTTGAGTATTGTTTTAGAAACAAGCAGAGCCTTGTTAAATGCATCGATCTTATTTTGCTTAGTGTATCAACAGCCTCTTCTTTAAGATCCGTTGGTTGTGTTACCCCTGTTACAACTGTTGACTGATAACAAGAGGTTGATCTGTGAACACGTTTCTGGTTTTTATATAAATTGGAGCTGTATATTAGCAGCTTCGGCCGTGCTTTTATGAGAAAGTCGAGAAGTACCAAGGTATTTGCTACCATTGTTGTGGAACCAAATGTGAGAGCAACCATCTGTACAAAGGATAATGGTTTTCACTACCTCTTGGATTACTAAGTTAAGCAACAACTGGCTGACAAACATCACCAGACTGGCTTAAACTAGTATGTGTTGCTTGTGGTAATAATAACAATAACCATACTAGAGACCAAAGTGAACACTGATTTCTATATGTCTTCAGTACTGTGTCTTATCTAGTGTTTTTAAATTATCTTCTGTAGTATAGATTACCTCATTGTCCATTTTGACTTGTATGTTGTTTACAAGGTGAAATAAAAGAAAAATCACTTGAATTTTATGTTTTAAGAAAAAGACAGTGAGTTGAAGTTTTTTGAAGGTCATTTCACCTGTTTACTGTCTTGAGGGACTAAAGCACTGATTGCCTTTTTGTATTTTATATTCTCATTTCATGCCTAATGTCTTTTTTTTCCTGTCAGTCATGGAGATTGTGAGGTTTAAAAGAATTACTTGATTAAAAATAAAACATATAACGTTGGCATTTACAGTGAACCTTTGAGATTTTCTTTATTTACTTGGACTTTTCATATGCACCTATGTTCACGTACTTTGCAAAGATTATCTTCAGGGAAGACAATTTTAGTTATACAAGCTGTTGTTGGGTGGAGAGAGCTATAACTGATTAATGCATACCTGGATCCATACTAGCAATGCTGTAGAAGTTGCACCGTAAACCATATTCAGCTATCAAAATTCCACTGCAAGATTCTAGCTTTCGGTATTTACTCTCTCTGAGAATACAGTGGTCATTCAAGTTATCAGACAGCTGGGTTATTCTCTGCGATGAAAAGCTTTTGGTATTTAAGTTTCATCCCATCTTTATTACTTCTTCCATAATCGGTAAGCTTGTACCTATCTATTACATATACTAATTTAAAATGAGTTGAGGATTGTTTCTTTGTTTAGAAATTAAAGTGCTGTTATATACCATTACCTGGAAGTTCCATCTCTAAATTACAATAAGCGTACCAGTAAATCAGATAGCACTGCCTCATCATACTGTATTAAAATACTTGAGAGCTTGTATATCCTAGCTCTAGTGTCTGTTTTGATACAGGGCTCTACGTAGATGCGATTAATAGCAACATTTAACAACCTTGACTAGATACAAGACAGATTTTTTTCTAATGGTACAAACATCTGCATGCAGGGTTGCAATCATCTCCTCTCCATCATCTACTCTTCTAGTCACAGAAAACTTCATTTACTTCCCCATATCTCCCCCCAGTTCATGGCCTCGAAAAGAGCGATACAAACGTGTCCTAAACGCATATCCCGTCACATCTAGTCCTGTCCCACCCCACTCCCAGCCTGTAGCCAAATGGTTTCATCACTTTCCTGGAAAGGGGAAGACGTGACTCTGAATCCTCTTGGCTAAGATCT
This sequence comes from Amazona ochrocephala, assembly GCA_039720435.1. Lineage (NCBI taxonomy): Eukaryota > Metazoa > Chordata > Aves > Psittaciformes > Psittacidae > Amazona > Amazona ochrocephala. The sequence goes on from CM077878.1 coordinate 61,975,973, forward strand.
CCCACAAGTCCCACTTCTTGGGTCAGTCACAAGGAGCAAGGCTTTCTTTAAAATATCTTATTAGTATGTACTTTGAAGAGTGCAGTTCACATGGGGTTATTACACATACTGTTGGCCTGCCTGACCCATGTGTTTCAGGGAATAGAAGGGATATCCTGGGCACGCTACTATCTGCTCCACCACCCACAAGATGACATTGGAAGGAGCAAACCACCTCAGGGAGCTGTGTGCAACTCTGGACATGTGCAGATGTAAGAAGCCCTTGGAGCAAGTGAAACAGAGAAACCAGCCCTCTAACAGTGCCTAATTGTGGCTGAAACCAGAATGCCTGGAAGAGCAGCAGCGCCTAATTCTTCCTATCTAGCCTCTGAGACATGCATGTCTTTCTCCCAGAGCATCTAGAAGTCGGTGGTCTTTATTCTTTCAGCAGCTGCCTCAGACAGTTAAGAACGCTTATCTTCACTTTAAAGGCAGAAGTCATGTTTTGTGCACTAGGCAAAGACACATTGTCAGGAATACTTAAATCCACTTCTGCAAGCCGAGACCCCGATCCCAACCTTACAGAGATGAGGTCACTGCTACATCACCCAAACAACGTTTGATTCATGCCAATGAGAAGAAATTCTCGGGTTGAAGCTTCTGAATTGGTCAGTAGAACAAAATCATAATCACACCAGCCCTTTAAAATAATTATAAAAGCACCATGTTCATGTCCTTCCCTGTGCTACAGGTCTTAGGACACATACTTCCAAGCATCTTCCAGCCTTTCTGTAACCCTAAGTGGCAAAACAAAGCATTTTTTAAACAAATTGTACTTTTCCCCACAATCTTTGGGACCAGGAGCTGTTTAGATGAGCCAGTCATTTTAAAAATACTCCTAGTTCATGAAAGGCTCCATACTTATCTCCTCCTCTCCACACCAGTCATCTTTTCCCTGATAATAACATATTCCAGATGCAAATAATTCCATGTACTTCCAAGTGGCTTACGTACTTCACAGTCTTTTACTGTATACTTGCACAGGAAGAATCTCTGCAGTGCAGAGAAGGGAGTTCATTCTCTGGATGTCTTCTTCGTGCTCATTAGTATTATTTAAGTGATGGCCTGATTAATTTAAAGACCTTTTCAGCAAAAGGCTGGGCTTTGCCCAGTACATCAGTTGCCTGCAAATGCTGTTGCCCTGCAGGACGACCAGCTCCCTCAAGAGAAGGTTGCACTGTCTCTTATTTTATTGCAAGTGTTGCCCACTGAGGCATTGCAGAGCAGTTGTTATCAAGCCCCAGGCCCATTTTCAGGCTGCTGATGCTCAGTTAACATGCAGCTGGTTGGTTTTTGTTTCCTGGCCATTCAATACGTACTGTGCAGCACTTAAATATTCTTAGATATTCAGGGCTGGAGCAGCAAGCAGTTCATAAACCAACATAGATGAACTGGAGTCATTACTCCCATTTTACCAGCCAGGAGAAAGTGGACTAGGCAGAAAGAGTAACGAGCATTTAGCTTGGGTATCCCTCTGTTTGCTTCAAATAACCCAAAACTCAAGGCTAGAAAATATGTCCTTTCCCTAGTTTGTCCTACTGCATGACACAGGCTATTAAATTCAGGGCAGTAGTATTGAATTTTAGCACTCAGCTTTAACTGGAGCCTTGTTTGTTTGGTTTCTTTAAGTGTATTTTCCAGCTGGGCTTCAGATCAGGCCTGAACACTCTTGAGGGGAAAAAAAGAGATGCTCTGCTCCATGACAGCTTGTTTTAATAACCTGCTGCTAACAAGCAGGGCCTCATTTCCAGATCCTCTGGCCTCAACTTCCAGCTCTTTGTCCATGGGAGTAAGAAGTCCCTTTATGCACCAGTAAGAAAATGCAAAACCCCTTTGAAAAAATAAAAATGAAAAGATAGACAAGACCCAGTATCTTTGGTGTTTGGGGTTTTTTGGGGGGGTGGGAGGGTTTAATGAGGAGTTGTCTCCTTCTTTATCATCATTTTGAGAAACTTGCTGTTCTCCTCCACAGTCCTTAAGCTTTGATGCTGGAATAGCATATCCAGCTCTGGCTTTAAAACCAGCCTCCTGCCTCTAGTCAGGCAGACCATGGTTCAAAGGCTATGTTACCCAAAACAGACACTAGCCGAACAACGTAATCCTACCAGTCACAGCAATATGGCATTTACTGGGCTACCGCTGGGAGCTGAGCACTGCCTTCTTCCCTGCAGTAGAAAAGGCAAAAAGCCTGAGCCAAAAGTACCTAGACATTTCCAGTAGTGGGAAATTAACCAGCAGAACAATCTCCCCTGACACATGGGGCAGGTCCTTTGACATAAATGGCTAGAGATGGTTCGTAGCTGGAAAAGAAGTGATGGACTCAGTTACGGATTTAGATTAGATATTGGGAAAATGGTCTTCCCTGTGAGGGTGGTGAGGCACTGGCACAGGTTGTCCAGAGAAGCTGTGGCTGCCACAGCCACATCGCTGGCACTGTTCAAGGCCAGGTTGGACCAGGCTTTGAGCAACCTGGTCTAGTGGAAGGTGTTCCTTTCTGTGGCTAGTGGGTTGGAACTGGATGATCTGTAAGGTCCCTTCCAATCCAAACCATTCTGTGTTTTATGACTCAACCATTGCTGAGTAAATCTGTTACGAGGAGTACCACTGCCACACTCTTGGTCTTCTTGATTTTAGAAGATTAGTTCCTTTGTCTTTCTGTGCTTTTAAAGCTGTGCTGAATTATGATGCCCTAGGCTCTTCAACTCAATTAGCTAACCCTCACACTCACCAAAACAAAGTAAAACCACCTTTAGTTGGAGCACCCAAAATACTTGAGGCAATCAGGCTAACTAGACGTTCTGGGAAATACTGGCTGGAAGTTACTGGAGTAACATAAAATGAATTGAATTTTGAAGCATTTGGGAAGGTGCCTATGAAAGAAACCAGAAATGCCTTCTCCCCCAAGGCAGCACAGCAAGGGTGGGGGCTTGAAGCACAGCCAGTTCCTTTCCATCCAGCCCCCATTTCTTTCATCCCTCCTTGACCTACACTGACAGCTCTGACAAAAGCCTGCTGAGCTGTAATTTCTGAGGAGCTTCAAGCCTGGGAGCTGCTGAAAAGCAGTTGTCCCGCACAAAGCTGCACAGAGAGGAGCAGAGGCTTCTCTCACAGAGACCCACTGCTTGGCAGCCGCAGCATGAGAGAACAAAGGGCGCAGGCACAAGCACCACCCCAGCGTTCCCTGAGTCCTAGGATCCATTTCAATGTCAGCGAAAGCCGAGGGGCATTAAAGCAAAATGGGAATTAAAGCAGAAGAACTGCAGGAACACACATATGGTTTCAGCAACAGGCTATTAAAAAAAAAAGTGTAAGGTTCTCAATCCCACTGACCAAGGAATCTGAGAACAAATAGGGTTACTGGCAGCTCCTGGAGTTTAGGGACAGCCTATGAGGGGGCTTCAAGGAGCAGCACTAGGCTCAGCTCCCCTTCCACCACTGGTAATGCTCCATTCCCAGTGCAGGGATTGCGATTACTTCTCCCAATGACTCATGAAGAAGTGATGGCCCTGAATTGACCCCTGTGTTAAAAGCTACAGCCTTGATCCCCTGAAGTCATTTTAGTTGAGCTCTTTGTCATTCTCAGCCAACACCAGAGAGTGCTATTAGCCATATTCACATATTTGGAAGTGACTTAACATACACACTCATATACTAAGGAGTGCACACGTCAGGAGGAGCATTTAGGTCATCTCCCTGAGGCATTTCACCCTGGTCTCCTGAAACCCCAGACAACACAGTTATACTATGCAACTCTGCTGTGACCAGGTACAGCTTCCTGGGTGACACAAATGTTTTGGCTAATGCATTTGGGAAGGGGAAGGCTGAGATCCTCCTTTCCACCAGCTTTGCTGTTGCCCTTTTTTATTATTGTTTTTATTTTTCTTTGCTAGCATTGCACTGTTGGATGAAATAGTAAACCCCCCAAAAGAAGAAAATCTGAAGCATTTGTCATGTAGTTAAGTAAACTGCATACTCGTGTTAAAGCAAGCTACGAAATACATTAGACACATCAGGTACATCGCTACTGTCACGGTTTAAGCCCAGCCATAAATCAGCCACGCAGTTGTTAGCTCCCCCCACCCTTTCCCCCCAGCCCCGCTCCCGGAGGGATGGGGAGGAGAATTAAAAGAATGTAACTCCCATGGGTTGAGATAAGAACAGTCCAGTAACTAAGGTATAACACAAACCACTGCTGCTACCACCAGTAATAATAATGATAAGGGAAATAACAAGGGAAGAGAATACAACTGCTCACCACCCGCCGACCAATACCCAGCCCGACCCAGCAGTGATCTAACCCTTCCAGGTAACCGCCCCCAGTTTACATCCTGGACATGACGTGCTGTGGTATGGAATAACCTCTTTGGTCAGTTTGGGTCAGGTGTCAGCTTCCTCCCGGCTTCCCCTCCTTCCTGGCAGAGGATGAGACTCAGAAAGTCCTTGGTCAGACAAAGCGTTTGAGCAGCAACTAAAACCATCGGTGTTATCAGTGCTGTTCCCAGGCCTGAAGTCAAAAACACAGCACTGCACCAGCTACTAAGAAGGAGAAAAATGACTGCTACTGCTGAACCCAGGACAACTACCTGGTGAATCTCACTGCTATTGCTGAGCAAGTCACCTCACTGTTCTGGGTGCTGACAAACCACAGGCACCCAGGGTTGAATATGTTTTTCCCTGCTAAGACCAGTTCTGTGGATTCAGGCCAATTCCATGCCAGGCAGCAGTACGTACGACATAGAACATGTCCTGTTTCTCTTACCAGCTCATACTGAGGAAGACCCCTCCCATCAGCAGATATTTAGGTACCACACATTCCCACACATGCAATTGCTTTCCCCACTTCCCTATATTTCTTTTCGCATCTTACCTGCCTTGGAGCTGTAGCTGTTCCCTAGAGCACTTCTTGTGGATAGATTTTATTTCACACCTTCAATGCCTGTACATGTTGGACCTGCACTGCAAGTACATGCACTGCCACATATGTCCCCTCTGTGCTGTGTTTGCGGACCATTAGCTAGAGTGGCTCCCAACTCAGGCAACATCATTGCCCAGATTTCAACTGCAAAGCTATGCAACTACTACCTACAAGGTGATAAGAGTGCCTATAGCTGAACTTCAAGCAGAGTAACCCACCCTGGCACAAAGAACAGACTCCATTATCTCCTCTGTAAAGCTCGGCTGCAATCATGAGAGCATCAAACCTGTGAAAGCCTCCCTCTCATCCCAGGGGAGCCACCAGCATCTTTTTCTGACTTTCTATTGGCTTTGGTAAGGGCATCAAAGACAAGAGCATCTTAGCTAAGAGCAGCTGTCAGGTTCCTCTTTGGGACTATGAGGCAGCTGAACAGCAGCTTAGAAACCTATGAGCTTTTAGCACCAAAACAGCAGGTGGGTTCTGTGCACCATCTGGTTTTGTTCCAAAAGCTGTGGACAAGCACAGCATCATGCGCTGGCTGGTACAATGTGCTTTAGCACCACTAGCCAATCCCTGCCTGTATTGGGTTTGCATGGCAAGGTTTCAGTAGCAGGGGGTCTATAGGGGTGGTTTCTGTGAGAAGCTGCTAGAAGCTTCCCCTGTGTCCACTACAGCTGATTCCAGCCAGCTCCAAGATGGACCCACCACTGGCCAAGGCCAAGCCCAAAATCAAGAGAGGCCAAGAATATTTCTCCTTGTGCCAGTACTACTGAGCGACAGCCACCGCTGCAGAATAACTTTCCTCTGGGCACTGTACTCTGCATCAAAGCTCACCACTATTCCAGCTGGATAAAAGCTATGCATCGCAAACAGGAAGGTAAAAACCTGTTCCTAGAAACCTTCACTGATTCACAGATTGTCCCACAGATCCCAGAGAGCAACAAAGGAGGGGCTGAGATTCCAGTTCCTGCCTCCAGCTGTTAGACTAGAAAGACGCATCTCTACATGCCATGACATAAAACCTTCCCTATTTTGTGTACCCACAATTTCCTGTTGTTCAGCTTGTCAGGGTAGTTAAGCCAGGCCTGGGCTTCTTCCCAGTTGGCTTCAAGATAAACATTTTGTGAGCACTCTGGCCACTACTAATTTTTTGGGAGGCTGGGTATGACAATAGGCTTGATGTGCCTCCAAGGCTTAAAAAGGTGTTTTCCTCTACAGGCACAGTAAGTTCCTCAAATCAGCAACATTGGCGGTGCTTTCCACAGCGGAGGGATTAGGGCTGGTTTCCAGGAGAAATTTTCCAGACAAAAATGCCTAACTGCCTCTTTTTACACAGGTATACAGATACGAGGAGCTACAGAGAGACGCAAGAGAAACAGGTAAGGCAATAGAAGAAAATACACTGATGAGCACAGACCTTGAGCTCCTAAGTAACGCAAGGTATTTATTAGCTCACAGCTAAGAGCAGCAAGTAGCTAACAGAAAAAAACACCCCTGCGAGTCACACAGGAACATGCTATACTCACTCAAAATCAAAACAAAATCATCCATTTCCTGGAACACTACCACCACGAAATGAGGAGATACAAGAAGAAAGGGCTGGTGGGAGAATAAAGAAGCTTAAGAGCCTTTCAATTGGTTTCCTCTCGTTGCAGAGAACTGCCAGCAGGTTCTGAGGACCACAGGTCTTCTGAGGTCACTTGGAACCCCACCAGAGCTTCCTAGACCAGTGCCAGCACTGCCAGGATCCACCCACACTCACTATCCAGCACCTCTCAAGCACCCATCTAACACTTTCCATAGGGGATTCTGAGCCTGGTTTTGTCCTCACTGAGTCAAAGGGGAAAGGATTTGGGTCATTGTGAGCTTTTCTCAGAAAGGTTCCCTAAATTAGCTCCTCTGTTTGAGATAAAAGGAAGAAAGAAGTCCATCTTTACTTTCCCCATTCACCCGCTGCAATTACTCCATCAGCGGTACACTGCTGTGGTGTGTTGGAGGTGTCAGAAGGACATCTCACACTAAATCATGCCACCCAAGGCTCTATCCAACCCGGCCTTGAACACCGCCAGGGATGGAGCATTCACAACTTCCCTGGGCAACCCATTCCAGGGCCTCACCACCCTTACAGTAAAGAATTTCTTCCTCACATCCAAACTAAACTTCCCCTAGTTAAGTTTGAACCCATTACCCCTTGTCCTATCACTACAGTCCCTAATGAAGAGTCCCTCCCCAGCATCCCTATAGCCCCCCCTCAGATACTGGAAGGCTGCTATAAGATCTCTCCACTCAGCCTTCTCTTCTCCAGGCTGAACAGCCCCAACTTTCTCAGCCTATCTTCGTACGGGAGGTGCTCCAGTCCCCTCATCATCCTCGTGACCCCCCTCTGGACTTGTTCCAACAGTTCCATGTCCTTTTTATGCTGAGGACACCAGAACTGCACACAATACTCCAAGTGAGGTCTCATGAGAGCAGAGTAGAGGGGCAGGATCACCTCCCTCGACCTGCTGGTCACGCTCCTTTTGATGCAGCCCAGGATACGGTTGGCTTTCTGGGCTGCAAGCGCACACTGCCGGCTCATGTTCATTTTTTCAATCGACTAACACCCCCAAGTCCTTCTCCACAGGGCTGCTCTGAGTCTCTTCCCTGCCCAACCTGTAGCTGTGCCTGGGATTGCTCCCACCCAGGTGTAGGACCTTGCACTTGTCATGGTTAAACTTCATCAGGTTGGCATCAGCCCACCTCACAAGCGTGTCAAGGTCCCTCTGGATGGCATTTCTTTCCTCCAACGTAACAACCAAACCACACAGCTTGGTGTCATCAGCAAACTTGATGAGGGTGCACTCAATCCCACTGTCCAGGTCACCCACAAAAATGTTGAACAAGACCGGTCCCAACACCGATCCCTGGGGGACACCACTCGTTACTGGTCTCCAGCTGGACATTGAGCCACTGAGCACTACTCCTTGCTTGTGATCATCCAGCCAGTTCTTTATCCACCGAGTGGTCCACCTATCAAATTGATGTCTCTCCAACTTAGAGACAAGGATGTAATGCGAGACAGTGTCAAACGCTTTGCACAAGTCCAGGTAGATGACATCAACTGCTCTGCCCCTGTCCATCAGTTCCGTAGCCCCTTCATAGAAGGTCACCAGATTGGTCAGGCAGGATTTCCCCTTAGTGAAGCCATGCTGGCTGTCACCAAGCACCTTGTTGTTTTTCATGTGCCTTTTAGGAGAATTCGCTCCAAGATTTTGCCAGGCACAGAGGTGAGACTGACTGGTCTGTAATTCCCCGCCTCATCCATTTTCCCCTTCTTAAAAATGGGGGTTATATTTCCCTTTTTCCAGTCATCAGGAACTTCACTTGACTGCCATGATTTTTCAAGTATGATGGACAGTGGCTTAGCAACTTCATTTGCCAGCTCCTTCAGGACCCACAGATGGATTTCATCAGGTCCCATGGAATTGCATATGTTCAGGTTCTTAAGATGGTCTCGAACCAGATCCTCTCCTACAGTTGGCCTAAGGTCTTCATTCTCACAGTCCCTGCGTCTGCCTTCCAATACTTGGGTAGTGTGTTCAGAGCATTTGCCGGTGAAGACTGAGGCAAAGAAGTCATTAAGAACCTCAGCCTTCTCCAAATCCAGGGTAGCCAGTTCTCCTGATATCTTCTGGAGGGGGCCCACGTTGTCCCTAATCTGTCTTTTATTCATTATGTACCTATAGAATCCCTTCCTGATACCTTTCACATCCCTAGCCAAGTTTAATTCTAAGTGGGCCTTAGCTTTCCTACCCTGGTCCCTAGCTTCCCGGACAACATCCCTGTATTCTTCCCAAGCTGCCTGTCCTTGCCTCCACCTTTCATAAACCCCTTTTTTCCTTTGAATATGCCTCAGCAGCTCCTTATCCATCCAAGGAGATCTCCTGGCCCTCATGTAGCACTTCCTTCTAGTCAGGACACAACACTCCTGAGCTTGCAGCAGGTGATCCTCGAATATCAACCAACAGTCTTGGGCCCCCCTGCCCTCTAGGGCTGTATCCCATGGAACCTTACTACTGATCAGGTTCCTGAAGAGGCCAAAGTCTGCTCTCTTGAAGTCCAGGGCAGTGAGCTTGCTGCACGCTCTTCTCACTGTCCTGAGGATCTCAAATGCGACCATCTCATGATTGCTGCAACCAAGGCTGCCCTGGAGCATCACATTCCCAACCAGCCCTTCCCTGTTGGTGAGGACGAGGTCAAGCATGGCACCTCTCCTTGTCGCTCCTCTATTACTTGCAGAAGGAAGTTGTCTTCCACACAATTGAGGAACCTTCTGGATTGCTTATGCTGGGCCGTACCATCCCTCCAACAGGTATCAGGGTGGTTGAAGACCCCCATGAGAACAAGTGCCTGCGAGCGTGAGGCTATTCTTATCAGTCTAGAGAGTGCTTCTTCCACAGATTCCTCTTGATCAGGTGGTCTGTAACAGATCCCCACAGTAATGCCTCCCAGATCTTACATGTACATTTCACATTAGCAATGAATGCAAAAAAAGTCAGCTATAAGGGTAGGCTGAGAGACGCAGATGTTGTTGTTTCTCTTTTAGCAGCCCCCTTTTACAGGAGAGGCTGGCTCAAAGGGACTAACAGTTGTTTTCCAGGTCCAAAGGAGAACAGAAAAAATCCACACTAATCCCAAATTCTTTTTGCCGTAGTTTCAAACAGGTCAGCAGTAGGCAAGCATTGAATGCCCACATACCTGATCTTACAAGGAAGGAGATTCCCAGGTCAGGCCTGACAAGCTCAAGAGGAGTAGGTTCATCTTTCTTCTCCCTGCCCTATTCTGAAGGGGTAGGGGCAGACCATCAGGGAAGAGGCAGAGTAGCTATTTGGAATCTTGAATGCCTTTGGCCTGCCACAGCATTTTCTGCCAAAGCTGACCTGCTGCTTCCCCAATATGCTACACAATGTACCAAAATTACAAGAAGGCAGGCTTTGATGAGAACTATCCCATTTACCTATCTGTGAGAGCAATCCTCACTCTGCAAGAGCCGTACTGCAGATGCCAAAAATTTATTTAAGAGCTCAATAAATGTTATCTTTTTCTCTTCAGATTACAAGACAGGGCTGGGCTTGAGTATTAGTGCATTAAGGTTAATACACATGGCATTCAGTCAACAGAGCTGGTAAGGAAAATAAAAAGAGTATAAGAAAACAGTTAAGAGGGTTTGATTTTCCAAACTGAAGTTTAGTGCTGGAAAGTTCCAGATGACAGTGGAAATTCTCCAGAAACAATTCCCTCTTTGGAAAAGAAAAATCATCTTTTCCCCACTCCAGAAGACATTAAACTATCTTGCACACTGTTTACATACATTGTCTCTTTTTTCAGGTTGACTTTATTGAGGTTTTCCATTACTTTCAGCATCAGCACTTTTTAGTACTTCTAAATGCACTGTATAGCATGATAAATACGATATTGGACAAGAACGCAACTCTGATCAACTGCTTCAGACACAAACAGTGTAGCGATCATTCTTTCCATGACACGAATAAGTTACTCACTGCCACAACTGATTTTTCCCTTGTCTTTCATCAGTAGGCTCTACTGCATCTAACTCAGAGCAGTGAAGAAAGCATCTCCAAGAGGAAAACTGGAAGCGGGAAGAAAGATTTAAGATTTAAGTTGCACTGTTGCCTGTTGTGTACTGTTGTTGCTTCGTCCTTTAACAGGAATAGCTTTCCCGTGAAGTTGTGCAGGGGCTGCCTGCTGATCTACCAGTTATCAAAGCAATTCTGTTCATTTTAGTAGTTGCCCCAAGTCTTCAATCATAGCTACACTTGTTCACCCCAGCCTAGAGAAATATTACCTCCATCACTTACTTTGGACACCACGTGACATATTCTAAGCTCATCTGGCCCATCACCAAGGCTGAAGCTTGCATGCACTTCCACAGTCTTTGCTAAATCATTGTCTTTCTAATTCCCCCTTTCCAATTTTTGCTTCCCCACTGATATTGACAGCATTTACAAAAGTGTGAGAGGTTTCTCCCCAGCAGAGGCTGCTGTTTGCTGCATTCTTGTCTCCCAATATGAGGATTTTTATATTTCTCTTCTGCTGAGCAAAAGAACACAAATTCTAGGTGCTCTCACACACATTACAGCTCTGACAGTCAATCTGAGTTCAGCTGTGGTCATGCCATCAGGTTGTACTGGAAGAAACATTTGTGCTGGCTGAGTACAATCTAGAAGCATTTTAGGAACAGGGTTGGCCATAATGCTGCCTCCCAGCTCCACCTTCCCTGACCATGGCAAAGTACTGCAGCAGAGAAGAGTTAGCAATTTACTTCTCTTTGTCGCTTCAAGGTAATGTTCAGAAAGCTATTGGTGTTCAGAGATGCTTATGATGGGTGGAGACAAGATTTGAAATTCAGTTGAGTCTCCATCCATTAAGACAGCAAATGTGAAAATCCACTGGTTTGAACCAAATGCAATGCAAATAGCTTGTAGACAAACTGCAATTAGTTCCAACTGACTGATTTAAATTAATTCCATGGGTTCCATGGTAATACCCCTGGAGACATACCACCTAGGTATTTACATGCCATTTAGGATTCACACTAAATATGCTACCAAATATTGTCTGTATTGTCATTGTAAGTATGAACCCAAACTATTGTCTGTTCTGTGAAGAAAACCAGGGTTCTCAGCCCACTGAAACAAAATAAAAATAAACCCCACTTACGTTACATATTTGCTTTGAAAGGTTATTTAGGGCTCTTTGTCTGTTGGCTTTTCACCTGCAAAGGCTCAGATCCCAATTTCTAGGACAAGACAGCAGAACGAGCAGACATTTCCTGCAGAGCACTGAGAAAAATCCCAAGTTCTCCAGGAATAACACATTAAAAATGCATTTTCTTGGTCTTTTTCTTCTTCTGCCCCCCGCAAACAGAATTTATAGTATTAGTTTTATGCAATTAAAAGATATCCAAGACACACCAGGACAGGGAAAACTCGCACTTTTTAACAGACATTACTCTTGTCGTGTTTAGGTAATATGATTTCCCCTTTGACATTTAATGAAGGATTTAAAGTTTCACGTTCTGTAAGGTATTTTACAACAGTGTTCTACTTATGCACTAAAAACCATTTTCAATTCAATATACTGCAAGTCAAAGACAGCAGTAATCTAACAGTTATTCCTCCAAATATAATGCTAACATGTCAATGCAATTTTTTTCTGTTGCTAATTGTAGGGTTTAGTGGTGAGCATATAAAAGCCTACAAATAAGCATAATAAAATTTCCTTTGACAACTGCCCCTACTGCCAAATTTGATTCAAAGGAGGAAAGAGTGAAGGGAGCAGGAGACAGGCAGACAGACAAGCCTCACAATGCTTGTGTGAGTTTCATTTCTCTATTGGGTTTCCAGAAGAGCAACTCACATTTCACATCTTCACCACCAAGTACCTTTTAATTGTAGACAAAAATCACATAATTGCAATTGCCCCTTACACTTATAAAGATGAAATATCAGATGGAACACCGGACTAAATCTGGCTGAATTTCTAAGAAGGACAAACCCCTGTGGATGCAGAAACTGCAGGAACCACACAAACTGCTCACCCTGCACTCAGGATCACTTACCTCTCCCCAGCCTACAGCCACCACAGAAGCATGTCAGAGGAACAGAAGTTTAAGCAAATTCCCACAAACACATCTTCAGTGTCTCTTCCAGGCACAGAGGACAACCCAGCTCAACGCCAAGAAGCCAAGAAGAAGACAGAGATCACCTCTACCAATGTGCTGATATACTCCTGCTGGCTGAGCTCACTTCCATCTCCTCACACCCAGCCAAATGAATTAACCATCTCCACCCGGGCTTCCCCATTGCCCCAGATCCCAGTGTAATCTCCATGTGGAGATAAGAACCCTGTTTCCCTAGCCCAGCTCACAGCTCAGTTGCAGCTGTGCTTTGGCAGAGGCCAATGCCATGTGCTTCAGGAAAGGGAAACGGTGGTGGAGGTGTGATGGGAAAATGCCAATAGAACAATAATGTTGTTCAGTACATCAACCTTCCTAGTCTAAGGAACAACAATCAGATAGCTGTCTGGCTGGGTTTTCTTTCACTTCTACCCAGACAAACCTGTCATCTTAAGTCACCTCCACATGAATGGAATAAAAAGTGTGGTTTTGTTCTGTTAGAGCATTACATACACTATCAGCTTTGCTTCATGCCTTCAGTACAAGCCTTTTTGCCTGCTGCTGTGTGTTTTACATCATCTGGAGAGAAGTTCAAGGACACGAGACAATAAAAAAAAGCACAGTGTGAAACTCCAGGGGATGGTATGATCAGGGAAATTACTTTTAAAACAACTGAGAGAGAAAAGCACAATTTCCTCAGCATTTAAATGCTTAGAAGTTTTGTATTTCTTCACAGCATTTTGGCAGACAATGTCTGTACTATTATTAAATTCCTCATTTTCCTGGAATATAATAAAGCACTGAGTAAGAGTGAACACAATAGCATTGATGGAATAGTGTACAAGTGGATGCATGTCAAGAGGCATTGCTTTTGATTTGTTCTTTGCTACAAGGGATGATGGGGAATTGTTATCCCAAAAGCACTTCGCGCAGGAAACGAGGATGTGGCTGTAACAGATATTAATCCCCTGGGAGAAAGTTAAGGAGGAAGCCAAGTACAGTAAATTGCAGTGGCTGGACAGGATTCATTCGAGGGGTCTGATAGCTACAGTAGGTCCCGGAAATTGTAACACAACTTACACCCATCCCTGTGCAAAGCCCTGATTTCTACTGGAGCTCTGACTTATGGGTCTTAGAGAGGTTTCTGGAAAAGAAAGCTCTCAAGCTTCTACAGGTGTCTGACAAACACACAGGCATGGCATGGCTGTAAGCTACTTAGATTTGTAACTTATTTTCTGTTCATTAAGTGCCAAGTAAATATACTTGTGAACTAAAATTCAGCTAATATTTAAGGTCACTGAACACACTCCATTCATCCTGTAGCCATAACTTTATCAAAAGGAAAGCAGTTAGCTCTATTAAGTGGCCCAAGAACCCATCGACTTTTGTCACATTGTTGAATGTTGTTGGGCCACAGATATGCTCTCCTTATTGCAAAAAGCATGAAGACTGATATGCAATCAATACAGAGCAGTACTGCAACTTCTGCTTTCACACTGCTTCTCTGCACACTCTGATGACTCTCACACCACCATCATCATGTTCTCAGGAAGTTTAAATGTCAGGGCTAATTAATTAAGATGGTTTCTTTTTTCTTATTAATCCCTTAAGTACTTAGAACCCATTCACCTTTAATCAGAAGCAGCTGTGGCCAACATGGCAGTAGAGACAGAAAAACATTTCACTCGGAGGCACTTCCTATGACTGCATTTCTGAAACAACAATTAAAGTCACTGTTGCTGTAATTCCAGTAATAAGGTTAAAATGTGTCGCTACAATTTCACTTCCAGAAACTCCATCCACATGAGTTGTGAGTGTCTCTGCAATGACCTGTCGTGCACAATGTTGATCTAGAAATTGCTGCCTTCCGCATGTGAAGATAGTTTCTGAGTGCTACTTTTGCAATAGGCTCCACCTCGATACCAAAATTTACAGGAGAACTGAGCCCTTGCCTTTTAACTGTATCACCATTGCTACTGTCCCAATTTTTTTACTGAAGTGACTCTTCTGTTACACCTTTGGTTTGCTTTCTAATGCCTGCATCAAACAAAGTAGCCTATTTTCCATTAGGAGATTATAATTCAGTTGCACTTCTTAAAGCGAAATAGTATAGGAAGGAAAAAAAAATTCGCATCTAGTATTTGCATGCCCATCCAAAACAAAAATAAAATAATTCAAATACATTTGTCTTCTTTATAAAATGATCATTAAAAAAAAGGGGGTCTCTAAACTACATTCATATTACTGAAATAGTTTTGATCATTGAATTGACCTGTTCTAAGCTTGCTATTACTGCAAATATCCATCATGGAGTAAAATCTGAGGGCTGGGATTCACCTGTACAAATGTGATGTGGGTAGTGACTAGCACCTTTCTTCATGTTAATAAAGATCTGGAGGTTCGCCAGCTCTGCACTGGAGCAGTTTTTACGTACCTGACTTCCCCAGGTGCTGGGCTAAAGCTGATTTCTTGAATCCTCTCCTAGTGACCGGAATTACTGTTCTTGTAAGTGGATTTACCTTCTACAGTAGGAGTATGCAAACTCCTGGGTGTATGAGGTGCAGGAGAAGAGATGCTGGGTCAGCTCCTCCTGAATCTCATTCCACATGATTTAGGAGTGAGACAAACGGGACTTTGCTACAAGAGCAGAACAGAGCCTGAAATGAATCTCTAAGAAAATTCTTTATAGAGTTAATGACACATTTTAGTTCAATCTTACTGACAAACCTCCATATGTGTTTTGCTGCATTTATGTAAATGTATTGAAATTACAGAATTCTTAGAAAAAAACCAAAACAAACCCAAAACATAAAAATTGATTTTGATGAAGTACCTTCATTTTTTTCTCCCACAGGTATTTTGGCTAGTAAAAATAACTATTTGCTGGTATAATTCCCATCTGCTACATAGTTAGTCATGACCAACAAAACATGATGTTATGATTTAAAAATGTGTTGTTTCATGTTTGAGCTACTAATTACATCTTGAAATGAGCTAACAATGGGTTTACAGCCACCCTCTACCCATGGACATAAATGCTGCTCCCTTAAATCTGAATTACTACGGGGTGCTTCTTACACTTCTTAAGCAGAGCATGAATGCGTTGCCAGGCGGAAGAAAGCCATCACCCACCGATCTGTAAGTCTGTAACCATCGTGTTACTTACAATAACCAATCACTTAGAGCAGCTTTTGTAAAACCTGCAAAAATATACAGAATTATTTTATTTACAAAGCCTGTTGTCTTGTAATCCAAAAGGAAGATAAACATCTTAGACACATGGTCCTCACACGCAGGCATCTTCCTGCAACAGCTCCTGTTAATAACTTTGTCTCCATCGTTGCAACATTTCCGCTCATTCGGAAGTTGACCCTGCTTTAGCAGGAGGCTAAATCAGATCACCTGCAGAGATCTCAAACTAAATAAGTCTGCATTTTTTATAATTTACCCTATTGAAATGTTCTGCAAGTATTCTTCTTCTTATTAAAAGAAACAGGACATCCAAAATCCCAAACAAGTTCACAACTTTACACCATGCAGGCACTGGAGTTATGAGGATACGTATTTCTCTTTTAGCATGCATTTTACTGCACGGAGAATGTTCCGTATTTTTCTAATGATAGAATCATAGAATAGCTTGGGTTGGAAGGAACCTTCAAAGGTTGTAGAATCCAAACCTGAGTCCAAGACTCCAATGAGCATATATTCAGCTTTCTTATTGTCTACGGTATTTTTGTTCATGGTGTAATCTGTTCAGTTGTCAGTATTTGACAGTCAGCTACTATAAATGTGGTAAAATTTTAAATACGTATTTATGTTTTAGTTGCTGAATCCCAGTTTTACCTCAGTAGACTCGCAGCTGATCCTACGTGCCATTTGGTTTATCAAAGCAGTGGTTTTGAAAGCTGTTCAACTAACACTTGTGCTTAAACTACAGCAGTTGCAAGAGGACTTCCTAACTTCTACCTGCAAGACCAACATTAAATCAGATTTAGATGATACACTACATCAGCACTAACAGAAGCCAATGTTCTGTGTTTTGCAGATGAGTGGCCTAAAGATATTTTACACTTATTTATACAAATTAGTAAGTATGCATGTCTCACTTCAGAGTGATGGTTTCAATAATGCAAAACTGACTGAACCACAAGACATATTGTTGTAATATTAAGCACTGGATTTAAATTCACAGAAGCAGGAATGCTGACAACACAGCTCAAACTTGCAATTGTTTAACTACAAGTTTTGACACTGCATGTGCTTCTGAGGAGAGAATTACTTGGATGCAGGCTGACTGAAGGATGCTCGGTCAAGATTTATTTAGAAATAAAATGAAGCAAACCAGCAAAACCCGGATTCTGACACCTCTGACTGCTTGAAAATTTAAGCCAAACCTCTACTAGTGTATGTAGCAGAGTTCTGTGCAATTCAATAAATGGAACAGAATCAATTTTCTGTTAATATTTAGTTAAAATATACTGTTTGTTACATAACAAATTTCAAGAATAGCCAAAGCACAGAAGTACAGGTACCATCTATGTGTCTCCACAAATCACACACAGGACTAATACAAATGCCTCTTATAAAGGCTTCCAATGCTTCCCAACATGAGACTGTGTTTTACAGTACTTGCAGCTACTCAATTTTGAGGTATGAACTGATTTTCCTACATCAGGTGTCATCTGTACCTCACATATTGCTGTGTGGAAAGGTTAATCCATAACAGCTCAATCATAGATATGAGGAAGAAGTTCCTTCCTGTGAGGGTGGTGAGGCCCTGGAATGGGTTGCCCATGGAAGCTGTGAATGCTCCATCCCTTGCAATGTTCAAGGTCAGGCTGGACGGAGTGTTGGGTGACATGGTTCAGTGCGTGGTGTCCCTGCCCATGGCAGGGGGGTTGCAACTAGATGATCTTAAGGTCCTTTCCAACCCTAACTATTCTATGATTCCACAGATAAGACCAAAACCACCATTGATTTCAGTGTAAAACATTTACCTAAAGAAGAAAAAGTTAAGGTTCAAAAGGCAGCATTATATTTAAGTATTTGGCCAAGAAAAAAATTAAATTGAAGTCATTATTACAATTGTAGAGTCAAGCAGTCAGGCTGGGAAACACCAGAATTAGAGGCAAGTACCTACCAAAAAACGCAGAAGAGTGTGTATACTATTTCACTCAGGACTCACAACGATAGTAACAGCAACATGGCTTTGTAAATATAGTTTCAAAATCTCCCATTGAAAAACACTAAGATAGGGGCTTCTAAGAAATTTATCAAAATGAAACTGGGGATATTCTCTATGGAATAAATCTCTAGAAATTTCAGGCTAGTCAGCCACTTAATACTAAATTTATGGTGGCAAGAGTAGAAATAAAGCAGCCACCCATGTCCCAAAACCAAAAATAAAACACAAACAAGTTTTTATCTATTTTATTTAGAAATAAAATAAAATGTGGCGTTTCATCTAGTAGCCACTGACATACGCTGTGGCAAAATCAAACATGGAGAGGTGGTTTTAGCTTTCAGATTCCTCTCAATTCAGCTTCTTCCTCTTGCGCTGGAGCTTTGGGCAAGCCCAGATATATCTGAGGACACATCTGTTTAAGGCAGCTGCTGGAGTTCGAGCTTATCAGCAGATGGTGCTTCAAAGACATCATCTTCAACACTTTCTTCTATTGGCTTCATTTTTGTGGAAGTTCTCAGGTAGGGAGATGTCCGGCCTGGGCCTGTCACAGTTACAGAGAAATTACGAATTAGTTTTACAACACACACCTACTACATACACCTATTTAGTACACAGTCTGGTAATCCTGACCTAGTTCCCTCGTGAGAAGATTTTATAAGTGAAGGTTTCTTTGTTACTTGACCACAGGTATCAGGAAATTCTAGATGTGGGACAGCCATGCTGCAATGAACTAGCAACACTACCAAGGTTTAAACCCTGTGGCCAGGCATAGGCACAGTATTCTCCCAAGATTCAGTGCAAATCCTGACTTCTTGAGGTTGCTCAATGCCACGTCCCTGGCAATTGTTTTCTCACTGTTACTCACCCACTAATTCCTCTCCACAAAGGACACCATGAACAGCTGCCTGAAGTACAAAGGGGAAGTACTCCTGCACGCTTGCCTTGGCTGTGAAAGAATTCCGCAGTGCACTGGGCAAACCTCAGGTGGGTACACGATCACAGCCCTAACTGCCTTAAAAGCATGATAATGTAAAACTTAGAGAAAATACAATACCCCAATAAAGAACCACCAAAAAACCCAAGATTAACAGGTGAAGGTCACTTTTGACTGACAGTGATTTCATTTCTCCAAAGCAGCAATTCATAGAGCTGGCCAGAGCGGGGTGCACACCACAGCTATTGCTGGTAAGACATTAAAAGGAGTTTTTGTGCTCTATTGTTGTCAAGTTTTCAGCGTGAAGGCTAAACCAGAGAACTCCCTTGACATCAGCCAAGCAGGTTTATTTTCTGTTGTTCACTCTGAAATTGCATATGCACTTGGACATTTTTGTCTCTCAGTACCTTCTTCTAGAGTTAAACCACCACAGTGGCACAAGGTTGTAAACAGCTAGCGTATGATGACCAAAAAGATTAGGTACATCTCTGAAATACCCTTTGAGAAGAAAAGAGCAAGAGGTAGTGAACCCGTCCGATTCTTTGTATACAAGCTAAAAACTCAGATTTTCTTGAAAAAAATACTGCTAGCCATAACATACTCTTATTGCAGGGCTATTCTTATGACTTCAGAAAAAGTTCATCAGATATACAGTAAAGTGCTCTACCAAGGAAGCCTATTTATGAAGGACTTCTTTGTGTTGCATAAGGAGAACAAAATACAGCTTATAGGCCAGACCAGTGGGTTACTGTATTATTGTATTTTTAAGCCACATTCACAGGAGCACTGTTTGGAATTAGCTTTTTAGAACTTTTATGTTAAAAAAGTATTAGTATTTTCTTTTGACATTCAAAAACTAATTTAACTGCCATGATAAGAGATTACTCAAACGCATTTTTAAATACTGGAATTGTTAACTGCTTCTTTTCACACAGATAGGTTTTTATGGCCTAAACAAGGTCATTTAACTGTCTAAATCCAAGGTTTGTGGGTGCACTTGGATACAAGATTGACTTTGAAGGGAGACACCAACAGATTGCACTGAAAGGTGAAAGGATGTCTCAAAACACTGAGCTAGTTGTTCTTTTGGGTTGTTTTTTTTTTAGATTTTTTATGAGTTTATTGCCATTTTTGAATTGTTTTCTTCTGTTTAGAAGTGTTTAGTTCCCTCCAAAAGTAAGAAGCCATAAGCCTGTTCAACAGGATCCAATATAAGGACTAATACTGTCAAGTTATTTGGTTCAAAGTTATGCCCTCATTTTCTCCAAATACAAAAAACTTGTCTACTGATGCCTCTATCCAGCATTGGACCGGTGTTCAAGAGATTGAGTTAGACCTTGAACCTAGGCCTTCCACACACCTCCCTGGAGGATTTGTGCCCAAATACCTATTAAAATGGCATTTCCTATGAAACCTAATCCTGCTTTTAACCACAAACTGGGTATAACATAGGGAACACACATAACGGGATAATACCAATAAAAGAGTTACTAAAACAAAACCTTTCTACATCCCTGTTCAGCTTATAAGTTTGCAAATACAGATTCACAGACCAGCAGGTTTGAGTGATCTATACCAAATAGCATAGAAAAAGACCGTATCACTACTAAGTATATGAATTACTATCAAGCAATAGGACTATTGAATAAAAACTAATACTGAAATGTTTCTTAAAGAACTGAAAGTCAGGTGAAGCTACCCTTCTGATCAGGTGGAACTACTTCTGCTTAATGCAAATTTTGGAAAAGAGATACATCAATTTCATTTACTAATAAATTACAAACAGATGGATCATGGATATCAAGCACAAGTATCACATGATAAAGAAACCTCACTTTAATACCTTTTTGAGGATGCTCGCTCAGTTAATGTGATGTTATCAACAGAAAACATCATGCTGCAAACGACTCACTCCATAAGCATTATAGAACTCTTGTTGGTTATTTCCTTAATATAAAAGCAAACAGTTAGTTGGGTTTCTTAGTTAATTAAATTCAAAACACAGCTTTGTTAGTAATTGTAGTTTGGGACCTAGTAATCAGTATTTTTCACCCTTTTGGCACTAAACACTTTGAAAAAAGTTTTATATCAGTTTCTTGATTTCACTGAGTTGAAGCTTATTGTTTGTAGCACAGATAAAAGCATCACTTAAAAAGTTTGGATTACGCAAAAACATAAACGCTCAATTTTTTAAGAATATGGAAATTAGGAGAATAAAATGTCTTTGTATTTTAGTAGTCAAACATTATATTTGTAATGGGAAGCTTTTGTCCGCTCAACAATTAATCCCCTGGCAATGACAAGACAGCATTCCTGCACCGATAGGTTTCTCTTCTTAATTTCTTCTTCTAACTAAAAAAAAAAGAAATAAGTTTGTAATTTCCGTATGTTCCTCACCAAAACTTCTGTGGGTTTTGGATTTTGCTTGTTTGTTTTAAATAAAGAAAAGAAATGTCTGATTGCAGAAGGAGGATACAGGGACAGTAAGCCTCAGCATACAGAGACATTAAGCCTCAGTATATACCGCATACTTAATCTTAAAAAACAGACCAAAGTTGAGAACACAACAGCGGTAAGGTAAATGGCAGCTTTTTTGTTCAGTTTTCCTGTGATCTGAGAAAAAGTGTATACACGGCCACAATTCACACTGAAAACAAATCTCTAAGCAGAGCTCACCTTGGTAGCAAACCCGTCATTGGCAATGACAGTACCCAGGAATAACTAACAAGCTATCTTGGCAAAAAGAGAGATTGAAGCATTACAGCTTAGTGAGATAAATAACCTTTCATCAAGAATTCTTATCAACATTTTACAGAAGTCAGAAATCTTGCATTAATCAGAATGCAAAGAAGAAACAAATGACAGTATTTCCCGAGATGTATGATACACTGCTTGTATGAATAACCCGTTTGTCTCCCTGGAAGTAAGGGAACCATTGGACTTGGGAGGCTGCCACACCTATTATTGCCAGTGGGGTGGTGGCAATGGCAGTATCAACTACACCAACTGCTGTTGGACCAAGCAATTTCAGAACACAAAAGACATTTAAAGCCCTCTTCTGGGGAAAAAACATCCCCCAGAAAATACACCAGAAAATACGGTACACAAACCAAGGAAAAGTAAACAGAGAAAAATGTATTTATCAAGTATGTGCTAAGCATGGATGCATCCTAGGAATTAATGAAATTACTGCTGAGCATGTCATGCATTTAGATTACTTTTCCCAAAGCTGAAATACTGGTGTAAGCGTTCTGCTGCTAATCCTGAAAGAGAATTTTAACTAATTGCACAAATACAGTTTTACAATTTCTTTCAGGCTTCTGAGTGCGCACATTTGTCCAAAGGCTCTCTACACAAAGGAGCGGCTTCAACCTCATGAAGCTTTGCCGTGGAACAGGCGAGAAGCCAGTCGAGAGCATGTGGGTAAAGATCAGGGAACAGACCAACATGGGAGACTTTGTAGCGGGTATCTGCTAGAGGCTGCCTGATCAAGTAGAACAAGTAGATGGAAGCCTTCTTTAGACAACTGGATGAAGCCTCATGATCGCAAGGTCTTGGTACTCATGGGGAACTTCAACCACCCCAGTATGTGGTGGAAAGGCATCCGAGCTGGGATCAAGCAGTCCAGGAGACTTCTGGAGAGCGCAGCAGACAATTTCTTCACACAAGTGATCCATGAGCCAACGAGGGAAGTTGCTCTGCTGGATCTGTCACTGATGAACAAGGAAGAACTCATCAGGGAGCTGAAGGCTGATGGCTGCAGTGTCCAGGAGCTGGTGGAGTTTAAGATACTGAGAAGTGTGCAAGACAAACAGTAGAATTACAACCCTTGACCTGAGGACAGGGGACTGCGGCTTGCTCTGGGTTCTACTTGGCAGGAACCCATGGGACACGGTCTACAAATGCAAAAGGACCTGAGGACAGATGGCTGATCTTCAAGGACATCTTTAAAACACAAAGAGAGTCCATTCCAGTGTATAGAAAGTTGAGCAAGCGTGGTAAAAGGCTGGCATAGATGAAGGCTGGCATAGATGAACAAGAAAGTCCTGACAGAGCTCTAAAAGACACACACACAAGGTGAAAGCAGAGATGAGCTGCTTGGGGGAGTACAGAAATATGGTCGAAGCATGCAAGGATGGAATTAGGAAAGCCAAGGCTCAGCAGGACCTGGATCTAGTAAAGAGCAAAAAGAAGGGCTTCTACAAATACATTGGCAACAAAAGCAGGACCATGGAAACTGAGATCATGGCTCAGTGGGGCACAGGACCTAGTGACATGGAAAAGGCTGAGATATTCAGTATCTTTTTTGCTTCAGTTTTTACTTCACAGGTTTGTTTCGAAGCCTCCTAGGTCTCTGAGTCTAGTGGTAGAGACTGGGAGAGTGATGCTTGACTTACTGAAGAGCTGGACCGAGTTAAGAAGCCCTTAAGTCAACAGGGCATATACAAGATTGTGGAATCACACGGGCAGCATCCAAGGTGCTGAGAGTTGGCTGATACAATTGCAAGACCCCTATCATCTTGGAAAGGTCATGGCAGTCAGAAAAAAAAGCCAATGTCATGACCATTTTCAAGAAAAGCAAGGAGAAGCACCTGGGGAATTATGCCCAGGTCTATGGCTTAATCTCAGTTGCCAAAAAGATCATGGAGCCTGTCTTTCTGGAAGCCATGTCCAAGTGCACGAAGGATGGAAAAGTGACTGGGAACAGTCAGCATGGATGTACCATGGGCAGACTGTGCCTGACCAGTTTGACCACCTTCTGTGGTGAGATGACAAGCTCTGTGAATGAATGGAGTACAGTGGATGTCATTTACCTGACTGTAACATGACCCTCCACAGCCTGACATAAATCTCTTTAACCACATGGGTGAGAAATTGACTGGATACATGGATTGCAGCTTGGGTGAAAAATTCACTGGACTGCTGAGTTCAGAGGGTGGTGAACAGCAGTACAAAACACAGCTGGCAGTTGGTTACCAGCAGTGTCTATTGAGGGCCAGTACCGAGGCCTATAATGTTCAGTATATTGGACCTGGATGACGGGATGGAATGCACTTCTGCCAAGTTCACAGACAACAGCCAAATAGTGAGAGAAACTGTTGACAGGCCAGAGGGCAGGGTGGCTGGTCAGAACATGCCTTCAGACACCAGAGAAAAGAACTGACAGAAACCACATGAATTTCAACAAAGGCAAACTGCTGCACGTGGGACATGACAGACCTAAAAAGCAGTAGAGCCTGAGCATCAATTGGATGGAGAGCAGCTTTGCAGAAACAGACCTGGGGGTCCTGGTGGAATATGAGCCAGCGGACTGCCGCTAGCAGTGAAGAAGGCCATCCATATATTTGGCCATATTAGCAAGAGCATAGCCAGCAGGTCAATTAAAGAGATTAATCCCCTCTATTTGGCACTTGTGAGACAGGATCTGGAGTGCCGAGTCCAGTTTTGGGCTTCCTCATACATGAAAGGCATGAACATACTGGAGCGAGTGCAGTGGAGAGCAACCAAGATGGTCAAAGGCTGGAGCATGTGATGTATATAGAGAGGCTGCAAGAAATGAGTGGGTTCAGCCTTATAAACAGAAGGCTCTCAGGGGACCTTACTGTTGTCTTTGGCTAGCTAATAGAAGGGTATACAGAAGACAGGGGCAGACTCTTCTCAGAGGCATGCACTAAAGAACAGAGGACAACAGTCATGAATTATAAGGGAAATCTTTTTCACCATGAGGGTGGTAAGGCCCTGGAACAGGTTGCCCAGAAAGGCTGGGAAATCTTCCACCTTAGAAATATTCAAAGCTTGACTGGACATGGCCCTGAGCAACCTGCTCCAGCTGACCCTGCTTTGAACATGAGGTTGGGCTACACCATCTCCAGAGGTTCCTTCCAACCTCAACTGTTCTGTGATTCTAAATATTCTTTCAGGGAACAGAGGAGAAATACAGAAAACACCACTGGAACTTTCATCAAACTGTATCCTAGATGTAACCCTCAACATTCTAGCAGGGAAAACACTAGCAGGGCTTTTGCTTCCATTTATCTGGGCATGCAGCCTATACCAAAGTTAAGGAGTGAAAACAGATAGGCCCTCCAAGTCTAAAGGACTTCCTAGATAAGAAGTGTGAGGAACACAATGGAAAAGAGATAATTAAATTGGAAAGTCCAAATACTTTAAAACACTTCATCTTCTTAGCAGAGAGTTTAACCATAATCAATAACTGGCAGTGATTTTTTTCCTTTGAATTTTAATTACTAAAGAATAATATTTCCCAAATCAAAATAAACAATCCTGTATGATTCTTTTAAATCCAGTTAAACTAACTGCTTGTGTCAAATGAGAAATTTGAGCATCTTCTGGGGTTTTTTTGGTTTTTGTTCAAAAGCTGCTTTCAGAGTTCAGGTAATCGTTGAAGTTTAGATTCAGGGGAATTAAAAATTAACAACAGCAAAAACCCAGAAAAAAATTAGTTAGAGAGATCTATAAAGGAATAAACTCCAAGAGTAGAAGCAAAAAAGGTCATACATAGTTTCTCCCCTCACTTTAGCTGTTCCCTCCTACTCCTGTCATACAAAAAACAGGAGAGAAGAGCCTGATAGGTTAATTGGAGATTTTCCAGGGGGCATCAAAATAATGGTTGTATACCACTTTCTCCAGACTCTGCACAGTGGAAACAAAAAGTGCCAAATTGTTGAGGGCAAATGTTTTGGGTTTTTAATTTCTACAAGCAGCAGTCACAGACCAAAGAAGATACTACTGTGACAGGCACTGTGCATTCACAGTTCTGCACCACTGATATAAACATTCCATATTATATCTACACATTAAAATTATGCCAAAAATTATTACAATACATGTTGGGGTTTTTGCCAGTATCTACATGAGGTAGCTTCAGTTAGCATACAAAGCCTTATGCAGCATATGAATTCCCTACAGTTAGGTCCCTCCACTTAGTCGGTGTGCAGCAGCATTCAAAAAGCTACAGTCTGCTCCCACTGAAGGCAACAGGAGTTCTGCAATCATATCTAATGATAACCAAGCTGTGTTCAAAACTGGCACAAACTATCCTGAGCACTCACGAAGAGAGGATGCAGAGGAAGTCCCACGAAGAAACATCTGCAAGCCATCCTCACTGTCACTGGTACTGGCCATACTGTTTCTCATCTGCATCACAGAGAGCTGTGAGCAAAGACTAGGCTGTCGATCAATCTTTTTTGAAGCCTAAAAAATGCAAACAATTACAATTTTAAAAAAGGTATCAAGGAACTTAAAATTGAAATGATAAATATTTCCTCTGTAGCAGACGCTCTGGTCTCAGCTGTGACTACTTGTGGATCAAGAAACTGGTTAGAGTAGAAGATTCTATGCAGTGTATATTGATTTAAATGAAAACAGAAGATGCTGGTAATACATTGGCACTAGAGCACTGGCAAGCACAAAACCTCAGGTTAATAATTCAATTTTAATTCTGTTTTGCACTGGACTTTTCACGTATTTTCCTATGGAAAGGTTGATTTTTATTATTTTGGTAATTCATTATTTAGATATGATGCTCTGCAATTAAAATACAGCCTTTACGATAAGCCTGGACTTCCTTGAGAAACAAACCAGCATCCTATATGTAGCATTTAGCAATTATATCTTAACTGAAATTCATTCACTTTACTGGTTTTTCATTTCATCATGTCATTCCTTCCTAGTAATTGATCGCTTGGCTCTTGATTTTACTGAAGACAGATTAAATGCATCACATGAACATTATCCCCTGCCTGGTCAAACGGTCTCAGGAGCTTCCATTTGCTTTGAATAGTCTTTCTGAGAAGTCTTTCACTATAATATTTATATGGAACCATGCATTGTACAATGCTAAGTATTACTGCAAGTCAGAGTGCTATTTTAGGTATGTGAAGGCAGTAATGAATGACAGAGCATCATGAACAACTCCACTTTACTGAATTTTAAAAGTCAGGAATCGGCATCCTATTTCATGTGGAGAGGAATGACTGTTTTTCCAACAACAGTGAAAATGTCCTTAGGTAGGATAAAATCACAAGGTTCCTTACAAATAAATGGATGCTCTTCAGATTTCCAATACACTGAATTTATATTCTTACCTTTTTACTATCATCTTGATTATGAACAACCTATACTGAATTTTAGTTGTTCTCTTGCATGTGTACAGGAGTCAACCACAAAATTTTCTTTTGAGATTGTCAGGAGTTAGAAAGCATTTAAGACATCAGTAATATGTATATTTGACAATGAAGCCTGTGAGAAGTGACATGTGCATAGAGTACTGGTAATGGGGAAGTGAAGGAGAATTTGCCCTGTGTCTTGCAGGAAGGGCTTGTGCAACAGGATTTTCATTCGAGGAAGAATACAAAGGTACTACAAATTTTACAAATACTCACTCTTAATTTTTATAACTCATTTTCAAAAGTTCCTGTGATAAACAGTTACAATAATCTTAAATTCACATGACTACTGTCATTAAAAACTAGTAAATTCACAACTTTACAGAAATTACTATTTAACACATATATATATATAGTTGCGGGCAGTCTGATGAGCTGGATTTTTGCTCTGAGTTAGTGTGAGTTAAATAGATACAGACAGAATATGAAAATACTGCATTACAAAATTATAAAACTTTCCATAAATGATAGTGAAAGTTTTTCAAATAATTTATATACAAGAGCCCCACAGCCACTACATAAATAATAAAAAAACTCAAGCAAAACCACCATCAGGCGAGTTACCATCCAAATCTTGAAAAGCATGCAACTAAGTAAAAAGATAAAATGAAAATAAACCAAGATAATTGATCAATCCATGACTATATGCAGACCGCTTACTATGACACCTAAAACACACTCCCTCTACATGCAAAGAAGAATGAGTTATATGGAGATCACTGAATATTTTATATGCAATTATATTCTATATGTAATTACATTTTATATGTATACATTTATCTGTATTATATTATCTGCATTTATATTTATCCTTTATTACAGTATATTTATTATCACCTTGTATGTATTTATTATATATGTCTTCATATGTATTTATATTTTTTATATATGTATCTCACTCCTCCTTCCACTAACTATATCATATCAACTTATTGTTGATATGCAAGCAAATTCTTGAAGAAAAAACCCCCAAAGCTTCTTTGTTCAAAGGCACCCATTTGTTAATGAGAAAGGATATCCAGGATGAAGCACCTCCGCCATCATGTCTCCTAGTTGGCTAGAAATACTTGCACTAACCAATCACCTCTGAATCTCAGGTTCTGAATCCTTCTTGCACATTACTGTGCTAACTTAAACCAATATTGCTGCTGACGGAAATACTGCACTCATACTTTGGCATTAAAAGACAGCAAGTGTGAATTCAGCAGCTGATAGCAGCAGGTTAAAAGAAGGTGCTTTCAGAGGATCTGAAATTGAAGTAACAATAATTTGTGTATAGGAGGAAAATTCCTAAACAAAACCTCAGTTGCTTACCTTGTCATTTAAGGTTGGATCATTCAATGAATAGAGTTTGTTTGTAATATCTTTGCCAATAAGATACTTAAAGATCTCATACAGAAACGGCTCAGATTCCAGAAAATAAGTCAGCCTTTCCCTGGACCAGCACAGGAACTTGCAGTTATCATCTGCAATAATGGTGACCTGAGAAAATACATGCTCAGAATTAGCACATTTAAAAATGTTTTAAAATTTGCATATTTAAATATGCTTTAAAGTAAGTTATACCATTTTATTTGTACCTGTAGTTACAATAACTCTTGAAGCATAAAACATTTTGGTATTCCTTAGGATACGATATTACTTTTACAAATGTAAAACAGCTCAGATATTTATTATCATCATATTTTTAACTGTTAAGCTTGGCCAGTTTGTTTTGCAGAAAACCTGGGGGGCCATAACAGGAGAAAATCTCTCATAAATGTAAAAGCATTTATTCCAGAGAAGATTTACATATAAAGTCAGTCCTACAGTGATGACACTACTTTCATCCCAAAAGGCCTGTATGTTGCTTGATTTTATTTTACATTGCTGTCACCAAACAGGAATAACCAGTACAATCCAAAGGTCTCCATCAAAGAGTTTTTAGTGAGTTAAAAAACATCTCATCTTTCTCTCTCCCTTGTCAGCCCTGCTGATCCCACAAGTACCACCTTCTAGCAGTTGAGCTAAGGCTCCATTACCTCAGTTACTGATAATTCAGCTATTGATAGTTACAGAGGAGCTTCCACCCTTCCCAGGGAGACTTCGTGGTCTGTAATATAAGCACACAGGCTGAAAAAGAATATGCCAGCATTGCCAGCAGATGGGGTCCTTAAGATTGAATTCGCGTCCTCTTGCAATAGCAACACTGAAAGTGTTTATATGAACAGAACTCAGTGAATGATGTACACCACACCAGACTATAATAATGTTTGAGGCAGGCGTAAGTTCAGGCATGAGCCTTTTCCCTTCAAGGGATCAATTTGTATCCCGTTGCTTACAAGAGAAATAGGCTGTGCCAAGAGGATGTCTCACTGCTGTGAAATGAGTATGTCTGGACAATTCTCTCTCCTTGGCATTAAGCCTGTTATTTGACTGGAACATACGACATCAATCACTGATTTTAGACTCTACATTGTTCTCCCTCCTCTTCTGCCAGGGTACCAGGGTGGATCTACCCAGTCAGCCACAGTCTGGTCATTATTACACATACCCAGTTCAACAACATAATTGTAAGAGGTAGCAAGCCAGCCATTTCAGTACTATGGGAAAAAAACTTCTTTAATACTATTTTTTTCCCCACAACCTACAGTATAATATATCCTAATTACACTGTTAGAGACATATACTCTTAATGTTCCCCATGCGAATATGTGTTTTCAAAATAGTGTGATCTCTTTCAGCTATGGTGCTTTAACAACCTTCAAAAGGACAGAATCATTAATATGTTTAGATAAATACCAATTTCAAACTACTAGTGCATGAATTTTTAGTCTTTCCTTTTAGTAACATTAAATATTGCAATAATTATTTTTCCTTTTTGGTTTTTGAACCACTAATGAGACTGCTTACATCATCTCTTTTTCCAGTAAAGCTATCTCTTATATCATTTGTCCTGAGTAATCTCTTAACACAACATAAACTTGGAAACATTAAAAGAGAACAGAACACCAAAAGCTAGAATGCTCAGCAAACACTGTCATAATACTGTTTCGCAGCATTTAATTTTAAAAGTTATTCTGGATATGATCTATCATAAAATACCAGTGCTAGAAGGCTATCAAAATTATGTTAGTCAAATAGTTGATCAAATTTATACTCTGTTCTTAATGATCTCATCAGCTCATAACCAATGATGTTTAAACCAAAGCATACCTGGAATTTCTCACCCCGGTTCATCTGCGTTGATCGAAATTCAGGAGAATCTATAAAGGCACAGGGGTAAATATTATGCAGAAAATGCCCTCGATAAGACACCTTCATTCTGGAAATAAAAATGTATGAAGCAACATTTTAAAGTCACAGAGATTGCTTCACTTAATCTAAATTTGGATATGATTATTGGCGATGGTAAAACAGTAGGTAACAAGCAAAAATATGTTCATCTTATGGAATATGAGCCCCAGAGCTACCCTGTTTTCTACCTAAACTTCCACTAATTCCAAGCAGAACCAACTGCCAGCCAGATCAAGTTGCTGAACGTGGTGTGTATCCTCAAAACACTGCTATTCAAAAAGAAAGACGCCTGCAGGGTTTTGCTATTGAGCCAGATCAGAATCAGGGTCCCTTCAGATAACTAGCTTCACAGCAATGAGCAGCTGATCACTTCAAAAGAAAAACTATGAAGCCTGACATATGAAGCTGCTATCAACAGAAACTGATTAAAACATGGCCAGAACTTATCAAGAACTTCAAGATTACTGCCTGGCCATGGGCATTTATTCCACTCTTTCTCACCTGGGTCCTGTCAGCCTCTAGGCAGTGCACCTGCCTCTCTCTGCTTGTAAGTACATGTGCAATGAATCAATTCCAATAGGCCTGTTGTTTTAAAGTCTACTGGAAGGATATTTTTTTCCTTTCCTCATGCACAACATTTTTTTAACCTTGAAACCTGAGAATGCACTGAGAAGATGAATTAGATATCTAAGACTCAAACAGATCTCTTGCTTGTCCTGGAATACACTGCCTTTGGTATTATACAAATATAATTCCCACTAAAATCCATGCAGCTGCACACACAAATGGAGACATAATATGCTGCCAGTAAGAGACATCACTGTAATTTGAAAACAGTGTCACAAAATAGTCGATATGTATAGACTATTTGGCTATAGACTATTTGGCTACAGACCATCATGCACTAAAACCAGTAACACTAAAAAAAGCTAACAAAACCCCCAATAACTTTCTAATCTATTCAATGCAAAGCATAAGACTGTACCCAAGCTTTATAGAACCTACTTCCCCTTCAGCAGGATGCTTAGCCTATCATCAACTGATGTTTTATCTTCTGCAGCATAGGCTTGACCTGTCTTTAAAGTCTGAATGTTGCAGAATTGTCCAGTTAGTCTTTGGAAGAGCTCTGGAGGCACATGGAGAGGTTCAAACATTCTCTTGTAAAGGCTGCTAAGCTCCTTCTCTATCTTGATCTAGAATGCAAAATTAAAAGACATCAAAAAACACAGATGTGTTATTTAAAAAGGGTAAGACTTGATGCATGCTTTAGTTGCTATGTTTGAAGAACATCTTTGTCTTTGTTATGTTTAGACAAGGGAAGAAGTGGTAAATGTGTGACATCTATCCACAAACACTGCCTATGACAGAGTGACCAGAACCTTATCTAAAAACTAGCCAAGCTGGCACACTGGTGCTTTAAAATGCTGTTCCATCCAAGTGACACATTAAATCAGACACAAGAAGTCTTCTGAGATTTCTGTTGATGTAACAGTGATTAGGACTTGGCCCAGAATTACACAGGGAAAATATAAGCAGGTTACCTGCATTTTCACACCACATGCACCCCTCATTCTGGCTATTTCTCTCAGGCTCTCCTGGAGTCCTTTTCATCCCTGAGCTTTTTGGTTTACTTGCAGTAGAAAAGCAAGCCCTAAAAACCAAACCCATCATACTGAAGCCACATGTGATGAGTGAGACAAAAACACATTGCCAGCTGAACACCCCACATCCAGGAGCCCACCCAAACTCAGGCAGAGGCAATGAGGGAAAGGATGTTGGCTGAAATCTCAAGACTGTCTTTCCTGAATGAAAGCGGCAGGGAATGAGACAGTGTCCTAGCCTCCCTGAAAGCAGAGGCAGCCTGAACAAAGTCTGCATATTTGCTGGGAGGAAAACAAATGGGAACAATAAGCCTCAGATAATGAAAAGACAAAATATACACGGAACAGAAAATAAGGAAAAACAACCAGGAAAAAACAAAAAGGCAGGAAAGAAGAAAAAGAGTCACCACTTCAATAAATGAGAATATTCCAAGTTTATACCATTTCCTAGATTGTTTTGTATTTTAATACTAAAACCAGGGGAGGAAAGAAGGAGGCAGCACAGGAACCCAGGAGTCACTTCTGGTTACCTTGTGTCTGGAGGAGGTGGCAAATCTTGAATGATCATGGGAAGCTCTAGGCTGTCTGAGGCCCATGTAAACTTCAATCTGTCAGGTACCTACTACTCCTTCCTCAGGAGAGCACTATAGGGTGAAAATACTTGTCTTTCACACCTAGGGAATACATGTATTCCACATCATAAACCTTCCCTTAGCTCTTCTCAGTAGAATTACATGTGTGTGCGAAACAGTACAACAAGCATAGTGGAAAGTTTTTTGGGTTCTCCTTGTTACGTTTCAAGTTTACTTAGATACAGAACAAACTCAGCTGAGGCAGAAACCTTCTGGATGTGTGGAATCACATCTGGAGTATTTCATAGACAGCCTCAATCACTGGATGTGGTCCATCTCACATATGGGCCACTGAACGCAATGGGAATCACTCTGGAAGTGACAATCCTGTGGGCAGAGATGGTGGGTTAAT
Organism: Amazona ochrocephala; assembly: GCA_039720435.1. Lineage (NCBI taxonomy): Eukaryota > Metazoa > Chordata > Aves > Psittaciformes > Psittacidae > Amazona > Amazona ochrocephala. Next base: position 62,008,774 of record CM077878.1, read on the forward strand.
CCCACAGAAATGGTATATAGTTCATTATTAAATTTCTAAACATGAGAGAGGAGGCTGCTTTTGTGACCTTGCCATTATTTTGTGACTTCTCAGCCTTTAAATTTCCACAAAAGCTGAACAAAAGGATATTCCAAACCTGCAGACTTCACTTTTTACCCAGACACCTCAAATTATGAAATCTGGAAGCAAGTTTATGAGTCACTGTGATTTTGATGCAACCCCCATGTGGAACACACAGATACCTGTTTTCAAGGGCTTAACATGTAAAATTCTTGTGAGAGAGCTCCTGAAAACTTTCTTTTCCATACACACATCCAAATCTACCGTTAACTTTGTGTACAGTATCTGTGTACCTTTACCACCCACAACTGCATTAAAGTGTTGATTTTTTTTTTGTTTCAACAAGCATCAATAAGATGTGAATTGCTGCTTCCTCAAATAATTTAAATGACTCTATTTAGTTACTCTAGCATCATTTTGTAACATGTTTCCATACTCCTAAAAATTCATCTCTGCCCCAGAAATGGTATCAGGACCAAAGAGGGCTAGAATATAAACATTCAGACAAGGTTAACAATAAAGCTACAGAATCCCAGAATGACTGAGGTTGGAAAGGACCTCTGGAGGTAACTTATCCATACCCCTCTTCAGGCAAGGTCACCTAGAGCAATGTTGCCCAGGTCCACATCCAGATGGCTTGCTAAATATTTTCAACGATGGAGACTCCACAACACCTCTGGGCAATCTGTGCCAGTGCTCAGTCACCCCCACAGCCAAAAAAAACAGTGCTTCCTCATGTTCAGACAGACCCTCCTGTGTCTCAGTTTGTGCCCATTGCCCCTGGTCCTGTCACTGGGCACCACTGACAAGAGCCTGGCTCTGTCCTCTTTACATCCTCCCTTTGGGTATTTATACACATTTATAAGATGCCCCAAGCCGTCTCTTCTCCAGGCTGAACAGTCCTGCTCTCCTCACAGGAGAGATGCTTCAGTCCCTTAATTAACTTCACAGCCCTTCACTGGACTCTCTCTAGTTAAGCCCAGGTCTCTTTTCTACTGGAAAAGCCCAGACCTGGACACAGCAGTCCAGATATATCTGACCAGTGCTAAGCAAAGGGGGAGGATCACCTCTCTTGACTTGCTGGCAGTGCTTCTCCTAATGCAGCCCAAGATACTGTTGCCTCTCTTTGTTGCAAGGACAGAGTGCTGGCTCAGATTCAACTTGCTCACCAGGACTTGGCAGGTCCCTTCCTGCAAATCTACTTTACAGCTGGTCAGTCTCTGGCATGTGGTGGTACATGGGGTTGTTCCTCCATTAGTGCAGGATTGTGCATTTCTTGTTGAACCTCAGGAGATTCCTGCTGAAACATTTCTCCAGTCTGCTGAGGCCCCTTTGGATGGCTTCCCAACGTTCTGGTCTATCAGTCACTCCTCCCAGTTTTGTGTCATTAGGGTACCCATCTGCCAGATCATTAAGGAAGATGTCAAACAGGACCAGATCTGGCCTTGACCCCTAAGCTACACTGCTAGTGTACACACCTACAACTAGACTTCATACCACTGATTGCCATGCTCAGTCCCGCCATTCAACCAGTTTTCTGTGTCTACATCCAGCCCATACTTCCACAGCTTCTCTGAGAGGACTTTCTGGGAGATAGCGTTGAAAGCTTTACTGAAATTCAGGTAGACAATATTCACCACTCTCTTGTCATCCGTCCTGAAAGTCATTTAATTGTAGAATGTCAACAGGTTTGTTAAACATGGCTTCTCACTGGTGAATCCATGCTGACTGCTCCTGATTACCTTCTTGTCCTTCATGTGCAATGAAATGGTTTCCAGGATTAGTGATTTCATCGCCTTCTCAGTGACTGAGGTGGGTTGGCAGGCCCCTAGGTCTTCCTTCTTGCCCTCCTTTAAGGAGGAAATGGCATTGGCTTTCCTCCACTCCTGGTCACTTCCATTGTTCAAAGATTATCAGGAATGGCCCTGCAGTGACATCAGGATTTGCAGGTACCCGTATTCAGGGCTCATGGATTTAGATATGCCCATTGTGTCACCTGACCTGAAGTTACACTGGTTTCCCATTGAATCAATTACCAATTTAATCTTACACTAGTGACTACAATTATATGAAACCCAGGTTTTTAATTTCCTGTATATTCCTTATGCCACCTTCTTTAACAGCTTGGAATACATCTACATGGACAAAACAAGAATTAAATTTAAACTGATGAAATTGTATTGTGTGTGGGATTGCCCTAAAGTGTTTGATTTCAAAACACAATTCATATACCTGTGAAGTCAAAGACATTTAACCTTTTGCTATCAGGTTCTTCTCTCTAATTTTTCACAGCCATATCAATTTAATTTGCACCTCTTTCAAGATATGACCACTGTAACTAAAGAAAGATAAATTCCTTCTTCAGGTGAGTATTTAAATAGTTCTCAAGACTTCTGAATCCAAAACAATGCATACAGACATGAGGGCAGGATTTGGCCCTGGAGCACTAATGCAATCCCTTTACTAGTGCATAATTCAGGTTTCATGATCTTCTTCTAATGTGTAATACTTAAAAGAGAAAGCAGGCATAACCACTTTCATAAAGTATGATCAGGTTGGACACCACAGATATGCTTTAGTTGGTCTCCCTCATAACAGGCTATTCACTCCTTGCTAGTGTAGCTGTCTGCTCCTCCAGTCATGCCTGTGGGTCTTATACCAAATGAGCCATATGGGTAGGTGTAATGTTCTGTTCAGCAGTGGTTGAAATATTCTGTGATGCTGCCAGAACTTCGAGTCAGAGCTCTGTGGACACACTGATTAGGCTCTTGCAGCTTCCACTCAGAGTAAAAAAAGCCAAATCTGTGATGCCCTGAGTCAAGACACTATCTTCTGGCCAGGAAAGAAACTCACGGCCATTCTGCATGCTCCATTTAATAAAATAAATATTTAAAACATGAACATATCAATTATTCATTTTGGATGAAAAAATGAACATGAGCCGGCAGTGTGCGCTTGCAGCCCAGAAAGCCAACTGTACCCAGGGCTGCATCAAAAGGAGCGTGACCAGCAGGGTCGAGGGAGGTGATCCTGCCCCTCTACTCTGCTCCTGTGAGACCTCACTTGGAGTATTGTGTGCAGTTCTGGTGTCCTCAACATAAAAAGGACATGGAACTGTTAGAACAAGTGCAGAGGAGGGCCACGAGGACAATCAGGGGACTGGAGCACCTCCCTCATGAAGACAGGATGAGAAAGTTGGGGCTGTTCAGCCTGGAGAAGAGGAGGCTGCATGGAGACCTCATAGCAGCCTTCCAATATCTGAAGGGGGCCTATAGGGATGCTGGAGGCAGACTCTTCATGAGGGACTATGGTGATAGGACAAAGGGTAACGGGTTCAAACTTAAACAGGGGAAGTTTAGATTGGATATGAGGAAGAAATTCTTTACTGTAAGGGTGGTGAGGCCCTGGAATGGGTTGCCCAAGGAAGTTGTGAATGCTTCATCGCTGGCGGTGTTCAAGGCCAGGCTGGACATAGCCTTGGATGGCATGGTTTAGTGTGAGGTGTCCCTGCCCATGGCAGGGGCATTGGAACTAGATGATCCTAAGGTCCTTTCCAACCCTAACTATTCTATGATTCTATGACTAACTTTAGATTATTTTTCATTGCTTTCTTTCCTTAAAAACAATTTGTGAGGATGCCTAAATAAAGCTCATTTTGAGATAGCAACAGAATAGTTGCAGACAGAAAATTTCATTCAAAATGAGTTCTTGCGATCTTTTTCCCCCCTCTTCTCTAGCTTTCTGTACGATAAGCACTTAAAAACAGCCTTCAAGTTCATAATAAACAGAATGTATAAGAAAGATAAAATACATTACTACTAGGCATCAAAAAGACATGGCATCACTTGAAGTAAGCTTGTTGATTATCATCTGGAACAAAGAAATTCATGTATTGTTCTGGATATTATATTATCCTGCTTCCATATAATTTCAGCTATTATTTACATCCACATAATTTACCAGCTATATAGAACTCAGTTTTCGGAGAAGCTGAGTACCCACAGTTCCCAGACCACGCCTGCAATGGTAGGAATACAAACCTTTTGATAGCCAGACTCCAGTTCTCCATTGTTTTCCAGTTTAGATTGGTATGAACCAGTTAGATTTTTTTTCCTCACACTGCTAGAGGGCAGCAATGAAGTGCATCTCACCTATAACTGTAGCATTAGGTTAATAATGTACAATGTTTGCGGAGGCTTGTTTTCTAGCCACTGAAAAAGGATGGCACTGTCACATCTTAAACAGATATTGAGTGGGTGGGTTGAATCACTCTGGGTGGAGATAGATTAAGTTAAACAAGATGATTCCAATTCCTATTTCATGATGCAAAGCTACTGTCACAGAAGCAGAGACCACAAATAGTTATTTGTACTCTTTGATAGTACTCTTAATTGTTACCCTTGAGTATCATGTGCTTCTTCTTAGAGGCCTTTCAATTCTGGGAGCACTCTTGTCCTTAACAACATAGTGTTTCAGGACAAGTACCAGAATACAACTGAGACTACCTCAGAAAACAGCCAATGCCTATGTAGAGAACTTCCCAGTTAAAACTATTTGATATTCCTCCTACACTTTACTATTTCTATTTCCTGCACATTTCTGTCTTTAGGAAGCAGCTCAACATTGCAGAAGATGAAGAAAAATAGAGATTCAGTAAAGGAATCTGTGGTGGTGGTTTCATGATTTTACTATCCAAAATTATTGAGATTGTCAAAGTTTAGTTGTTTAATTTTTACAGTCAACAGAACTGACATTTGGTTTAAGGCTGGTTCCTTCTAATAGAAACTCCAGTCTCACCAGAAGGAGCATCTGGGAAGTTTTCACATGGAAGACTGTTCCTGCAAACTCACTCATTCCCTTCAAGAACTAGAGTATGAAGCTGGGGTCACTGATCTGCACTACGCCGATGCTGAAAGCTTTACCACCTCAGAAAGGTATTTTCCAAGAGCAGTGTGCACATCTATAAAGGTCAGGTTTAAATGGCTATGACCTGTGTGCCAGGGAGGTTTTACCTGGCCAAACAGGAAAGAAGAAACTTAATATTCAACTATGCCAATTTTGCTGTTCATGAAATTGGTGGAATACCATATTTTGATCACATACATAGAATCATAGAATAGTTCGGGTTGGAAAGGACCTTCAGATCATCTAGTTCCAACCCCCCTGCCATGGCCAGGGACACCTCACACTAAACCATGCCACCAAAGGCTCTGTCCAACCCAGCCTTGAACACCGCCAGCAATGGAGCATTCACAACTTCCCTGGGCAACCCATTCCAGGGCCTCACCACCCTTACAGTAAAGAATTTCTTCCTCATATCCAATCTAAACTTCCCCTGTTTAAGTTTGAACCCGTTACCCTTTGTCCTATCACCATAGTCCCTAATGAAGAGTCTGCCTCCAGCATCCCTACAGGCCCCCTTCAGATACTGGAAGGCTGCTATGAGGTCTCCACACAGCCTTCTCCAGGCTGAACAGCCCCAACTTTCTCAGCCTATCTTCATACGGGAGGTGCTCCAGTTCCCTGATCATCCTCGTGGCCCTCCTTTGGACTTGTTCCAACAGTTCCATGTCCTTTTTATGTTGAGGACACCAGAGCTGCACACAATACTCCAAGTGAGGTCTCACATATATGAAACAATTTTAAATATAGTTGTGCCTTAAACACAGTATGTGCCTTGAATAAAAGTTGTAAAGGAAAAAAACCATAAAAAAACCACCACTTATCATACATTATGTTTCTTTTCAGGTCTCTGTAAAAAAAAGATCTTTCTATCTCATCTCATTGTTGGACAGTGAGCTGGGAGCTAAACTTGAAAAGGCACTAGTGTTCAGGTTTGCATTGGGGGTATTAAAAAGGAAAAAAAACAAAAAGACAACCCAACTTAATGCTAATTGCATCAACTATTACATATTACACCAATTAAAATAGCATAGTATTTTTCATGCAATGTTCATAAACACTGTAATTTCTTAAACTTAATGGAAATAAAGTTACTGAAATCATTATAGGTCTTAATATACAAAGAAACACCACTAGGTGGCTAGTCCACTAGAACTAATTCTTGGCTAAGCTTTAAGTTGCAAAGGTCATGTAGCCCTGCAGATGGTGACCTTTGAGTGAATCTGTGCCCCATACTGAAGGAACACCACTGTAGGTAGAACCCTTCCTTTGTTAACACATGTACTCAAGTAGACGTACTCAATTTATCAAACTGTTGCAGACGGATGCAATTTAACCTTTAGCCTCTTTTTGTATGTTGTTCTTGCCTCCTGGAGTTTGTTCTGCAGTTATTTTTAGCCATACTGGTAAACACTTCAGCCTTTCTACCATATTTTCTTCATTTCCTTTACATTCTTCTTCCTTTGACAGCTTGCTCTGGCTCTGCTTAATTTGAAATCCTTAACTTACACAGCATTTGAAAAGATGATGATGCGAACAAAGTTGCCAAGCCATTATCCATCATATTTGAGAAGTCATGGCAGTCCAGTGAAGTTCCCACTGACTGGAAAAGGGGCAATAGAACCTCCATTTTTAAAAAGAGGGTAGATTTAGGTTAGATATTAGGAAAAAATTCTTCACTGTGAGGGTGGTAAGACACTGAAAGAGGCTGCCCAGAGAAGCTGCGCCTGCCCCATCCCTGGCCATGTTCAAGGCCAGGTTGGACGGCGATTGGAGCAACCTGGTCTAGTGGAAGGGGTCCCTGCTCATGGTGGGGGAGTTGGAACTGGATGATCTTTACAGTCCCTTCCAACCCAGACCAATTCTATGATTTTATGTCTGCCAAAGTCTATTTTCCTATGCTTCCTCTACCATTCTCTGACTATAATTCTAGTTTATTCTGTACAATATCTGTTGTTTCACACCACATGTGTATGGTGCACAGTGTTGCACACCACGATTCTGTTATGGTTACACACCCAGTGGGAAAGGGCTAGAGAAATGGAAATGGAGAGCAAAGTTAAAGGCAGATATCCCATCCTCCCTCTCTACAGGTAATTTTTTACCAACTTTGGCAACTGACAATTTATCAGTGAAGTTTCATGACCTTATATAATTCCTCCTTTTTAACCTCCCACCTATAGAGTACTTCACTCACTTCTACCACTTATTCTAACTCCTATAAATAATTCTGCTAACAAATTTACTACAGGATTTATTGAAAATAGGTGGCACTTTAACAGAATAAAGCCTATATCATTATGCAAACATAGTTTTTAATATACAACTGCACACATTGTGTCCTCTTCCCAAGATACTCCTTCATTCTCCAATAACATTTTATTTAGATTTTTGGGAAGAGTTGGATGGGCATGAACCCAAGGAGCATTACCCATATTCTAAGGACACATTCCACAACTCATTTTTAAAAATACAATTAAGTCGTAAGGCCTGGTTTTCTAGGAAAATGAGTTTATATCAGCTGTCGCTCCTGCCTTTTGCAGTAAGATTTTATTTTGTTAGCCAGTTCCTGTCCTATCTGACAAGCCTCAAGATAATACTAAAAAGCTGAATTGGTGAGCAGGTTGAGGGAAAGCAGAACATGCTAACATGGAGGCTTCGGTGAGGGAAAAGAACACAGCATGAGCTCATCCCATGTTAAAAAACAGAGTACCTGCACAGGATATCTAACTATAGACACAAACATGAGTAGAGTCTGTCTTCACTGGCTCTACATTATCACAACTGTTATTTTGTGTGGTGCACCGGACATGGTGGACACTGCTAACTAGAAATACAGCACAATTTCACCATGCTGCTGTGTCTTCATGATGACATAAACGGATTTAATAAGCTTTAATAAGAGCATTTACAATACAAACTGAAGAGGAATGTACCCTTTAACTGGGAAGATTACTCGTTGAGAGCAATTACTAGAAATATTTACTATACATCTACAAATGTGTGATAGTAGATCAGTCTAGCTAGTTTTAGGCTATATCGTAGCCAAGACAGAAGTAAAGCTTTACGCTGCTTTGCCAAGAAATGAGAAGGTTGCTAATTGCCTAGCTGTTCTCTTACATAGGCTGCGTTATCTTGGTGAAGAGCTTATTTACAGCTAGGCTTTGGAGGGTGTTTTTTCTTTTTGTACCAGCTCTTATACACTCGCAGAATGTGCTTGATTTTGGGCGGAGGAAGAGATAATGTAATTATTCTGCTGATAATGTAACCCCATATATATTCCTGTGATCTTCACATCATAAATCCATCTGCCTTAGATTTTGGAAGCTACAAAATGTAATATTAACCTTTCGAACACTTAGTGTTTCATTAATATTTGATTGGCACATAATAGCAACTACTACATTAAGACTGTCTAATTCTTATGTGCATATACCAACAGAAGGCTGGGCTGCTAATCATTCTGCAGAATCAGAATATACTTCTGGTGAATAAAACTAAGCAACTTATTTTCTATTGCATATGCATTTAGTCAAAGACAGGGCAAAGAATACTGTGGCTTTGGTATACATTTCAAATATATTCTTACAGTGCATTTGTTCAAAGTTATCCCAATGTGTCCTTCTGAAAGCAACAACAGCAGTTGCAAAATCCTCAGACGTGACTCTCTGACCCTTAAAACACAATAAATGCACTAAATGGAATAAAAAGTAGTATAATCTTAGTTAATACTGCTCTTCCCACAGCTTACTCTATTTTGTTGCTTATTTGTGTCTCACAGATGTTCAAAAAGGGTAGTTGTATCTTATTTACCTTTCATTTGCATTTGAAAGGAACGTGGCAGTAAAGAATATATGGGCTAAACCACTTGTCAAAGCAAAGAGCATGAAGTTCATTTATAAATGGACATCAGCATTTGTTTCTCTGTTGAAATAAATGTCTATTAGGACACTTGTCATTTATTGGTCTCCCTTCCCACCACAAAGGATTTCCAAGACTTAAAAGTGAGGTAGGAAAATTTGATCCATCCCAAACTCCCGATTTAAAAACACTACTGTCCTGGAATGCTCAATTTTAAGTATCTGAGTAGGATGTTATTTCAGCAGACCTGTATGCATGTACTCTTATGGTTGGGAGGATGGGGAAAATGACAAAAAAAACCCCACATACCAACCCCAAACTGCTATGTCTGGTCTTTCTGCAACAAAAGAGGGTAACACCTTCCTTACCATCAAAAACAAACACAACAGCCAAAACCAGCCAATGGTAACTTCTAAAGTCAAATCATTTTTTCAACAATATGGATTTAAGAGAAATAATGATGTACTGCATTATATCATACTTATGGTCTGGATCCCTTCTGAGGTAGATAACTTTGTGCAAAAGAACTCCTGTCTAATTTAAGAACTGCTGTGTAGTTCATAGGTTTGCATAGCAAACATGGGCAGAACTTCCTTTTCCTTGCATCTTACTAGTCTGCTTGTGCAATTTAGCTGTTATACATACCGGTCTTCTTTTATACGCTAGGTATATGAAATGCAAAAGGTTGACAACCAAAAACACAGAATTCCAGATCATTATGTCCAAGGCACAACGATAGAGTGTAGCCCAAATGATGAACAATGCACATCCTGTAAAAAGTAAAAAATCAAAAAAAATAAAGTCAAATTTCACTGAACAATAAACACATTTGCACAAAGCCAACAAGAATGTGCCCAGTGTGTGTAATTACACTGAAAAGCAATATAATCTACAAGATTTACCACAGCTAGGATCTGTGGATCAATGTGTGCAATGGTAGCAGAGCTAATCACTGCAATGGTACAAACAGGCACTGGGAGCAGGTTGACAGCAGACTGCAGTCCTATTCCACGGGACTGCAATACTGAAGCAACAATAATTCAGATCAGGACTGGGGAAAGCATAAAGACACAGCTCACAGTGGTCTGTTACTAAAATGAAGCACAAATGGGATGGGGGAAAATTGCATCTCAAGTACAAAAAATAATAATTAGGCAGATCATAAAACTTTATTACCAGTATTGCATTAATCAGACAAACAAGAGCCTAGAAATGAATGCTTGCTGTTCCCATCAGCAACAGTCATATAGAACTAATTAGCAGCAGTTGCACAAAGACCTCCTAAAGTCAAACACAGATATTTTTGAAAATTTAAAGGGAGTATCATTGCTGTATTTTGACAAGGTCACAGCAGGAACCTGAATTCTCTTGTAAGACATCAAAGAGAAAATCTCAAATGCTACTCTTTATTTAGTTGCTTTACTTTGAATAACGACAATTGCTTTAGAAGATAAGGCATGCCTTATTTTTAGCCTACAAAGACAATACTTATCAAATGATAGATTATGCATCAGCGAGTCTCTCACAGATAGATGTGAGCCTACTACCTAATAGAGATGGCTGTAGAGGTCACAGATATACTTTCCCTTAAGTTTCATGGAAAGACAATAAGGAAAAGGTGCCAAATTAGTGTCCCTTCCCTCTTTCTCCCCGAAGATGACACTGAAGTCATGGACTCAGTATTATCTATTTTGTCTCAGTTGCTATCTGGCCAGGCAGCACTTACATATGGATCAGAAAAATCAAAATATGGTGACTCTTGATCAGCTGGTTAATTACACTACAAGGGATGGGAGGATATGAGGTCTGGAAGTATTGAAGAGGAGCAATATTGTGGAGCAGCACAGAGGCAGGACAAGGCCAAAGCAAAGGGAACAGATTGCTAGCATCCAGGCTTCATTACTTATGCTGCCCAGAGTAAATTCACTTCCAGCTGCCACCTCAGCTTGCAAAACTCTGACTCTGTATCTGCTCAAAATATAAGACCCACAGATCAAAGTGGCAGGCCTGTGAGTGCACAGCTCCTTTTGCTTTTACAACAAGAACTATGAAGATAGAAGGTCTCGGAATGCTCAGACCTTTGGTCATCAGTACAGCCTATTACACAAATAAGCATTCTCACTTAAAAATACTTAGGCATGCCCTGTGTTGTGATGCACTCGGGTTTGTCTTTCTTAACACTGTACTGATTTACTACTCTTCCTTTGATCATAAAGGCCTTGTCCCAAAGTACAGGAGATTTGAAATAGCTGTGGGACTGCAAGAGTGTTACAAATGAAAGCACTCTTGCTCAGTCTCAAGCATGCCAAATTTAGTTGCTCTTCTGAAGTAAAATTTTGGCGTCACAAGATGCCTACAGTGGTGGAATAAACAAGACTGACTTCACGGTAACACAGACTGCATTCCATATCAAATATCTGCACTTCTAAACTGGCAACGAAATTAACCCTAATGACCCACAAGCACCACATGTTTGAACCCACATTCAAAGAACAGATGGGCTGACATCAAGCTTTCTAAGGAAAACCTCCCTTTCTCCAGTCATAGTAATCCAGTGCACCAGCAAATACACACCCCCAGCACTTACTTGAAACCTAAAATTAAGGTCTTAAGGCTACATAAACTTAACTAAGATTTGGAATTTAATGAATTTTAAGCAGCCAGTCACCTCTGAAGTAAACAGGGCCCACTTGTTTCAAGTTGACATCTTCATGGGTTTGAAACTGTAAGTCACATTTCTGGGAAACTTTAAAGAACCTGGGCACATATAGCCTTTCTAGAAAAGATATGTCAGGGTCAGAAAAGGCCTCCACTTACACCAAAACCACCATCAGCAGAGTATAACGAATATGAGTACGGGCTGTAACTTCACCATAACCTGAAGGGACCAGCTCTGTAATGGCCATGAATCGCTATTTCTGTCACAGGAAGGTCATAAATCTCTCCAGAATAATTCTCCTACCTACGGTGAGCAGACCACGCAGAAAAATCATATGAAAATTCAGAGTAGTTGGAATAACCAGTCCAACTGCAAAGCAAGTATTTGCCACGTGGAAAACAAGATGATGAATTTCTTTCCAATTTTCACACGCAGTCTCATTGAAAGGCACAAGGGTGGCATTTTTTAAGTCTGGAATAAAGCCTAGTGGAGTAACAGTGAGTGGGCTCATTACTGTAGTATTCATCTTGGAGACTCCTGCAATGAGACAAAACAGAAAATAAAATCACTGTCCATTAAACTGAAATATACCAGACATACACCTGTATTTTAGGGCTATTTTCTTTCTTCACAGGATACATTTTCCATTATCATTCATGGAAGAAATTTACAAGTGCTTTAAAAGGGTAAGCTAGACCCATAGTTCAGTAATGCTTTACTATCTCTTTCACTTAAGTGCTAGGCTTGAAGAATGGTACACTTCAAAACTTGGACTGTACGCACATTAACAATGCTGTCTGAACACTATCTCCTATGACTGTCACTGCCCAGTGAAACATACTATGTGTTCTTCCTAATCCTACACAAATAAAAATCACATTCTGATCCACCATTTACTGAATAGGTTCACGATCCCAGGCAAAGTAAATGTTTAAGAGAACTTGACAGTCCAGATGAGAATTGACACAAAAAAAGAAAAAAGTTTATGCAGTGTAAGTCTCCTTCACGGCATACAGTCGTTCTTCTAAATAAGGAAAGGAAGGTCTTAAAAGAGAAACACGTGCTGCTTGGTTGATCGAAAAAGGGCAACAAACCATGCAGAAATCGAAAACGAAGTCTCAACTTTTGCCTTTCTTGCAGGATCATTTGGAGGTCTCCTAAGACACATATCATCTTGTGCACATTAACAGACTAGGCAAAAACTTAAGTAATTCCCAAGCCACTTACATGAACAGTAAATAAAAATTACCATTTCTCCTCCTAGTTGATCAGATGCTACTAAATCAGAAAGGGAGATGCCCAGGATGCTACATTATGACAAGGTTGCTACTCTTTCAGGAAAATCACTGGTCTACCTAGTATGAGCGAGCTTGCAAGACCTGTGGAAGTCCTGGAGAAAACGAGACCAGTTAAAAAAGTTGATTTCTAATCTAAAAAACACAGTTTTGTTTGGGTTTTGTGTTTTCTTTTTTGTTTTGTAATAATGAAAGCAGCATATTTTCATTTCACACCAATTAAAAGGAAAAAAGATATGCGTGGGCAAATATTTTCCCAATACAAAGTACAAAAATCCTATTAAAAAGACACCACAAATAGGAACTGGAAGATTTCAAGGCACTGACTTTAAAATCTTAAGGGCTGGTCTGTCTAGGGATCCGCAGCCAGTGTTACAAGCACTCTAGAAGGTGTTCTCAACCCAGAGCAGTTCGCAGTCAGAGGAACACAAATGTTCCTAGACTGTCTGTCAGAAACAGAGGAGAACCCCACTTCCAGCAAGGCATGTATGGCCTCCCAGTGCCACAGCAGCAGAAATTACATGGAGTTTGGCTTGAGTCTCATTAATTAAAGACATGCATGCGTCACTGAGCAAACAGGCTCCACAACATGCAACATGGTAGGATTTGCATTCAAGTAAATTCTGCAGAGACAGTGCATGTCCCTGCTCTGTGTGCTTGCTAACTGTTATGTACTTCATCTGCTCAGCAGACGATTTTGAGTCATGGTCAATACACTCAGTATCTCCTGCAGACTGGAATACTCTCTGCTACTCAGGCGCTTCTTGGGCTGTAAAGTAATTTTGATTTGCTTCATCCATTCTTTTTATCACTTCCCCTCTCCCCCCAATTATGTGTGTGCAAGACATAAGCAAGCTGGATTGAAATTCTAAAATTCATCAGTTTTTTATACCCCTGTTTCAAGTAGTGAGAAGAAAGAAATCAGAAAGAAAACCTCAGCCCTCTAATAGTTCCTCTTCAATGCCCAGAACCTGTCACAGCTAAGGCATGCTACCGAATGCGTAGAGGCGTCTTGCAGGATCAAACACCAACATGGAAATAGCGCTGTCCTTATCTGGATAGAAATCTTTTACAAAGGAAAAAAAACAATAAAACACCCCCTAATTCTAACCAAAAAACATAATTCAAAAGCTCACTTTCCTCTTTTCATTCCTACATTAGTTATTCACAAAGGTTAATTGAAATGTGGGGGTTTGGGCATAAGCAAATTATACATGAAATTGTTACTAATAATCATGGTGACCAACAAATTCACAGTCCAGGTACCATACAGGCACCATTCAAACATGTACCTATTTTCTTTCAGCTCTTTGGCTTGAATTTAGCAGTCGAGGCACGAGAGCAGTTTCACTGATCTGGCAAAGCTGCTTGCACACAGAGTCAAAGCAGGAGCCTGTATGAGGCTGCAGGACTGGCATTTTAATGTGCTCATAAACAGAAGGTAATTGGTAACTGGGGAACTGTGTTTGCACTCACCTTACACACATCTCACCATTGTGCTCCTGTGGTTTTCAAACAATACATACTCCCTACACTGGAACAGCAGGATCTCTACATCTTGTGCAAAAAATTTATCAGCAGAGTTTCTACCTACGTTCAGTCTTTCACTGCCAATAAAAACACCGCTTAACTTGTCAACAGAATGAGTAAAGACAACCAAACTCACATACAGCTATGGAACCAGCTGTAAGTCCATCAGCTCATCTCAAGATCAAGATGGGCTGCAAGGAGTAAATTCAGCTTCATCTGAATGCAAATTGACAAAGCTTTCAGATGCTTGATTTTTTAATAACAAAATTTTGCACTGCATTGCTGGAAGGTTAGAGGCTACCTTATGCTTTACGATTTGTAAATCATCACAAATTTAAGACTGGAACCCAACAAAACAAATTAACGGCGCAGCACATGACAATCACATTCTCCCCACAGCCCACCAAGATACCACTCCCCACATTAGCCACGGATATGGATGCCACAAACTACCAGCCATAAACTGGCATAATGGGAAGATGTTTCCCCAACAAATGCTGACCAAGTCATTTAAAGCATCCACCACTGTACCAAGAGGATGTTCAATGCTTTTGAAAGCCTGGACCACCTACTGGGTTGCCTAAATTCGAACCCAGGAACCTAAATCTGCCAACCTCCATTTTTACAAACTTTGTCTTTAATAACTTGAAGTCCGCTTATGAATACATTTGAGCTTAACTTACTACTCATAAACATTGCAGTGATGCTAATGTACTGGAAAACAGCAGAAAGGTGCAGAACTTCTCTGTCATGATGGTACTGTAAAGCTGGCAAAACCAGATTGATGCAATTGCAGATGCAAAATGACACAAGGACAGCTGTGACCCTGGCTCTGAATTTCAACTAGGGAGCATGCCTGAGAACCAACAAAAAAGCAGGCAATGCAGGGTTACAAGCTGTAACCTAAAATGTTTGCAAACAGGTAATACCAGAAAGACAAATATTCAACGTAACAGCTCTGTAATCTTCAGATTATTTCTTTACTCCCAGCACCTACTGTTGTCAAATAATACTGAAGAATTAGAAAAAAACATCTGCTGTTCCACAAATGTCGTTTCCTACCCCCTGCTACCTCACAGAGCCAAAGATTAAGCTTTTAAGTACAGGCCTTTAAAACTTTATTTTAGGGTTATATCTACTAAGGAACAACATAGCACAGGACTTTGAGTTCTTATGCTCAAGTCTTCAATAAATTCAGACATGTATTAATAACAGGAGTTAAAAATACACCCAACAGTCAAACAATTTTGGAAAAACAGGGAAACAGTGTCAACTGAAATGAAAGTTTTGTGAAGCACAAGACAAATAATTAAAGACAATATATTTTAATATAATTTTTTTTTCCATCATATGGATTTAGATTTACCAAAGTAGGAGTCTGAAAACTCAGCTAACTGAAAAATCAAGCCAATTTGCTGGTCGAACAGGAAAACAAACAAACAAAACCCCAGCAACCAACAAACACCCCACGCACTGCTACTTCAATAGTAAATTTCTCAGAAACAGGTATAGTTAAGAACAAAGCCTATTAATTTCCTTTTTTTTGGTGCATGAACCTGATAGAGAGTTAAGGTAATATATTGTGGGCTTAGGTCTGAAAATACAAGTTCTTGGAATGTAAATAAAGCGAACTTATTCTAAGATTTGTAATGTGCTCAGGACATCTTTATAGAAGAGGCCAAATTTCTGAAAGCCATTCCCGAAAGGTTTAGTCCCTAAATCTTCAGGCATAAAGACACCTTTAAAATGAACAGGGGTTCATGGATACCCCCACACAACATTCACAGAAGACAGACATTGCAGAGAAGTTTAGAGCTGATGGTTCTACGCAAGAGAACAGGTCAACCAAGCCAACATGGGACAAGCGTCCTGCTCATGTTGCCATCCACTTTACTGAGATTATTTGTATCCCAGTGGTAAAGTAGCTTTAATGTTCAACATTACTCAAGTGAGCTTCTTAAAGCTTTGCTTGAGAATGTTTGTATAACTTTACAGTCACTGCAACTCTACAGACCACCATTTACGTCGACAGATTCTGTGAGCCCGAAGAGAAAGGAAAATAAAAATCAAGCTCGACAATTGCTTTTTTTAGATCATACCTGCAGGGCTTGAACTACTTTTCTATGGTCTTGTAGCACAAAAGCTGCATAGAGAATTCGGACAATCGGTAATTTCTTTGCTTTTGTGAGCTGAAGACAAACTATTACTGCCAGCATAATAAAGTTAATTACAGTTTAAGTTACCAATTTCCTTTCTACAATGAAGTAGGACTGAACGGGAAAGTGGTATAGGAAAAAATGTGTTTCAATATGCTCTTTAGGGCAAAATAATTTCCATTAAATGAGTCACGCTCTACAGAAATTTGTCAGTCTCTTTCTACTTTATTCTAGAGAAAATCTAACAACATTTTCATTATGCACAGTCAACAGAAACACCCATACCATAAGAAATACTCTTATGTACACTTCCCACAGCAGCTGCATAGCCATGCTATGGCAATGGAAGTTTGCTCCCTACACTTCAGTTCACACTCCCTTTCGACTGTAGGGTCCACAGAAGTTCAGGAAGGGGCACAGCCACGGCTGGCGCTCCCAGACCCATTTTCCCCCACACCTCTGAGGCTTCATTTTAGCCCACAGCGTACAAACACCAAACCCACCGTTTATATAATAATATTACTACCATAATTAATAATAATATTGTTAGAATATTATAATAATCATATTATTAGAATATTATAATTAATGATAATTACTGTTGTTATTATTTTCAAGTTAGCCGTCCCTTTCCCCCGCAAAGGGCCACCTTCCCGCAAGAAGGGCACCAGCGCAGCCCGCGTCCTCGGGCCGCCCGTCGAGGCTTATGACTGGAGCGGGCACGAACCCCCTCGTCAGCGAGACCTTCCGAGCCCCGGAAAGCGGAACGCAGAAACCCGGGCTGCGGCACGCTCCCCTCGGCCGCCGTGAGTGGACTCGACAACGCAGCCACTCACCCCCCAGATAAGCCGCTCTCCTGCCCGGTCCCCCACCAGTGCCGACGGCAGGAGCGCCCCTTACCTGCTCCGCGCCCTCGGAAAAGTTTCTCGGCCGCCCGACGGGACGGGTTGCGGCCGCCGCTCTTCTCCTCGCCGCTCCCGGGACCGCGTCCCACCACAGCCACCGACCCGCCGCTGTGACTAAAATAGGCAGAAGCCGCCGGGAGGCTGCGGGCGGCGTCAGCTCCGCAGCCGACACCGAACGGCCGCAGTGCGCAGGCGCTTTCCTCCGGCCCCGGGGGGCTGCGGGCGCAGGGCCGCGGGGTGGCCGCCAGGGGGCGCGTGGTGCCGGGGGTTAGGGAGCCGGCCAGGTTGGACTGGAGGCAGCGGCTCCAGATGGTGCCTCCCGGTTTGAAGGATGTGGATGCTGAGCAGTGCCCAGCATCTAAACCCCGTGGGGTGAATCACCCCCGGGGGTGCCAACAGTCACCGCAGAGTGAACTCAGAGCTCTGGCAGCCTGCCTTTAGGGGGTTAAAATTAGAAGGGCTAAATTCTCCCCTACATGAGCAGCAAGCAGTATTTCCCCTATATGGTGAGTCAAGGAGCAACAATGGCCTTGAGAAAACTGTTCTTCTCTGCTTGGCACCTGCTGTGGTTGCTTTGTCACAAGCATGATGTTTAAGAAATGTCACCAAGTTTGTTCGTGTGGCAGTTTGACAGCTCCCAGAAATGATGCGTTTCCAAAGCAGGCCATTTGTGTCCCTGCATGCTGGCACACTGCTCTGCCAATGTCCTGCCTAGCCTGCTTCTCACTGCCAGCCTCACAGTACAGGCGGTGGCATGCCCAAGTAGCCACCAAGCCCATCATCATCTCTAGGATGTTGACGTGTCGCATCCAGCAATGAAAGGATTTCCAGACAGCCTATAGGCATCCCAGCCCATCCCAAAACCTGGCTGTCAGTGATAAGTAAGGATTGCAAAGGCAGAAAATCTTTCCATACATCCTGATGAACTAGCTACAAACTGTTGGGTTTTTTGTGAACAGCAACGTGCATATGGTCAGCGTTACACTTGAATAAGAATACGCAATCCTGAACAATTTTTGAAGTAACTCTTTGTACTTGTGCACAGCAACGTGTTCTATGAGAGTCTGGGTTTGTTACGGTTCTTCTTTGCTTTACATCTTGGAGAAGAGATCTAGATCTTTTCAGTGATGTGTGCCGTGTGAACAGGGATTTTATGAATCCCTCTGTCTGATTGTCCAATATATAGTATGGATTTATTATGGAGGACATACTTTGGGACTGCGTTTTCTCTGAATGGCCAGTCATTCTTATTGATGTATTCACTTTCCCAAGATATAGAGTAAGTGAGCTGAAAAAAGGGTAGGAATAGCTAGTCAGTATAGCATGGCTGCAGGAACAGTCATGAGAGATAGCATCTAGCACGTTTGAGGTTGATAATATTCAGCTATGCTTGACGGAGCAAAGCCAAGTAGCTTCCAAAAGCAGCACAGAGCAGCCTGTCAGAGAGCTCCTATCCAGATCTAGACTGACATGTAAGCATTTTCTAGTACGTTACTGAATAGTATGCATTAGAAAAGCACAGTTTATTGGTTTAGTCTTTTGTACTTCTTTCTGTATTGTAAAGTCTTTGTACTTCTTTCGTTTTTCTCCAGGTCCTCTCTGGTTTTATGGGGAGCATTGGTGGTAACACTGTGACAGCTTAGCCCAATGCAGAAAACCCTTCGGAAAGCTTGGCAAAGAACTGATAATATGTGCAACCATGCAAAGGTGTAGAACTTCATCCTGATTGAAGGTAGTCTCTTGGGATCTTTAGATTTCAATATATTTGTGACTACATCTCATTTGCCCCTGCACGGCAGAGTGATAAGATCCAAGGCCATGTGGGTAACGTAGATGGTAGTACGTAGGACAGGTGTCAGCAGAAAGAGATAAACGAGGGAGAATCTGAGAGCTGCCTTATCTCCTAGCCCCTAAGAGGACCACAAGCAGACGAAGAGTGTAGACGTGGCTCTAATGGGTTCTAGCCTTGTGCTGCAGTGTGCACCTGTATGTAGAAGGAAAAACTTCCTTTCTTTAATATAATGACTCTCCTCAGTTTTATACGGATAATAGTACAGTCCTATGCAGATATCAATGGCCATAATTTTACATAACCTTTAGTTATATAGATAATATTGCGTTACACAGATAACATCTATAGTTATATAGATAACTTAAACATTCTCTAAGTAGAACGTATTGAGTAGTGTTTATTCTCTTAAACCAAGGCCTCATGTACTGCAGGAGAGTGGGCTGATGTAATTCAGTCAGTTTAATGTCCTACTGTTAGACCACTGTAAAGACTTAAATAGTTGGTTTAACCTCCTGTCTGTGTCAATAAAGTACAAGTTCATTCAAAACAGCTAATATAAATTAATCTGACAGAGGCAAGAAATAAAAACTGTTTGGGTATACATTCATGAGGAGTTGGCTTCAAGTAGATCAATTTTTAGAGATTTGTGTTGAATTGATGCATTTTGTTAGCAGAGACAGGCCTAATGGTGTTACAGCTGTTCATTGATGCATGCTTTCTCTCTGCCATGTTTCTCTCTTCTGCTATTAAAGTCTTGATAGCTTAAGTACCTTCTCCACTTATTTAGCTATTTTCCACAGAAATGGTCCACAGTAGAAAATGTCACATGGATGTTGCAAATCACTTAGTCTTTTTCATTACCTCCAGGATGCTGCTTTGTGATCATTGACCGTATACCCTAACCTCCCAGTGCCTGCCTATTCTATACTGCAGGGGAAATAAGGCCTGCTGAGGATGCGGGGAGGTGTCGCTCAGCGGAGGTCGGGCAGGAGTTTAGAAGTACAACTGAGCCCAGAGGCTCCCTCTCCTGCTTCTCAGTTCAGCCCAGACAGGCATCGAAAGACTTTATTAAGCAGACAATACAGTAACTTTCCATAAAATGGCAAGTATTCTGCCTCTTCCAAACAAGCGCCCTATTCCTCAGCCTTTTTTAGGCAAAGTTTTCACTAAAGAGAACAAATGCTTTGTATTTGGGATCCCAGATGCACCAGGCTGACAGGGCTATTTTCAGACAATGGTGAGATCTATGGCATGTTTCCATTTATAGTTTCAGGAAGCACACTCAGCATCTACAGGCTAAAAGATGCCTACCCTAAACTAATCTTTCAACCTCCCTCTATAGACAATGCAAAGGGGCTCTTTTAGAAAGTAATTAATCCTCTGTGTGTTTGACAACTGTCTGGAGTGGGATGAAATATGTTAGCATAGCTCAGAAGTGCCACATTTCAGTTAGACAAATCCCATCCCAGATGCTGGAATTACATGCCATATAACTGAAAAATTACCCATATTTTCCATGGAAAATAATATTTATTTGCCTAATTTTTATATGCTTTAGAGCATCCTCAAGAATATAGTTTTATTAGAAGAGTGTTTGCATGGAAGAGATTGCGAATGATAAATACTCTCTCAGCTATTTAATGTTCTGGAGGTTTATTTAAGAGAAATGTAAGCCTTCTGGTGCATTTTTACCCCACATCCTCCAACAGACACTTTCTGATATTTAGGCAGGCAATTCTTCCCATTGCATCTGCAAGGAGTGTGGCTCCTGCTTATATAAGGAGGGCTATCTTTTTGTTTGAATCGAGATATAGAACATCATATCACAGGTCTTCCAAGTGTCTGAACTGATAGCATAGTAATTGATGCTTGCAAAGTTAGAGCCAGGAGATGACTTTCTTCTAAAATGATCTGTCAAAGTATCTGAGTTTTAACAGATGCACTGTTTGTCATAGATGTTTATCCAAAGGGTACATGATCCTGAGGCATAAGGTCAGAGTAAAACGGTTTCGTATTAAAGTTATCTAAACTGTGCACAGTAAACAATTTATTCAATCACACTTAGCAATTATTCCTGTTCCAAAATTATGCACGAGCAGTCTCCTGCTGACAGTTTAATTTGTATGTTCATTACTTGAAATTGCTCGGTGAGCAATCTCTATGAATATATGCAAGACTATGAGCTGCTTTCAAGTGTTTTTTTCTGAGACTTGCTCAAGCTCTACCTAAATCACATGGCTCACCCCCCAAAGAGAGGAGAGCTGCTACAAAACCGGTTGGCTTTCTGAAGGTGAGGTGATGTTGTACCCATCACTGCCCTGCAGGGTAGCTTGCTAACTGCAGCAGGGAGTAACAGGGAGCCTGATCCCAGTGGGTCTGCTTCTTTCTGGAAAACCAGGAATGCCAGGTAGAGGTTTTGACCACATCGCTTGTTAGGCACTCAAGTTGCTATCTAGATGTTGCTCTTGATTAACATAAGGCAGCTCTTACTTCACACATAATTGGACAACAAGTAATAAAGCAGTGCTTTTGCACTGCATCTGTCCCCTCGTCGAGTGACGGCCCATTTCTTGAGGGGCCCCACTACAGAGGATTTGGCAGTGCTGGTTGAACTGGCTGTGATTTTTCTCTTCACTTTTTGCACACCTTTCACGAACAAAGAAAGTTCAAAATGATCATGCAAAGATGTCTGTGCTAATCTCAAAGTAAATCCATCTCAGCTGCAGCTCACAGCGCTCTCTCTACAGAGATCTTTATGAATTTACGTGAGCCTGTGTGACTGTTATCCAAAGGAATTGCAAATATTGTCAGGGTACAAATGTATGCATGCCTTTGGGTGTTGGTACAATGGCAATTACTGTTTTGTTGCAATATTAGTCCTTTTTAGCTGTGCATTTTAATATTCACCAGTGGCTGGCTTTGAGAAGCAAAAGCTAGGCTTAAATTCCTAGAACACTGCATATTAGCATCATTAAAACCTACAGTTTGATAGGATCTTTTTTTTTCTAATAATTGATAAGGCTTTAGAATTTTATTTAAAGATTAAAAAGGGAATTAAATAACAACTGTTTAACATATCCAGAAGAACAGACATAATAGGAAAGGAGAGGAGAGGAGAGGAGAGGAGAGGAGAGGAGAGGAGAGGAGAGGAGAGGAGAGGAGAGGAGAGGAGAGTGAAGAGAAGGGAAGGGAAAGGGAAAGGGAAAGGGAAAGGGAAAGGGAAAGGGAAAGGGAAAGGGAAAGGGAAAGGGAAAGGGAAAGGGGAAGGGAAAGGGGAAGGGGAAGGGGAAGGGGAAGGCAAAAGGCAAGGGAAGGCAAAAGGCAAGGCAAGGCAAGGCAAGGCAATGCAGGGAAGGGAAGGGAAGGGAAAGGGAAGGGAAGGAAAGGAAAGGAAAGGAAAGGAAAGGAAAGGAAAGGAAAGGAAAGGAAAGGAAAGGAAAGGAAAGGAAAGGAAAGGGAAAGGAAAGGAAAGGAAAGGAAAGGAAAGGAAAGGAAAAAAGAAATCTAAGTTAAAGACTTGAGGAAGAAGGACAAAGAAGAAGTGGGGGAGGCAGAAGGTAAGTCTAAGGGGTTATTTAAAACAAGTGACAGGGAAAGCACATAGGATTTGAGATTGAAAATATTCCACACTCTGAGTGGGAAGAAAAGGTAAATAGACAAGCTCAGATGAACTGTGAATGGGCATGATATAGCTTTTTTAAAGTTGGGGGCTTTTTCTCTACAAAAAAAGCACAGACAGCAGACAGCAAGAGTGGGGAGAAAATGCATAAACCCATGAAGGAGCCTACTGGAGAAGAAAGTAAGCCAAAATAAATGCTAGGAACAAAAGTTCAAGAGCAAAAAGCAAATCAGGATTGCATAAATTTGTTCCAGATACACAGAAATGGGTTGATGCAGCCCAAGTATCAAGCACAGCATTTTATGCTCTTGATCAGATTAGCAGTCCTAAGTAAGAGACTTGGAAATACTCCCTTGTTTTGAGCATAAAGCTCAAGGGGATTATAAGTACCCAGTTTCTGGATTAGCTGCTTCCTCTTCCATTTCGGAAGAGTCAGCATAAAACTATCACCAAGAAGCCTCTGGTCTGCATTTACTGTGCACCTCATCTATGCTGCTTTGTACGTCCAGATGCTGGGCTTCAGCTGTGTGTATTGCAAATTACTATCAAATTGTGTGCTGAGTTATAGTAGACCACCATGGCTTCTTGCTACCCTGATCTTTGAGAGTAAAGGCAAACACAGAATTAAACCCCATATATTTTCTTCTAATTGCAATGAATAAATAAGACTAGTCTTCTGGGTAATGTTTATTGTACTTCTTTGTTCTGTAAAGAAAAAAGCAACAAACAAAGCTCTATTATATAGCATTAAAAACAGGGATAGAGACCACAGTAAACATACAGATATATGTGATTATTGCTTTTGCATGTAGTACATATACCACTATATAAAGCAGTTTCAGAACTAAAATGGCAGTGACTTTGGTAAAGAAAAAAAAAAAGTGCTAATAATTTGTAAAATTAAAGCCAATATAAAAATCTTCAATGTTCCACATCTGATTTCAGAATATTAGTACTTACTGTGCTTTTTTCCTACTAATACTTACTCATTAATTCTTTAATTAATTCTTTAAATAATGAACATACATAGTGGAAGGGCACTGTTCTTGAAAAGCCATAACTGAACAAGCAAATTGAGACTTAGGCTGCATGACTGATTTTTAAGTACTCCCATTCACCTCACTAGGGATATCTGCTTTAAAATATCATCTGAGAGGACCTGACCTTTCTGCAAATGAAAAGAGGACAGTTTAGCTTCATATTCAGAATAAGTATTCAAAATATTTTATCTAAGCTAAAACTCTTTATAAAATAGAATAGCTACAACTGGATTCAGTAGTTTTAAAGATTTTTAACACGGAGGAAGGAACTACATGAACAAAGCACAGCACAATGGCTGCTTTATGGGAGCTGCTGATACTCATCCTTATGTAATCTGGCAGAATGAACTGGCTTGCCTCACTTTTGTTACAGAATATGTTACTTTTTGTTTACACCACTGTAAGAGAATGCGCATGGGAAGATAAAAGGTCATACCTAATGTGTTTCTGTTTACCTGTCAGTATCCCACCCGTGTAACCACGACCTTCACCTGTTCCCTGGAAATCCAATCTAGATACCCAACACTGGGTATTTAGACTGTCCTATGTCTAGGAGTCTGTAAAACCTACACATGGGAAACACAGAACGGAGATGTGTGCCTCACCCCCACTGCACCCCCAGGCTGCCAGCTGCTTGGGCTCATCCAGCCAGAATCCCTGCCTGTGGACAGGGACCTGCTCACCTCCTTTCACAGATCTGTGATGCTTTAATGTTTGCCTATGACATACAGCTGTTACAGAATGTGATGGTGCTGCCCACTTCTATAAAATGACATAGTTACATCATTTATCCATGAAATGGGATTTTTGTCTTCAGTGTTTTTCTCAGCCTAATGTATCTTACTCCCAGAAAATTATTATATCCTCCAGGCTTTAGATAAGTTTGGGAGGAGATTTACTACTGCATACAATGAAAACTCCATGATTCACTGCTAGAATAGTTATTTACCACCATTATTTTTTTGCAGTTATTTATATGACTTCAGTGTTGTTTATTATCGTTTATCTTCAAAGCCTCACTGGGGTAGTGAAATAGTCCCATCCACACAATACACCACACATCCCTTAAATAAGAAGCTGTGGTGGAATTGACAACTGAATAAAATTGCCTGAGAATCCACAGGAAAAGAATAACTGCTATAAAACTCTTCTGCTCCCACAGGCTTTTGGAAATGTCCCATCTTTCTCCTGGTCCATGACAATGTTTAACAACACTTTTGGCTTGCAGATTATTTGGGTCCAAACCCTCTGTTGGCAGAACCACCTGCATAGCTACCCTCTAAGAAGGGTTTTGTCAGCCATGATTTGATTTGTTGCAACCCCAAATCCTAGGGCTTGCAGATGATATGCTTGTGCTGCTGTTCTCCTACACACTCCTACTGATGAAGCTCCACCTACATAGTTTGATTCATCAGGATGAGGTCCCTTGATTCACATGGTAAGGTAAATTAACTCTTTTGACTTACACAGAAGTAGAATTAGAGCAAGCAGAAACCGAAAGGACACAAAAATCTACAAGAAATGAAAATTTACGTGGATTAGACAAACAGAAAAAAAGAAGTGTGCTTTCCCTTGGGAGCCCTGAACTTCCTACATTTCTATGCATATTAATGTAATCAAAGCAAGTATTTTCAAAAGGGATTAACAAATCAGCTTAATAAGGTATTTATTTTTTTGTACCATAAAAAATATCAGTTACACAGTAACACTTTGGGGCAGAAGAATATACATTTGATAATTACACTAATAGAAAGAAAAATATTTGGTCTGTTAATGTCTGAATTCAGCAGATTTTTTTCCCCTTTTCTATTTAACTAGTTTTCGTCTAGCTGAATAGCTATGGATTTGTTTTTAACACATGCTATGCAAGACCTGCTTATAAGAGCAGCACAATATTGTATTTTAATTTTTCATGTACATGGAGGCCAAATATGTCTTATATTTATCATTTATAATAATTGAAAAGTATAGAGCACCTTTTTTTCTGGAAATATAGCATCAATGTATTTTTAATTATTGCAAGCATATGCCTTTGTTGTGGTGTGGCAAAACTACGTGATTTCATCCAAGCATGTATTCGGCTTTCCCAGCTTTATTCTAGTAGAGGTCATACATCTTTATGTATAATTTGGATCATTCTTTCCAGTACTGAGTTTCCTTTGATCACTGTCACATTTGCTGGTTTCTTGAAAATTTAGGACCAGGATGCCAAAATCACCAAGTCCAGCCTCTGTTATTATAGGCAACTGAATAAAATAATGCTTTTCATTAAGCACTTAAAAATTTGCCTTGCATAGCATTATTAGTTATAACCGTACATAAGGATACATTCTCTCTGGGTTATTCTGTAGTTTTGAGTGGAGTTGCATGACATTAAAAACCTCGCTTAGAATATGTTACCTGTACCTACACTATTACTAGTTAATAAAATACTACCTAATGAAAGAATTATGGGTCAGTGTCCTACCCCTAATTAGGCAATACTTGCTCTGAAGCTCTAACAATACATTGCTGCATCCAATAAATTAATTTACCACAAGCCCAATTTAAAACAAACCTCTCCCCGACAAAACCTGTAAGAAGTTGAGTGTTCTCCTCTTCCTTTTCTTTTTCTTTATTACCTTTGGACTCTCCTAGGCCATGACTTTTTTTTGGCTTCTGCAGTAAACTTGAACCCTTTTGCAGGCTGTAAGGGCAATTCCAGCACAATGTTCACAATCATAAAAACTCTGGAAGATCAACTGATGCTGATGAATGAGCAAATCATCACATGAACCAGTTTCTGCCACTATTATCTTACAATGATATACAAATGTAGACATAACCTCAAAGGAGATTATGGAACTTTCAAAAATGTAACATGTGACTAAAGGGGAACTATTGCAGATCAAGAAAATGATTCATTAATAGTGTTCTCAATTCACAAAGCAGCATGGACTCAAGCATCCATTCCCTTAAACTTATTATGAAGGAGCCTGACCACCTTACTGATAGTTATTCCTAAGCAAAAACATAGCCATAAATTGCATTATGCGCAAATCAGACCTTCACCTAGCTCCAAGTGTTTACTAATCTACAAATAATCATAGAATCATAAAAAGGTTTGGGTTGAAAGAGACCTTCAAGGGTCATCTAGTCCAACCCCACTGCAATAAGTAAGAATATCTTCAACTAGATCAGGTTGCTCAGAGTCCAAACCAACTTTGAATGTCT
Source organism: Amazona ochrocephala (assembly GCA_039720435.1). Taxonomy (NCBI): domain Eukaryota; kingdom Metazoa; phylum Chordata; class Aves; order Psittaciformes; family Psittacidae; genus Amazona; species Amazona ochrocephala. The sequence goes on from CM077878.1 coordinate 62,035,806, forward strand.
CCAGGTATAGGGCATCTACCACCTCCCTGGGAAATCTGTTCCAGTGTTTCACCACCCTCATAGTAAAAATTTCTTCCTTGTATCCAGCCTGATTTTATTTTAAAACCATTACTCCTCGTCCTGTCACAACAGGCCCTGATAAAAAGTTTGTCCCATCTTTCCTGTAAGTGCCCTTCAAGTACTGAAGGGCCACAATAAGGTCTTCCCAGAGCCTTCTCCTCTCCAGACTGAACAACCCCAACTCTCTAATGACTGGGTAATGAATGGTATCACACAAGCTTGTATTATTTCACTGACATCAGTCTGACTGTGCCTTTACTTAGATATATTATAAAGCTCTCCCAAAACATTGGTTTATGAGTCACATACCAGAGCACATTTTACAGTACATTTTAGAAGAGCTGCAAAGATTAGAAAAAGCAGAGGTGGAAAGGGCTTGCTGTCTTGCTTTCAGTCCTATTGTACATACTTATACAATTGTAGATACCTATGCCCTGAATTCTACACCTGAAATGTTCTGCCAGTCATGACTCAAACAGATGCTGGAAAGCTGGAAACAAGTTTTTGAAAGTGACTAAAAGCCCAAAAGCCACAGTAGCGAAAACTAAACAAGAGTATGTTCAGATACTGACTCAGACATGTCCTAGTTGAGATCTCTGGTGGTAACCAACTCCATCGGAGAAAAGCATCACAGGGAACTATGGCTGGAAACCAGCCTGAAACCAAGCCACACACCAGTCATGAACAAGAAAGAGATTACCAAAGTATGTAATGAAGCACCCATCACTGCAGAGCAGGTATCTTTCTAAGCAGTATGCTGTAGTTGAAACAGAATAAATAAGCTTGATACAAAAACTGGGTAGGCAAGACTCCTTGTTCTGATTTTGAAGGTGAAGATGATCATACTAGTTTATCAAATGCTGACCCTATTTAAGTTAGGCAGGGTTTTTTTCTTAATACATGGGTCTAGCCCATAAATTCAAGAAACCCAAGGAGAACATTAATCAGTGATATATTTTTCACCTAAATCTAGGATAACATCTCTTTTATAGTTCTAGGCTACAATCTCTTTATGTTTGAAGATTGCTAACACAAAAAACATTTTAAGCATACTCTTCATACAGGTCCAACAAGTTATAGCATGAGAGATTTTTAAATTCTTATTATCAGAACAAGAGATGGGATCTGCTTTTAAATTACCTAGTAAAAACCAGGCATATGGTTTTCAGAGCAGCTCAGCTGGGTGAAACAATGGGGATCCAAGGTGCAACATAAGGGCCAGCATCCATAAGAGATGACGCACTTCATACCCACCTCAGCACCAAGCACTGCTGACAAGTAAGACATGATACTAATCACAGCACTGAAGTTACATGAGAATAACTGTATGAGGCATACCAGGGGGTCAGGTAGCCTGCTGTCCTGTCCCTTAACTGCCAAAGTGTAGGAAGAAGGCACATGCTTACTACACACTGCTAGCCTCTTGTACTTTGCACTATAGTATTTTTTGGGCCGGTCCTTAATAGCAGTCAATGAACTCTCTGCAGTTTTTCAATTCTTTTTTGACCAAGACCAAGTAACAGTGTGAGTGAGGGGCTTCACACATTAAGTAATACATACAGAAAACATCACGTGGAAGCGCTGTGAGAAGGATTTGGGGATTATCACATCGCATGCTATGGTATTTAAGTTTGGCAGATCTTCCTCTCTGAGAAAGGGGCATAAACCTAAAAGCAAAAATCGCACGATGTTATCTGCTCTACACTGAAGGTCCTCGAAACAGGTGGTGTTTCATATCACTTCTAATAGCTTTCTTATACATACTGCATGATTATCTTTCAAGCATGAGGTTGCATCATTATTTTAAGTCCTCCATCAACAATCCCCAAGATCTGAACTCATCCATATACCTGCACATACACACACCATGGTTGCCCTATCACAGGCCAGCAGTTTTAAAATATTAAAAATGTCATCTACCTCCAGATGTATCAAGCAGCAATACAGTCTCATAAAATAGTAATGCTTCTTATTTTTTGATTACTGGCAGGCACCAGGCATAGCAAGAGGAAGGTGAGTTAGCAAAAACATTCAGACACTTCTCCTCAAAGGCACAGTGACCTCGAGGGTCAAAGGCAACACCCTCCGACTAAAGCATGAGCCGGCGCTCACTTATGCCATTAAACCACCACAGAATTAGGAGAGAATGGAAAAAAAATTAAATCAGGAATTTTATAGGCACAGAAAAGTGACTCTGGAAGCTAAGAGAGAATGTTTCAGTTAAAAACTGTATTTATTGCTGTAGCTGTTTCTGACAAACCTAGCCAAAAAGAATATAGTAAAACAAACTCCAATGGTTTGGCAGTTTATTGATCAGCAGTATTTATTGTATATGTCACGAATGGCACTGACACTGTGGAAGCCTAGGTCCTATAGCATCACATTCTATCAGAAACACTACACGATCATTTCCATAAACTATATTTGCAGCAGACACAACTGTTCTACTTTAGTAATGCCAGCAATTACATTTATCTTTGTTTTCGCACATTACATCTTTAGGACAGCTAGGGAGAAACCAATTCCTCACAAGACAAAATTTGTTGGGGGGCTTTTTGTTTTGTTTTTTATTTGTTTGTTGTTTTAAGAATCTTGCTGCGCATTTCAAAAATCTTCTTTCTTTAAAGAAAGGAAACAAATACAATGGGTTTCTTAAATCTTTTTTGGCAATATTCTTAATGTTAATTGAGACAACGTTCACATAGCATATATATGAATGCTACAAGCAAGTTGCTATAGTTCGAAGACAACTTACTTGTTTTCATTGACTGGCTATACTTCATTATGGCAAATGATTTTGAGAAAGTGCAATAACAAATACCACGGGTTTGTTTTTTTTTTAAAAAGGAAAAAAGCCAAACCACAACACAGAGGCCACTGCAGTTACAGTAAAACTTCAGCCTGTTATGATTTGTTTTCCTCCAAAAGTACAGGGATGAACAGCAACGAAAGAATCAACAGAAACTAACATATTGCACAAACAGTCAAAACACAGAAGCCAACCCGCTGGCTCTAGAGAGAGGAAGAATTCAAGCTACTCCAATGAAAGTAAATGGCACTTGTCAGTCAAATTTGGCTTGACTGGGTCTCATTCTGCTTCGTCTTTCTGCCCTTCCGCTTCACACTTGGCATTTCCCTTCCCGACTTTGGGGAAAGGCTGCCGCAGAGTTTTCCTTCCTAGGACCGTAGGCTGAAGGGGCTGCAGTTTGTAACCCCCACGGCCTTGCGCCTGGGGGACCTTCTCTGTAGGTGGTAGGAGGGCTGCAGCGTAGGGGTCTCTGGCAGTGCAACGTGGTAGAAGTTCGGTAACCGAATGTCGTACCTAAAGCCTTTCCCCATGTGCACTCTGTCATTCAAGGCATAGAGTTTTTCAGCAATGTCTCTCCCAATTAAAATTGAGAACAGGCGGGAGATGAAACGGTGTTTAGCAAAGAGCAGATACAGCTTCTTTCTCCTCCAGGCCACATACCGACAATCTGTCTCTGCTGTAAGAGTTACCTATAGGAAAGGAAATTAAAATTAGCTAAGAGGGAAGGCAGTGATATTGCCGCTGCTGCCCCTGCTCAAACAGCACCCTTCTCTCAGCAGGCTGTGTCCAGACACTGCATACACTTTGTGTCTTTGCACCTACTGTAATTGAAGCCATTTAATTCAGCCAGAGAGCTCTGTAAGGTCTACTGTATGCAAAGGACAAGTGAGAAGGGTCATTGGGAACGGACCAAAATGATTGCGCCTTGTTGGTCTCAGTGACAGTATGCCTACACTGAATGGCAGCCCTAGCCAGGATACCCCAGCCTTGGCCCAGCATTCCCTGCTTCTCTCTTGACAGCCCCAGCTGCAAAGGCAGGTCTAAAGAAAGCTCTCAATAAATGCCATTTGCCCTCATGACATGAGACATCAGATCCCACACAGGCAGGAGCTCATGTGTCAGTCAAGTGGCAGCACTGGGAAAGGCAGCCTGGATGAACACCGAGTCCCAGGCTGTACACCCATGCCAAGCTGTATCACAGCCATGTCTCTCCCAGCCTGTGCTCTCAGGTTCACCTTCAGTAGGGAAGACTTTTCAGCACCAACTTCCACCCATCTCCTGCAAACCTGGTTTCCCAGGGCTGGATTTTAGCACAGCTAAAGAATGCAAACAGTGTCTACCTCCCATATTAGCTTTAAGGAAAAGACAATTTTTTTGTAACAAAAGATGCAAACAGAAAGAAGCAGCAAAGAGCACAAGTCCAGCCGGTAATGTGAGGACCTTCCTCCCCAAATTACTGTAATGCCACTTGTTTGTATAATTTCACAAATGAAACCCCCAGCTAAATGAACTTATTTCTAAACCAATTAGTACTTGAACAGTTTTCTATGGTATTACAAAAGCCCAACAAACCCTCCACTTTTACCTGGAAAATTCCCTCTTCTGTGGGCCTCAGTGAATCCCATTCAGGAGAATCCAGAAATTGAAGAGGAAAAATATAATGCAGAAACTCCCCATCAACTGTCACTCTGATCCTACCAAGACAAGATGTGTTAATTTGTTAGTACTACCTGTACAGCAGCAATGACTGCAACAAGAGTGTGTTATTTCTATTATGTGAGGAGTTTAAATACAGCTTTGAGAGCATGAAAAAGCAATCACTGGACAACAGTATCCTAATTATATTTTTGAATCCACTTGATCAGGCCAGTTGAAAGAGAATATGAGACAATTGTGCAACTGAGATGGAAATCTTTCCAGGCCTTATTCAAGTTGTACCATTATTCTCTCTAGAGCAGGTCTGTGCAGTGATGTGCAAGCTTTGTCAGGAAATGGCCAGCATGCACTGGAGAGGTGAAAGACCAATGTACATAATACCATGTGCCTCCTTTACATGCAAGCCAGGGGATATACTTCTAGGTTTGGCAAATACATGTTTTAGAGGGAACAAAGTGGCAAAAGCAGGGAGTGGGAAGCAAGAGTTCCCCACAGTGTTAGGTATGGTGCCCTCAATGTTTCACAGGAATTACATGACCACAGGACTGTCTCTGGAGTCAGGAGAACAGCACGGATGTACAGGATCTCTGTGAGAATGCTGTGGCTTTCTGCAGATGCCAAAGCAGAATTTTCTTTCTACTTTTAAAATCATACTCAAGTTTGAAGGCACACAAGCAGGAAAAATATGCTTAAACCTCATAAGCTAAAAGAAAAAGAGCAAGCTGTAGGAATCCTGGTTTTACATCTGGTCTTCACAGAAGTTAATGCTTGTTACAAAATCAGAAGCAGCAGCCCTATACTGCACAAAGGAGGGTAGCAAAAACTCCCTGCATGATTACTAACTGGCTGAGCTTGCAGAAGGATGGACACCTCTCCTTCAGTATGACTATGACTAAAAGCAACATCCATGTGGTACTTTCTAGCCAGCTCCCAAGAATGCTCTGAAACAGGGTATCACCAAGGACAACTAACTACCTAAAATCCATATTGTTCATTGCATGTATTCCTAAATCAGATGAGTTTCAATCTGTCTACAAAATCCATCTGTCCACACAGCAGGCTGTCAAAATGCACCCACAAAGTGTCCCATCAAAGACAGACCGTGGCCATTATCTCCAGGTATCCCACCTGCTCTCGTAGTGGTCCAGTACTGTAAACACTTGGTATATGACTTTGTATACAGTATGAAAGCTAGCACTGTCCTTCAGGAAAGCATCAGCAAGGGAAGCGAAAGCACCAGCCAGGTTGCCAGAAGGGTCTCCAGCATGCAGGGAGCAAAAGCAGGTGAATTTATTGCCTCAGGGTCTAAACTAATGGCCACAACATACAGGAACTGTAGACTCAGTTCTACAAATCTTGATAGGGCTTGACTATGTCCCTTTGTAATGGAAAGGTGCTTTTAGACTTTCTGCTCTCCCTCACTCCTCTTCTCCCACTACCCATACAGCAACCAAATACAATCTTTATCGAAGTCAAGATCTCTATCACATAGAGTTTACCTCAGTATACTTGGTTTCATAACTATCGTTTACTCCTGTTTCAGAAAGATGCTGTGTTCATTAGCTAGGCAGTAGATAGATAGCAAACCATAGCCCAGAGACTGAAGCACATATTTGTTCCCTTTATCTGCCTAGCCCATTAAGTACTATGATACAGTGGTCTGGAAAAAAAAAGACTATAACCCTTTCCTTTATGTTATTACAGATTTTATGCTTAGTGGTTTTACTTTAGAGCTGTAATAGATGAGTGTATTTAGCACAGTATTTTAGTACACTTAGTCTATTGTACTGGAAAATGAGCAAACAGTACACAAACCAGGCTTTTCCTTTTTTTTTTTTTTTTGTTTTCTTTAAGAATTAGGGAAAAATAAAGATGTTTGCAGGAAATATGAACAAACCGATACAAACCTGCCTGACACAAGCAAGGACAGTTTATCAATAGGTGTTTTGCCCTGCATGGCGTAACAGTGCTCCTTCTCCAGCGTAACTACTTCTGCATCACAGCACAAGACAATCTTCCTGTAGACAGTCAAGGAAATTCCCAGCGGCTGGAAGAGAGAGCTATAGAGTTCCTGGAATTCTCTGTCAAAGGAAACACTCCGAACTTGGTAGGTAACATAAATGAACTGGACGAAGCATATAGCAAACAGTATAAAATTCCAGGAGAATATATCAGCAGCACAGACATCCAGCCAAGCCCAAACAGAAGAGCAGAGAAAGCCTAATCCAAGTAAGCTGAAGACATAGAGAAGCCCAAAGAATCCACTTCCACCCATGAAGCCCACAACAAAGAGAATACTGGCTAGGTGGTAGATAGATCCCTCTGCCTCTCGCTTCCAAGTGGTACATGTAGGATGTGCATATATCAAGCTTTCCCAAAAACTTGCATTTTCTCCCATGGCTGGAATAATTTTTCAATTCAGATGAATCTTGGAAATTTTTATTTATGCGATGCAGCTAGTGGGGTCCTTTGCTTTTCCATTCTTGCAAACTGCTCAATGACCACAAAACATCAGGGTCTCTTTTGGTAGTAAAGTTGCACTTAGGATTTCCGGCAACAAGGAAGCCAATGCTCTCAGAAAGCAATGCTGTTTCTCATCAGTTCATGCATTGTTTTGACTTTAGCCATGTCATCTGTAGCTTCATCTGATCTGGACAAATGAAGAAAAGAAGAATTACTTATAAAACGATTTTCATCAACTGAACTCTATCAAAGCTTTTATTGCCTAAAACCACAGACGGCGCTACAATCTTCCAATTCCCCTTTGTAGCCCTGTGATTCCAGGATCAAACCTTAATGCTCTTTCAATTAAAGATCATATTTCTGTATCTATGAACCCTGTAGCAACAGCAGAACCACCACTGAAAAGCTGTACATCATATCCACAACATCCTGTGACAAACCTTTCCACTGCCTAACTGCTGAGAAGGTAGTTGCATTTGTTGGTCCTGAACCTGATATCTGCGAGTACCATTTAAGCTCTTGGACATGAAGTGACAGTGAACCCTTGTTCCTTGTCCACCTCACTCTGGATTTCAGTCAAACCACTCTCATTAATGAGTTGAGCAAGGCTGTTCTCTGTTGCTGGAGACAGAAAACTGCACACCGAACACCACAATAAGGGAAACCCAAGTATCACTGGGGATGGTCTTTCCTGTTCCAAGGATGAGAGGCAAAAAGCTGTCATGTATGTGTATGTTATTGGAAGATGAAGTAAGTAGTCCTGCAAAATACTACTCAAAGGACATTTACAAAGCAATTTTATAATATTCTACCTCATATAATTTCATGCCATGGACCACATAATTTTACGGTTCAACACTGTAAAGTTAAACATGCTATTTGTTTCCATATAACATGTGAGTGTTAAAGTAAATAATAGAGTTAAATAAAAAGTAAAATTCACAACCAAAAAGCTTAAAAATAACAAACCAACAAAATAAATACATTAAAAAAAAAATCAAACCCAGCCTTCTCAGTCTGTCTTTTAAAGTAAAAGTACATGCTTCAATGTGAGATTAGACATGGTCGAAACTGCAGAGCCAGAATTCGTCAGTGGTGTAAACACTGTTGAAACCCATCATCAAAGTCTTTAACTGTCTGATCCTTTTCCCGGTAAAACATGAGAGGAGCTAAGAAATACCTTGCCACCTAAATTATTAGATTGTTCAGGGCATCAAAGGTCTTTTTCCTTTTTTTTTTTAACAAAAGCCACAGCAGTCAATACTTTAAAACGCTGGTGCAGTGAAGCATCCAACATCACTCGGCAAGGCTTTCAGTGGTGGTTTTTTTACAGAGACAGGTCTAAGAAATTAATAGTGCAAAGTCGCATCACATTTCCTAGATGCTACAGCTTTACTTCTTTTAAGTTTACTCAAGCCCCAACATTAACTCCATGATTCAAACTCACTAATGCTAAATAGAGACATAAAATCCTAAACAAACGAGCAGCAGAGTTCAGAAGTAAAGCTAGGAAGAGAGCTCTTACTCTCTGGGAGTGGCGATAAGGAAGTCACTGACCCACAAAATCATCACATTTGAAGAGCACAGAACCTATTCAAATCAAAAGACTTGACATCTTACTGCAGCAGAAGAGCGGGCATTACAAGGATGAAATATTTTGTAATTACAAGCTTTTTTGTTTGTCTCTTTACCCAAATCCTCTTCTCTGGTACAGGATTCCCCGAGATGCAGGATTTAGCCCTTGGAGAATGGGAGATGAGAACTGCACCAGCTACAAAGAAGTTACTTTGGAATGGTAAAAGTATGAGGAATTTTAGGTGGTACTTCGGTGATCAAGGGCTAAGATTTCTGAACTAGAAAACAATAAAACAAACCTGCAGTTCCTAGACCTTGTGCTCTGAATCCAGTCAGCGTTTCCACTGAATTATCAGACATCAGTGGCATAGGTCTTTTGCTGGATTGTTTGTTATTTTAATTGGAATCATTGACAAGTGATTTTGAATTATTGTTAACACTTCTATTCTATTACAAAGGTTTCTCTCTGAACAGTTCTCATGAAGACCTTAATTTCTACAAAAAAATTCAGTGGTTTGAATGGAACCACAACTGAGAAGTTACATGGGAAGCTGTATGCATGCCACAAACAAAACAACCATGACTCTGTGCTGTAATCTACTTTCTATTACCAATGTCTTTTTGTCATGTAAAGTCACACACTGCAACAACGTGGTAAGACGCTGCAATAATTTCACAGAATACATGTTCGATTTCCAATTCACTTATAGCATTCACAGTCTGCCCACACTACAGCTTACAGCATTGCAGTAAAACAATGCATTCATCACAAAATGGGTCAAAATAATTTGAAAAGAACAGCATATGACTAGGACACAGATAGAGAGCCATGGTACATAAAACCAAAGGCTCCTGTATTTGTAACTGTTTATTTTGGAATGGAACCTGCCTTCCAAAGCCATTGTATGCAAAATTCCTACTTATATCTGCACATTGAGAACTTCTACTTGTGCTACAGCATCACCCAAGCTGAGATGGTCTCCCTCCATCTGAGCAGATGGAAGGGCAAAGGAGGGAGGACAGTGCTTGCACAGAATACAGCCCCACCAATGAGACACTCTCCTGAGCTACATAAGGTGTGCTGGCAGAAAAAAACCCTCTGGAAATAACGATGAAGCCTGCTTCTAAATGGAGGTGGTTTCTCAGGGCTACAGTGAAGAGCAGGCATGCTTGCTGCCAGTGAATTACAGGCAGAAAGAGAGGATTCACCTCTTTTTAATCAATAAATTATTCTAAGATTTGGGAGCTAAAAACTGTCAGTAGGTTGTTTTTTTTTTTTTATGAAGTATTAGAGCAAAGACCATAGTATGTATAAGCCTAAGTATAATAACATTTCTAATTCTGTTGGCATTTAGTGCTAGATAAGGTCTTTCACATTTTTCCTTACAGTTCCTACAAGTCCAAAATTAAAACTCTTAAGGGCTTCAGAACAGTCTAAGCCAACTCTAATTAAACCATTCATCTACTGAAAGCAGGGGTAAGGGGAGAAGGATCGCCAAACCAAAAAACCAAATAGGTGTGGTGCCAACTGTGAGTTGTCCTACGCTGAGGACCAGTCTAACAAATGTCCACAGTAGCACGGCATTACCAAGCTTGTAAGCACCTGAAAGGGGCACCATACTTTCACTGAGGTGCTTCAGTGTCCTTAGCTACCAGAATGGGGAACATGCCAACTGATGTGGCCTTGTTTGATGTCCTGCTTCAGTTGTCCTGGCTGCCGTGAACAGTCACTGCTACAGATTCATCTGATAGCGGTGATGAGGCAAGCTTCAGCAGAAAACTAGATTTAAAGTAGATACCTTGGATTATAAGCCTGAAAAACTGTATCTTCCCCAAGTAAGTGCTGATTATGTTTTACTCTGCTCCCTGCCTATGGAGAAGCAGGAGCGCCATGCAGAAGCACAGCCTCTGCTGTGTGACATATTAAGAATAACACATTGACATTTGTAGGCTACCAGAGATCTCCCAGCTCAGGAAGGAGACATGCCCGGCCAACACAGGCTGAATTAGTGAGATGCTTCTGAGTGTTTTGCCCACCACATACCCTACCCTCTCAAGCAGAAGCAGATCAAGTGCCGGAAAAAGTCAGCCCAGACTAGAGATGTAAGCAATATTACTCCATTTATGGCTTTGAAGCTCCAGCGAACTTGTTGATTTTAACCCTTTCTGATGACAGCTTGGCTCTTTCAGCAGTACTGCTGTTTGTTTAAAAGAAATGGACTTCTTTAAGGCAAGCTGGGGCTTCAAAGCAGTAAATGCATTATTTAACTCATACTCTCCAAAATAAATACCTGCCAGCAACTTAAAACTTCATGTAAGGAGTAGACTAAAACAGTCAAAACAATGACTTTATATTGTAATTTAAATGCATAGTACAACCTCCCACTCCCACATGGGCATTTTCCTCTTACACTGTAGTATTCCCACAAATAATTACCGCTTACACATATTTTTAATTTGCTTGAGAACTGGGTACTTTAGCCCAATTTTGTCACGGATTACTCGAATTCAACTCCAAGACTCTTTGAGTGTTAGGTTACTGTGTCTGGATCACAGCAAATTTCTGCAAAAAATAAACCCTAAAAGCCCTGAGGCCACCTGAGTTCTTTCTTCAGTACGTTTAATTAAGCCAAAAGTAAAGCTATTCAGAGTTCAAATACTCCATTCTTTAGTCTTATCCCAGGTATTCAGCTGAAAGCCCTCAGCACCTTCACTCTGTATGTTGAGAGGCCATGGAGCTGTAAATACAGGTGATCCTGTAACCAGCTCAGATCAAGTTTTTACTACAGGTTTGGAAGCAAAAAGGATTTTCCTTCACAGCATATGTGTGCATTTCATACACAAAAAGAGATTATGCTGGATTTAGCAGGATCTGTCTCACTGTTTTTAGCCACTGTAGATGTGTAGATGTCTATACATGAGATTGTGGCCACAAACTGGCTTAGCAGTCAGTAAAGCTGCTTCAGCAACTGTGCTTGGAACCAAGCGGTCCCTCCAGCCAAGGGGGGCCCTCCCAGCATCCACACTCTCTGCTTCCAGAGGGACAAACTCTGAACACCCTACCTAGGCTGGCAAGTTACATCTGGTCTGGCCACCATTTAGACATATGAAAAGAAGCTGTGCCTTAATTTTAGCAAGTACTTCCTCTAACATGCAATCAATGCATACGCTGATTAACATGCACCCTTCCATTGCCCTACCACTCTGAAATCCTCTCTCTGGGCCCCTGCTGACAACTATTGCTCTCAGTAATTGTTTATGTAGCACACTTTCCTGAAGCTACTTTCCTTCTGCAGCTGTTCACCTGGGGCTAGATACACAAAGGGACAGAGATAACAAAACTCTCAATTGCAACGCAGTGTCTAACTCAATGCACAGAAAAGCTATGCGCCTACAGAGAGTTATGGCTATGTGGCTATAGGCAAGTACGGACAGATAAACAATTTATTTTCAGTGATAAACTGTCCTTGGACCCACTCCAGGCTTAAAACCTGCATGTGTCAATTAGGACAGTAACTAACAAAACAAGCTAGCTTACCTTAAACTTCTTGAGACTATATTCTAGAGAAAGTAGTAATTATAATACTGGAAAATACACTGTTTTCCTGAAAAAATGCAGCCTGTGCAATATGGAGAAGGCTACAGTAGCTTCATCATGGTCCATAATATCTATTAAAGAAGATTTAGGGAGGATGAGGAAGAGGACTATCCAATCCAAAAGACAAAGGTATCAAGAAAATCAGTTACTATAAAACTAGATGTATTTAGATTACAAGGACACACAAACCTATATAGCAAAGTTAATTTATTAATGGAATGGCTTAAAAGATTCCCTTTGCTGGGAATTAAGGAAGTCTGGTACCTAACCAAATCTAAGTATGCTACTATTAAAATATTGATTGATTTACCACAGTTCTATTTTTTGTTCTACAGAAGTCAGATTAGATGATCACGATGATCTCTTCTGGACTTTTGTCTTAAATTGCTTTATCTGAAAAGTGTGTATATACCTAGAAAGTTACATAGTTGGTCTTCCTAATGATATCTAGAAGCCTACTTCAGATACCAACTAACCAGCTACTTCAGACAACAGAAAACACTGAAGACAGGTGTATCTCTGAAATTATTCCTCATATTAGGTGGTGAATGATGTTGCTAAGCCACTGTGCATCATATTTGAAAAATCATGGCAGTCAGGTGAAGTTCCCGATGACTGGAAAAAGGGAAATATAATCCCCATTTTCAAGAAGGGGAAAATGGATGACCCGGGGAATTACGGACCAGTCAGTCTCACCTCTGTGCCTGGCAAAATCTTGGAGCGGATTATCCTGGAAGGCATGCTAAGGCACATGAAAACCAACAAGGTGCTTGGTGACAGCCAGCATGGCTTCACTAAGGGGAAATCCTGCCTGACCAATCTGGTGGCCTTCTATGATGGGGCTACGGAACTGATGGACAGGGGCAGAGCAGTTGATGTCGTCTGCCTGGACTTGCGCAAAGCGTTTGACACTGTCCTACACGACATCCTTGTCTCTAAGTTGGAGAGACATCAATTTGATAGGTGGATCACTCGGTGGATAAAGAACTGGCTGGATGGCCACACACAAAGAGTTGTGCTCAATGGCACAATGTCCAGCTGGAGACCAGTAACGAGTGGCGACCCTCAGGGATCGGTGTTGCGACCGGTCTTGTTCAACATCTTTGTGGGTGACATAGACAGTGGGATTGAGTGCGCCCTCAGCAACTTTGCCGATGACACAAAGCTGTGTGGTTCAGCTGATATGCTGGAGGGAAGGAATGCCATCCAGAGGGACCTTGACACGCTTGTGAGGTGGGCTGATGCCAACCTGATGAAGATTAACCATGCCAAGTGCAAGGTCCTACACCTGGGTCGGGGCAATCACAGGCACAGCTACAGGTTGGACGGAGAACAGATTCAGAGCAGCCCTGCAGAGAAGGACTTGGGGGTGTTGGTCAATGAGAAAATGAACATAAGCCGATAGTGTGCACTTGCAGCCCAGAAAGCCAACCGTATCCTGGGCTGCATCAAAAGGAGCGTGACCAGCAGGTCGACGGAGGTGATCCTGCCCCTCTATTCTGCTCCCATGAGACCTCACTTGGAGTACTGTGTGCAGTTCTGGTGTCCTCAACATAAAAAGGACATGGAACTGTTGGAACAAGTGCAGAGGAGGGCCACGAGGATGATCAGGGGCTGGAGCACCTCCCGTATGAAGATAGGATGAGAAAATTGGGGCTGTTCAGCCTGGAGAAGAGAAGGCTGCGTGGAGACCTCATAGCAGCCTTCCAATATCTGAAGGGGGCCTATAGAGATGCTGGGGAGGGACTCTTCATTAGGAACTGTAGTGATAGGACAAGGGGTAACGGGTTCAAACTTAACTAGGGGAAGTTTAGATTGGATATAAGGAAGAAATTCTTTACTGTAAGGGTGGTGAGGCACTGGAATGGGTTGCCCAGGGAAGTTGTGAATGCTCCATCGCTGGCGGTGTTCAAGGCGGGGTTGGACATAGCCTTGGATGCCATGGTTTAATGGGAGGTATCCCTGCCCATGGCAGGGGCGTTGGAACTCGATGATCTTGAGGTCCTTTCCAACCCTAACTATTCTATGATTCTATATAGCCCTTTCAGAAGGAACCTTCATCTATGTGAAGCCAGCATCCCTTTCTGTCAATGCTTTTCAAAGAAAGGGATGCTTTATCAATGACTGCTTTAACCTGAAACACGTATGTGACCCCATCAGCCAAGCCTCAGAATCCTGCTCCCCAGACGAGTGTCCCCATCACAGAACACAGATCAACTGCAGCGCAGTTCTCCCTGTCTCCTTTCTGCACAACATCACAGCTTCAACAAAAAGGGCAGCAAGTAACTCACCCACAGGAGTCAAAATGAGTCACTCTGGACACCCTCATGGGAGGAGGGAAGATGGATTTGCACTCCTTTGGGCAGAGGAAGGCATGGCATGTCTCACTGATGCCTCATTGCTGTGTCACCGCCTGGATCACTGCTCTGAGTACAGACTGTCAGTCGAAAGGTAAAGCATCTCAGGCTTTAGGAAAAGGAGTCAAACCACAGCCTTCCCAGTCCTTCCAGTACCCTCTGGGCTGCACAGACTGCAACTGCCAAATCAGATCCCCTGCTCCCGTAGCATCCATGTGAAGTGATGCCTTCCCCAAGAGCGATCCTTCTGGGAATGCTCAGAGCTATAAAATAAGCATCCAGAGCACATGCAACCACTAGTGGTGCTTCACCGCCTTCAGGGCATCTCTGAAAAACAGCCACCAGCCAAGCAGGACTTTTCAGGGACAAAACCCTGCTCTGGCCAGGCAAAATTAAGGCTCCCACACTCAAGTTGCTCTATCAAGACCCCCTTCCAGTCAGCTGCTGCCTAACCCTGGAGACACCTCAAAACTGTCTCTACATTGTGGTCAATGGTCCATGCAAATGACCCACCAACAGCAGGGGCTAGTGACCGGTTGTCCTCCTCGCCAGGCTGGGCCAGAACCAATTTCTGTAGAGAGCTTTAATGGGTGCCTTTTCATGGAAGTTTCAAGTCATTGAGCTTGATTGGCTGCAGCTGGGGAAGCCTGATTCTACTTGCAATTTGCTCAAATTCCTACTAATCTTTTTATGTTGAAAAAAAGTTGGGGAGGAGGGAGGTGGATGGCATCAAAAGAGAAAGAAAACCCACAGCAATACAGAATAGTTTAAGGTTCATTAGAAGCATGGCATACGGTGAAGCTGCTATTATTTAGTCTTTAAATATTTAAAGACCAGCTTACTCTACACAGCTTACAGTACTTGAACGATTCCTCATTTATCACTGAAAAAATATACAGTGCAATCCTCTGTGGTTGCAAAGCCAATATTGAAGATGCTGTCTACCATCTAGACAGGATCTAATGTGAAAGAAATCCCTCAGGTTTTCTTCCTATTCGAATTAGAACTGATGAACCATAAGCACATGTGGTATTCCTGCCAAAGTAAGAATAAGCCCCTCCCTCCTTTTTTTTTAGGGTCTTTTGCTCCTAGGAAACAAGAATATGGAATGACAGACATTATTAAAATTAACTATGGATTGCTAGCACGTGGGTAAATTTGAGCAAGGCTCATACATTGAACAGCATTGGCCAAATAATAATTCAGGGAGTCTGTTTCATTGCATTTTATAATAGAAACTGCAAAGTGAAGCACAATGTCAAGCTCTTCTACAGTTCAACTTTAATAACAGAGAAAGCAGCTACCCCACTTTTTATAAGCGCTTTAAAACTGTGTTAATGAACTACAGCTGAACTCTGTAGAATTCAGCTCAAATTATTTTGTGCGGTGCAGCAGTACCTTTGGATGGGAAATGAAACCAACCGCCTGACGTGAACTTCATTCCCCAAAAAAGAAATAAACGCAAAGGCTTGGATCATTGTACTACCCCTGCTCATACAGCTGGATTACAGAGAAGCAGTGTCATGAGCCACGTGTTCAAACAGCATGGTGAGCCAAGCAGTGCCACACTTATGTACCCCATGAGCTCTAAACCAGAATGAAACACATTGAAAGGTAGTGAGGATGCCCTAATTGAGCTTCTGAAATTATTTATCTTTAGTGGAGATTTGGGGTTAGAAGTACATTTATACTCTCTGCTTTACTGGAATGAGTGTCATACAGCTTTACATACAAAGCAGAACCAGGCAGAAGCACGCATATGGCGCTGGTTTAGCATCACTTTCACTAGTTTTCTATGAGAGCCAGAATACTCTTAGTTTTGTCAACTAGTATAACCACAAACTAAGGCTTGTTCACTGAGAAGTCGTATCTGACTTTTATTTGGGCAACAGGGGCATGGCCAGTTACATGTACGGTGTCATGCCCTGGAGACACTGACCAGAGCTCTTTTTCTCAAGGTAGTGGAACACACCAATATGATAAAATAAAATCTCATCTTTGAAGAGCTTGCCAGCTTAATAAAGAGATTAAATATACCTTCAGCTAACAACCCTTTTCTGAATCCTTAATGAACTTTTTGTTCTCAACTTCCAACATAAAAGCTTTTCCTGCCACAAATTTTGCCTTCATAATTACCTGCATCACATTTCCTTCTGTTTCTCTATCCTCACTACAGGACTTGCAGTGTACTTGTTATTTTGCAGGCAAGGCACTTCTTTAAAACTTGACATTTTAAGCTACTTTATTATTTGGCACCAGACAGAACTTTGTGGAAAGCCTGAAGAGCAACAGTTCCACAGATGTGGAAACCATTTCTTGGTTTGCTGTGGTCAGTGAAGACATTTCCACTTGCATGTATACAATCATATTCCCATCAATCAACAGAGTGACATGAAGCCCTAGTTCTGGAAGCCAGATTTCATCAATGACATCTTTATAACACCACTGAGTGGTCCATGATTCAGTATCGCAAGAGATCAGCTATATAAAATGTTAGCCCATAAAGTGACTGACAGTCTAAATGCATACAAAGCTTTACAGAACAGTTGAAAAAATGTGGTAAAATAGTACAGTTTGGAAAAAAATGTTTGAAAAAAAATTAACATCATTTGGGGAATAAATGTGTTTTGTATCACTTGTTCTGCCTTTAGAAAGAAACAACTGCAAATGCAAAAACAGATCTTAATTTCAGGGTTCATCTGCTCTTACCAGTTGTTGATGGGGAGAGAGAAGAATCAAGTAACGGCAGCCCATGAAGCAAACCCCTAGTGAGTGGGAGGAATCCCCGGATACCGAGTTGGTTTGGTGCAAGCAGCAGTACTCCCTGAGCTCGGAGCGGCTGCCCCCGAGGAAGCAGCAGAAACCGCGCTTCCCTAAGGAACGAACCCTAAACCCGGGACACGTAACGCAGTCTCACTTCAGACAGACCCCTCTGGAGGGGAAGAGGAGGGCAGCGAGCCCCGCTTCTTCATAACGGGGACACGATGACGCTCTCCAATTTCCAGCCAGGCTGGACTGGGGAGCTCCGGTCACCACCGCCGGGCCGGAACGCACCGGCGGGACGCACCGAGGAGCAGCGCGCTCCTCCGCGGTGGGCTGTGCTCCGACTCGCCCGGCGTTGCTCCCCGCCACGCAGGCCCCGGAGCCACAGCCCTCCCCCGACGTCTGCCCTCGCCCAGGCCCGAAGCGGGTGTCCCCGAGGCGCAGCGGGGTGGGAGGCGGCCTCGGCTCCCCCTTACCCCTGGGCAGAGCGGAGCGGGAGGACGCTCCGAGCGCAGCCTGACTGGACAGCGCCCGCGGGGGGGAGGAGGCGGGGGCAGCGCCGGGCTTCAGCCCGCCCCGGCCCATCTCGGCACGGCGCCAGCCCTGCCCGCGCCCCTTACCTGCCCCGCACCTCGGAAAAGTTTCTCGGCCGCCCGACGGGACGGGTTGCGGCCGCCGCTCTTCTCCTCGCCGCTCCCGGCACCGCGTCCCGCCACAGCCACCGACCCGCCGCTGTGACTAAAATAGGCAGAAGCCGCCGGGAGGCTGCGGGCGGCGCCAGCTCCGCGGCCGGCACCGAGCGGCCGCAGCGCGCAGGCGCTTCCGCCGGCCCCGGGGGGCTGCGGGGCAACCCCCGCCGAGGTGAACCGAGCCGTGCCCAGCCTGGGGCAGCCGTGGCGGCGGGAGCTGCCGCCAGTCCCGCCGCGCCCCTCCTCCTGCGGCGGCCGCGCTCCCCGCTCCCCCGCCGCCCCGCGCTGCCCGTGAGCGCTGAAGGCGACAGAGGGAGTTGGGGGCAGGCGGGGGAAGGAGGAGGCGGTGCCGGTGGCTTCCGCGACCCCTCCGGGAGGGCAGAGTTCGCGGCGGTGCCGCCCGCTGAACTTGGGGGCCGAAGAGCCGTCTGTGGGTGCAGTCCAGGTGTTTGGCTGGGACTCGCCGCAAACCCCGCCGCTCTTGGGACACACCGGGAGGGGCGTCTCATTTGATACCGCTGCCTCGGGTTACGTTGTGTGGAACCACTGGTTTGGAATAGATAAACGTACAGTTTTCTGCTCTTTCACCCACACACCTCAGCAGCACGTTCTTCAGGAGGGAGGTGCATGCCTTCCGGGTTGCCTTCATTACATGACTGATGCATGTATTGATACACGGTATTCAGTTATTTCCTTTCAGTATAAGCGTATGCCTCACCAAGAATACCGTTAGAAGTGCTGGTACTGTGTCAACGCATAAGGCTTTCAGCGTACGAGCCACCCATTTGTTTGATGATTGCTTTGTGTCTCAGAGAGAAGTTATTGACTGAGGGATACAGACTTACAAGTTGCTAATATACAAAAAAATCACGGCATATTAAATGTGCAGCTCCTGTTACAACAGAAGAGCATGAGCAGAAATCTCTTTCAAATAGCAAGTGGGGAGGACCTAGTGTGCTTGCTGGTGGCTGGCTCTGAGGTCCCATGGCAGGCTGAAGGACAGGCTCATCGCACAGCAAGGCAATGCAGGACAACACGCTGATGTGCATTTCTCTAGAAGCAAAAGGATAGAGCAACCTGTCGTGCTCCGGACAGAAGGATCAGGGATTTCCTTAACACCTTTGTGAACTTGCTTCCCCAAGAGGTTTTTTTATTCTCAAAGATTTTAAGCTCCTTATTTACCAGGGAAGAAGACACATGATTTTTTGAAGCAATCAATTCTCCCAGAACTTGAGAAAACAGAGCCAGAGCAGTTTAACCCAGAGCTACCCGGGGTTACATCTATCCAAAATATCATTATCTGATTGCTGTACTTTATTATTATCATTATCATTGAGGGAAAAAAAGTCTTTTTATAAATCTAATCAAGTATGTGTTAAGGTTCTTGTAGTTAATTAAACATTTAAAGGGTTTTGCTGTGTAGCACCAAATATTTGTCTTTCAGACGTGCTTTGCACGTGATATTTTACAGCTTCTTTATTTTTAGCAGTATTGTTTGAGGGATTTCTATACTGGCAAACCTGAGGCAGTGCTGATTGACTTTTTTTTTCCTCTTTTTGTTCTTTGTACTTGGGTGGAGTTGAAAGCGCTTATTCAGATTTATGCCCAGTTGCATTAGGCATAAATTTACCCACTATATTTACTCTTCATTGGGATGATAGTGACGGGATGGGAAAGTACATAATAAACGAGGATCCTAACATTTTTTTATTTGATCTACTTATCTACTGAGATTACAGTATTCTAATAAACCATTATTACATAAATTAAAACATGTGCCTCTTAATCGTTGCAAAAGAAACAAGAAACTTTTGATGGCATATCTGCAAGACACTTTTTTGGGTTGCACTTTGTTGGAAGCAATGGTCATCATAATTCTCCACAGACACATAGATCACCAGGGAACAGTTTTACCATACTAATTTTTATTACAATTCAATCAGTTCTGCATCAAATATTCTCTAGCACGCTAAGACGAAGCCTACAAATGACTTTCTCATTTAGCCTTGAAAAACAGGCTTGGATAAGAGATCCGAGGGAGGCAATAACGAAATGGCAAAGCCACCACACGCTGTGGAGAGGGTAGCAATGCCCAGCATGCTTTGACCCACCCACTTGAGCAGTCGGGCTACTCCCTGATATATTTAAAACTGCTTGTGGTAAAATGTCTATTTTTAAAATGTCTATTTTTAAAAGGTCAAATAAATAATAAATGTAAACCCAAATTATAACCAATATTATTCTTTGCAGCAGCATGGCAAGATAGAAAGGTCATACTTAAAGGTAGGCTTACCAGAGAGCCTGTGGCAAGACTCATAAATCCAGTATCGGACTGAAAAGCTGCAGGAGGCTTTGTGACCCTGGGTCGAGGGAGAGGCTCAGCTGTGGCAAGTGCTCTGCATGCAGCCAGCTTGGGAGGGAGAGCAGAAAGTGCAAGATTAGTTCCAGTTGGGCTGGGCGGGAATCTGAACACCTGAGGCGGTGTCTTTGGGCCAGCCCCACTGCTGAGACGTGAAAATGGACAGTGTGAGTTTCTGGCTGGTTGTAAACAGCTCTCTTCTCATACCTGCCATTATATTTATGGGAGTACCTTAGATGCACCTATCTCTGGGCCAGATCCATCCTACGAGAAGTCTGATAGCTCCATAAAAGTCTCAGGTTGTCCTGCTGTCAGCTTCTTGACAGCCCTGCCTCCAGATGCTGCTCATAGTGTTGCTGCAGTCAAAGCAGGGTTACCCCAGCAGGCACCCGAAAGTAACCCCGGGGTGCTGGCCCCAGACCTTCACTTGGGTCTGCAGGTCATTTTCCCCAGGCAGAGGAAGAAAAAAACTTCGTGTACAGTTTCACTGTCTAGAAAACAGCTCCATCTATTTCCTCAGTAACTGCATAAACAGGGACTTACAGCAGATGGTTGTCCTCTCCATTGTCTCTGAAGTAAAGCAATGGTGTTTCTTACCTCAGGATGTACTTTAGGAGGAGAAGTTGTAAATGACTATGTTTAAGGGGGAGACTTTTCATATTTTCTTAGACTTTTTAAATGTTCAATAAATTCTGACTGCATTTTTCTTTCCCTGCATTGTCCTTGGTCAATAAAAATAAGTTATGAAGCAGGGGAATATGGTAGAAGGTGACATGATGAATTGCCTCTTTAAGAAGTGATGTGCTTTTCCTCTGTGGATGTAATATTGTACTTCCCAGGTAGTTGTAATAGTCTCTTGTGTAAGAGTTCTTAGTCATTTTGGAACGAGAATTGAACTCTTTATGTACTTTGAAAAGGTTTTAGCAAACTTTGACTTAGCTGAGTTCTGCTACAGAAACCCCTCCTCCCTTTATTTGTGGGTA
This sequence comes from Amazona ochrocephala, assembly GCA_039720435.1. NCBI lineage: Eukaryota > Metazoa > Chordata > Aves > Psittaciformes > Psittacidae > Amazona > Amazona ochrocephala. Next base: position 62,057,118 of record CM077878.1, read on the forward strand.
CAATTGAAGTAAGAGGAATCAGGATTGCATTTGTGTAGCAAGCTAGTTTTCATTGCTAACTCTTAAAATCGAGACATCAACCAAGTCATGTCATAACACAATATAATCCTTTGGTTCAGATCATACTGAGCCTGCAGAACTGAGCAAAATTCAAATTGGAAAACTTTTTAAAATGTCATTTGATTAACAGCATTCCCTGTCAGGTACAGATAAAATAGTTTTAATTTAGGCAAAAGGCTTTTATTTTTTTCATAAGTAGAATAAAATGCTAAATAGTACATTTAAGTTTTTATCTTTTCACTTTTAAAGGCTTTCAGATAATAGACTTGGAATTGAGTATCCTCAGCTGCAGTTAAGGTGGAGAGCCTTAGCTGCTTCTCCACTCAGGTTTCCATAAGCAAGGGTGTGGGGGATATAAATCCCTGACCAAGTGACTTCACGCCCTGAAGCAGCTGATCACAGAGAGGGAGAATTCTTCTTCTGGAAACTGGCTCTTCCCAGCCTGAGCTCACTTCAGACACCAGCATCTAGAAGAGGTAGAAGAAATAGCCAACATAGGATTTAGCTGCCAGAAAAATATGCAAGCCCCAGTCTGTGGCTGCTGCTTCTGGAGGTGTTTAAATTCACACTGTAAGTGCTTTAGGTCTGTAGAGACCCCTCCTCTGTAGTTTCTGCATGAGCCACTGTTGCACTTGCCACAGCCATTACTAAGCTCAATCACTGTGCTTGACCATGACAGAGCCAAGGACATGCTAAGAGCCTGCTTCTCTCATCCTCGGAGGTTTGAGTCCTGCACAAAGTTCAGCTGCTGTCAGATGTAGGAGCCAGAGAAGGCTCCAAGATTCCTACGGGCCAAGAAGCGGGGTGCAAAAACCATATGGGTTGACAGCCTAGTGCGTAGGGCACTCAGTGTGGGAAAGATCTGCACTCTTTCAAGGCTGTTTTCATTTTGCAGCTAAATACAGTTTAATGCCAAGCACAGAAACAAACCTGGAAACTATTGCTAAAGCTGGACTTCGTACCAAAACCAGTGCCCCATGGGGTCTCTGCCTCACTCAGATACACCCCAGGAATGCTGAGTATGTCCAGGTGTTCAGAAGGTGGCAAATACAGCATGATAAATGTATTGCCATACAAGCATACAAAATGGCAAAAAAGAGATGTGGACTTGAATTGTTCTAGACCTTTAGCTGCTTGCATGGGACCTTTAAGCACAAGACTGTTAGGTAAGACTGTTGGCTGCCCACACAGCCCATGTGGCTCTGATGAGACGAAGTGCTTCGCTGGGCTGACCTTTGCATCACTACAGAGCCGTACTTCAGTCCATCCCTCAAGTAAGGTGTCTGCTCAGGAGTGAGAATATAAAACTACAAACTAAATCTATAATCTCTTCAAAGCATTATGTAACTATGGAAGATATCAACTGTGAAAAGGAAAAGGTTTTGTTACCGTCAGGTGAACAAAGCAGATGCTTTCCAGCACAGCTGTTTGAAGACTCTTCAGGCATGGTTTCTGTTATCAGTATCCGATATTCTCTCTTGCTGAAATTCTGAGCTGTCACCAACATCCTACTGGATATTGTTGGAAAAAGGAAGGAAACCTGTAATTCCCAGACTAATCTTTCATGTCCAATATCTCAGTAAGTTGCATAATGTTTCCGTAGCTTTTAGATTTTTACTTCTTATTTTTAACCCTATACTCTCACTGCCCATTTTGCTTTTTTACCTTCTTCCATCTCCCCCTTCATCTCTTCCCAGAAGCCTTCTGTCTCAGTCCTTGCATATCAAGCTATTTTCACAAGCACTGCCATTAAGAATAGATAAAGATCTTCTAAATAAATTATTATCTTTGCTTAGAAAGATCCAGATGACCGGATGTGCTGGCCAATGCAAGAGGTTTGTTTGGCTGGGAGAGCCCATCTTCTTGTTAAAAACAAGTTTGGACTGGCTCAGAGTTGCACTAATTTCAGTTGACACACATGCAAAGTTTTCTAGCTCTTGTTTCATCCACTCTAGCTCTTTTTCTCTCTTGTTAGGAAGACGCATCTGCAAGAAGAGTGTTAGATTAATTGCAGATGGGAACTATGGGTACCATGTCATCGAGTTGTAGCAGTGAGCAGAACCAAGGTAAGCCCTTGGCACACTTGCCGTGAGGGCTTATGAAGTTAAAGAAAATCTACTCAAATTTGTGTCAAAAAGCCTCCTCTTCAAATCAGCCTTTTCCTTGAAGTACTCAAAGAGAGAAAAATCCTGTAGCATACCAAGCTGCTGCAAAATAGCCCTAGCTACATGTAGGTACAGGGGAGTGGCATAGCGACGTATGGAATTCTTCATTACTTTTTCCCACCTTCTGCCCATATTCTGCACACGCTGAAGTGCACCTGGAGTATGGAAAACTTCATTGTAAATACCCGTTCTTGTACATGGTTGCACTCGTTTAGTTAGACTTACCTGCTTAGGTTGTTATCAATGATACTGAGTTGGGGGGCTGAATTTCACCATGCATATCATATTTCTGGTTTGAATTGTGGTCATCAATACAAAAAGGACTTAATCCCTGTAAACCCCTGTAAATACAGTTTCCTGGTATTGCTAAACTATATCCATCATAATCGCAGTTCTTGCATTTTGCTTCAGACACAAAGCTTTGCAAAGGGCCACAGATAGCAAGGATGCAGTTATATTTAATTCAAAGGTATAAAAATAGGAAATGGATTCTTTTGAGTGTTCATTTATTATGTTGTTAATGAATTATAAAATGTATATAATCAAAATAAATATTCCAGAATTGCTTCCTAATGAATCACTTAGACAATGTGACTACTCAGTTGTGTCAATGATTAATTATATTCTTGCCTCCTTACTGGAATACAAATGCTTTTATTAAAGAAATCTAAAAACAGTAAGACAACAGACTCATTCTTATGGTCATTCATTCAACTGTCGATTGATAGCATTTTTAGAGTGTATCTGAGCAGTTGCAAGTGGCTGTGACATAAATGAAAGTTCATGTCACCTTAAGCAAAATGAGATGGAAGAGAATCTATTCATCCAGTTTCGGCTTATCACTGCACAGTCATTAATATTATCAGGAGCACTGTGATGCCTACAGGCATCATCAGGTGGGAACCTTTTTACAACATTCTGAGCATAGAGGTGAATTATTCCAGAATATGAAACATTTAATTCATTCTCAGTCTCAAGAAACAGCTTTAAAAGTGGCCAGCCTCACAGAAAAAATCATCATCACTGAATGCAATACTTACAAATTGGTATTTATGAAGTTCAGCCGCTGCCACTATTAAAGAGCACCAGAATCTTTGTACAGGCATTACCATTTTCACGAGTCTGAAAAGCAGTTGCTTATTTGCATAATGGCATTCACATCATTGTTGAAAGATTAGGATTGATTTAATGAAAGTGGTCACAGGCAAAGAAAAATACTTTTGCACTGAATTTAAATGAGTAAATCCTGAGCTTGGGTATTCCTTTTTGGCTTCCTAGCTCAAGATACACAGAAAACCTTGACTGCTATCTGTCCTTGGCACTGATGGACTTCATGTCAGTGAAGATAATTAATGATGTTAGTTCATATACACAACTACTTAGGTGTCAGTAAGCAGATTACTTTAATCTAGCAAGTCAGCTTGTGCATGGAAAGAAAGAAGCACTGGAGAATTAGTTTAGTATGGTTTATCATGCATAATGTGAAATGACCAATTTACAATGTCGAGAAATGAGGAGAGGTATAAGGAAGTAGGAATGTGCCACACCAATTGTCAGATGCAATGCCTTCAAGGGTGTAAATTTAGCTAAAATTGGTGAAAAGACCAAAATACAATTAATCCTTTCTGAAGAACATCCAAATACAAAGGATTCATTATTTATGTACTCTCTGTATTAAAAATATTTTATTAAAATGAAAGTTTGATAATCAAAATAATCAGTGTGGTCTTGTAAGTTGGCTGTGGCAAAACAAAATCAGTAACTTACAGAAGAAGAAAGCAAATGCCTTTTAAATGTGAATATTTTGTAAATGTTCTGAATAACAAAGAAAAGGCAGAGTGCCTGAACTTGAGCTGACTGCATTTGATAGTGTTCTTTTTCTTCAAAGTGCAACATTTGCATGTGGGAAAAATGACATTCAAAAAGAAAAGAAAAAGCAAAGAGAACACAACTTCCTTCACCTATTAATATGCCTCTTTCTTGGTTTAAACCTGCCTTTTATTTTTTGGACATGCAGCTCTCTGAATTTAGTCATTGGCCTTGGTGTGCCCACTCCAAATCCATTATGGAGAAGGAGGCTCTTCTTGAGTTTAGGGGGCTTAGGTGTAGCTCTGGGTGAGGAAATATTTGGGGTAGGTCCTACTGTTGAAAATCCTCACAGGGGGTAAAACCCATACCCTGGCTGTTGCACTGATTTTGTCACATCCAGCTGTGAGTTCCCATAGCCTGGGTGGTTGGAACAATGGAGGCAGGCACTTGCCATGGGTGGCAGGCAGATGCAGGCCAGGACGATGAGTGCCTCCAAACGCTGAAGTGTGAAGGGGGAGCAGGTCTCATGGGCTGCGTGGCAAGGAGGAAAGAAAAACCCAAGTAAAAGCTCCTGGAGAGACTGTGACCTTCACTCTTGTCGCAAGCTGCTGAACTCAGCCTGTTTGTACATAGTTGGGTATGGCTGCTGTCCCTGAGCCGATGCAAGGGAGGGCAGAGGTGCTGGCTGCAGGGACATGGCCCTCTCCTCCCTGCCTGGCCTTGGCTGCAGATCTGCTTGGGCAGAGCAGTCCTTGAGAGAGCTATTGGCCGCTTCTGGCGAAAACCATTTCCCCCCTGCTACTGCCAAGAAGGCTCTGGTTAGCCAGGCTCATTCCCCTGACCTAGCAGTTGTGACCAGCTTCCTGACACACGAGTTTCTTGTTCATTCAGGTGCAGATGAAAAAAGATAGAAGCAGTGATGAGCTAGTGCATTGTCTGTATGGTATGGCATCAGGACATCTGTCTTTTCCTCCAGAATTGTCACCTGGGGCTTTCATGGGACCCTGGGCTTCTGAACCCACCCCGCAGGTCACTCCCTCCTCCTCACTACCAGATGCTTGCACAGGCTGTGCCTGTACGCAGGACCAGCCTGACTGAGGGAAACAGATAGCAAAGAGGCATTACTGGCTTAATGAGCTCTGTTGTGACTATGAAAGTGTATTTCTATGCCATGGAAATCAGCCGGAAAGTAGAAATGCAATAGAATAGAAAAGATTAGTAAGTATAGGTATAACAGGGCTTGGGGACTTCCTTTCCCCAAAGAGGAACATGATGCTGTTCTCCCTGAACTGCATGTATGTGAAGCATTTTTGTTGTGTATTAGCAGTACAAAATATTACCAAGCCAGCCCAGTGGGAGGGAAAATCAATACATTAGGGAGGATGGAGTACAGAATACCTATACTCGTACTGGGCACACGCATACAAGCTTAGATAAGAAAATGGATAGCAATTGAAATTCAATTTAGGGACTTCAGACATAGGTTATTATTTGTGGAAAGTGTCATCCATTTCAACACACTCCTTTTTCTTGTTTTCTCTTAATAAGTGTATTATCTTTCAATTGAGTTAACTTTCATAGTTACTTAATGACTTTAAAATAGTATCTCAATTACTCTTTTCAAAATCTCTTGTCAGGCATGTTTGCTTGCACTTATTTATAGCAGCTGGGAATATTTTTTTCTTTAGTCTTTACTGGCATTATCTTAACAATTTGCAGTGTATGTTTTGGCTAAACACATTCAGCTAAGACTAACACAGACAGAGCTAATTGCAGACACACAGGGTAAAATGTAGTCTCAATGGGATTGCTCTGAAAAATGAAGCTGTTCAGAAGTATTTATGAAAATGGCAGTTGAATTGTGTTCTTAAAGACTAGAAATTTGGGAAGGTCATTCTGCTTATCAGTGTAGACTGCCTGCCATAATGCCAATAGACTGTGTATCACTGCACACAAATAATGAATAAACACTACTAAAAATTGCACTGCTTTTGCATTTATTACATGCACAGAAAATTATAGAGTATCTGAACATGGATGACATAGATACTACAGTGGTTGGCTGCATATGCAAATCAAAAGCAAGTAAACAAAAAATACTTTGTGCTATTTTTTTTTCCTGCTTCTATGCCAAGGAGTAGATACGTTTCTGAAGTAAACATGTGTGGACAGATACATATCAGAGAGCTATCCAAGCTATATTTCAAATTGCAGCCCTCTGAGCAAGCTAATTTACTGTGCTGGGGTGTTTCTATGCAGCAGCTGTAAAGTGGATGTGTCTAGTTTGTGCGAAGCTAGCTCAGATTTGGCTGTGCTAGCTCAGTTGTGGAGGCACATAGATGCACAAGAAATCATGACCAAAGCTTTTTGAGAAGCAAAGTGAGACCCAGGGGGTTAATGTTTTAATTTTGGTTATTATTTGAACTGGAAACAAAGTAGTAAATGGAGAAAAATATTGTAAACATTGTATACCATGATACCTTTTACCTTAGGGTCTGTGGAGTAAAGGAATAACAAAGAAAAACAAAATACAATCTATAAAAAAGAAAACAGGAGGAAAAAAAAGAGTGTTATGTCCAAAATACTTCCCAATGCGCTGATCAGCGCTTATGTTTATCATTAAGAAATGCTGTAGCACTGGCTGTAATACACTGAATATCACAAGATCCAGCTTGAACAGTGTGAGAATCTCATCCTGCTCAAATTGGTGGAAAAGGAAGCAAAGGGAAAGGAATGGAAAAACAAACCAATATGAGAAACGTACTAAGCACAAGCATTAGACTGGGTTTACAGTGTCGCAAGTTATTTTATGAGGATGATAAATGGGATATTTTGTAATTTAAATTAAGATTTTAAGATTTTGGACAGTTTATATTATAACCCAAGTGACAGCATTAAAATGAAGATCAATAAGTTGTTGAAAAGTTTCACAGATAATTTAGTCTTAGTGTTTATCCTCATGTGCAGGCCAAGCAAGTGATCAGCAGGTCACTGCAGCCTGGTGATCAGCAGGAAGGCAGTTCCATTGACTGACTCCATAGCCTGCATCTCCATGGCTGAGGAGCAGCTGATTCTCCTGTTAATGTGCCCTTTCAATTTTATGCTTCTTTTTGTCAGATCTGGTTTGAATGAAGGAGTATTCAGAAATTGAGGGGATCATCTACTAAGCTTCATTAGATTTCATTATGATAATTTATATTGAGACAATCATTTAATCCCTGATTCACGAGTTTCAATATCTCTTTTTATACCAGTGGCAAACAAGCCAGGGAAACTCTGACTATGGTTGCCCAACCTTGTTTTGAATCCTGCTGGCTTCTTGACCTGAGTGATTTCTTTTAGAAATGAGTGCTGGATAATATGTTATATGGAAAAATACCCATTTTATCAGTGCTGGATTCCACAAAGGAAATTTTCCTGGTTGGAGGAACAGAAATCCCTTTAGCTAGGGGATAATCGTTAAAGGTTTTATAAATGAACATTACCTTTGCAGACCTTTAGTCTTTTGAAATGTCAACAGCAATTCAATAGGGAAAAAAACTAGCTATGCTGTCTACTTGAATTTCCAAAAAGCTCCAGCAAGACCCTTCACCAAAAGCTTTTATGAAAGCACAGCAGTTGTGTGGCAAGAGGGAAGGTTCATGTGTGGATAATTAATTCATTAAAACAAAGGAACAGGAGGCTGGGAGCAAATGGTTGTTCTTCATGGTGAAGTGAGATTGTAAGGGAAATCCTGCAAGAAAATCTGTAGTGGGATTTATGTTATTCAACACCATCATATGTGACGTGGAGGTGGGGTGAGGAGTGAGGTTTGCTGATTATAAGTTAATAATTTATTCAGGATATAAAAAATGATTGTGCAGAGTTGCAGAAGGAGCTTGCTCAATTGAGTGGGCAATAAAACAACAGATGAAATTTGATGTAGACAAATATGAAAGTGGGGGAAAAAACAATCTTAATTTCATACATAAAAAGATGGACTGATTGATTCCCTCAGCAGCAAAAGCTCTGGGTTATGATAGGTAGCTCCATGAAAACTATTTGTGCTTGCTATCAGTATGCAGTCTCAGGCAAAGCAAGTATTAACAATTGCCAGGAAAGAAAGAGAGAGGAAACAGGCTGTCATCATCATGCTATTGTATAAGCCCATGATTTCCTCATCCCTTCAATTCTGCATGCATTTCTGGCCTTTCTCTCTCAGAAAGGTGTAGAAAGGGTGGAAAGGTTTCAGAAAAAGGCAACAAGGATGATAAAAAGTATGAAACTGCTTCTGTATGAGAAGCAATGAGAGAGGGAATGAAAGAGTCTGAAAAAGAGACAACTAAATGGGGGAGGGGGAGTGTCACAGAAGTTTCTGAAATCATGTAAGGCATTAGAAGAGGGATTCAACAGCACATACCTTCTGGTAGAGGAATGAGGCACCAGCAGATGAAAGTAGTAGGCAGCAGGTTCAGCTGAGGGCACAGGAGGTTGTTCCACTATCAGGGTGTCCTTGACTTGTGAACTTCTGCTCACAGCCATCAAGGGCGCTTGAAGTTCACATGGTCTCAAAGGGCAAAGGACAAGCTTGTGGAAAAGAGGTTTGTTGAGGGTTACAGGATGCTGTGAATTTACTTGGTAGCTGTGAATTTACTATGGTACTTGGTAGGACCATACATGTGGGTTTTTTTGCCATGTTCTTGTACTCTCCCTGTGGAATACACCTGATTGCAGTCACTGCTGGAAACAAGTCACCACCTTAAAGAACCTTTCTGCTCTTATGTTTCCAAAAGCACTTTCAAATGTTAAAAAAAAAAAAAAAGCAGAACATGTTTTGGCCAAAGATAATTGGTTCCTGATCTGCAGTTTGGAAGCAGACACCTACAGTGAAAAGATGGACATGATACTTTACCCTTTACATTTGAGCCCATCTTCCTTTCTTGTCTCTCCCAGCTGAGAGCATGCACGGGGAACCCCTTGCCTGAGTTTAAAAGCCCTGTTTGTGACCATGATGGTCTCTGAATGTGTTTCCAACACTTGACTGTAGTACGATGCAATGTTATTGACAGCATTAGATTTTTCAGTAAACAAGGGACTCCTTTGGCCAAAATCACATTAAACATGAAACTGAGCAGGCTTGGGGCTATCAAAAATGTTACAGTCACTTTTATCAGTCCTACCCAGCTCACCTGACAGCACTGTTGATCCTCTAGAAATGATCGAAGAAAATATAATAATTTAAGTAGTACTGAACAGAATTTCAAAGTGCATGGGAAAATAGATAACACTGAGATTTGGAGTAAAGCTGTGCTTTTACTTAGTACTAAAAGCAAGCAACTTCAGGCATGAGTTGGTTGCACTAAGTGCCAAGCTGTGTTTAACACTGCGTTTTAGCTGCCATTTGTTAGCCCGCTACATTTCCTCTGTGAAGAAGACAAGCGTTGGTCTGATCAATTCCATTGCTGCTAATGATGGGTGCGGGATTTCAGAAAGCATCCCCGGGGTACAAACAACACTGCTAGTTGTTTGCCTTCCTCACAGAGTTTTCTTGTGGAAGGGTACAATATAATTCTTTGTCTTCAGCAGTTAATTTGCAGCTGTTGCTGTCTCTCATCTGTTGTACTTATTTCCCGTGTCTGAGACTGTCATACTTTGTCCTTGGCATAATGGGTTTCAGTGAGAGTGTGTGATGTCCTGAGGAAGATTATTAACTTCTAAAATATGACAAGCGAGAGCAGATGAAGTCTTACAGAAAAATGTATTTCCCTGAAACAATACTAAAATGAAATTAAATCAGAGAAGGAATTAAAAATATGGAATAGGAGATATAGACAGAATTGTTTATAATTAGCTTGTTGTTTTTTTCTGTATAGACCAGATGCTCTTTGCACTGTTTGTTAAATAGACCAATCATTCCTCTGTGAAATAATCTCTTAGAACAGACAAAAAGCCGCCTTTTAGATCACTGTCGCATATACCAGCAGAAGAATAACTCTACAGGGCAGCAATCCCATGTAGCAAACCACTGAGGATCATGACTTTTCAGCACTTTCTGGGGCTGGAGCTGACTCTGGCTCCCCATTGTCTGTACAGACACCAGTTAAAGCCACTGTCAAAGCCCAGCATGCTGCCTGGGAAGCTGCCTGAGCTGTTTGGGAAATGCTAACAGAAATGCCACATTGTTCCCTGTGATCTAAGTGGATTTAGGGCTCCAAAAAGGCAACTGACTGTGGCTGGTTTACCTTGCCATGAGGCTGTGATAAGCACTAGAGCTTGTTTCTTCTTACAACAGGGGCATTTGCCTCACAGCCAAGTGAGGAGGTGGCATTAGTCCTCTTCTTACTTGCTGGCCCTTCCTTATTCATCTGCCCATGTGATATATGGGTGGATGTGAATTCAATTCTTGCTTCACTCACAGACTTTGTATTAATATGTATGAAGCAGAGGTGTGGCCTACCCTTTCTCCAGCTGAAAACAAAAATGTTATTTATTGGAGTAGTGAGCAAGTCACCACATCTTTTTAGTCTGTCGCTTACTGTGGTATCAGTCAGCAGGGCCGGACAGCACCCCAGCCCTTCTCAGGTTGTACCTGCAAGAAAGACATTGCTGCCTTCACCCATGTTACACCTAGGATGGGGTGTGTGTGTATTGGGGTGGGACAGGTAGCATGCCCCAGATGAGTTTTACATGTAAGGTTTTGAGTGTCTAGCTTGTAGGGCACAACAAAATTTAAGTATGGGCTGGATACCTTATTGCTAAGCTCAGCCAGAGCATGTGTTTGCATGGCCAAAAGAGGCATTTAAGAAATTTAGGTACTTAAGTCTAGATGCTTGTATGATAGAACCAGAAATTATCCAAGGAAAAATTTCCAGACTCTATATCTAAGCACTAAACTTAGGGGTCTGCAGAGACAAGGCAGTGGTAGCTTGGTGCCCAAGTTTTTTGTGACTCTCTCTGTTTAGGGCACATCAGAGTAGGTATGGAGTGAGTGCAGGAGACTTTTAACCAGGTGCAGGATGAGATCTCCACCTCTGAAACAGTGGAAACTGTTTTCTTTATTGAACAGATGAAAGTAGAAAACATGAGTTAAAAAATACCAAGACAGTGTCACATGGAAGCCAATTTACAACAGCTTCAGCTTTCAGGTCTTTCAGAATATTAATAAATAATTTGTACTGGAAAATGGGCATATGAAATAAACTCCAACAGCAGCGTCAGCATCTGAATGGATGAACTAAGCTGCCAATCTTTGAAGGAACTCCAAAACCACCCTGAAGTACATACTCACATTGGTAACTGGAAAACTTTGCACTGCAAAGCTTTACCTGCTGAAATGTCACCCTTGAAAAGCAGTTAAACTGGTATCCAAGTTTAATTCACTGTTATCTCAGAAGGGGAAAAAAAACCAATAAAAACAAAATGCCATCTAGTAAAGACTATAGTTGTAGTTGCTGGTCAGTTTCTGTTTTTGAAGCCAAGACAGAGTAGAGAATGAATTCTGCATTTGTAGTAGCAGAGTAGTATTAAAATAAACACTTGGATTGTAAAGTTATGAGTGATCTCCTCAGAACATGGATATTGGGTGGCAGAGGTGTGACTGGGCATCCATCCACTTTCAAGCCCTCCTCTGGCAAAGGAGGTGAAAATAACTAAACTTTTCTGGGATAGCTAACACTCGAGTGACTCCAGGCTTTCGTTGCAGAAGTCCTTCAGCTTTACTCTCTGTGTTGTGGGCATACACATGTAGTGCACTTAGATGAGCTGAGATGAGGCTCCCGTTAGTGGAAATCTAGGGCTCTGCTTTCCTTGGGATGGCTGAACACCTGCCTGCAAATGGGAAGTAGTAGATTAATTCCTTGTTTTGCTTTGCTCGCTCCTGTGTCTTTTGCTTATTAAACTATCTTTATTGTAGCTCCTGAGTTTTCTCACTTCTACTCTTCTGATTCTCTCCTCCATCCCACCAGGGTGGAGTGAGCAAGTGGCTGTGAGGGCCAGAGTTGCCAGCTGGGGGGGTTAAACCATGACACGTGTAAGCATCTACGTTTAGGTGTCTTAATCTAGAGCCAGGGGCAGGTTTCAGGTGCCCAGACATAAGCAGGTTGTTCAGTCTGAGATGCCCAAGGGCATCTGCTATGCCTGTGCAGCACTGGCACATAACACACAAGACCCAGGAAACCTGCACCATTTGGGAGAGCATCTGGAGGCTGAGGGGTTGCTGAAGAGCATCTCACATGTCATTAGGCGTTCATGTGCTAGCAACTGAACTGCTCCCCTAACGACACACCATTGAAGTGGCATTTCTCAGCCCTCACAAATGGGTTTATCTGACACAGGAGCTGCGCAGGGCATACTAGGTTACTTTTCTAAATATCTTTTAAAAATGTGTCTTTCTTTTTTTTCTGTACAACACAGAGCACACACACTTCCTAGCTGAATTACATTTGAATGGGGGTCTGTCCCTAGCAGACCTCATGCAGTCTCCATTCTCTGGGGTTTTTTTAATCCATAATCCTACCTTTTCCTATTCCTATTTTCATCCTTCTATTTACCAAAGAACTGTTCTGAAAACACTTTGGAGAAGTGTAAATCGTTACAGCTTGCTTGAATTTGCAGAAGTTAGGAGAATTTATATGAGGGAAAGATTTTATCTTTTCATTTTCAGCTGTCATGGATTCATCCAGCTTTCTTTGCTGTAATACCCCAGAGGTGTTAAACTATATGACGAAACAGTATCTTGTAGTTTATTCAGGTGGTTAAGCATTATCTATTTAGTATAAACCACAGATTTTTGTTGAGAATAAATTAGGTTCAAAGATTTTGTGTAAAAATATGTATTTTCTTTGTGATATTTCAATAAATTCTGACGTGATATGAAAGTCACTGTGTGTCTTCCAGAGAACATAGTCCCATGTTATATGAAATAAAGATTTGGAGGGGACTAATCAATGCACTGTCTAAGAGTAACTGCGCTGATGTGGAAAAATATTCTTTATGTAACAGAGGCATCACAACCTTTAAGACATCATTTTTTGAGTACATAAAATAGAACATCACTTTTCCCTTTCAGTATAATGGAATCTTGTCAGGAATTATGAAGGACAATTTTTCTTTTTCAGGTTTCAGCACATTGCTAAAGAAATGGAATTTTTTGCTTATGACAGAGAAAATAGCTAATACTTTACTGTGCGTGAAAATAACACAGATTGGACAAATCTGAAAAAGACATTTTTAACAGAGCTGACAACAGCAGTTAATCTTAACTTGGTTTTGGTTTGTTGTTTGGTTTTTTTTTTTTTTTTTGCTGCTGGCAAACTGGAAGATGTTTTGTTTCTGAAGATGTGTCTATGAGATTCATTGTAGCACTGTGTTAAGCGGGCCTTTCCCTGTAAGTCTGCTCCGCATGCAACATCGTGACACTTTCTGATAGGAAAAGTGGTCCTTCCTTGGTGAGGTCGAGTGGCCAATAGTGGAAAGTGTCACCAGTGGGAGGTGGTGTACCCAGGCCCTGGGCACGATGCCTAAGCACAGCAGGGCTTGGCAGCCTTTGTGGCACCAGAGCCCTGGGAGGCTGGTGGCTCCTGGCCACGGCTGCTGCTATGTAGCTGTGAGTTAGGTTTTGTTTTCTGAAAAACAAAAATGATGAAGAAGGCTGAGACCCACAATTTCTCACTATTGTTTCAGACTTGAAGATTAGAGGTTTACCTGCCCCCTCTGCCTGAGACTGGAAGTTGTAAAGGGAAAACAAAGCATGCAGAATAAGTAAAGAAGAAAGAGTGCTGCTCCTGTGATGCAGACCCATTGCACAAAACTGAAGAGGTGTCAAAGCCAGTTTTCACACTGGGCAGAAGCATTTGAAGGTAAGACTTAAAACTGTGAAGAAACTAGCAGCCAAACAGGAATTTAGGAAGACTAAAATGTAACTGCAGAAAATCCCACAAAGGGCATATGTGGAAGTCACTTCATCCCGCAAAGCTGTCACTGCAGTAAAAGTTATAAGCAAGAGATAACTGATTATGGATGGAGGCTGAGAAATATTCCCCCAAGTGCTACTTTGAGGCACTGGAAAGAATTTGGTGGGTGGCACTGATTAATGATATTGTGCACTAGCTCCTGTTGAGAGTTTACATGTTTTTAGCAGCAATCTGGTAGGAAAAAACGAGAAGACCAGAAGCAGCCCCATTCTTTGAGAAAGCTTTATAAAAGGTGGAACAGTTCCAAAAAATCTCTTACACAATTGCAAATGCTTTAGGAAAAGCTTAGGGGTCTTATGATAATGTAGATTTGTTTAGTGCATGAAGGACTGTGAAGGGCAACAGTATGAGCAAACAGGAAGGCATTTTTTAGGACAACAGAGTAATGTTCTGATAAAAAATTGAGTGAATTGTTAGGAAAGCGACTGACAAAATATTGGCAAATTTGAGTAATTTCATTTTTCAAACTGCTTCTCTTTTTTCCTCTCGGGATAGATGCGCTTCCTTTTTTGTTTGTTTTCTTTGCCCTGACAAATGACACATTGTCTTCAATCAAAAATGAATTTTAGGACATGCATTTCAGTGAGGGAAAAATAAAAGAAGAAGACACTGAACCCATTATTTCTGAGCTTGGCCAGAAAACTGAAACCCAGGTTTTGTAGAAGAAACAGGGAAAATTGAAGTGAAAAGGCAGCAGGTCTGCACTGGCATCAACGGTAGCATGTATAGCACAGTCAGTTAAGTTGGAAGAGAGAAGGAAAAAGAATGAAAGGAAATCAGGTTAATTGTCAGTTGTCAAATGAGTTCCCAATTAAGTACAACTAGAGCAAAAGATGTGTAGGTGTTTAAAGGCATTTCTAGTAATAAGATCTGGCATCAAAAGCTTAGTGCTGTTTAGTTCAGAAAGCAAAGAACTCACAAAACTACTTGCCAGACCCTTAGAAGAATCCAAGTGGTAACGTAGCAGTAATGCATAGGTGTGTATATAGCCTTTGCATAAAACAGCCTCTGAGCATGTCTCTTTCAAAACACTGTGCTGCTTAAACTTCCCACAGGCTGGCAAAGCTCCTTCAGATCATCACGGGATGAAGAAACACAAGGACTGAGAGCAGATGTGCACTCTTTGTTTGAAAAATCTCACCAGTGGTGGGATGTCACATTCAAAGAAAACTTGAGATTACTCCTCATAATCTTATTATTTTTTTAATGTTAAATGGCTTCAGTCATTTCCTGCTATGGCTCTTTAATCCGACAGAGATCCCTAGGGCTGAAAAAGGTTTTAAGAATGAAGGAAAGTGTTTCCTTTTCAGAACCTCTTCCTCACTTTTCTCCCACCATCTCTCTATCCTAAATAATCTTCAGGATGCATCATGGAGACTTGAGAATGCTCATGCTTTTATTTTTTTGTTTGTTTGTTTGTTTTGTTGGGGTTTTGTTTGTTTGTTTGTTTTTTTATATTTCAACACCAAATTGTATGTAAAACTGATTGGCTCCAATTCAGAGGGGATTGTCTATCCTCTTCCGTGGTAAGAGTAATCTCCATGTACCCATGAACTGTTACCTGCCTTCTGTGCTTTCTTTTAAATATTGTGCAGATTTCCCCCCTAAGTTTCAGCTATCGCAGATGATTGCATGGTTTTATTAGCATCTAATATGCAGTTTAATTGTTTTTCAAATTCCGCTAAGCACTTAACCCCAATAACATCTTGTGGTGGGCAGTGCTGCAGATTAATCATGTGTTGTGTGAAACTGTCCCCTTCAGTGTTTGTAAAATCTCTGTCTCTTTATTTCCTTTTAATGTCTTTGTTTCTAGAGAAGATGCAGATTTCATTACCCAGTTTTACCATCTCTGCAGTGCTTTTTGTCAATGTATCTTCCATGCTCTTCCACTTCACTTTTCTCTGAATGAACGATTCCTAATTTTTCAGTACCTCTAAACAGTCATCTGATAGACTGTTTTTTGTATGCACTTTTCTACTTTCACTCCATCTTTCCAATGCAGTTCAATGCCCAGTTTTGGAGGAGGATTAATATCTTCAGTGTCTCTCCTCTTCCTTACCAGTGCTGGGATTTGGAGGGGTTTGGGATGTACTTGTTTGTTAATTCTAAATGTATTTGTGGATATTTTTTTGATGGATAGTGCATAGGTTAGGTTGGGACTTCCTCGGGCTTGCAGTGAGGAGTTATAGCAGTGTGTCAGGCTGCCACTTTCTAATGCTGAGTCTCCCCAGGGGCAGGGCTGAGAGGAAGCTGCTGCTTTAGGAAAGCCTACAAGACTCCCCAGAGACAGCTGCTGGCATCGGACCAGCTGGGGAGCATCCTGGGGACAGGTCACAGCTCCCTGGCCTCCTCCCCATGGCACAGACCTTCTTTTGGCTGTCCACTGACACGTGCTCTCACCTGCCCCATCACTGAGGTTGGCCAGGATAATTGGTGACCTGCAGATCCCAGGATTGTCCAATGACTCAATTAAATACAGGTACAAAATTAGCAGAACTGCCCTAGTTAAGTTATACTGAAATATCTCAAAAGGTATTTGAGGGTCCTTTTGCACCGTCTTTGCTGCACCTTCAAAATTACATTAGTATGAAAATTCCCCCACTATTTTTGAGTCTGATCTGAAAGTTCATTGCTAAATCGGAAGATTCACACCAATTGCTGTGCTTTAGATGAGGTCTGCCTTCTGCTGGCAGTGAGTTTTCCATTTCCAGTAGTGAAAACCTTGGGGTGAGAAAAAGGTGATTCTGTTTAAGGGATCCCCAGACTCCCCCGTTCTGTTGGGTTCTGTTTAATTTAGACCTTGTTGGCTGTGTTTACCTGAGGGCTTCTCACAAGGGCATGTAGGGACAGGATAAGGGGGAATGGCTTTAAACTAAAAGAGGGGAAATTGAGATTAGGTATTAGGAAGAAGTTCTTCACTATAAGGGTGGTGAGGCACTGGCACAGATTGCCCAGAGAAGCTGTGGATGTCCCATCCCTGGCAGTGTTCAAGGCCAGGTTGGACAGGGCTTTGAGTAACCTGATCTAGTGGAAGGCGTCCCTGCCCATGGCAGGGGTTTGAAACTGGATGACCCTTCCAACCCAAACCATTCATGGTTCTGTGATTCTATGAAATGAGAATAGGGAAATGTAGTGCCAGACATACTATTTGTGTCTCCACAAAAGATGCAGCAATGAAAACAGCATGGAGTTTGGAGGAGGAGAAGACCATGTCATCTCAGGGGGCCTGTGCTTCTGAGACAAATACTGAGACAAATGGCTGCTGTGAAGGTGAAGCCACCATCAGCGCTGAAGGCTCTGCAAGCTGCTCATCTTCGAGTGTGGAAAGCAAAACGTATACAGAGTGCTTTTGTGGACAACTTCAAGGAACAAGGTGAAGGAGATGCACGAGAGGTGACAGCAGTCCCTAGGGACAGCTTGCCCTGGTGAAAAATGAAGGAAAAACAACAGAAGCTAAACCACAGCTAGTTCCAGCTAGAGGAGCTAATTCAACAGACAAGGAGGAAGTTCAGAGCAGCAGTATGTCTAGGGCATCAGATATAGTGCTGACTCTTAACCGGGGACATTCAATTCTCACAGAAGCACCTGGAGAAAAGGTTTGCCACGACTAATGTTCAAAAAGAATTTCTTTAAAAGCTGACAGCTGGAGTTAGCTGCAGATGGTGAAAGCGCAGTGAAATAAGGATTAAAACCAGAGGGCAGAACAGGAATTGTAACACTGGTATCAAACATTCCCGACGGGTGAGATTCAGTCGTCCATGGAAAATAAACACACAGTTTCAAGTCCCCATGGCGCCTCTGAAGTCAGACTTCAGTGAAGCATAGTCTTTGGAGGGCCACGTATGTGGGAACCATATGTCACCCAAGGAGAACAGCTAGTCTTTGGAAACTGGCTCAATCGATTTATGAATTGCTAATAAGTGATCTGTAACATAGCAGAGAGAAAATTAAGCAAAGCCCTAAGGAAAGGTCTCCCTCTGCAAATGTGTGTGTGAGAGAGAGAGTCTGCAGATTGTTTTTGCCTTTGTAGTGATTCTTGCAGGCTGAAGCTCCAGGTAGTTCAAGTAGTAGACAAGGTTAAAACATCAAGAAGGTCAAAGAATGAAAAATGAGCATGTTTAGTGTGATTAGGAAAAATGAGAGCATCTTCTGGAGGTCAAAGCAGATAAAGAAAATAAGATATTCCTGCAACATGTAATACAGTATAGAGAGAGTGGGGTGGGAGAATGAGAAGGATGAAGCTGCTGCTGTAAGATATGGGCTCAGAGTCAATAGAAGGATCTGTCAGAGAGGCTCTAGGTATTTAAGTCTGAAACTAGGATTCAGAAATCCCTGTCAATCCATTGCTTCCCTCCAAAAATGTCTCTTATGTACTAGAAAGCCCTCTTGGTAGCTAGAGGTCTCCATTGCACCCAAGCCCTGACCTGAGCTGGGCTTCTCCTTTGCACGAAATGGCAGGCCTTGGTTATTAAATGGCACAGTTAGGCCCCTGTATGACTTTTCTCCTGTCATCCTCGTGCTTTGCAGCACAGCAGGATAGCTCAAAGTTGCTGGTGGTAGGATTTTGGTAAGTCCTGGAGAGGTCGGGGCTCCCCAGCTCCCTTGCCTTGGCTGCTGTTGCTGGTTTGAGGGGTCCTATTTCTTGATGCATCTCCCTTCAGTTATCTATAGGTCTGTGGGGGTCCTGGGCTGGCAAGCCAAGGAAATCAGCTCCGTGTTTTGGTTGTAAAGAGGAAGCCCCGTGGGAAGCTGGCTTCTAAGTTACACTGACATTTTCAACGAAATTTGTGCTGGAAATGAGGATGACATGCTCTCCCAAAAGGCTTGCACAGCCTTCTAGGGCTTGAACAGTTAGCTTCCCTAGACATCTGTTCTCATCTGGAATAGTGAAGAAAACCCACAGATGAAATGAGTATGCTAATAAACTTGAAAAAAATATAGCTTTTAGTGCAGGAGATGTCTATACTTAAAGGAAGAGAAAGGTCTCCTCTGTAACTTGGCAGCATTCAGCCCTTCTGCTGAGGCCAGGTGGTCCTAGGGACCTCATGCTCTAAATATATTTCCTGAGTTCCCATGGATGCCCGTTTTCCCCTGCAGCCAAGACCCACGTCAAGCACTGGCGCTGCTCTGGCATGCACACGGACAGCACAGCCTTCCTGCGGGCTGGTGCATTAGTGTGGGTGACAACAGAGGTATTAAATACACTGGCAGCAGTGGCTGTCCTTCCAGCCTTGGCAGACGGGGCGGTGGCACTGGCAGCCCCTCTCCGAGGAGTCTTCCTTAGGCTCTGCATTGCAGAGGCAGGCACAAGCACCCCAGCACTCCCACCTTGCACGGTACTTTCACCAGTTCAGAGTCTGCCAGCACGGCGTCAGTGGGCTTGCCTGCTGCAGGGGGGAACGTGTCGTGTTCATGTGGGGTGGTGCATGAATGTTACCCCAGCAGCCAGGCAGAAATGATTAACGCCAGACTTCTGCCTTGAGGCGGGTGTCAGCTGGAAGTACACCGTGCTTGGGGAAGAAGGAAAAGAAGGAAAGAAATAATTTTCTTCCAGAATGATTTCTCACCAGCTGTTTGGGCCTGACCAGATGTCTGCAATGCTGGAAGCTGTCTGCAGAAGAGGGATTTATTTATTTAAAGAGGTACAAAACTTTTCACAGTGGGCTACATTTGCAAAAGACAGGCCCAAGTCAGGAGCTGTAAGGTGCATCCTTTAGCTGCCCGGCTGAGCACCCACTTACATGTGTGTGTGCAGCTTGAGCAGGTCCGCCTTTCTTCCCCATTACTCAAAGAAGCAGTTGCCTCTGATCTGAGACAAGTGAAAGACTTCAGGAACCAGAGGGATGGGGGAAAAGAAAAAAAAAGAGTGCTGCTAACTCTGCAGTTTGGTATTTACAAGGAAAAATACCTTAGCCCCTATTGGTGTTTGATATTTATATCATGGGATAAAGCATTGAAACCGCTTTGGATGCTGGTGCCAGAGCCTAGGACACCCCTGCAGAGGTTAAGCTGCTGCTGTGTGCTGCCTGTAGTGTGACTTCTGCAGTTATCATTGCAGCCTGGTGTTGCCCAGCCAGGGAGGGCTACAGAATCACTCAACCCAAAACTCCTCTCACTGGAGGGTCCCAACCATGAGATTGCTGCTATAATTGAAAAGGAAGAGAGGGGAAAGCTGTGATTCACAGGGAGCTCTGTCCTGGCAGATTGTTAAACATGCTCTGAGTATGCCTGCTGAATCACATCCCCTAAAATAATACACCAGAGCAAACAGCTAGTACCTGGCTCCAAGTGAGGTACTGACTTCTCTGAATTGAGTAAAATGAACACAGGCAGAAGCTTTGCTAAAAGCCCCAGGAGGTTATACAGTTAAGTGAAAATGCCACAGGCTAACTCTGGGGTGGGATTTAAATGTCAGTGTAAGTTGGGTGTATCAATACCTAATTTTAGAAGCTAGGCTTCTGAAAGAGGTTTCCAGATCACCAATATGTCTGCCAGGCCTCTACAAGAGCAGGGGGAAGTAAACATAAGTCTCAAACGGGATTCAGAGTAGCTGTCAGGAGCACTAAGTCACAAGGAGGTACCAACCGTGCATTAGAGAAACCTTGAGGTCTGAACTCCTACAGCACCAGCACCCACTCTGCCATCTACGGAGATGTCATAGAACCACAGAATGGTTTAGGTTGGAAGCGACCGTAAAGATCATCTACTTCCAACCCCCTGCCACAGAAAGGTACACCTTCCACTAGACCAAGTTGCTCAAAGCCCCGTCCAACCTGTCCTTAAACATTGCCAGGGATGGGGCATCCACAGCTTCTCTGGGCAACCTGTGCCAGTACCTCAGCACCCTTATAGTGAAGAACTTCCTAATATCTACTCTCAATTTCCCCTCTTTCAGTTTAAAGCCATTCCCCCTTATCCTATCACTAGATGCCCTTTTAACAAGTTCCTCTCCAGATTGCTTGCAGGTCCCCGTTAGGTACTGGAAGGGATGTCAGAATACCCCATTCTCTCCCTGGGAGAGGGTCCAGTGTCTGCTCCTGGAAAGGAGGGGCTTCTATTTATCCAGTGTCTAGGAAATGAATCTCAGTTTTATTTCTAAAACTAAACCTGCAAGTGCTTATCTCAAGTGCTGGGTAGCCCCTGTTATTATGCACTGTGGGTAGCCTGTCTTCAGTATGTACCCCTTGGATGTGCCCTGCCTGCGGCCCCATCTCCTTTTGCACCTGTTTGGTGCCCATGGCTGGACTTGGTACACTGCTTGCCACATCAGGGGCTGTTGATGAGCCCCATTACCGGCCCCCAGATCTGCCCAGCATTGTCTGTCCCTGTGGGGCTGCACCAGTTGGTGGGAGCATGGTCCGTGCTAGCACCCCTCTTGCTCCCAGCTCCCTCAGTTAACAGCTGAGGCCACTGCTAGCTGCCACACAGGGAAACTGGCTGTCCAGAGGGACTCAGCCTTGGTGACCACATCACCTGGCACAGACTGCAGCTGACAGGTGGGATAAGGTAGCTGCTAAGCAGAGGACTTGCACCCCTCAGGGGAGTGAGTCCAAGATGGAGTGGCACCGGGACACTGTCCCAGTCCTGGAGGATTCCCCCATTGCAGGAGTTTAGATCCCTGTCAGCCTTTTGGGGGTAGCCAAAAGGGATGCTTGGCTAGAGGCTACCATGCCTTTCCAGCTGGCTAGACAGGGCCATCCCTCCTGACCAAAATCTGCCCTCCATTTCAGGCTGCTGCCCTCAGCTGTGGGTGCAGGCCACCCTGTGGCACTCTGGCCTGTGGACAGCCCACTAAGGCCAATCTACACAAAGGCCTGCACAGCAGGGTGAAGTGGCTGAACGGTTTAACGATTCAGTCTATCACATCCCTCCTCAACTCACTGGTGCATCATCCTCAGCTCCCAAAATAACAGCCAAATAGAGAACTTTCATGGTTCAGTGACTACAGCGAAGTACCAACCTGATGGCTGGTGTAGGGCCTTGGGATGAGCTACAGCTAACACATCTTAAAACCAGCTTCTGACAGCTGGGTGAATGGCTCTTCCTTCAGCTCCGTAAGCAGGAGCTCTATAGGCCTGTGCATTTGAAAACAAAGATATGCAGTTCTAATCCTGTCATCCACTGAGAGACATGCCATGTCTATATTTGACTGGTGATTACTCTGCCCATGTTTCTGACCAGTCCTGCTACAATGGGTGCCTTGCCCCCCACAGCCACTCTGAGGGAGCTGAGGGGCCACAACACCCATCTGCAGTTAATGCTCAGATGGATGTTTCCTTGCGCCTAATTAGACCAGTAAAGCAGGAGTGCAGGTCAGTGTTAAACATTGATGAACAGAAGGTGTATTTTCTGCAATGCCTCTCCAGGTGATGATCACCACCAGGATGAGTCTTTCTCTGACCCAGCATTGCTGTCCCCACTTGGCAGAACAGGCTGCCTAATGTTCACCAAAGGGAACACGCATTGAAAATAACAAAAGCTGCCCAAACCCCCTCATGAAATGGCCTCAACAAGCTTTCTAATTCATAGGCTGGAAGCGATTTTGTAACTTTGATAGCCCACCCCCTCATTCGACTTCCTCTGGCAAGCACAAAGGCCCTGGAAGGCTCCAGCAGGCAGGAAGCACGGGCAGCAGGCCACGGCAGCAAACTGTTTAATGACTGGGTGGTTGTGTGAGTGACTGTCATCTGTGAGAGGAGGATGTTTTCCAGTTTGTCCTTGGCAGCCAAAGCTTTGCTGGAGGATAATCACATTGTGAATATGGGGAATTTCCAGAACTTCTGCCTAAAAGCTTTTGCTTTTAGGCATTTCGAGTGATGGGTGCTCTTTGCAAAGACCAGATTTGGATCTGCATTTCCTTGAAGTTCAAGGAGGTCTGAGCATTTCTAATCAGGAAAAGTAATCCCTTTCATTTCAAAATACAGCTTTTAATTTCAAAATACACTCAACAACAGAGGTTTGCCAAGATCTGCAGTTTATGGGCACTGATCATGAATATTTCTTCCATCTTTTTACTGTAATGCAGTTATCCTAGTACGTGTGTTTATCTAGTGAAATGCAAAATGGAGGGTAAACCATACAAGAGCTGAAGCTTGGGTCCCTATGAATTGTTGTAGGTATACAGCTTTACGCCATTCACGATGAAAACACATTTTTCATACTGAGAAGCTTTAAACTAAACCAAAAAAGCAATTTCAGCAGCAGCATGTTAATTGTTAACACTAAATATATGAAGTAGGAAGTATTTAGCAGCTTGGTCCACCTACTGAAATAGATACCTGCATAGACTTACATTTAAACGCTTGTTCTACTATGGCAGAGCTTCCTTTGAAAGGTAACACTTCCAGGAAACACCATATTTTGCTGAAAATGACACTGGTTTGTTTCAAACAATCAGAAGACACTAAGTATTGTTTATCTGCTCCTCTTACAGCTCCAAAGGATTCTGACTAGTGAAATGCCCAAGCCCTTTATTCGGTTTCTTTCTCCAGAAACAACAGTGCATGCTACAGCACTTTGTCACTTGGTGTTGAAATGACATGCTGCTGCTGCACACCAGAAATGGCCTGAAAACATAAAGCAGCACAGAAAGCAGTATTTTACCAGCTAAGTATTCTCATCCAAACTTCCACTGAAAAATTGCATTAACTGGTGTATAACTAACTAATGAATAAAGCCTTCTGTTATTTAGTATGCTCATGGCTGTTCAGTAACTAGGTGGCAAAGCGAACGTTTTTGCTGTTGCTCTTCTGACACTTTTCAAGGTGTCAGGAGAAGAGTATGTATTTGATGGCATCACTGAAATGCAATATATTTTAATGTTCATCTGTTCTTCTACTGAGAAAATATCAGAGGTTAAGTGTAGGTCTCTGCAGGGAAAGAAAAGCACCAATGATGGTGCAAAGAACCAAATGGAATTACCACCTACAAATCAAGGTGCCCCAGCTGAATTAAGGAATTTCATGCAGCTCAACCTACAACTGGTCTGTAGATTCACTGTGTGCAATCTTACATTTATAATACAGCTTCGTTTCCTAAACCCAGGAAATTCTAACCCCCTCCATGTCTTGGGAATGCTTATTTTGGAACCCACACATTGAATATTCATCCACAGTCCTGAAGTACCAAAAGGGTCAAATTAATATGAACACCACAAAATCAAGCCCTTTCTATTGCTTTTCTTCTCATTATTTCCCCAGCATTTTGTCAGTGGAAATTATAGGTGAAAATTAAGATCAAAATCATAGACAATATTTTGTGCCTAATATTGCCCTCTTTAGATTATAGACAAAGATCGAAATGCTTCAGTTAGAATTATCAGATAGAATCACAGAACCAACCAGGTTGGAAAAGACCTTTAAGATCATCAAGTCCAACCATTACCCCAGGGCTGCCAACACCACCACTAAAATATGTCACTTGGGGGCCTCATCTACACGATTTTTGAACACTTCCAGGGACGGTGATTCCACCACATTTCTGGGAAGCCTGATCCAATACCTGATCATCCTAACATCCAATCTAAGTCTCCCCTGGCACAGCTTGAGCCGTTACCTCTTGTCCTGTTGCTTGCTCCTTGGGAGAAAAGACCAGCTCCCACCTTGCTACAACCTCCATTCAGGTAGTTGTAGAGAGCAATAAGGTCCCCTCTGAGCCTTCTCCAGACTAAACAATCCCAGTTTCTTCAGCCATTCCTCATCAGACTTATTCTCCAGACCCTTCACCAGCTTTGTTGCCCTTCTCTGGACCTGCTTAATAGGCATATTAAAACTAGCATGTGCCCCCCAGTTTGAGGGGTTCAAGAAAAATGTCTCCTTCATTTTTGCACACAGAAGGTCTAAGAGGAATTGCAAGCAGTGCACATGCACAAATTGTCATATTCTGAGAAGCACACGGTGGGCTAGAAACGTCACATTTCCAGAGAAATCATCCATCAACTCCAGCTCTCGTGCTGCAGCTGCTGTGGAAGCTAGAAATGTTTAGTGAAAATCACCACAAGCTGATTCTTGCCTTTCAGACTTTCAGCATTAAACTTACCTGCTATGGGTAAGGACATGAGCATCATGTTTGTTCATTGCCTTTGTTACTTCTGCTATAAAGGCAGAGGGGTGGCTGTAGAACAGAAACTCTTACTGACATGCTATTGCTCAGCTTCAGTTTTAAATGTTGTATTTTCAGTTAATCTTCTTATGGAAAATTAGGAGAAATGGCCAAATCACAGTCCTCCTAGTCCAGAATTTCAGTTCATTTCTGCAGATGCCCGTAGCTAGTCCAGCCCCCATCGAGGGACTCCCATCACTGGGATTTCTCTGCCATGAATAAACTGAAGACATGAGCTTATTCAGAAATGGCTACTCAAAAGTAACATTATCTTGAGGACACACCTTGGTTACCTTCAGAGACAGGAGAATTGAAGGCTACCCCATCTGCCCCTCCTGCAAGGAAAAAAACTAAAAAGCCAGAGTACTGCTTTTTCTTTTCCTGGCATGCAGTATGGTAAGGCAGAAGTAATTAAAAGAACATATGGAGAAATGAACAGTTGCCAAACCTGGCTGTTCAAACAGCATCGACTATCCAAATCCAGAGAGGTCTGCACAAAGAGGCAATTGCACAAAAGCTGTCTATTAAGGATTTTCAAAGTAGAAGAGCTTGGCAGAAAACTGGGGCGGCTGTTTATTAGCTTGGCTTCCAAGTCTCTTCCTCCTAAATCCTACTCGGCTTGGAAAACCCCTTTTCAGGAAAAGCTGTCAGGAAGAGTCTACGAGCAGATCTTTAGGCAATCCTGAGGGGCTGCCTCAGGCTGAAAATAAATAAATGACCTGACAACATAGATGTTTGAAAGCTGATCCTTGCCATATTGAATCCTAATGTACTGCTGCTTATGTTTCTGCTTTCCTACAGAAAGATGGCAAAGCAGAGTCAAATCAAGAAAATCCTGGTGAAATAGGAGAGGTTCTAGGTGCCAGGAACACGTGTCTCCTACCTCTGTCTTGAGCATCCCTTATTCTTACATATCCTCAGGCCAGCTGCCTTTTTCCACCCATAGATCTTGGTGGTTATGTTGCTGAGGAGGGTGCAGCACCAGTCTCAAGTCAGTACTTTTTATTTTTCTAGCTACCAAAATATAACTTAACTCCGATGCAAATGAATTCAAATAACTCTCTCTGTGAAGAATATGAAGGTTCTCAGCTTTTAAAAATACTTCTGACCTTTTTCACAGAAATCAAATCTGACTCAAAAGTATTCTCATGGGAGCAAAGATAACGAAGATAGCTTTACATTAGTTGTGAAGAGTATCAGAAAGAGCAATATGCAAAAAAGTCAATTTATTTCCATTTAAAACTAGATTTTAGTTCATGTAGCATAAGCCTCTTACAGGACTTTAAAGATTTTTCTGGTTTTATTTTGCCATGAAACATTGCTATTTTTCTAAGAAACATGATTTTGAAAAAGCAGGTAGTTGTGAGGAGGTTACCTTGACCAGCTAGTGAGTTTTGCTTTACGTACTGGAAATAAAAGGCACAAAATACAGAGCCTCTTCATAAAATAGCATTTCCCCTGTAGAGAAAAGAAGGTAACCTTGAAACCAGACTACCAAAGATTTCATTAGGTTTCATACAGCAGGAATGGTTTGGCTCCAGGTCTATTTAATCCAAACTCTGAAGGTTTAAATCTCACTATATTACAAGAGCATTACTCGCTCAGAGTTAATTACAGACTCCAGTTGCAGCATGACCCTTTCTGCACCCAAATGAGCAACTTGGCTAATAAGACAGCTCTGCAACATTACTTTTTTGGCACTTGAATCCTGGACTTGGCATACCTGATTAAGATGAATAAAAATGTCAAAATTAACACCCTGTTACAGAAACACAACGCCTTCCCAATAGATAACAGCATTCTACAAGCGATACTTCTGAACACTTACTTTGTAAGCGGTGTCTCCAGTAACCCACCTTCAGTACTATTAATTGCCACTCAAAGAGAAATTTCTGTTTCCCAGCTCCCCATACGACAGCAGAAAGCAGACAGCTTCAGGAAGAAAATGAATTATTTTTAATCTGTGCCAGAAGTTTTGTGGAAAACAAGGAAAAACATTTTTAGAAACAAAGACCTGAAGACATGCTTGAGGTGGCTGTGCCCAAGCCTCTGCAATTCGATGCATTGACACAGTTCAGCTCTATTTCATGATTGCATGAGGACCATGCTTCCCACACACACTATCCCGCAAAGCTCTTTTCTCAGAGGTGCAGCTTTGTCCTCTTGGTAACTGTGACGTTCAATAAAGGGCCAGATGCTGCAACTGTGAGGTGTTACAAGTGGGGATGCTACTGCTTTATGTGCTTGTTTCTGCCATTCAGGGAAGCTGTTCAAAATTCCCAGAAGATCACAGAAAACAGTTCACGTAACTCTGGGAATAGGGGGTGCTGAAACTGAGCCCTGTTTTGGCAGTCTGGAGGGAAAAAAACCCCATACCTCCCTCAACTTTCTATTCTGACTGTTTAAATCAATGTAGTGGTCAGAATGCATTAGTTCTGTAAAGTACATGGTAAAACCATAATGCTCATGGATCACAAATAAACCCCAGATCACATACAGGTTTTAGGTGCAGTATTTCATAAGAAATCAGAAATACTTTTTTTTCCCCTCCTAAAATCAAATTATAAGGGCCTAGACAGGATGATCCTTCCTGGATTGCAGAGGGAATCAGCAGAAGCCCCAGAGCATGACAGAAACAGAGAGTGACTCTGGTGCAAATTTATTTTTAATGTTGCTGCTGTTTACAGCCTACTCCTCTCAAATACCACTCTCTCCTCGTCATGTGCTGAGACACTGTTTGCTTGAAGTTAAAATGCTGCTGAGGAAAATTCGAAGGAAAAAAGAGGCTTATAAGAGGTGGAAGCAAGGACAGGCGGCCTGGGAAGAATACAGGGATGTTGTCCGGGAAGCTAGGGACCAGGTTAGAATTAAATTTGGCTAGGGATGTTAAGGATAACAGGAAGGGATTCTATAGGTACATTGCCAATAAAAGACAGGTTAGGGACAACGTGTGCACTCTCCAGAAGCTATTGGGAGAACTGGCTACCCTGGATTTGGAGAAGGCTGAGGTTCTTAATGACTTCTTTGCCTCAGTCTTTACCGGCAAATGCTCTGACCACACCACCCAAGTTTTGGAAGGGAGGCGCAGGGACTGTGAGAACGAAGACCTTGGGCCCACTGTGGGAGAGGATCTGGTTCGAGACCTTCTTAGGAACCTGAACGTACACAAATCCATGGGACCGGATGAAATCCATCCACGGGTCCTGAAGGAGCTGGCAAATGAAGTTGCTAAGCCACTGTCCATCATATTTGAAAAATCATGGCAGTCAGGTGAAGTTCCCGATGACTGGAAAAAGGGAAATATAACCCCCATTTTTAAGAAGGGAAAAATGGATGAGCCGGGGAATTACAGACCAGTCAGTCTCACCTCTGTGCCTGGCAAAATCTTGGGAGTGGATTTTCCTGGAAGGCATGCTCAGGCACATGAAAACCAACAAGGTGCTTGGTGACAGCCAGCATGGCTTCACTAAGGGGAAATCCTGCCTGACCAATCTGGTGACCTTCTATGATGGGGCTACGGAACTGATGGACAGGGGTAGAGCAGTTGATGTCACCTACCTGGTCATGCGCAAAGCGTTTGACACTGTCTCACATGACATCTTTGTCTCTAAGTTGGAGAGACATCAATTTGATAGGTGGACCACTCGGTGGATAAAGAACTGGCTGGATGGCCGCATGCAAAGAGTAGTGCCAAATGGCTCAATGTCCAGCTGGAGATCAGTAACGAGTGGCATCCCTCAGGGATAGGTGCTGGGATGGGTCTTGTTCAACATCTTTGTTGGTGACATATCTAAAGGGGGCCTATAGGGATGCTGAGGAGGGACTCTTCATTAGGGACTGTAGTGACAGGACAAGAGGTAATGGGTTCAAACTTAAACGGAGGAAGTTTAGATTGGATATGAGGAAGAAGTTCTTTACTGTAAGGGTGGTCAGGCACTGGAATGGGATGCCCAGGGAAGTTGTGAATGCTGCATCCCTGGCGGTGTTCAAGGTGGGGTTGGACAGAGCCTTGGGTGGCATGGTTTAGTGGGAGGTGTCCCTGCTCATGGCAGGGGGGCTGGAACTAGATGATCTTAAGGTCCTTTCCAACCCTAACTATTCTATGATTCTATGATTCTAAGTGTGAATATAACAAGCAGCATGACTGTAGAAGAATGTATCAGTTTATCCAAAACTGTGAAGCAGCAGTGTTCTCTGGAGGGACAAGACTAATAATTGGTAGGATATTTTTTTTTCTCTGTAAAATCAAACCCTAGTTGCTGCAGTGCATCAGTTTAGACTAGATTGATGGAGTAGGCAAATGCATCAACTTTGCAGCTCTACAGCCTATCTACAGATAGGAAAGATATGAAATGGCAGTTCTAATACTGTGCCTGTGTCAAATCATTAGGGAGTCTGACTACGAGCTCTTGTTGTTCTGCAGCCAGAATTAGTTATATACGTATGCTCAGATTTTGCCTTGTTAGAGAACATTCTGTCAAAGACATCAGGAAAAATGGAAGTTGAACAATCTGGAAAAAAACCCCATGGTTTTGGTGTTGTGTTTTTTTTTTTTTTTTTTTTTTTTTTTGTGTATGTGTTTTTAATTATTTTTTTTTTTTTTATCTAGTGTCTGGTTTACTTTTCAGGAATAGATCAATAGTTAACAGTAGATGGGGTGCTGAACAGTATCTGTATAGCTTGTCTAAGATTACAGTGAGAATCTAAGAATTCCTCAAATTTTCCAGCCTTCAGTTTTCTCTTCTCTGTGGAAATAAATGACAGAAGAGAAAACTGGTGACATTTTAAAGTCTCTTTGGAAAGCAAGAACAATTTAGAAACAGCATTATTATGGACTGTAACACGCTTATGAACAACATGTAATACAAGCTTTTTAATAACATTTGACTTAATTACCCAGATTACTATCTTTTCGGTACTTCATGGTTATCACTGAACACTTTCCACTTACATTCTTAAATAAGTTACTGTGTAAATAAAGTACGCTCCGAGTTCCTGTATTTGGACAGTACTTACATTTAATTACAGATGATCTGGATATGTTTATAGGTGCAAAATACATTAAAATTGTTTACAGGAAATAAGCTCAATTAGCACTAACTCTGGAATCTAACTGTTCACAACAGCACCAACAGTAGCTCAGCCATTTATTTGAACATGCTTTTCAAAATGTATTTTGAGATGCAGTAGAAAAGAAATTCAAAGAAATGCCAAAAAGAGGGAAGCACAAAAGATCAAAACTCCATAGCCGACTGGATCAATAAAATATTAAAACGCAGTTCTTAAATGTAAGTACTACACCAAGTAGTAGTCTGGTTGGTCTTAAATGGTGTTAAAGCCCTTGTTTTTTATAGGAGACAGTAATAAGCATTTTGCCTATTCAATCCAATCAAGATTTAGGCATCGTGCTATAAAAGCAAACATATCTGACACTTCTTCTATAACTTTAGCAGTTGGCTTTCCTGCTCCATGCCCAGCCTTGGTGTCAACATGGATGAGAAGTGGATTGGTTTGTTTACGGCTTCGGCCCACAACATACTGCAAAGTAGCAATGAACTTCAGTGAATGAAGAGGGACCACACGGTCATCATGGTCTGCTGTGAGAAGCAGCGTAGAGGGATACTGGATGCCATCTTCTTCTGGTAGTTTGATATTGTGAAGCGGAGAGTACCTGAGAAGAGCACACAAATCTTTACATATTTTTTCCTCAAAACCCAACAAGAAGGTCGTCTCATGCTGAAATTATCACAGTGGCATTTGATAGCACCCAGAATACTACAGTTTTCAGTTGCATATATCAGAATTGAACTACTGGCAACTACGGATGGTGGCCACAAAACTCTGGCTCTCAAGGGCGAAGCAAGTATATTTTTTTAATTTCAGAGAGGCATATGCATACACCTCCTAGAAATGCCAAAAATATCAGGAATGGGCAATAGGGAAACTGAGGGAACATCATGCAGGAAACAGAAACAAGAACTGTAAGTTTTCCTGCTTTTTGACAGATTTCAATTCCTATTTGCTGAACAATGAACAATCTAACTTTCAAAATTCCCTTTCTTTGAAGGAGAATTTACATCTTTTAGCTACTGTAACCTAACATAAAAGGTGTATCTACATACCTCAACAAAAAGTACCCTCTAGTATTACAAATTAAAGGTAAGCCACAAAGAATTCCATCTAAACATTTCATTCTTCATTTAGACAAAGCTACACCTAGGGAGAATTACATTCCTTAAATCAACAGTAGGATACTGTTTTTCCCCGTTTCATGACAGGAAGTACAGAAGGAAATTTTGCTTTATTTTTGAATGAATTTCCCACTTGGAGGAGTACTCAGGAAGTAACTTCAAACTGTGTTTAAGAACACGTGACAACATTTGAATGTCTAACCTAGCAGATCCCTGGCTTCCCCATTTTCATCTAAGAAACAATGTAAGTGAATTTTCAGACTATTATTTGTTTTGAAAAGAAGTGAAATGACAGTCATTACGTGCCACTATTTGCCTTATGTATTTTTTGAGTGTCTGTAAAGGAATCGTCTAAGCAACATTACATACAAATCTTCCTGAATTTGATAAGCAATTGCCAGCTACTGAAAAGGAGGGAAAGGAGGTGATCCTGCCCCTCTACTCTGCTCCCATGAGACCTCACTTGGAGTACTGTGTGCAGTTCTGGTGTCCTCAACATAAGAATGACATGGAACTGTTCGAACAAGTCCAAAGGAGGGCCACGAGGATGATCAGGGGACTGGAGCACCTCCCATATGAAGACAGGATGAGAAAGTTGGGGCTGTTCAGCCTGGAGAAGAGAAGGCTGAGTGGAGAGATCTTATAGCAGCCTTTCAATATCTGAGGGGTGGCTATAGGGATGCTGGGGAGGGACTCTTCATTAGGGACTGTGGTGATAGCACAAGGGTTAATGGGTTCAAACTTAAACAGGGGAAGTTTAGATTGGATATAAGGAGGAAGCTCTTTACTGTAAGGGTGGTGAGGCACTGGAATGGGTTGCCCAGGGAAGCTGTGAGTGCTCCATTGCTGGCGGTGTTCAAGGCTGGGTTGGACAGAGCCTTGGGTGACATGGTTTAGTGGGAGGTGTCCCTGCTCATGGCAGGGGGGTTGGAACTAGATGATCTTAAGGCCCTTTCCAACCCTAACTATTCTATGATTCTAAATATTTCAGGTTCTGCCATATAAGATGTTTCTAAAATTACACATTGAGATTTTGTGATTAAGCATGTGTTTAAGTAGGTATGGAATGACTCCTTGCTGCAGATGTATTTCTCTTTATCACAGAATGAATTTAAAACTTTGCTTCTACTTTGCCTCTTCACAATACCTGAATTTACAGATGTGCAAGGAAATTTCAGCATCCAAAATCATGAAGATTGTTTGGATCATTTTTATAAGAGTTAATCTTTAATCTAAAATCTAACTTATCTATTGATAAAAACTGAATTATGAAATCTGTTAGTTGCTTCATGCACTATATTTACAAAAACACGTTTTCCACTGAAGACTTAAATTAGACAACTGAAGGTTTTGAAACAATCTAATTACAATGGTCCCAACTGATCATCTAGCATTTGGACTTGACAGTGAATTTTTATCTTTTTCTTTCTTTTTAAATAATCTTTCCAGACCTCTCAGCAAGGATTGAGGAAATGAATGAATACCCTGTGACGGCCATTTAATTCTTACAAACAGATCCCATTCACATTGTATAATATAATTCACAATGGTGATTGTCTCTCCCCATTGTAAAAAACACTATTTATGTAGCAGTTCACTTGAGAATATTCTGTTGTGACAACCTAAAGGAGTCATTATTCAGACAGAAAACCTTACGAGTTGTTAAAGCTGTTTGTAGAACAAGGTATTTGAAAATTTGACCAGTTGACCCAACAGGGCTTTGAAGATAATCTTTAATGCGAAACTCACTTGTAAGGAAATGCTGTACTCCCCAAATCTAGTGTGGGAAAGGATGAAGTAATTCTTAGACTAGGTATTGAACATGACAACCTGAAACTGTTGAGCAGACTATGCATTTTAACAACCAAAGAGGTATTTAAAGGCACTTACTTGCACAGCCATTCAAACTGCTCTTTACGGTCAGAGCAACCGTAGTCCGTGGTCCAAGCATGGCCGATGGTGTACTTGTGGAACTTGAGCATGTCCATCACTCCCACTTGGGCAATAGCACAACCAAATAGGTCAGGGCGCTGATTAGCACAGGCAGCTTTGACAGGAAAACAACTCTATTAGTATTCACATCTTAAAGAATTAAGCTCAGCAGTGAAAGGTCCACTGCCAAGTTCATGAAAGACCAACTTCCAAAAAGTTATCTTTTATATACTCAGTTTCTTAAAAACAAGAAAAAAAGAAAGAAGTAAAACTGTAAAGTTAAAACAATGTAAGAAGAAATATGGATTACCATGTAACACCTGGAGCCAAAAAACTTCAGTATAAAATATCTGATATAAACCCAATTCACTGGAAGAAGACTGCCAGTGAATACAAAATCAGAGACTTTTAAGTCAAACCAAAAGCAAATATGCTAATGAATAAAAATTATGACTCCCAAGATGACACGTTCAAAATTGCTTAAGAGCAATTCCTTGTTCTTCAGGCACCAAACATGCTGTTCTTTGAAAACTGCCTTCCAAACTAGCAAACTGGGTTTAAAGGAGAAATGCACTTTTAAAACATGTGAGCTTTGGCCTACAGAATTGAAGGTTCCTAAACCATTCACCGTCTAAACCTTTAATCATAGAATCATAGAATCATAGAACAGTATTAATACCAACAAAGAAAAGGGCATTAAGGAACATTTACTGATGAAAGCTTTCTTCTATAATTACTATGTAAACCCATATGAAAAGAGTTTTGATAAAAGCGTATTACAAGAATCAGAGGAATGACCTCATCTTAATAAAACAAATAACTAGTATATGTTCTTCTTCTCTTTTTTATGTCCTCCATCTTCCTACTACTGGAAAGGACAATTTCTTCAAGAACAATGCTTGCCTCATATACCTAAAAAATAAACACAGAAGGCCCATCTAGCTAAGTGTTCAGTTTATAAGAGTGGCAAATGGCAGATGCTCTGGGAAAAGGTGTAAAGCAAATACTGGGAAATACTTCCTGTACATTATCAGCTTTTGAACTAGTTGTTTACATTTTCCCTGAGTTGGAGTTACCTGCAGTCATCCTGCTAAAAAGGCCATCAAAACACATATCCTCTGTAAATGCATCTAATTCCTTTCTTAATGTTTATTTATCTAGCATTAAGTCACAAAGATTCCATCTATTTCATACCTCTTTTACAAAAAGCTACCCCTAGGAAGAATGGTGCATTCCTTAAATCAAGAGGTCTAGTGTTTATCATATGCTGTAGCAATAGGTTCTTCAATTCCAATCTCTGTTGCTTGGTTTTAATCTGTTGTCTGGTGATTTTACAAATTCCCCTGCTTTTTTTGCATTTTAAGAAGTAAGAGCACTGGAATCTTTACATACCTACTACAATGGATCCCAGAATCCTTGTCTTTGTTCAGAGCTAGTCACTGCACATCCACATGTAGGCACAGTCTTTTCCAAATTATTCCATCTCCTCATTTTCGTCCATTGTGAAAATGGATCATTTATTCCCATTCTTTGCCTCCTGCTAACCAGGATATTGCTATGACATGACCTTGTTTTTTGCTCAGCAAGAACTTTCTTGCACAACCTTATGCAAGGGATCTTGTCAGAAGCTTTTGAAAATCCAAGAATAACTCCTCACCAAGATCACTGTTAAAAGCACCATACACTGTCTGATTCCTTCCAACAGCTCTAATAGATTTGCAAGATGTAACTTCAGCCCGCTAAATTCTTCCTCACTTGTCAGCTATTACTTACTGGTTTCAGCCGGTTAGCCTATTCGAGAAGGCAGCTTTACTCATGTGCAGCTTGTGGATCACCATGAACCATTTAAAAATTGGCATTACAATTGCCCCCTTCTGTTCCTCAGATATTCAGGCTTAGTAGCCTGCAATTTCCTATTAGAGTTCACTTAGATCTTGTGTGTCCACCATCTGGTCCTGGCAACACACTGCTTTTCATGTGATTGATTTACTCCAAAGTCAGCTCCTCAGAGTGTTCCCCATGAGGAAAGACTCTGGTGCAGGGAACTCCCCAGGCTCCTCAGAAGGGAACATCAATACAAATACACTATTTAGTTTTTCTGCTCTGTCACTATCTTTCCTCTAGTGCTCCTTTTACACCTCACTTAATGTATAAGCTCCACAGATCCTTCGGCCAGCTTCCTGCTTCTGACGTACATAGAAAGCCTTCATTAGTAATCTTTATAGTGGAAGCAATTTGCTCATCAGTCTCCTGTAGTCCATCAGCCTCTCTCAAAGTTTATACTCTACCCTGTTTTCTACTTCTGAACATGATTTCTGATTTCTGAAGGATGGATTTTACTTCTGGTCATCTCCGCTATGAAGCTATGCTAACTCTTTCTGGGTCCTTTCTGAGCGATTTTCGCAAGATACATATGGTGCCTTAAATGGCCGCCATGTAAAAGCTCTTTATCCTTTTAACTGAAGCTTTTGATTAGATCCCTCCTCTTCATGTTACTTCCTTTTATGAACATAAATTACATTCTGGTAAGAAAAAAAGCCAAAACAACTATCATATAACATTTAGTTTAAGCACTCTTTATTGCAGAGTGTCTCTCGAAGCACAGTGTGTTGCTCAGCATTTCGTAAAAAATTGCTGCTCCCAGTTCCCTAAATAGTCACTTCGGTAAGAAACCATTTACGGAGACACTCATCCATTCCCACTGCACCCCTTTAATTAGCCACCATACTTAATTATATGCATTAATAAACTGCAACCTGGAACAGAAATTTATTTGTGAATTTTACTTCCCTACATTTTCTTGGAGCTTTAACATTCAGTACAAAAGTAAGATTTCAAAACTTCAGATCTGTTTGTCTAAGCAAACATCGGAGGTCAAACTGCATTTGCATGAAGGAGGTTTTTAGCTCACAGCTGTGGCTCTACTCAGCTTGGGGATCACACTGCAGGACAAAGAAGTCTTGTGTTTGCAGCTGAATGAGGCAAGAGCTCAAGGCTCTGCACTCCTCAGAGACACCTCCTGTTAGCTTGACTAAAAGGAAACAGTATTTTGGAAGAGTGACAATAGTCTTCCTTGTCACTTTTTCCTTCAATAAAAGAACTGAGAAAATCTGGGAGTGGGTCCTTCCACCTAAAGCAGGAGTTATGCTCCCTAGTGCTGCATGAGCAACTATTGCAAAATTTAGTTCTGCTTTGATGAAAAAGCACTTACAAGAATTTAATAAAGGCACCTAATTCTACATAGTCAAGGAAAATCCCTTTCTGGCTCATCAAATGCATGGAAACACAGCTGGACTGTAATCCATCTGTGAGAACAAGGGAAGGTTTCTAACAACAGATTTTTCAGAGCAGGGAGGTCTAGATTTCTAACACTTGTCTCCTACTGGAATGAAGTACACTCTGAAGATGTTGCTTGCTTCCCCTTACCTAACTAAGGAGCCCAGCTGGCTTGTTCAGCCAGAAACACAGGGGTTTTGGTGACTAAAGATGGGTAGGATGAATCTCATCCTGAGTGAAACAAAGTTCATGTAACCAGAAAATAGTGTTTTCAGAAGCTATGTAAAATGTTGAATGTTTAACTGTATTTCCAATTATATATTTACACTCACATAAAATTGACTTGTGCAATGGTGTACAAACCCTTTAATCTGTTACCATATCATTAATTTCTACTGGTGCTCCTATTTACAATGCACAAATAACTCCTGCCACCTCTACCCAAGAATAATACAAGCAGAAAGCAAGAATTAAACTTTACATATACTTGCTATTTTAAAAATAAGAATGCAGGAATAGCCAATATGACTTAGATCAAAGATCCGTATAACTCCAAATCCTGCTTCTTATGCTGGATGCTACTTCACTGAAAAATAAAATAAAATCAATAGAGCCAGTATTCAGTGGCAGATAAATAGGAAGGAGTATAAAAAGAAGAGCAAGCAAAGAGTGGGCCTAGTAAGTCTCCTCATTTTCTGTTAATCAGTCATTTATGAACTTGAAA
Source organism: Amazona ochrocephala (assembly GCA_039720435.1). Lineage (NCBI taxonomy): Eukaryota > Metazoa > Chordata > Aves > Psittaciformes > Psittacidae > Amazona > Amazona ochrocephala. Next base: position 62,094,325 of record CM077878.1, read on the forward strand.
TGCCTTTCTTCTCACAAGTAGCTCAATTCTGTCATACTGTCACTTGCCTTTTATGCTATTAAAAAAAACCCCAACAAACTGCAGTATTACTCATTTGTGTTCCCTTCTCCTTTCATAATGGAATAAAATCTCCCTTTTTTTTCCACTACTTTCAGACTGCAGGATTTAATCAGAAACACATTTTGTAGTTCTCTAAATACTGGTTAGACTGTGAGACATTTTTGTGACAGGCTTTCCTGTTTAAGAGGAGACTATTAATTTCCTTGGATTAAAGAACATGGTAGTGAATTACATATGAAAAAGATGCATTTATAACAAAGTGCTACAATTGACACAGTCCCTCAAAAGCTCATGACTTCTTCAAGTAGCTGTACTTGTATTTCACATGTTTCACCAGAGACATTGATAATTTTATTTGTGGGCATGTTTTAACTACACAATGAAAGTAGAGCCAAATTGTTACATGTCCCTGTTTAAGGCTTTAATCGCAGAACTGTCATGTTTTCATTTGCCCTCTGAGAACAAGAATGCATGACCACAGAAAGAGTGAATACGAAACTCTGCTGAAGGATCACAGGACATGGGTTTCTGGCTTATGCTACAGATAAAACAAAGTTCCTGATTCTACCTTACAGATTTCTGGTTATTCAGTAATTATTTTGTAATAGTTAGCCTTAAAAAAGAAAAAACTAAAAAAAAAACCCAAATGTTTTTTAAGCATTCTTACTTACTGTGTAATTCTACCACAGTGTTAGCTCTACTGCACAAGACAGTAATTTTAAGTATGGCTTTTAACAGTCAGCCTTTGCTATAGACTGCAGAATCCCAGTGTCCTATGCAAACAGCAAATGAAGTACAACTGTATGTATTTACACCTGGTATAGACCAATGCATTGATATTCTGGCAACTTCTGAAAAGAGGATCTGGTAAATTTTTGTCTAGTTACTTTGATAATCCCAGCACCAAACCCAGAAAATATACAAGCAGTTCTTACCAACTAATAGGCCCCCATTTGAGCCTCCGTTAATAGTCAGCTTCTTTGGGGATGTGTAGCCTTCCTTGATGAGGTACTTGGCAGCACACTGAAAGTCATCAAAGCAATTTTGCTTGTTGGCCAAGATACCACCTAGCACACAAATAAAATAAATTAGTTGATACCATAAAATCCATTTGATACCATCTCTTCAGAAAAACATGCGTGCAAAAATACCTGGGAACAATTCCAGTTTCATGAACATTTTAATAATTGATGCAGCTCAGAAAGACAGCAAAAAGGAAAGACTCTTTCAACAAAGAGAGGGTATAAGATGGTTCTGTCAATAACACTAATGCTTTCAGAAACTCTGAATAATATATACCTATACTGTGGAGTGAGTGCCAGGTAATGCTTCTAACCAGAAAAAATTAAAGCTAAAAGCTTTGCATTGCAAAATATATACAAAATGACCACATATAATCCACTTGAGGTTTGATTTAATGGGACTTTAACAGCATTAAATTCAGTGACAATTTCTTATGGCAATAAAGCCACAACTTATAAAATAAGCCATATAAAATAAGCACTTCTAATTTTCTGGGCATAGAATACGTGGCTGATAATTTAATTATTTTCTGATTAGCTGCTTTCAAATCAGATGATATATAGCTATGATCAAACAGGGACTTCGGAATTGCATCTTGGTTTGAAATTTTATTAACTACCAATATGGAAATGCTTCAGATGCTGCCATCCTGTTAAACAAAATTCCAAACATGACAAGATGTATGAGCAATAAATCATGACTGAAAATGTAGGTCCAAATGATATAACTGGTAAGACTTCCAGTTCTCAAACCAAAAAATTTTGCACGGCAGGATATGGAAGGAAAAGCATGATTTCCCCTACAATCTTTCAACTATTTGAGCAGAAGATTATCAACACAGAGAACACACAGTTGATCAGATTTCATGATCTTCCCACTTTAGATGCCTGTTTGGCAAGAGATAAAACTGGCTTCTCCTCAGAGGTTATCCTACCTTAAGACTTGCTGTCATCTTTCAGAGGCAATTATAAGGTAGTAAGAAATAGGAACTAGGAAGAATTTCCTCATATGCCTGCAGCAAAGGCTGTGGGAATGCCAGGTAAGAGGAGCTCAGTGCATGCAGAAAGGGAACTCCAGTTTCTTCTACTTTAAAAGCTGGATGTTTATTCAAAGCTAATTGCCTGAGGTTCCTTCCCAGTGTGGTCCAGGAACCTGTGGGACAATTAATTCTACTCTAAAATAAGTGAGCTGATCTATAATCTGGAGGTGTGTCTATCTCCATTGTTCATCCAGTGACCCTAGACACCCTATTCAGGCTGGATGCTCCATTTCTATGTTGCAAAGGTTTGGTAAGGTAACTCTGATACCTGGTCATACAGATCACAAAGTAATCTCCAAATGTGTGGCAATAAAGAGGAAATATATCTTACTCTTTGCTCAAAGTCCTCGTCTAGTGTTAAGTAAAAATCCTACCTATGCAATTAAACCTAAGTAAACAGACTTCTGGAGTTAACAAAACCCAGATACATCTCTTATTATGCAACTGCAATAAAAGACTTGGGTCAAAATTAAGCAGGAAATAGGTGGACCAAAGAAGCATTATCATATTACAATAAATTTTATTAAAACCTATTACAAACCAATCAGAAAATTAAAATTAATGAAGGATACTTCATCTTTAGCAATAATATCCTGTATCTGCAAGCACATATAGCTTCTATTTATGAAACTATTACATATTTAACTCAATTGTGAGGAAATGACCCAGACAAAAAGTTACCACACATGAAATAGTAAAACCAAGATGTAATGATCTGGGAATACTGTTTTGTTTGATAAAAACTTATTATGGATTAGTGCCATAGCAAGTTCCTGCATCATAAACACCACTGTGCATTTTGGTGCATTTGCCTTGCTGACAACATCTCCAACAACTTATCTCCCAGATTCTTGGGATATGAATGAGGCATCACCACTAAATAATTACGGGTATGTTACAGAGATGAGTAAGACTTTTCCCACCTTTTTCCTCTGGGGAAGGGATGCACTAAATTGTCAACAATAAGGAAGGCAGACAATCAAAGGATTAAGACAATGATTAGATTGGAAAAACATGGAAAGAAACACATCAAATGTATGAAGAAAAGGGGAAAAGAAATTGAAAGGGTTTTATAGTGAATGATTTGGTTTCCCTGTGTCATTAAAATCAGCTTTAAAAATGCGCCTGCCTACGAGAAGTTGGACTCTCTAAGAGAGTGTGGAGGGTATGGCATGTTACTGCACTTGTAGAGCTGACTGCTTTCATATGAACTTCTATCACAGAATCATAGAACCGTTTAGGTTGGAAAAGACCTTTGAGTCCAACCATTAACTTAACACTGCCAAGTCCAGCACTAAACCATGTTCCCAAGTGCCATATCTACATGTTTTTAAATCCCTCAAGGGATAGTGACTTAACCACTGCCCTGGGCAGCCTGTTCCAGTGCCTGACAACCCTTTCAGTGAAGAAATTTTTCCAATCATGCTCACTAAAAATAACAAAAGGGTCTGTTCATAAATTGTGCAAAAACAACATACAAGAATTACATTCTGAACTCAAAAGTTCAAATCTTCTGTAAGGTTCTGGAAACGGGTTTTTTTTTGTGTGGTACCGAAAGAGTCTAAATAGTTACTGTTGTCTTGGGGGTCTAGAACTGTGGGGCCACGTGCAAATGCAAATAATGAGAGAGGTATGTGAAAGCAATCCAGGTCTCCTGCAGTATAGACAAACAGGTTTCTTTGAAAATCAGTTCAAGGTAAATAGCTGCATTTTCAAATCCTTAAGCGTAGGGAACATGACTTTGCTTCAAAAACTGCAATAATTTTCTTGGAAAATATTGTGTTTGTGCAAAACCATTTTTCAGTAGGTTACAAAAATTAAAACAATTTAAAGAAAATCATCAAATAACACTGGGTAATGTAGAGATGTAAGAAGAAAATGAAACAAAGAAGAGAAAATGTTGTAATTTTCATTGCTTAGGCTGCAGCTTTTTTCCTCTATTTGGACTGATTTACCTTTGTGCCAGGTCTCTCCATATTCACCACCGCCCCTGATGTTCGCCACTGCTAAAACACCCCCAAGGTGTCGAACAAAAATAAGTCTTGACACACTGAAAAAGCAAACCAACAGAGGATTATCTTTAATTTCCAATTTTTATATCCCTATCACTTTTATAAAACCACTTTGAGGCAAAGATCTCTCCCAAAATCAAACATGAAATCATGAAGTTCCCCTTGATGGCAAACCTGAGTAGCCAGTATTTTTTCAATGGTTACCCATGGAAATGAAACCCTCTGCAGCCTTGGGAGAGGAAAAAACCAGTGCTGGTCCATTCTTCCTCTTTTAGTTCTGCACTTCAGAGATTAGCCAGTGGGTCTGCCTAACAGATCCCCCGCTTTATCTTCAAAGCCTTCCGTGTGGGGACTAGAGCTACACAGTACCACTGGACTCCCATAGTTTCCTGAACTGCTTCTCTTCTGTGGGTCCTCCACTTTTTCAGAAAGGAATGGAAGGCTTAGCCCAAATGAAGAAAGAAAAGAATTAAGACTTAAGATCAGCACTTGATCTTTGTTTATAAGCAGGTATTTTCAGCATTTCTGCTTAATGCACCTTCTCTTTTTTATTTTTGTAAAATTGTATTTGCAAAGAAAACTCCGCTTCTACCATTGTTTTGTGCCAGGCTCTGCATTCAAGGCCAACCACCTTTTTATTTATTTTCCACTTTCACTACTAAATACACAACAAATAGTAAAAAATAAAATTACAAATTCTGCCTTTCCTAGTAGCTCTAGAACCTGGTTGAAAGCTAACGTAACATATTACATGGTTTGGTTTTTTTTCAATGCCAGACTGCAAAAGTATCAAAGCCATTGCTATCTTTATAAAAGCGACTGTATTAATTACAATTATATTTAATAATTAAGAAGAGAAATGGATCTTTCATCTGTTGAAGCAGAAGCATAACATAGCAGAAGTTGCAGATGGCAAACCACACCTATGCCAAGGAGACCAGTAAAATATTAAAATTGAATCCCAAAAAGTTCGGTTTTTCTGTCTAGTAGGTTTAAATTTCTTGCTTACTTGAAATCTTTGCTCAAACAAGAAACCACTGCCTGCAGAAATTAATCCCATTCAACCACAAGAGTAAGGACTGGGCCTGTCTACTGTTAAGCTCCCCTACTGCTTATAAGAAATGACTTAGAAGATGGCAGTCCTACAGTGTCTCATGTGGATGTAATGTCAAAACAGGCAAATTTTTCATACTTTCCAAAGCAATTATCTATGTACTGGCACTTGTTCTTCAGAGTATATACCAAGGATTAAGAAAACAGAAAGAAAAGCAGAAAGATAACTGATAATAGATTTCTGTTATTTTGATAATCCATCAAAGAAAAAACTTTCCACCTAGGCTGGTTATCTCTGGCCATCAGATGGCTCAGGAGGCATGAATTATTTCTGTTTCTGTAAAATCAGTTCTGAAGTCCACCACTGTGAACTGTGTTTTCTTTAGATTGCTCTGACATGCCGATCAGATCCAAGATTGATACTCTCTAAGCACACTGTGCAAAGGTCAGAGAGCATTATTCTGTCAAACTCGAGGATGCCTAATTTTGACAGGTTGCTACACAGCTGATGTGGAGTAGCCTGACAGTAAGCTGCCTCGTGAGACTGTGACTCCTCAGTTTTTGGTATGTTAGAGCCACAAAACCTCTCAGAATATTCTGCACAGTCCATCCTCTTCCACCTGCTGAAAGAAACATGCTGAGAGATCAGGACATTTAATCAGCAAAGAATCTGTGAGCAATCCGAAACCAGAGAGTATTGAGTGCATCCCATCCTGTCCGTGGACTCTCTAACAGAGGTGGCACCTTGATGATAATTTTTGGAGGGGTCTAACTGAGCCTCTCATAGGATATGCAGTACTCATTACAGGAAGCTAGTCACCATTTCCACAAGCAAATATGTTTTCTGTTGCACAGACCCTCAATGGGACACAGCCCAGAGCTGGTAACAATCATTATGTTGCCCAAATTATAACTAAAGTTTAGTAAATCTGTGCCCACTACTACTGGGATTTAGGTACCTCAGAAAACATTACCCCATATACTCCAACATATACATCTAGTAATGTCCCTGTTAATGACTGTTAATTAATACCCACTCTGGTATGGTCAGTAGTAAAGTGAGTCAGGATCCTACTTAGAATCACAGAATAGTTAGGGTTGGAAAAGACCTTAAGATCACCTAGTTCCAACACCCCTGCCATGGGCAGGGACACCTCCCACTAAACCATGCCACCCAAAGCTTTGTCCAACCTGACCTTGAACATCACCAGCGATGGAGCATTCACAACTTCCCTGGGCAATCCATTCCAGTGCCTCATCACCCTTACAGTAAAGAACTTCTTCCTACCCCTCCCCAGCATCCTTATAAGGCCCCTTCAGACACTGGAAGGCTGCTATGAGGTCTCCACGCAGCCTTCTCTTCTCCAGGCTCAACAGCCCCAACTTTCTCAGCCTATCTTCATATGGGAGGTGCTCCAGTCCCCTGATCATCTTCGTGGACCTCCTTTGGACTTGTTTCAACAGTTCCATGTCCTTTTTATGTTGAGGACACCAGAACTGCACACAATACTCCAAGTGGGGTCTCACAAGAGCAGAGTAGAGGGGCAGGAGCACCTCCCTCGACCTGCTGGTCACGCTCCTTTTGATGCAGCCCAGGATACGGTTGGCCTTCTGGGCTGCAAGCGCACACTGCCGGCTCATGTTCAGTTTCATCGACCAACACCCCCAAGTCCTTCTGGGCTGCTCTGAATCTCTTCTCCACCCAACCTGTAGATGTGCCTGGGATTGCCCAATACTTTGAGTGTGTAGAGTGTCATGTGCCTAGAGCTTATGACAAGCTTTCTCAAAGTGACTTTAAGGTTCAAGAGACTAGGTTTTGTATGTATATAATCAGGAATTAACTTTTTTTAAAAAGTGAAAATTCCAAGTGATAAGACAGCACAAAATTCAAGTTTCATACACAGCCCTGTTATTGCTGCCTGTGTTCTTCCACATTGGGTTCTTGCTTCCAGGTTTGAGCTGAAGTCACAACAAACTGACCAGTCACCCTGGATGCCTATGAAGCACCTCATTCTGCAAAGAGAAGTCTTGGTCCCTGCTCTTCCAAAAGTCACTATAGCCTTTTGCTCATTATCCCCGAGTTTCTGGACTTGGTCACTTGCTTGGCTTTTGTGGAGCAGGAGGGAGTGGTACCAAACTAACTGAAAAGAGTAATCTTGCACTCTGCACCATAGCTATGTTGCCTGACCTTTCTCTGGCCTTACAGCCTTTCCTTGCATTACCTCTTTGCTTAAAGGCTTGGTACAACCTGGCCCTGTAGCAGCGAAATGTAATTTCACAGTCTGCTTCACAATCACTATTCCAGGATGCATTGCAAATTGCTTTTTCTGTACCCACACAGGCACATACAGGACAGTGAAGTGAAACACGCTGGTTCCTGCAGGGTAATTAGCAGAATCAGAGGCATTAGTGGTACGTTTGTCATGGCATTTCCCCAGCAGCTCTGACAAGCCACTGGTGTCAGTTCCGTAAGCCTTCACTTGCGCTCACTATGCAAGCTGTACAATTAACGACAGTGTTCTAGTGGGCACCATACTCGACCTGCTACTAAATACAGCTCTTAGTCCTGAGGAGCATATAAAAGATTCATGCTAGCATTCAAAAATAAACCACTACTGTAACTGACTTAATGACTTTGGCCTATCATTCTTGTAGTTATTTCTGGATACTCTAACCTGTTGGTTCGTTTCTATTGCTTTCAAAAAGATTTTCATTTTTTTGTGTTGGGGAAAAAATGAAAAGCAACACCAGATTCTGAATGACGCAAAAATAAGCTCCCCAAGCCAGAAAGCTGGCTGACACAAATGGGTGCAAAATACCAGTGGAAAACATTGTACTGGCTTGAAGAAACACATGACAGAAAGAAACCACTGCAAAGGAGAAGATGGAGTGCTCGGTGAAAAGTGGTAAGAACCGTAAGTTCAAATAAAAAAATCAGCAATCTGTACCCAGCAACTTGTTTGTTTGTTTGCTTTAAAGGTAAGCAGGCTACTACTCAGTTGCATTTCTGTAGCTATGTTTTAGCTCAGGATCAGGTGGACAACGTGGCAAGCTTCTGCCTTGACCATCCTGTGGCTGCTTTCTAGCACTCATGTTTGAGGTCATCTACAAAAAAACTGACGAAGTCATGGTGTTGGGCTGTGGCTGGAACAGCCCTTGAACCTGGTAACTCCTTGTGGAATACAGCAATAAACAGTAACAGGGATATACTCAAACATCACTCGAATCCATCAGGTAAAGGGGAACTGAATGGCATAAATTCTCTATCAGAATTTTCTTTCCCTGATCTTACCTACCTATTTTTGCAGCACACTTTTTCACTGAGTTACTCAATTATCAGGTTATTAACCATAAAGATGTATTTGAAGGGTTTGGCTGTTCTTATTTGTCTTTTAGGAAGAGAAAGGCTGAGAAAAGGATATGTTGATATCACAGGGAGTGAATGAGAGATGTGTGGCAAATTGTGTTTTATTTACATTGTCAGTGGGATAATGTATTTTGATCTGGTGGTGACTGATAGTCCTCTGTGCATTTACCTTTAAGGGACCGTAACAGATTCATATTCTTATTTTATGAACTGTGTAATAAAGGTTTCACAGGGTTCAGGATGACATAGATCACTGCTTCCACCTCCCATCTTCCTCTCTTCTGATTGTCACCTGCACACTCTTGCTGCTGTTTGGCAGACTCCTACTAGAGCCAATTTTCAACTAGCCAAGACGGCAGAAACCCACCCATTCTGTTTTGTTGGGATATTTTTTTTGCCATTCTTCCAAAGTAAATCAGTTTATCAAAGATTCCAGCAAGCAGCAGGGCCAATGGATGGGAGGTGAAAGGAGGCACTGTGAGATACCATCTCCTTTTGCCAGCGGCCGGCTGGTGTCAGTTCTGTAGTACTTCAAATTTTACCTTAAATCAACAGATACATAACATTTACTTTAAAAAAGAAAACATGATTAAGTTTCATCATAGTTTTCAGCATCTACAATGAACTCTAATTAGTCAGTGCTTCAGCCTAATCTAAAAAAGCAATTTAAAAACTATTCTGGTAATAGAATTTTATCTCTCAAAAAACACAGGAAATTAAACATGTAGCTTTACAAGGCAGATAAAAAGCCTTCAAATAATCATGGACACAAGACGGGAGGTCCACTGTTAGACAAGGTATTTATTAGAAAGGACAAGAAACTGTAAATGCTATTTAGAAATACAATCACAGTGACTTGGAAAAGCAAGCACTACAAGAGATTTCTTGAAATGTGCTGAGTCTAAAGCAAGACTGATAGTACCTAAACTTAATAGGATTGTTTCATAATAAGTTATTTTTGTGTGGGTGAGCTGCTCTTCTGCTATATGAAAAACTGCTTTCCATTCAGTCTGCTGCATTTGTTTTCCCCTGTCTAAGACAATCACTGCCTCTGTAAGTCTATAAAAATTCCCTTGCTGAAGAAATAAGCTTTTTCTTTAAAGAGATCATCTATTCAATAAAGCTTATGACTTTTGAGGGCTACAAATCCTGTTTTGCACACAGCAGTTTTGGTTTACAATGCATTGTTTTGCATATGCAGAGCCCATATCAACTGCATCTCAAGACAATCATCTTTCCTCTTGCATGATCATATGGGAACACAGTAGAATCTTGCTTCTAATGTAATCTCCTCAAAAGTATAATACAAAAACACAGCCAAATTTTAATTATTTACATTCATTTAAACAAATGCTTCTTTAGTATTTAGACATAGGTAATTGTATAACTTGGAAAAAAAGAAAACTTCCTATGCTATTAAAGGACCCAAATACTTGCTTAATGTATGTCCATATACTCTTTTGTTGAGCTCAGTGACAGAGTGGGGAGAGGTTAAGGTGTAAGCCAAAGGGCAGGGTGCCTGTTGTAAACCTCAGAAGATCACTTCTCTGCTCTGACACAGATTTATTCTGTGACCCCAGGCAAAATCCCTGAATTCAGAACTAACAAAGCAGATAAATAATGCCTGGATACCAATGTACAGTCCTTATGGCCCCCATCTTGCTTCTCAGGGACCTGAAATGCACTGCTCTGCTAGATCCATAGTCCACCCTGTACTCAGTATGTGACAGTTGTTGATACCTGATACTTCAGAATAAGGTATAAATTACCCTGCTTACCTGTAGCTTGGTGTAATTGATATGTTGAAGCCTCCATAACCATATAGGAAGGCAGGATGAGAACCATCCAATTTAATTCCTTTCTTGTGAATAATAAACATTGGGATCTTAGTGCCATCTTTGCTAGGGTAGAAAACCTAAGACAAGAGAAAAAGAAATCTGAAATGCTGCTACTGTCATAACTCTCCACAAGAGGTGTTAACAAGAATCAGAAGCAATTGCTTTCATGGAGTCCAGTGGGTAAAACTTTCCAAGGAATCTGCACCAATTGTCCAGGGTAGGTTCAGTAATGGCCATCACCCACCTTGTTGCTTTATTAAGCTGTGGAAAATGTATCAAAATAAGACAACGTAAGGTGAACGACATAATTTTTATGTGTCTTATTCATCAATTCTACATACAACAGGGTTTAAGAAAATGCTGCAAAACCAATACAATTCTCTGCAAGGGAATACCGGTGTTATGAAAACACAAGAACTGCGTGGTCCATCATACATGAAAGCAGCAAAGACTGAGCTGGCAAGGAGAATGAACAGAACTAAAACCAGATTTCCAATCTAAAATTACAACTGCTAAAAACTTATTTTTAAATATTCAAAGTTTCAGACGCTAGAGAAGAGTGGACACAGAAGAAAAACTCATGATAGGGCGGTGACTGAGTGAGACCACAACTAAGCATTACATTGTTTTGGATAACAGAGAGCTATGCTACTACCAATAAATATGTAAAACTCTGAAGATCTTGTCTTGTACTGCTGAAATCAGAGAATTCCTTTATATCAGTTGATGCAGCAGTCTTTGCTTGTAAAAACATAAATTTAATCACAAGCAGAAGGACAAAGATATTTCAAAAGTCACAGTATTTTGGTTTTAGTATTAATACATTAGCATTAACAACATTTCTTAACAGAGTCACTTCGTACACAAGGTTCAAGTCAATAGAGCAAATTTTGAACAGCGGATGACACTATTTCTTACTAAGCCTTGTGAAAACAGAAAAAAGCTGACTGCTCAACACTGATACATGCAGCATGATTTCACCAAAGCAAGCCTGTATCCAGTAAAGTGGACTAAGATTTGGCCAGCCTTCCCAGCTTGTCTCATTAACCACTTCACCTCACTAAGGTGGTAACATAAGCCATGACAGAAACATTCGTAGCACTTGGTGCATTTTCAGATATTATCTGGCAGCTAGAACCAGGAGCTCTAACACTGCAGAACTCCAATTCCATCCAGCAAGAAAACAGAACTACCTGTTGGCTGTCAATAAATCAGCTTCCAAAACACCAAGTAACCACACAGCACATGCTTTCCTATGTCTATGACTGCCACAGCACTGTTTGGACTTAAAAGCTAAATTCCATGTACGCAAACATAGACTGCAATTGCTTATCATGGTTGCCATATCTTGTTTTGATGCATGTATCTGCCCGCATACTCTATTTTAGGATCCATCGTGTCTTATTTTGCCAGTCAAGCAAAACATGTGGGTGTGAATGCAGGTAACTGCTTGTCCTAAAGTTCTGGTTGACTACTTTTTATTGCTTTGGCTTTAGCATCATTATTTGCAGCTTCTAGTCTAATCAGAACAAAGAAGTGGTAAATGACCAATGACATTCTTATCATTTTGTTGCATGTTTACAACCCCTGTGCTTTTAAAGGAGAGAGACCTACCACGCTTTATTATAAAGCATGTGATCATCAGTATCTATTTTTATAACACATGAACCTCATGAGTAATATGAACCTGTTGAACACATTTATTCTGAGCATTGACTGTAATGTGAAACATGTAAATCCACATGGCATGTTGAAAACAGAATAATTGCATTTAATTTTAATCATTGCTAAGGAAACGTGAGAAACTTCCAATGAAAGCATATCTAGCTCCAAAGGCTTCACCAAAACCTGCAGGCACATTCCAGATAAAATTTGGTATTTCACAGTTCCCAGCAGATGGAAAAATTCAGAACAAAAGCCTGAAGGCATTTTACACAGATTCTATCACTGTTTCTACTGCTACAACTTTACTGACAAAGTGCTCATCAGAACTCACTGAAGTAGGATAGAAAGGATTTTAATTTTCAGTATTTAGCTGAATACTATAAAAAAATAAAATATCCCACGGACAGGAGAACAGCCGAGGCTGGTAATGAGGAGTTCCACAGAGATTCCTGTTTAAGATGCCATCCATCAACTCCAGTTGCAGCGGGCAATTCATGCAAAGTGAGCACCTAGCCCTCCTACATTTACAGCAATTCCAGCTGTTGGCCAGTCCTTTCCTGATGATTAAAGGATGCTACTGATTTTACTGATTCTTTCTGAACACGGGGATTTTTTTTGAAACAACTCCCTGAAAACTGACTTCAGTAGGGCTTTTATTATTATCATCAGTTAAGATTAAATAACATACCATTAAATGAAAACTCAACACAAAGAAAATACATGTCAAGGTGACATTTGCAATTTAAGAGTTTTCACTCCTATCTTTGCTAAAATAATGATTACCTCTCCCTCCAAGATGAACAAACAGGAGGGGGGTGGAAATCAATTCAGTGAAACACTGAGATACGTGAAGCTATTTAAGCTTCTCCAAATAGACTATTTTCAACAACTGATTCAATCTCACCTTTAAATTGGGTGTTATCTCTGAAGCAAGTCCAATGGTTTATTCATGTAGCCAATAAAGGATCGTACTTCTATCTCAAAGATTAAGGTAAACTGGAAAGGGCAAGCCCTAAGAAGAATTCCCCAAGATGGTATTTCATGCCTAATTTTAGAAGCAGTCAGCTTTTACAGCAGTAAATGCTAATAAAAGGATACTACTGTTTTCTACTTTATCACAGATAGGAGTGAACCACTTGTACTGGTCACATTACATTACCCATTGCTCATATATTTTCAAATAAAGACTCGCATCACTATAGACATTAGCACGTAAGGGGAGGACATACTAGCAAAGTGATTTTGGAGGGAAAAGAGTGGAGAACAATGCTCCAGACATATTAACATGAATGCTGAAACTCACCATTCAAGGAGAAACACACTAAAAATATGTAATCTCAGCTTCTAGAAATGCGCCACAATGCTGCGTGGTTGACAGGGCACTCCTGCTGCTTGCAAGCCTTCATGCTATTCTAGGAGCATACCACTGGAGTAGAACAGCAGGCCTGAAATAGCTGTAGCTCACTTCATCTCACACTAATGTCCCTATCTGTCACACAGCAGAGGGGTCACGGTGCCAGAAAGAATCACTTTCAATTCAGATGCCGGAACCTGAGGCATGAATGTATAGCCCTTATTCTTCTTCTTATGACCCAGGGAGAAAGTGTCACTGTTTGAGCAATTAACTCATTACTATAAATAATATGAAGATTAACCTATACAAGCTACATGAAAACAAATCTAAGTCATTCTTTTTTGTGCATATGTATATATTTATAGAGTGCCGCTTTGTTGGTTTTTGTTAACTTAGCATTTGAAAGCAATTTACAGTCCATTTTCACCTAAAAATTACAATGGAAATTTGCTTCCAAGACAGTTTACATAGGAAGTTTTACAGGTAAATACAGTTAATGGCTGTGTGATAGGGTTTGTACTCCTGAAATAATATTATTTCCACAAAACCAAAAATTCTTCTAAGCAAAATTCAACCTCAAATTTGTATAGACTGAAAATTAACCTTATAAAGGCAAGATCCAACAGAGCTTTTAATACTGCTGTAAAACACAAACAAAAATGATCTTATCCAAACACGTTTGATGAATATATTTTCAAGCTGTGAGCAATACTTGAATGTCCACAAACCTTTCCTAATTTCTATGAGTCATTAATAGCAAAGGGAACTAAAATCCAGTTCAGAAGTGATTACTTCGGCTTTTCAGCAAGAATTATTTCCTGCAGATTACACATGAATTTTACATATGAAGAGGAACTTTGACTTCTGGGACTTGAAAACACCCCCTAAGTCACAGTAGACTAATTATTCTTAGAAAGCCACTAGTGATTCTAAAAATGTCTCTCTCAACCTCTCTTTCAAGATTAGGTGCTACATACCAGAGATATCAATTCTTTCCATGTTTTCGTGTGCTTGATCAAAACCAGTTAAGAGTTACACTTGTCATTAGATTGACATCCATTGTGTGAAATACCACAGAATTTTACAAAGAGCAACTAAAAAGGCACATAAATCATGCTGGAATACTTATTAAAAATGCATGTTCCACAATTTAGGTTTAATAACACCATGACAACGCCTTTAAAAAGAGTTTTATTCCAATGTCCTCTACAGAATTTTACTGAGATAATTCTTTTCATTTGAAACACATATGGGAAGCAGCAGTCTTGTGAAGTTTAACAGCTGTTTTCTGCTTCTAGGTAAAGAACAGCTGCCGTCACACACAGCTGCTGTGACTCCACCAGTGGCCACCACAAAGTTACAGACAGTGGTAGAGAAGCGTAATGCCCTGTTCAGTCACACCACTGACGGGCACAAGTGAAGCAGCTGATGGGCTGTGTTGAGCAGCTGATCAAAGGGAATGACTACTTCAGTTTTTATTTCCTGGAATTACATTTCAAGCATCCAGTTTCACATAAAGGACTTCCTTCATTAAGTGTGAGATGAAGATTTCTCATCCCACTTACACACATTTGTGCTTTGAGATTTGGGAAAGGAAAGCATGCTGTAAGTAAATCATGTAATGTCGCTCATGCTTTCCCAAATGCTGCCAATGCTTTGTTAAAGGCACACCATTTTAAAAGTCCCCCACAACTAGCTGAAAGATGTCTGGAAGAGTAAACTTAATGGAGTAGTCCCTGGAGAAAGTATTCCTACACAGAGGTGGCATAAGGCTGTTGAAACCTGTATTTGGGTACAGAGAAACAGCGCCTGAGGCTGAACAATACTACGTAGCAACACCTTCCACTGACAAGTTCTAATAGCTGCTACTCTTTGCTTCAAGAAGGCAAGTCACAAAGACCCTGCTTTCACACCAGCAAGTCTGAACACTTCAGCACTGGCAAGCAGAGAGAAATCCTCTCCTCTAGATGTCAGGGAAGAAATCTCACCCACTCACACAGAATCACACGCTACCTTTCACTCCCCCCCTCCCCCCCCAGCTCATTCAACCCCTCATTGCTTCAGACCATACAAAAAACCTGGTACCAGTGTGGGGCTAAAGACTATAGCCCATCACAAGCAAAACATCTTATTTATTGTGGCATTGGCACAGACCCAAGTTAAGACCACCAGCAGCCCCATGGACAGCTCTGGCAGCCATCCAACAGCCATCTGTAAGAGCAGCTCTTACCACCAGTTTTTGTATTCCTATATACAGCATGAACCAGAAGCCAGGAGAATTAATAGAGAACGATTATGACTACACAGCAAATCCACGGGATCTGAGGTTTCTTTTCTTCAGAGGGGAATCCTCATCAATCTTTAAGCTTCTTAAATTAGCTTCAAAGCAATTCTGTGTGGGTTGCTAAGCTTGCTTAATACAGAACTGGACAGGGGCCAAAGTAACTCAGCACAGTAAAAATTCATGCAGGTAAAACCCAGAAAGGAGAACAGCCATTTGCAAAAGTACTGTGAAAATAATTCAGAAACCTTTTAGAAGAAATTGTTTTACAACCCACTCACTGGCACAAAAAGCAGCCTCATGCTGATAGAGGTAATGTGCCAGGAGATGGTCTTTTAGAAGAAATGCCTCCTTCCTAAGTTCAGCTGCCTAGCTCCAAATGATAGCAGGGAATTGTACTGCAGGCTAGTCGGAGGAGGAAGTGGAAGGCAAGAGAAAAATATAGCTGAAAGTTCAGAAATCCTGCAAGACTGATATATGCTTTTAAATCACACTTTTCTACATTAGTTAAAAGGCAGCACTCCCTTTGCATAAAGCTTAAGAAGTAAATGGGATGCAATGAGACCCCCCCCCCCACTCCACTTTTGCAACCTGTATGACTTCTTGCTTCTTCTCTAAATGTTTATCCTCTGCCCCTTTCAGAGCTCCTTGCAGCAGAATTAGCACCTGCCACATCGTTTTAATTTCTTGTATCAATTTGCCTTGAAGAAAACTTAGTGCACAGTGCAGAGACAGCCAGATATCAGATAGGTAACATTTACCTTTTGAGCTAAATACACATTGTAGTCATGCCAAACAGAAAAGTGTCCCAGGAGCCTCTGAAAGTTACAGTCTCGTTACCTCTGTGCTTACACATTTGAGAAATTATTCTTATCTAGTATAGCATGAGATAAGCAAAGTACTGTCTCAATAGAAGGAGCACACTGTTACAAATAAAAACATAAGTAACAGGTGCTGGCTAGTGTGATTTCATTCATTAAATCAAGCTTTACTTCATTGAGAAAACCGCTCTGGCAGGAGTCAATTCACTGTAATAGTGTGTAAGCATTAGAAAGTAAACACTACCATGCTGGATATCAGCTCAAGCTGTAGTGAGAAACAATGTAAGAAAAATGTAGAAGTAACTTACCATGGGGTAAGCAAGGGGAGAACTTCGCTTATGCAAGCCACTCAACAACTATTCTTATTTATGATTTTACAGCGTGGTAGGTGCCTACATCTAATTCAACATGGTGAGAAAAAGATATATTCACCTCAAACAGTAATTGTCTCATTCAGCCTTTCTGTTTCTGACTTTGTCTTTCCCAAAACTGGCTTGGTTACCTCAACCCAGCCCTACTTTGGAGCTTCTACAAGCTTCAGAAAGATCATACAACCACTGTTGTTTTTTCTCCCTTATGCAGAGACATCTACATGGTTCAGGGTGCTTAAATTTCACCTGTAAACCTGCATCCAAAATTCTTGCACAGAACAAATTCAATCTTGACATTGGTAATGTCAAGTGCCCAGCTTGTGTCAATGCCCCAAGAGGACCCACATATTCGACTTAACATTGCCAAGATGCTTTATTTATGACTTTGAATCCCTGCACAATTTCAGAGCACACTGCTCTCTCTTCCTTAGAGTATCATAGCATGCTTGTAGGTATCAAGCTGGTTACCCAAAACCAGAGGTGCTCTAAATCACTAAACACCTATAAAAATTCTGCATGTGACTAGCAAAATATTGAAAAAATAGCTGATACATTTCGTTCAGAGGGCTGGAGCACCCCTCCTATTAAGACAGGCTGAAAGAGCTGGGCTTGTTCAGCCTGGTGAAGACAAGGCTCCAGGGAGACAGTAGAGCAGCCTTTCAGTACCTAAAGGGGACCTGAAAGAAAGCTGGAGAGGGACTTTTTATAAGGGCAAGTAGCCACAGGACAAGGGGAAATGGTTTTAAACTGAAAGAGGGTCTACTGAGATTATATATTAGGAAGAAGTTCTTCCCTGTGAGGGTGGTAAGACACTGGTACAGGTTGCCTAGAGAAGCTGTGGCTGCCCCATCCCTGGCAGCATTCAAGGCCAGGTTGGATGGGGCTTTGAGCAACCTGGTCTAGCAGAAGGTGTCCCTGCCTGTGGCAGGGGGTTGGAACTGGGTGATCTTTAAGGCCCCTTCCAACCCGAACCATTCTATGGTTCCTTCTTTTCGGTTTGAAAAGAAACAGAGATCACCTGCACTGGATAATGCATCTTTCAAAATCAGTCCTAGATCACTTACCCTGTGCATATTTATTCTGAAGAACTTACTGAAATAAACAGGTCACATAAAAGCATTATGAAGCACTTCCTGTGTGGTTTGTCACTCACATTGTAGCTACAAATAATTTATTTTCTGAGATTTCGGCTTGAATTTAAAGTTACCCATTTCTGTCCCGACATCACTGAAAACCTAAAATGTCAGCAGCAGGAAAAAAAAAAAAATCCCTTGAGAATGCTCAAGGACAAACTTAAGTCCTAAAATCCTAGAAAATATTTGGGTTGCTAGCTTAGAAGACAATAATTCTAAGGATTCAGATGCCACTGATTTCAACATTTGTGTCTGGTGACCACCTCATTGCTGGGAGACAGTATTTCAGGCTCATCTATTGTTTACAGATTTGCAGCACTCATTGTACAACAAAGAAAAATCACCCAGCAAGTAGCAAGAAGAAGGAAAGAATTATGAGAATGAGTTTCTATGATGCTGTTAGAACAATACTTCGGGAAAAAATTAAACCAAAACTAGTATAAAGCAACCCAGTAAAAATTCCAAGGGACGGCATAATTTCCAGAAAAACATGATAAGCAGGACTTCAAGGTACCTCATAACAGGAACACCAAGATGCGTGCTGATGCATCCTTATAATACTATTGGAAGAGGGAGGAGAAAAATGAGCAAAGGAGGAATACCTTTTCTTTTTAAAGCCATTAAGACTAAGGACAGCTTGCAACAATCTTAGGCAAAATGTGAACAATTCATCAAACTTGTATTAGACATAAGGAATTCAAGTACTAATAAATCAACAGATCAAATGTCTAATGATCTCAAGTCAACTAGAGTGAGTGCTAACATTTCAAAAACCACCAGTATTAGAAGGAAAAAGTTAAGGATATTCCTATTGGTTAAAGTTTGCCTGATTTTAGGCATTCTACCACTATGCTTTGAAGCTTTTCTGCATCTTGACTATTTTTATCTGTTAGCAGTGATCTCTGTGCACTACTACTTTCAAAAATAATTGACAAATTGGCTGAAGAGCAAGCACTTCGGGGAACTGTCAGGTAGAATTTATGTATCAATTTTTCCCTGTCTGTGAGAATAGCAAGCCAGAACTATGGAAATCATCTATTTCTTTGTATCATTCATCTACACAATTGAAAAACTAGTTACTATGAATGATAGCGACATTTCTAAGAGGCTTCCTTTGTCCCATGTATTTCCTGAGAGATGTCTCAAGGACAGAGCAGAAATAATTAATCTTAGGATAGATTATATTCTATCAGTACCTCTGGGTAGTGTTGATAAAATCAAATCAACTGCTAAATGAAGACGCAAACTACATTACCCTTAATAATAAATACTGCACACTGATGAATTTGTAGTGGATCATAAGCAGACAAAAGCCCACAGGAAAAAAGCTCTCATAATTAGTGGCTGAACTGTTTCTGGGTATAAAGTGAACTACTGCCTGGCTTTCTTTTTCTTTGGAAAAAAAATTGTTTCAGAATGCCCCAAGATTTTATCATTTTTAATTTTTTATTACTTTTGATCTTACACTGAGAGCATACAATACTGAAGTCTCCTGACCGATCCCACTCATATGTGGGCCACTTACACAAGTTCACAACTGCATCTATGGATACTTACCAAAGCCCTTGGTGTTCAAATTGTCCTCTCTCTTCACCAGTGACTGACAATTTAAGAAAAAATAACCCACCAAATCTGTCTAGACAAAAACCTATTGACTATGGGTTATTCCTCCTTCCACCTGGGGAAGAATAACCCCATGTGCCAGTACAGGCTGGGGGCTGACCTGCTGGAAAGTATCTCTGTGGAGAGGAACCAGGGAGCTCCTGGTGGGCAACAAGTTGTCTATGAGCCAGCAGTAATGCCTCCTATGGCCAAGGCAGCCTGGGCTGCATTAGGAAGAGCACCGGCAGCAAGTCAAGGGAGGTAATCTCTACTAGCTCTAGTGATATCTCACCTGGAGTACTATGTCCATTTCTGGGCTACCCAGTACAAGAGACACGGAGCTCCTAGAGCAAGTCCAGCAATGGGCCACTAGAATGATTAAGGGTCTGGAGCAACTCTCATATGAGGAAAGGCTGAGGGAGCTGAGCCTTTTCAGCCTAGAGAGGTTAATGTGCATACTTCTCCAAGGTAATCATGTTCACACTGAAAGCAAGAGTCGTAGCTTCAGTTTACAAGACATGCTATTATTTGCTTCCCTTTTTTCCTTTGAATTGCAGTTTGCTCCAAGCAGTAGCCATACAGCCTCATTTACTTTGCAGAGGCTCCTGGTCCTGTCCGATGAACGACTTAGTTACACTAAGTCCGAAACAAGTCTATGCAAAATCTCACCAACATCTGAAATTGCTGTTTTCCACTCTCATCTCCATCAACCTGTTTTCTACCATGACAATGAATGTTAATTAACATCAGCATAAAAAATCCTAATCCACCAAGCAGTTTTGGCCCTGGGTGAAGACAGAAAGTACAATTCCACTGTGCTGCATGATATATATGTGTCCAAAGTTTATCTGCATTTTTCATTAGTTTTAAATATTACCAATTCTAATTTGTCTCCTGTATGCAGTAAATGAGTAGTTATCATTAATTCTCCAAAACCAACTTATTTCACTGTTCTGCTTTCAAGCTACAGTTGGTAAAGGCCTCGTGATGGCATTCCTGTGCTATACAGCACACTGGTGAATGTGGTTCATGACTATCTCTGAAGTGCTACAATAATGTAAGTGCACATACAAGCACCAACCTTCTATTTTGTTATCCGTAGGCTCCTGTACTATCTTAAACCTCTTTGGATCAGTTGCATGTCAAGCCTAATAGATGACTGCACAAACTAGTTACCAACTTTTGTGCACTGGAGGCCTGCAACTCTGAAACACAAACCTCCCAGCTCTGCCAGAGCCATTTCTATTCTGAAAACACCCCAGTCCCCTGATAGCCTACAAAGACACCATTCAGAATGAGAGATGCATCCCACGTAAAGTATTTAAATGGAATATGGAGCTGCGAGGAAGCGTAATTACTAACAGGAAACACTGAGATGCTGCAGAAAAGAGGGAACAAGGGAGTGCTTTTTGGAATGCATAACAAACGGAAGGCAAAACTATCTGAAAAAGCAAAATGCAATCCAGTAAGGCCAGAAATGTAACATACTATACTCTGACAGGTGCAATTACATACAGTCAGAGAACAAGTGACTAGACTAGAAAATAATTCAGAGAAGTATCTTGGGAGATACAGTACATGCCAAACTGAACTTACACAATGAATTGTTAAGGACAAGGCAAACCTTAGAGTGGGACATCTAAGCCAAAGTCTCAACCACAAGATGTATGAAATAAGTTTCTGCTGTATGCAGCATTCGCAAAGCCTCAGCCAGAGTGCTGTGTTCAGTTTAAACCATGGCCCACCATACACTGAGCATCTAAAAAGACTCCAGTGAAAGAAAGAAGAGTGATAGAAGGCCCAGACATTACAATCAGCTAAAAAAAACCAAAGAGAGTGCAGGGGTTTTCTTATATATTTTTAGTCCAAAGGAAAAAAATTGCAAGGACTTAACAGTGACAATCTCTAAATATGCACAAGTTTGCTGTAACTAGAAGAGAATAACCCATCTTCCATGTCTGTGAGGCACACTAAGAAATTCAACTGTGGCAAGGGAATTTAGGTGAGACCTTGTGCTTGTGAGACCCTGCTCCTTGCAAAAGCTTTCTAACAGTAAATACAGTGAGCAACTGGAACAGATTGCCTAGGGAGACTGAAGGCTTTAAGCACATGGCAGACAAAAGACAAGACAATTAGGCTTTTTTTTTTCTGTACAGGCAGAATTGACCTGCCACCGTGCTCAGGACAGATCAGTATGCTCTAGCTGTGGTAGCCACGATGGTCTTCTCTGGGACATGGGTACATGCCCATGCCGTCACCATCTCCAACCACATTCAGGAACTGTAGTTTCCTCTCTTTCCCTGTTTTTCTGTCCTTTGGTTATTACAGCAGTTCTTCTACAGGTTTTTCAATTCACAGCTGCTACCACCTGCTGGGTAATAACAGCTGGTTTGTGTCTTGCAGGAAAAGCCAATATCCTACCTTTTGGACTATAACACATTCCCTGCTTTGGAAACCTAATGACTCTTCAACAGACTTATACGACTCTGCTAGCACAGTACTGAAAAAGGCAACCAGGAAAGTCTGGTTGTCTTGGTGGCCTGGTAAATGAATTCAATGCTTTTTGCTGCTAGATCAATGGCTCGAATGCTGGCCCACACCAGCGATGACTGACAACTGCAGTCATCTAATAGTCTTTTGCCAGCTGTGTGAATAAAACCAATGATTGTAGCCCCAGAGCATCTGTCCTCAATGGAGCATTATCATCACAGTTTAACACCCTCCCTGCTAGGCTCTATGAGGCAAAGTAATGGGTGGGCAGATGGACAGAAAAAATCCCACACTCTCAGAGAAGCACTCTCATTCTGAACAATGCTGGCATGCTGAAGCTTGACATTTAGCCTCAAAAAAAGGACAGAGAAAATAAAAGTGGCAGCTACCACTTCTTTCTTTCAGTAGAGGACTATACGTGCAGTCCTTAGGGTGCTGATGGAATTAGTCACTCAATCTGTACTATACAGCACACACAAATACCATACTGATCAAAAGACAGTGTTTTCTCAGCATTTAATACTATTAGAGAGATCAAGACTGGAGGCTTTTTATTGAATCTGAAGTTTTATGAACTGTTACTTGTCTAAGACGTTAATAACTGGTGTGATTAAGTTTTTAAACCACATCTGAAGATTGAACTCAGAGGATCAGCAAAAAGAGGAGTAGCAAACCACTGCCATTAGAACAGCAAACCATCAAAACATATCCCCAGTGTAACCTCATCAAACCATGGACAAATTTCATTCTGAATCTTTCTGCTCCTGTAGAATGGAGCTAATAGTACTCACTGTCTTTGAGAAATAACACCAATATCTTACACAAAAGGGAGAAGAAATGTTGAAAGAGGATTCCAGTGAGAATCATTAAATAGAATTCTTACTTATCTTGTAAGGGAGTTAATTAAAATAGTAATGTGCTCATGGTTAATTACTGAAGGTGAGATCAATCACAGGAGTGAATATGAAAGCTGGAGAAAACAAGAGAAGGGAAGAAGTTTTCAGTGACTTGTTTAGGAAGAGGACAAGAAACAAGCATTTTCACTGCCACAACAGTCTCATTTTAATCTCTGTATCTCTAGTAAAGAATCTACCTACAGAGATTCCTGAAAGCTTAAATACACACATTCATTTAAGGTGCCTTGAGTGAATGACCTTTAAGATCTTTTTCCTGATGGCAAATACATTTCACCATTTACTGTAAGAATGAAAAGTATTTTTTAAGCCACAATTAAAAATTGAATCATTTAAGACATGGCAAGATGCAAAACAATCCTTTAAGCTCCATCAGAATTGCTTAAGCTCTTGTTTAAAACTCCTGCGTGTAAAAAGGGATTCTCTACACTATGTTCAATGGTTACAGCTCTGTTTTATTCCATGTTATTTCTCCTTGTATTTTAAGGAATTCTGAGATAGCGATAGAGCACAGAATGCAGCTTGGGATAAAGCATGCCAACTAACATCTCCATTAACTAGAAAAGTGGAAAACAAACCACTGTAAGTTCAAAAAAAAGTCCTACTGAGTAAGGCATAAGAATAATATTTCATAACGAGTTTTAGTTAAACTACTAAGCAATTACTTCTCTCATAGGCTTAAAACATGTCTTGAGCATGAAGGTCCTACAGACTAACATTTTAAGCAGCTTTTCAATTCCCTGCGCACTTCGCAGAAAAATAAGCAATCTAGTACTAAAAGTTTGGAACTAGTCAATCATAAAGCCTGTATGACAATCCAAATGAACTCAGAGACTGGTATTCTAGTATTATCCCCTATAACAGTGTGGTCTGGTATTGAGCAGATTCTTCCAAAGAGCAGTTCTGTACTCTCCCATCCCAAACCACATTTCCATTGTTCTGCACTCTGCTGAACAAAAGCTCCCAATGTCCTAAACTATGCAACAATCCCTGTGGTATGGAAGAAGGGGAGAAAGCAATCCCAGACATTTAGACCTTAAAACAGGATTTGAACTGGATTGGTGGAGAAAACAATGCAAAGTCCTATCACTTCGTCCTCTTACTCTGAATAGACAGATCTGGTTCCTACTCAGACATTTAAGGAATACCATGGTCTGTGAGAATTACAGGTAAGAATTATCTGAAGGGTACTGGAGGGAGCTCCTTAAATATAATCAGTGTAGAACCAACTGCTACTCATCTACTCAGGCATAAGGATTTAAAAATTCACGAGCACATAACGTCATTATGGGAAATTCTTCACTTGATACTCTTCTGGACATGTATGAAGTCCAGTACGGAAGTCCTTCATAATATCAATTTTCCCCCTTAAAATTACACGTACTCTGGTTGCAAATATGTAACACATTTAATATACAATCTTTTGGCTTTCAAGGTATTCATGGCCTTAGAATTAGGGGACTACATTTTCAGTCAGTGCTTTTTCAGTGATCTGCAATTAGAAGAAGTAACAGCAGATTAAAGCGGTGTTTGTAACAACCATATGCCATGGGTGTAAGACGCTAAATTCACATAGGCAAACAGCCAATACTGCCACAGCTGTCACTGTGATTTTGTTGATGTCCTCCAGAGCAAGACTGTTGCCTTGGTGCCAAAACCACAGCCACTGCCAAAACACTGGCAGAAATCAGAGCTGAAGACTTCAGTCTTCTTCCCGGGAGCTCCGATGGAAGCAGCTCAAAGCTCACTGTCCCCCTGCAAGCGAGCAGGTGTCTGCCACACTGTGGGAACAACTAAAATTGGTGCATTTGTTCACATTCCTTCCTCCCCCCAATATTCCTTCATTTTCTTCCTTACTGCAATGTGGAACCACAAGGAAATAAAAGGAATAAAATACAAACAAACAACAACACTTATTTTCCCCAAGTATTAATTCTACCCTCCCATCCTATAAGATCAAACTCCAAATACTGTTAGAAGCAAGAAAGTACAACTCCTTTTGGCTGTGCTGGATTGTCAGAAGAGGGAAGAAAATTATGCCAGAAAAACTTACTCCCCTGAAGGGAAGACAATACTTTGTCTCTGCTCAGAATTAATGTAAAAAGTCCATGCCTTTCCTCTCTGGTATGAGAATGCTTTTTCTCAACAGAGGCAGTCAAAGCCACTGAATTTCTTCCCAAACTCCAGTAATTTATTAATATACACATAGATAAGCAAAATAAACAACATTAAGACTATTGCTCCAACTATACTGAAAAAACAATGATAACACCAGCTCTTGCATTGCTAAGCAGGCTGAACTTACTATATCTTTCACAGGACACTGCCCTCCTCTGCTGCCCTCTGTTACTTTTTATCTTAATGAGGGAATTTCATGCTCATGGAATGACACCAGCAGCAATAGCAAGATCCAGGAATAGCATGGGCAGATGCTGTGCACAAGTTTCTCCCACAGCTCTGCCAATCAGCCTTAAGCCTGACTCATCTGCTTTCGGCATTGTGTTTTCCTGAAACTTTTTTTTCCTACGCCAAACTGTATGGTGTAGAGTTCCACTAGGAATTAAAATGACTGTAGACAAATTTTCCCTGTCATGACTCATAACTTGAAATCAGGGCTGTAAGGGCTTGAAGATGGGGGTAAAAGACTGAGCAATAAACCAGTAAACTTCTCATGAAAATTAATTTACCTATAAAAATACTTTCTGCAAAAGAAAGAAGAAAAAATTAATCCCAGGCATCCCCCCCCGAAGAATACCCTTCTTGTCCTTTTTTCATCACTGCAACAGTACCTAAACAGCAGCTGCTTCAGAATCAAACTAAGTTGTAAAACTAAGCTGTGCTATGAATTTCACCTTTCTTCTGCAAGAGCTACTCTGAAGTGCATCTGTCAATAGCAACATCTGGTTTTGGTTCACCTCAAACTATTTTAAGGGCAGCACTGGAAGGCATGATTCTGTGATTCTGTAATGGCAAAAGGAGCCAAACAACATTATTGCTGCAATTTCAACACTTATAAGCCTGCATATCAGCCTAAAAGTAGATGAGTTGTGAGCCAGGCCAGAAGACTGTTTATCCATGATTGTCACTGTGAGGTGTTAATATGGAGAGGTATGCAAGAACCTAGTTGGCAACTTTGTAAAGATAAAAAATAAAGGCTCTTTATTTAAGCAGCATTTACATTACTGATGCAGCAAACAGCTTATGGTAAGTGCCACTTCCAAGTTTCTGTAAAAGTCTTTTTTCCTCTTGCAAAACCCATCCCAGGCCATTTCATAAAAAAGTTCATCATTGTGATGGATGGAAGTGTGCATGGAAGCAAAGACAAATTTCAAGGAGCCTTTGGCAGAGGAAAAGTTATTAACACAACTTAATATATCATTTAACAAAAGTAGCCAGGATAAATTTTTGATGTGGCAAGCATTTTAAACAGAGTGACTTTTTCATGAAGGTCACAGAGTCTTCCAAGGTAAGGGAATATGCACAAGCTATTTCATAGTTAGACTGTGTACTTCCACAGTGTCACACAGAGCCAACAACCTACAGGCATGCTCTTACTCTGGTGTAAATGTCAGGTATGTTGAATCATTTCTCCCTTCAGTGCAAGCTAAGTTGGCTATTTTGCTCTTGAGCTGCCAAAGGGTAAGAACTTAACCTCGGGTATTACAAAGCATCTGCTCTACCATAAATTTACTTAGTGTAGTAAACTTTATTACTGGTCCACATTTGCACTGCACAGAATCTTTGAAATCCTGCAAAGTGGATGCAAAAGAGCAAGAAACAGGCATTGCGACAATTTCCAATTGCCATTAATTCAGGTTTCATACACACGACACCTTACACCTCAGTTCAAATCCTCGTAACTTGGTTATTTTCAAAGACTGCTAAGGAACAGCTCCTCATTAAAGTTTCCTATATGGTACACAAAGAAAACTAGGAAGATAGCTAGTCTTAGCAGGTATTTATTCAGGTATATGTGAATAAAGGAAGAATCTTGGCAGGAGACCTGCCTTTCACAAAGGACACAGATCAGGACAGAGCTAGCAACATTTTTCTTTACTGCCTAGTAATTCTGATGGAAATTAAAATTAAGAAATAAATTCCACAGTGGTGCTCACTCTCCTGTAATCAGCAATCTTTCCCTATTCTCAGTATATTTCTTACACTCTTGAGTTTCTTTCATAATTCCCCACAACGTTGTCTGAGTTTTGCAATGGCTATGCAAGGCTTTCATCTAGGTTGACAGGCGTTTATAAGCTGCTTTGGTAAGCTGCCTTTTCCTTTTTTCTCCTTCAAGAAGCAGCATCATCAAGGGTCCAAGCAGGACTCCACAAATGGAAACGAGGACTGGCAGAAGCGGGGAGCACTGGCAGGCTGAGTTACTTATAAACGTAATCAGGCAGCCCCAGCTCTGGCTCTGACAAACAGCTTCTTTCACAGCTCAGCTGAGATGTTTCCGTTTATTTGAATGATAAGGGGAAACTAGTTGCCACACGGAGATCATTTGTTGATAAAATGCAACACTGGATGAGTGGAGAGCCAAGACTGCTCTTCATAAGCACTGATGCCAATGTAACTACACAGGCCACATTTCCCTAGAGCTGGTATTGAACAGGAATGAGTAAGGAGAAAACCAGAAACGGTGATACTGACCTCCACTGCATTACAGCCTAGCGGAGAAGCTCTGCCAGTGACTCACAAAGCGAAGGCTTCCAAGGGCATAGCAACAGCATGCTGCCTCCTTGAAATTATTTGTATTATTCTTCTACTTTACCTGATTTTAGCATGTAATTGATTTAAATGTAAAATGAGATTTTGTTTTTCCAGACATTTCAAAAAATTTGATTTACTATAAAAATACATTATTTCTAATTTATGGCAACCCCTTCGAAACTCTTTTTAATTACATGGGTATTTGTGTTCCATTATTATCCTTCTGAGTCTGATAGCAGTATTACAGATGTACCAAGTTCTTTCCTAAAGAGAAAGCTGTCTTCTTTCTCTTTTTCAGCTCATTATACCCTGAAGTTATCCTGAGGAAGTCCCTTAATGAATTTACGAAAAGCAGTAGAAACACATTCTCTGTGAGAACATTTCCAGCAAACTGTCCTCCACAACACTTTTATTTCTGTCTGGAGATATACCGACAAACAGATGGGACTGTTTACAACCACCTCGTGCACACATACTACTGTCGTTATGCTTTTAGAGAATCCGTCCTGTATATGTGCCAGAAGCAAAATTAAAAATAAGAGATTAAGAAAAATACCTAACCTCCTTTCAAAGACTCCAAGTCATGCTGTCACACTGTTGCTTAACTAACTCCCTAGGTCATTTCACCTTTTTCCTGCCTAAGTTTATTTAAGTTCCACTTTACGCCCTGGATCTTGTTATACCTTTGTGTATAGAAAGAAAAATCCTCTATTCCACTCTTAATTTACAGATGCAAAATCCTACATATAAAATAATTAATCCACTATTCAATATTTCTTCTATAAACTGCAGGTATTAAATATGCTAGGCACCGCAGTATGACAACTGTTTTT
The DNA here is from genome assembly GCA_039720435.1 of Amazona ochrocephala. NCBI lineage: Eukaryota > Metazoa > Chordata > Aves > Psittaciformes > Psittacidae > Amazona > Amazona ochrocephala. The sequence continues at coordinate 62,122,891 of CM077878.1, forward strand.
CTAGACCCCTAATCATTTTGGTTGAGTCACCATCACTGGAGATATTAAAAGACATGTAGATGTGGCACTTAGGGATATGGTTTAGTGGTGGACTAGGCAGGGTTGCATTAGTGGTTGGACTTGATGATCATAATGGTCTTTTCCAACCTAAATGATTATATGATTTCAACAAATTTCTATGAACCCTAAGACACACTTCTTGCAATTGTAGATGTAGTTTATGACCTTCCAGAGATTACAAAGGGAGCTCTGGGATACCCACTGACACAACCTACCTGATTTCAGATTCTGAAGTGGGATAAATCCTTCCCTGATTCCCAGATGTCTCACCCACACTTGGTTATACTGAAATGCAGATTATGACAATGGGACCATTTAATAAGCAGTTCATATCATTATAAATCAGTAACCTGCCGTCCTTGTTATCTGCCAGTCCTTGTTAACTCCAAATACTTTATCAGCAAAGATTTTATTCTCTAGGTTTCTGAGGAGTTTCCTGAATGGCATTAGACCTTGCTAGGAAAGATTTCACTCATTTCTCTCCATGTCCACATCTCTCAGAACCAGGCTGCAAATGATCCATGCCTGTAATTTAAACTCCACTTGTGCAAACTTTTAAATGTGGGGGCCTTTGTTTTATCAGGGCAAAAAGTCACTAACGGTTTCATGGGGTTTTATATTAGAAATATTAATTATATATATGTATGTATGCATTTAAAATTGCTTTTACCTTTTGCTCCTTGTTCTAGTTGTTCCAGCACTGCAAGAAAATGGTCTAATCCTGCTCTTATGACAATCAAAGTGAGTTTCTCCAAGTGTAATTGCACTGATGCATTAATGAACACAATATACTCTGGCACTGGAGGAAAGATGGACTCAAAACCTGCTGAGTAAGAACTCAAAATTCTTACACAGCATGCATGAATACGATTTTTCTGTTCACATCACCAGATATTCTCCTGCTTTTCTCCCAGATAATCACGGTTAAGTCCTCAAACAGAGACTGTTTCATCTATTGCTGTCACTTTCAGCAGTATGCCTCAGAATTCTTAGGAACTGCTGGGAAGATGACTGGCTAATCCAAGGTTCCTCCATTTCTCCACTGCCTCTTAAGTCTTGCCCTATGACATATTTGCCTATGGCAACCATGCCAAGTTGCCCTGGAAAAAACATGAAAAAGCAGCTGCTTGATGTTAAAACAAATATCAAAAAATACCATAATATGGGGAAAAAAGGTAGAGAACATATTGTCTGGAGCTAATTAAAACACTCTCATCCTTATTCAAGTGCAATTTTCTTAAACTCTTGCAAAAGTGATTACAGCAAGACAGCAGGATTCATGTTTATTACCTGAATTGTCTGGTAAACCGAAGGATCAAATCCTTTCACAGTCACCTCCCGAAAAACTCTTGGCTCCAGCTCCTCTTTGGTCAGATCACAGTGATATATAATACCTAAAATAGAGTGCAAGGTTGTCAGCTTAGTGTATGTCTATTGTTAAAAGCATGCTGATTTAAGTGCTGTGATGGAGTAATGAATGGCAAAGGTAACTTGGCAAGGTGAAGAACAGTAGCTCTAGACACATTCCTTCAGTTAATATATAATTTAACACATACATATATGCACTTCATCTAGGCAGTGTGCAAAGGGTTTCTGTACAGAAGGAATAACACTCTGTGCCCATATAAAGCCAGCTATCCAAAGTGGCTAATGCAAAATGGAGAAAATAGTTGTTTTCATAAAGTTACACAGCACTTATTGAAAATGATGATGTTGGAAGAAATAAATAAGAAGTCCGTTTCGAAACATCTCCTCTAGAGTCTCCATACTGAGACTAAATATATCAAGAATTCAATTCAGGTCAACATTTTTCTCTTTGTGATAAAATATTTTGAAAATACAATTCCAATAGACCGCCAGATAATGGAAAAAGCTAAGCATCCACTTGATATTGTAGCAGACTAGTACAGGTTACCCATGTAACTGAACAGAATTTGGTCTCATGCAATTTATTTCACAACCTGATCCTGCAGGTTTGAAGGCAACTTGACTTGCTTGAGTTACACCCATGACTTCCAAAGGACTGTGAGCATGAGAAGATTTATGTATATAAGCAGTATAAGATTTCTAGGTTGCAGCAGAGGCAGAATCACAGAGGCTGCAGCAATCTAGATATTAAACAGACATGCAATTAGCCAAGAAGAATTTTGTATTTAGACTATGAATCATATTTCCTGTCATTCAACCTCAATAGCATTTGAGCATAAACACATAGGGTAACATTTTACAAAATCCTAATATTCATGGATATACTGCAGATACATACGATACATAAAACTAACCTCGGTGTTAATTATTCTTTGATTTTCAGCTTTATGGCAAGGTGTTCTCTATAAAATTTAAAATGTGTACTAGGGATAAAAACACTGAAAGTTAAGGCAAAAAGCCCTCTGTAGAGGTCCTCAATGTAATAAAACCAAGGTGTACAGGGCTTGATCGAAATATTGCTGTATTGTCTACATTTTAGATACTTTCAGGAAACCAGAAGTAATTATTACAGAGGTTATAGCTATAAAAAAATATATTGAAAGATGAAATAATAAGGAAACATATCTGATACAAGGAATTGGTCTCATTAAGTCACTGACTGTGGAAAATCAGACAGATAAATTGACAAAGGAACAGAGATGAAAATTAACAGTCCTGATAACTGATAAAGACTTTTTATAATGGTGAATTAATAGCGAATCTAATCTGCTGGGAATTATTTTTTTTAATCACAAGTAAATAGCAAGCCTAATGCAGGGTGACAGGTACAAATAAGTACTAAAACAGCATTTTCCTTAAAGATTAGAATCCAGAAAGTCATGCCAAAGCACAAAGAAAAGCACATCAGGTGGTAAAAGGCAGAGACGACATTTGACATATATTTACAGCCACCCAAGCTGGATAATGTATTGGCAAACATTACACACAGAGCAGGCTGAATAGCTGCGTATTAGGAAACCACACGATAAAGTATAAGCACACAGACAGCATTTCAGGAGTCAATCAACCTAATATTACAGTAACGTGCAATTGAATCCCTGATACTGCATCTCTTGTTCTATTTTTAGTGGCATGGCAGTTAATATCACAAACCATAGTAACATTGGTGCCTGCACTCTTTTGCTGGGTGGTCAATAAATGCAAAACAATAGAGTGCTCACTTAATTATCTTACTGGAGTGGACAGCATGGATAACCATATTTTTCAGGGAACAGCAAAAATTATTTTTATGGTGTCAGAATCTATGGTTTTAGAACTGCTTTATTCATTATTTCACACATATGTTTATTATTACTTTTGTTGTGGGTATTAAGCATAAAGAAACAAGAATTAACATTAAATGTTAATTTTTTTCTCATTAGAAAAAAAAAAAAGTACAACTTAATACAAGTGCAAATTATATTGATGTCTAATTGTAAAGTAGGAAGATCTATGTTTATCAAGGACCAGCTCCAGACCTTTTGTCTGATTATTCCACTGATGTGGCAAATGAAGGCTCCATGCAAAAAAATTATCCACACACCTACCTAAAAATTGTCTCTCTGGTCTGATTTCCTTCCCCTTTCCTTATTCCCATGCAGTCTACCTCCATTTTTTCCCCTCCTCTTTCTTCTAGATTCCAGGTTGCTCATGGCAAATTCCCTGTAGATGCTAAGCACATGGATGAAAAGAAGGAAATAAAAGTCTACCTACGCAACCAGCAGGCAGTGAGAGCAGCCATTGCTGGCTGACAAGCCACAGATTAAAACAGATCTCTGGGCTCTTCCCCTCCACATGTTTAGCAGTTGCAGAGACTCTGCTGGCTCAGCGGAGATGAACAGTGCAGGCTCGTAAGACTGGCAACTTCTTGCCCATGAGCTGGCTTGTGAGCAAATAAATGAACTATCTGAACCATCATGCTGGGATTAAGTCAGAGGTAATTGCAAGAGTGTCCTCGAGCTCTTCTCCAGTTGCAACGATCTGAATGCTGTTTAAAAGTTTGTTTAAAAGAGGAACTGGAAACCTATCTTATTTCTGGTTATGCAAACAGCAAGATAATAATAGGAAATCCATCACCCTTCTTATCTGCTAAGCTTGAAACATAATTTTGATAATTTGACACAATCCTTTAGGAAAACCAGAAAACCTATCAGAACTATCATACAGCCATTCTGCAACATGGCTGTGCTCTAACTGAAACAGAGAAAAAATATATGTCAGATGCTGCAAGAATAGTTTGGATCATCTTGTGATTCATGATCACTTACAACCCTGGAATAAGATAAAGATTCTGAAGCCTATCTCTCCTCTCCATACTTCAATCCTTTCCTGCGTTAACTATTGATTGTTTGGGCTACAAAGTAATTTAAAATAAAACAGCAACAGCAAAAAATCCCAACAAAAGCAACAGCAAAAATAATCAACCAACCAAAACCCCCAAAACCAAACACACTCCCCCACCCCTAAACAGCAAACACATTTTCTTGTCATATACTAGCTTGAGGGGAAATCCTGCCTGACCAATCTGGTGACCTTCTATGAAGGGGCTACGGAACTGATGGACAGGGGCAGAGCAGTTGATGTCATCTACCTGGACTTGTGTAAAGCCTTTGACACTGTCTCCCATGACATCCTTCTCTCTAAGTTGGAGAGACATCAATTTGATAGGTGGACCACTCGGTGGATAAAGAACTGGCTGGATGGCCGCACGCAAAGAGTAGTGCTCAGTGGCTCAGTGTCCAGCTGGAGACCAGTAACGAGTGGTGTCCCCCAGGGATCGGTGTTGGGACCGGTCTTGTTCAACATCTTTGTGGGTGACCTGGACAGTGGGATTGAGTGAGCCCTCAGCAAGTTTGCCGATGACACCAAGCTGTGTGGTTCGGTTGATAAGTTGGAGGGAAGGAATGCCACCCAGAGGGACCTTGACACGCTTGTGAGGTGGGCTGATGCCAACCTAATGAAGTTTAACCATGACAAGTGCAAAGTCCTCCACCTGGGTCGGAGCAATGCCAGGCACAGCTACAGGTTGGGCGGGGAGGAGATTCAGAGCAGCCCTGCGGAGAAGGACTTGGGTGTGTGGGTTGATGAAAAAATGAACATGATCCAGCAGTGTGCGCTTGCAGCCCAGAAAGCCAACCGTGTCCTGGGCTGCATCAAAAGGAGTGTGACCAGCAGGTCGAGGGAGGTGATCCTGCCCCTCTACTCTGCTCTCGTGAGACCCCACTTGGAGTATTGTGTGCAGTTCTGGTGTCCTCAACATAAAAAGGACATGGAACTGTTAGAACAAGTGCAGAGGAGGGCCATGAGGATGATCAGGGGACTGGAGCACCTCCCGTATGAAGATAGGCTGAGAAAATTGGGGCTGTTCAGCGTGGAGAAGAGAAGGCTGCGTGGAGACCTCATAGCAGCCTTCCAATACCTGAAGGGGGCCTATAGGGATGCTGGGGAGGGACTCTTCATTAGGGACTGTGGTAAGAGGACAAGGGGTAATGGGTTTAAACTTAAACAGGGGAGGTTTAGATTGGATATGAGGAAGAAATTCTTTACTGTGAGGGTGGTGAGGCCCTGGAATGGGTTGCCCAGGGAGGTTGTGAATGCTTCATCCCTGGTGGCGTTCAAGGTGGGGTTGGACATAGCCTTGGATGGCATGGTTTAGTGGGAGGTGTCCCTGCCCATGGCAGGGGGGTTGGAACTTGATGATCTTGAGGTCCTTTCCAACCCTTACTATTCTATGATTCTATGATTATTTAGCCCTCATGGATCAAGGACTGGAACATTTTGAAGTGCACAACCACTGCTTAACTACATGGTGGTATTAGAGATACCTAATAACTACTAAACAGAAAATGAGAAAGATGCATTTCCAAGAAAAGGAACAATAACTAGAGGAAAACAATCTTACCTGGAGATAAAAAGGAAGTAAACTGATAGAATATTTCGGTGTCCTTCTTTTGGCCACTATATCCCACAATACTGCCAACTTCTAGGGGGAAAGTCTTGAGATGTGCACCAGTAGCTAGGTCATGAAGTTGCAGGATGTTCTTCACATCATGCAGATAGCACAAAACCAGGAAGTTGGACCTCACACAAGCAACCCATTCTGCAGATTGCAGAAAAGAGAAACAAATACAGTGAAAAGAACTGTAAGAAGGAAAACAATCAGACATAATCTGACTGTAAAATTCTTTAGCATTCTTAAATATATGAACCAAAATTTCTGACATGCATTGAGTTTAAATCTTTAGAAGTCACCTGCCTTCTGAAACAAAAAGGTGAACCCAAAAGTAAAGGCTGACATTCTTTGGAAACACACTAACCATGATGCTTGAAGCTAATTTATGCAGACAGAGGAGTAATGAATTGCTTAACCAAGATGTTTATACATTTGGGGTTCTTATAGACCATTACTGCTCTTAAGTATCACATATTTCAGTGCAAAACCAAAGCAAAACACTGATCTTTGCCAGGAATACTTATGGAAATGCATGAAAATAGAAACAACCATTATGATTCAGACTTACACTAAACTTGTAAGAATAGACAGACATGTCCTGTATTGCACACTGAAATATAGCACCTAGAGGCTACTATTAACCTTTTTCTTTACTGGTTAAGTATTCAGGAGGCAATCCTCTTGAGTTAAGCTCTACTGGCTGTAAGAAAAGGATTAGTCTGAGGTGACATCCTCAACACACTGTCACAAAAAAAATGTTTATTCAAGAAGCTAACGTTAAACAGCATTATTTAGACTGTATGGTAGTAGGAACAGGATGTAACGCAGTCAACATAATCTGGTAAAAGGATCCAGGAACAAAATCCTCTACAGAGGTCATTTCCTTTATACCTCTCCTGGCAGTCCTGGGCCCTGCAGAGCTGCCCACCTCAGCAGTGCAGGCATGAGAGCTTCTCCTTCAAAGAACCTTTCACATTCCGAGTTTGTTCCTCAGAACAATTACCAGAAATGTGTGAACTTTTTAATGGAATCCTGATTTTGGCAATTTCCACAAAAAATCCCTGCAGTTCTACTGACCATCTCATTCCAATCCCCACGTTTATATCCTGTGAACTGTAGAAACTTTTCAGGGCTCCAGCCCACCTGGAATATATCATGTAACATTCTCTCCTGTCTCCTCTGCCACTGGCTTTAGATCTTTACTGACAAATTATATTTCTTTAGTTATGCAAGAAAAAGACTGAAACCTCTTAATCTCTCTTACTACTTCTGTCATTTTAAAAATCAGCTACCCTACCTTGCAACAAAAGTATTTCGACTTCTTCTCATTAAGTCACACACAATTAATCACACACAAACCAGACAAACTACAACCCAGGTTAAAAGTCAAGAAAAAAAATATCTGGAAGGTAAGAAGGCAATTTGGTTTTGTTTGTTTGTTTGTAAGACTAGGTGAAGTGGTGATTCTTGTCCTCTACCAACTTTAGATGTTCAGCTTCTCCCCTGACAACTCAGATTGGCAACCTAAATCATGGCAAGGTACCATGGATAATGACTTCTCTAATCTGCTGTAAGCAAAATCCGAAAAGATGGAATAAAATGAGCAAGAAAAATTAGGCAGGACCAACAGGGGCACGCAGTAATGTCAAAGTAGCACTGTGAGAAGGGGAATTTAAAATACCAATATTGGAGGAAAAAACATTGAAAACAAAACAGAAGCAAGCCAAAATTAACTGATTTTCAGTTTTTACAGTCTTATGTTATTCACATTTTGGCAGGTTATTTCAGTTTCCCCAGAGTCCTATAAAACCAAATAATCTGAATTCAGAGTTGTACTGAAGACAGTTTTATAAATGGATCTTTGCACATTCGGATTCCAGAACAAAAGTTCAAAGTTGCATCATGTGCCTCTTCCATTAAGGCTAACAAAGTCTTTCTGAATTGAAGGTCAAAATTCTTTATTCTGTAGCATTTAGTTTCTTTAACAGTCCCTGCTTTCATATACAGCTCAGGTCTGCCATGACCCCCTACAGCTCCAAGACCTTCAAATCCTAATAGCTCAATACAGTCTACTTTCCTTTTAGCTTGCTCTTTAACACTAGTCTGACTTTCTAGCCATGCGAATTTATATTACATAAGCACCAAAATAAAGCTTTAGCACTCTTTTCTTCACAAAGACCACCACTGATACTTTTACCCTAAGACATTCCAACTTCCTCATGAGCTTCTAAGCCTAAATCTGGGAATTTTCTAACCAAAGCCCCAGAGTACAACACTAACTGAAATTTCAGCCATGAAGCCATGACCTGAAATAATAAGATACAGCACAACATAACACTGTTTATAAATTAGTAATTTGTGTGTAATTTTAGCTCTGCAGTGACTTAAACTGCTTAAGTGAGGCCAGAGAACAGAATAAACTTTGTAAGTTTAATCATCATATCCAATTACATATTTTGAAATACAGTGTCATTCTTGGCTGTATGACCAAGGAGAATACGCAGTAACTTAAAATATTTATTACATTGTCACTGCACATATCTGCTACTGTTCATACGTATAACTGGGTTAACACACATACGAATTTAACAAAACAGCATCCCTACAGTAACACACCATTTTTGCTTGCAGACGTAACTAAAATGTCCAGTTTTACTCTTATTTCCTGACACTAGAAAGTTTCACAAAATGGATTACAGATAAACTTTATATGCATAATATATAGATTTGCTTTAGCAAAAATATTACTTAAGCAATCTTCATTTTACAATAAAATTGTGATGATCCTTAATTGCTCGCTAATAATTTTATGAAGCATTGCAGTTTAATGAATGTTTTAATTAAAAGCTGAAGTACATTATTACTTTGACTTACGTATTACAAAGAGATACTACTTTTTTACTAAAAAAAAGCAGCTGCTGCTGGCTTATGTGAAGATCCTGGCTATTGAAGAACTTGCCTAGGAAACAGCAACATTAACTCAAATCAGAATCAAAACAGAGCAAAACACTGAAGCAGACATGAAAGAGCAGAGAAAAAAAGACACTAAGAACCTACGCTTATACATAGCCAGCTAAAACAACGCTGAATTATTAACAAGAGCTATTTTTTGACTGCAAGCTATAAGCTGAGTCTCTGTTACTCCCATGCTTGGCACAGATAACCAGATACTGTCAAGTTTGTTGCATTAGCATACTCCTTGGTTTTGCTAATGCTGTGCAGAACACACACTGCATACCTCTGCACTTCCTCAACCTTCTTTGCATGCCTAAAAGTTAAACCTGACAACATTCTTGAAGGCTCCCTTTAAAGACAATACGCAGAAAAAAGCACCTTTAGAATGCAGTTCACCCAATTGTTTTGGATACCCTGTTCTGGGATACTGTGAACTTCTTTGCTGACCAGTTTCTCTAACACAAGTGGGATTTTCAGAAAAAGCTAACCATCGAATACCTCTCCAATATATAGAGTTGGCTTATTTTCAGTTAATACCAATGAACAGAGCAGTTATTTTCACAGTTACACCTAAATTTATCAATTATTCTCCACCATACTTACAATCCACCTACTTACAATACCCATTCAGGCAAGGGATTTATTTAACAATAAACATATAGAGGTTGCCTCTTCCAACCTTAGCCTGTCGGCTCAGGCATAAGGGAGATGGACATAGCTGGAGGCACTGGTAGGTACTGAAAATAGATGTGAAGAATTGTTGGCACTGACCGTTTCTCTCTGAAGATGACAGTGACCACCTGGATAACTACAGAATATTACACACAATTTTTCAACAGCTAAATTTGGGCTATATGAGTTATACCTCTCAACAAGGCCTAGAAAATTGAGCTCAACCATCTTGAAGTTGCAGCTCAACCTTTTAAAAATTCATATACTGCTGCTTTCCAAAACCCGTAGTATTTCGACAGTCTTCACTAGTAGCAAAGGCATGCCACTAACTTGGCACCTGCAACATTGCTATGAACAACTTTTTCAAACTTTTTGAAAAGTTTCAGGAAAAAAAAAAAGGTTGAATCCTCACACCAAACATCTGTGCCACTAACCTTAATTACTTATGACAGCTCTGACCTTTCATTTCTGCAACAGTAGCTACAGCATGTCAGGTGTCCAACTGCACAAACATGCTTCAACAGATGCAGAGTGAAATGTTGATGGAGAACATGCCAAGCTACAAAAGTTACATAGCCATAAGCCTTCAGCAAAAAACTGCTGAGTTACTTGCTGCACAGTGTGCTTGTGCATCCTCTCAACAACTAGTGAATATATACCCATAGACGGACAAAGCTGTAGCTGGATGATCATTTTGGTTTCTTTGGTCATCACAGACAGCAACCACATATCACAGTGTCTCCAAGATCAACACATATCCATGGTGACCTCAATCAAAATGATCTGTAACCACACCCCAAGGCTACCTATGGATAGACTCGGAAGAAAAACATAAGCAATTTAGAGAATAAAACATCAATCATTCTGAAACATGTGAGTAAAAGCTGATGAGCCCTCACAACATAAAGCATGTCTCTTTTCCCTTGACATGCCATCCTCAGGGACAGCCTGCCATGCTGAAGTTAATGGAAAAGCTCCAACCAATTTCAAGAAGACAATTATTTCGTATCCCACATCTTCTCAGCATGACATGCACAAACAAGAGAGCCCAAAGCTCTTCTGAAGGTGCAAACACTAGGAGAAACGCTTCCTTAGGAGAAACGCTTCCTTAAGTAACCTAAGGCTTTAGCCATCTGTGACTGATGCAGTTTTTCCATGGCAAAGAAAGTTAAAGCCACAAAAGCCCTGTCAGGGGAGCAGAATAAAACTTACAGTCAGGAACAAGCATCTGGACCGTATCTTCTCCTCAGTGACTGAGGTACTGTATCTGGCTTGTCCAGATCTTAAAGGGTGCTTTTTATTGCTAGGAAACACTGGAGCTAAGCCACATCCCAGTTGGTTTGTTTTTTTTGGGGTGGGACTGTGTGTGTGCACACGTGTCCCATCTCATATCAGAAGCTTATCAATTTGGTAATTTGCATTGCAGCCATTTCCATCCTCTCTGCCACACTTCTGCACTAGCTGTCTCTGTAGGATGTTTCCTCTGGGTTGTACACAGGTGGTCACACAACTGTTCCCCACAACTGAGACACAATCCTTCATGCACCTGCTTTGTAAGCAAAACTCCCAAGAGTGTAAGGCTACAGGTACTCTGAAAAACACTACAGGGTAACAGAGTATACAAGCTTCCTGACAGCCAAGATAAACACAAGGGATTACTCATACCCATGCACACACATCCTTGTCATTCAGGATCAACAATTTCTTGGTGCATATTCCAGACTTTTCCTCCTGGTTTCACTATGGTGCCAAAAGATACATTTCAGTTTTGGAAGGGGAGTTACTGCAACTCTAAAGCATGTCTGAATTAGCTAGCATATTAAAGGCATGAAGAAAAATACTCTATTTCACTTGGAGTGCACATTCCAGCTGAGGGAAGGGAAGCAGTTTTTATCACTGAGTTTAGATGTGCAGATGCGTGCAAGGTACAGGAGCATCACTAGCTTTGACCCTGCTTGGTAAATGGCTGAGATTCAAGGAACTGTTCAGGATCACTCATCTCATCTGTGACACATTCAGGAATATGTCTTACTTCTCAGCCCTCCTTACTCACAATATCTATTCTGTATGTCTTTTAATTATCGCAAGTACAGGGCTAGACATAACTGCTACTCTTGAGGCGTCCTGCACTACCAGCGTTAAGCACTTTTTCTGGGGGGTCAGAGTTCTCTAATTAGGCTTCTAAAGACAGCAAGTTTATCCTATGCCTTAGAACCAGGGCTGCAGTGACTGTAATGATCAGTCTACATTTATGGTTTCATAGCTGCCTTTTAAGTAATTCAGCACACCTACTTGCAGCCACGTGGTCATTTAAAGCCCTAGTTCAATGTTAGATGTGGATCTCTCCTATGATTATATTTTAGACTCCCTGAAAATTAAAAGTAACACTTTATAAACAAACTCCAATGGGGAGGAAATGAATCCCATCACACTTCAGCATGCTCTGAGGCTCCCCTCACTTTTATTTAAAAATAGCTGCAATTTAATTCTTCCCCTCAGGACAGAGCAGAGCTCTAAATTTACCTCATCTCTGTGCGAAATCCCTGCTGAAAGCTGTAAAATGACGTGTGTGTACGACCTCATTGCAGGAGTATATTTGGGGTTTTTTCCTGCAATTCCCAAATTAGCTTATTTATAAACAGTTCTGAAAACAAAAAAGGTCAAAGCCAATAAAAAAGTCTGTCTTGAAGAACATGAAGGAACCAAACGACATTCACATGGCCTTGTAGGCATATGTGTTTATTTCTTAGTTAGATTACATTAGCTATTTAATACCTTCTCCAAGAATTCATTAGGATTCTTTGTGGAATTTTTCGTTTTGCACTGATAGATGCTTGTAATTCTTTATCCTGAATTTATTATTAATAAATAAGTCTATTCCTATATGCGCACAGTGCAGCTTTTACGGAACTGAATCTATGCAGAAGGCTATGGCTACCAGACTCTTCACACCAGAGTGGGAGACTTTTGGAGCCAAGTACCCATATATCCCAGTAAAACACACTTGTAACCTAAAGCATCACTAAATATAATAAAAAGTATTAGAATTTATTTATAAACATTAAGATGCAATCAGTTGTCAGTCCACACATTTAAAATTGGACATGCAGCAACACTCCTTTATCCTTTCAATCACTGCTGTCCTAGCTTTTGCAGAAGGGGTCTCATTAGATTGTCATCTCTGGATCACAGAAAATCAAATTCACTTGACTGCAAGGCTTTCAAGACAATGAATTATTAACTGTCTTCTGCTACAATTACGTTTTCCTAAATAAAATCTTGGAATTATTAAAAAAAAACATAACAAAGAGACTGGCTTGCTTGCTGACTTCATCAAGTGAAGGAGTATTTTTATTTATTCAGGGCTACAACCTCCTGAACAACCAAGCTCCCTTAACTTGGTGCTGAGGATACAACACTAATTTGCTTCGTCTGCCACAAAGAAGCAACTGAACAATCCAAACTCACTTTACTGCAGCACTAAGATCAACTTAAAACTCATCTTACGGAGACACTTTGATTTGTTAATTTAATCCAATTCTTTTACATATGACTCAAAAAAGGTGGAGAAATGGACATAAGCCTACTCTGGCTTCACATTCAAATACAGCAGAAGTTTAATGACACACAACAGACTCCTGAAAGTCACTCTGATGGTTTTATAGGACAGCCTATGTTTGCTTCCAAGTGTTTAAGAGCTGACTGCCTGTTGTGTTTACAGTATGAAGGCCAGTGCCCTCAGCAAACCCATTTATCTGAACTTTGTTTTCTAAGTGCAGTTCTTATGTTTGTATAGTCAAGGCTGTCACATGTAAGCCATTAAAGGAGTGCTGCATGCATTAAATTATTTTTGCATGTGCACAAACATGAACTCAGCATGACTTTGCCTTTAGAATGAAAGCAAAATGAACTAAATACTGCAGTGTAGTGAAGAGCAGATGTGGCCTTTATCTTACTGGGAAGGAATATATAGCCTGTGCTTGTACAGCCACTGGTCAAAGCTCCTTATGCTGACTAAACCACATCTCAGGTAAATCCACACACAGTAACTAAACTTTATGTCAATCACATGCTTCTGTCCCATTCTATTTGAAGACTCAGCATCCCTAAGTCAATTCTTCAGCTTGGTCCCACTTTATTGCTGTTCCTCATAACTTAAGCATGGCTTCACAGACTGTCAGCAAATTTGCATGCAGTCTAATCAGACTTGGAAGCAATTTTTCACTTACACGTCTAATTTATTATCTGCTTAGGAATTGAAAGGTACTTCCTCTAAGATGTAGATGGTTTCTGATTCAAACAGTTCACAATCTTAAGAGTTGTGTCTCATCAAGCTCTAATTTGCTGATTTTGTGTTTACCAACTTGGGCCTTGGGTGACATGGTTTAGTGGGAGGTGCCCCTGCCCATGGCAGGGGTGTTGGAACTAGATGATCTTAAGGTCCTTTCCAACCCTAACTATTCTATGATTCAATGATCACTGCAATTCTGGGTGTGCTCAGAGTCACCATTTATGTCACAGTGGGGATGCACTTTATCTAGGCTGTGGCAAAAACCATGCAGAACACACTGCAAAATGCAGACAGAGATTAAGAGATTATATTTTTATGTGTCTTGAAAAGCAAGATCTAAAGAGGAATTTGAAACAGTAGTCAAATAGGTTTGTCTCAGAAAACACAGAAGTTACTGTATCAAATCACACAGAATTCTCCTAATTCTACAAACAGCTCCTCATTGGAAAAGTAGCAAAGATCAATGGACTTGTATAAAGACGCTTTAATAATAAAAAAACCCCAAATAAACAAAGCACAAAAACCCAAAAAAACTCCACAAAACCCAACAAGCAGTCTTTGTGAATAGCTATAATTATGCTAGTCAGATAAATCATAATTGTATCTTGTACTATATGGAGAATAGACTACATAAAAGTACACAAAGCATTTTTCAAAAAACAGCTTACAGAAGGGTTTTCTGCATTATCTGAAACTAATTCAAAGTTTTCACAGAAATTTTCACAAAATGATGAGACTAAAAAAATACACCTTCATATTAATTATATCAAAACAAAAAAATTAATGTTTTGAACTTGCTTTAATACTTGGAGAATTCCACAGTCTTCAAATTTCTTAGGCTTTTTTCCAAGCATTGTCTATTTGTCTCATCCCAGGAACAAAAGAAAATCCTGTTTCAAACTCTGACCAAGTCTGTTCGTAGTGTGCTGCACTATTGCCAGGCTTGCTCTTTCTTTCTACTTCGGAAGTCCCTCTTGCTGTAATCTCCAACTATCTAATAAATGTTTACTACATAGACATGAAACAGGAAATGAGAGGACACTATTTTCCTACAAACACAGAGTTAAAACAAGGACAGATGAAGCAACTCCCCTTTGACCACACAGGGCGTCAGAGATAGAAATAGATCCTGTATCTCCCGAATCTCAGTAACCTTTTAAACATGAATCCTGAACAAAGTTTAAACACAGGAAAACAGTAAGAAGGTCTGTACAAGATTACTCTATAAACTAATTACTGCACCAATTTGAAAAAAGAAGAACAGAATGTCTTTCACTTTACATGAACTCTTACCTAGAACATCTCTTTCATGTTCAGGGACAAGAACTTTCCATTTGGATTCCCCTGGGTCACTGAAGTCAATGTTGATTAATCGGTAATTTGGAGAATGGTGGTTTGTCTTGAAAGTGAACACTGTTCCTTCGTTGGTGACATACTCATATTCAGCCTCAAAGTTATCTATCAGCTTCACCCACTGAAGAATTCCTGCAAGATCAAACATATAATGTAAGTTCTTCACCTTCTGGAACAAAACCTTTTAACACATGAGAGTAAGGCATTCCTGACAATTACTGTAGGCTCTTTCTCAAAAAACAGCAGCAACTAGAAGAAGTGAGCTGTGGAAAGAACTTACAAAGAATTCTCCAGATTAATAGGCTACAGTTGAGAAATGCCAGTTCATGGACATGTTAACATAATGGTTTTGAGGAATTCCCAGCAAAATACATGCATAAAACTGACAGAATTATGGCTAACATTTCATTCCCTTTTTAAGGGGCTGCTGGAACGCTCCTATGTTTGCTATGAAGGTGCCATGGAGACAATGCCACTGAGCACATCAGATTCTTGCCAATGGAGCTCATAAGCCGCTATTTCTACAGACTTCTTGGAATGGGGAGTCGCAGCTGAGTCAAGACTGCACTAAACTTCCAAGCTTGATTTTATTTTTAGTAGATTAAAAAAAAAATTATTTAATAATAAAATAAATACTTGTGGTGGTGTGGGGGCTTTCGTCTTTCTGCAAAAAAAAAAAAGTTACTTTTTCTTAGAGTGGGAAGTTTTCCATCATTCTTAAAAGCCCAGAACCTCCCATAGAATGGAAAGGATGCTACTTAAAAGAGCAGAACAAACTTTAACACCAGGAGTTTCCCTGTCGACTCCGAAACAACATTCCTGAAGTGCCGTTCTGCAGAAGCTTGTCACCTCCGAAGACCAGGTACAGAGAGTTATCTAAAATGTTAACTTCTGGGTTTACGAAGAATGAAACTGCATTTTCCTTATCAACCTTTCAGAATATCACATTCTCTAATAGAAGGACACTTCTCTCAAGCATGAACTGCCTCAGTTTACTCACTCTGTATCATAACATTAATATTGATTCAACCTGGAGTTAGGATTGAAAAAACTCCACTACTTTTTATTCACATTTTACTGTTTTGTAGTAGCTTTAGAAAATAGTGGAAAGAAAAAGCAGCAAGGCTAGATCAGATATGCAATATGCTTGCTATATCTAGAACACAACCTACCAACCAAACTTACTATTATAAGCATTGCACATTAGCTATGCTGAAAAATCATAATCCTTATTGATACGTGAAATTAAAACTTTCATATTTTAAAATAACATTTGTCATACCCTCTGCCTCTTTCCTAAAACTAAAGGCTTAGTCTTTACTTTTAAGCATAAACACATAAACTGTTAATGAAATCTGTTAATCTGTTAATGAAATTCTATAATTTAATGTTTGCATCACTAAAACAGCACATCAGCTTATTTTATAGTAATAAAAGCTTAGCAGAATAATGGAAGTAGATCATAGCTGAGCTGTAATTACTGCAAGTTAAAAAAAAAAAAAAGAATAGAATAATTGAGGAAGCAATGTGATGTCTAAGGTCATTAAATGTAATAAGAGAGTATAGCCAGACCTAGTATATTCATGAAGCTTGCATCTCTTAATTGCCATTTTGGTTTAAAGAAAATTTCCCTGTCTCTTCATGCAATGTGATAGATTAGCAAATTAAATTCTACTTTTCATACTGCTGTAGTACAAACTATGCAGACACTGTCCCACACAACATCCTTGTCTCCAAGTTGGAGAGACATCAATTTGATAGGTGGACCACTCTTTATCCACAGGTGGATAAAGAACTGGCTGGATGGCTGCATGCAAAGAGTTGTGCTCAGTGGCTCAATGTCCAGCTGGAGACCAGTAACGAGTGGTGTCCCTCAGAGATCGGTGTTGGGACTGGTCTTGTTCCAACATCTTTGTCAGTGACATGGACAGTGGGACTGAGAGCTTGGGTTTGCCCAGGGAAGTTGTGAATGCTCCATCCCTGGTGGTGTTCAAGGCCAGGTTGAACATAGCCTTGGGTGGCATGGTTTAGTGGAAGGTGTCCCTGCCCATGGCAGGGGGGGTGGAACTAAATGATCTTAAGGTTCTTTCCAACCCTAACTATTCTATGATTCTATGATTCTATGAATCCAGTCAATTTAGTATTCTGCCTCTGAATCAACCAAATGAATGTTAAATCTTGATTTTCACTGAGCTCCGAAGTTTTGCCCTTCTGAAGACATTTCACGCTGAAGAAATATGAAAGTCTCTCCAGTTGCTCAGAGTTCCATAGAAAAAAATCTGCTTTGATGCTCACTAAAACAAAGAAAATCCAGCCTACAGTGAACTGTGATATACGTCACTGAAACTGTTTTAAGATCCCAAGTCACATGCAAAAGTTTTAGTAAATAAAAACTTAATTGCAATATAACACCGTAACAGTATTGGAAAATTTGTATTTTGGTATCTGACAGAATGAAACCATCATACTACAGAACAAGACCCCATAAAAACAAATCCCCAGACTCTAGAAAAAAACACTTTCTAACAGTAAATGTGCACAATAACCATCTCCATGACTGCAACAGAAGTTGGATTCCATGAAAAACAAGAACAATAATGTGACAATAGGGATTTACATTGTTCCTTGCAACTCATTCATCCACTCCCAAACGAACAGCTAGTAAAAAAAGCAAGAGTGGATATTCTACAGGGACAAACTAAGTTGTTATTATAAAATCTCGTTAAAGAGGATGCTGTATAGCCCTTAGAAGACAACTATTGCAAATGAATTACCTCTAAATCACTGTCTCACTGTTGTGGTTTAAGCCTCTATAACTCACGCAGTCGCCCTCTCACTCACTCCCCACTCTTTCTTCCCCCAGTCCCGGAGGGATGGGGAGGAGAATCAAAAGAATGCAACTCTCATAGGTTGAGATAAGAACAGTTTAGTAACTAAGGTGTAACACAAATCACTACTGCTACCACCAATAACAATAATGACAAGGCAAACACAAGGAAAGAATACAATCGCTCACCACCCAGCCCGACCAAGCCGTGCACCCCCCCCCACCTTCTGGGTCTTTGCCCTCTGTTTTTACATCCTGGGCATGACGTGCCGTGGTATGGAATAACCTCTTTGGTCAGTTTGGGTCAGGTGTCCTGTCCCTGCTTCCTCCCAGCTTCCCCTCCTCCCTGGAAGAGTATGAGACTCAGAGAGTCCTTGGTCAAACCAAAACATTACCTAGCAGTAACTGAAAACACTGGTGTTATCAATGCAGTTCCCAGGCCCAAAATCAAAAACATAGTGCTGCACCAGCTACCAAGAAGGAGAAAAATTACTGCTACTGCTGAACCCAGGACACTCACTGAAGTGGTTAAATATGCCAATATCTTGTCTAAGTTAAGAGGCTGTAATAAGGAAATTACAAGCAGCTGAAAAGAGACCATTACATCAGGTACATTTGCTGCTATACAAAGTATGTGCTGTAGTTTTACAGTGAAAGGAAGAAACCGTTTGCAATGAGAGAGATACCAGAAATAAAATGATGCATTTCTATGGCTACTCGCAGCTGATTCAGTTGTGGTCTGTGACTGAAAGAGATGTTCTTTCATTGCCTTAGGCCATCTGCTCAGATCTCTCCTTCGGGCTAGGAATAACAACCTGGTGAGAAACACCAACGGGGAGTGAGCAAATAGCTGAGTGGTGCTTAGCTGCCAGCTGGGGTTAAACCATGACAACAGTCATCATCCTTTTCTGGTGCCACGGAATACTTAAAGAAACAAACAAACAAGATGGTAGTGGTGAATATGCTGACTGACAGAAGCTTAAAACCTGCAAAAGCACTATTAAGTTGACAGGTAGATGAAGGTTCATCTTTTAATTTTCACCACTGCTATTCATACCAGTCATCAGCTTAACTGCACAAGGTTTCATGGTTGAGAGTGCAGTCACCATATAAAAAGTATCTGAGTCTTCCTGCAGAAGCACATTTTCATTGGTAAATAAAGCAAGTCAGATCCATCAGACTTACTTAAGAGACTCCTCAGACACTAAAAATCCATACACTCAAAGGCTTCCAAATTTCAAGTATTGTCTAAATGAGGAGATTCTGAAAAAAATGGGCATTTACTCCAGAGTTTGTCACAGTACTAATCAACAATAGTTTTAATGTTCAACAGAAGACATGGCACACAGTGTGCTTCAAATCGATAGAGACTGTTTCAGGGCCTCAGTGGTATGTCTATAAAGTATCCTGGGAGATGAATGGCAGAGCACAGCCTTTCTCTCAGACATCCAACAACAGAATCAAATTTCTTTTTGAATCATGCAATACCCAGCTTGCTCTCAAGCTCTCTCTTCTGAGCCAGGCAAACAAATTCAGGGGTTCTGCCTCCTTCTTCTTCACAACCACAAATATTTAATTGTCTCATCTGGTCTCCAAAGGCAAAAGAGACTTTCAAATAATTTGGACTCTCTTTGAAAATAAGATCTCTTAATCTCTTGGGACCTGACTTCGCTTATGAATGTCTGAGGGAGGGAATACTTGAGAAGACATATTAAGATGTCCCTGAAAGGAATGCAACTTGTCATGTTTGTACTGAAACGGCTCTCAAGTACCACTCATCCTGCAGATGATGGATGACAGCTACCTAATGATCATGGAAAGTTAATGTATTTGCAATTTAAAAAATAAATGAATGGAAGGAGGCAATATTTATTCATTTGAGTTAAAAAGTTCAGACATGTCAAGACATATTAAAGATCAGCCCAAAAGAAAGAAATCAAGCACTTTTATGAGCAGTTGTCTGAATCAGTTTCAAGAATTCTATTTTACTTCCATTTGGATGATGACTCAAAAGACTGGGGAAGAGAATATATATATGCCTTCTCTCGCTCCACACTTTCTCTAATATATACAAAGAAAAGCATAAATACATTATCTAAAAAGTAATTTCATTGTCAATACTATTTATAAATGCAATGTCCAGACAGCAGCAGCCTGAAGATCTCCTTGCTCAAATCAATAGCAAGATATTTAATTTTATTACTAATGATTTGCCTCCAATTAAAAAAAAACAAAAAAAAAACCAACCAAAACCAAAATCAAAACACAAACACACACACAAAAAAAAAACAAACCCAAAACATTGACAGCTCTTTGGAATTGCCATTTAAGGGATAAGAAACTCTTTTCTTTATGTAAACACTCTATTGTTGAGGCATCCGCATATTTTCCAAGACTCAAATTATTTTTTTTCTCCCTATTGTTTGGAAACCAGCATATAAAGCCTTCACTTCAATACTCATTTTTGAAAGTGGTGTTTGGTTTTTGTTTAAAGTTACTTTAATCACAAAAAAGTCTTTAAACAAAAAAAGACAAGTACTCTCCCTCCCTCCGCATTCTACTTTCTAGCTGATGTCTACTCTCTATCATTTTTTCCTTATTTTCATTAAAAAGGTTTTGATCCACTTTTTCAAGATATGTAGAAGATGCTGACTCATCCCTTTGATGTTACTGTATATAGTACTATTCATTGTGCTTAAAATTACTTTTAAGAGAGTCTTATAAATTGCAAGACTAAACTAAAACACAAAAAAACAGATAATCCTATTTTCACAAGGAAGTGGACAAATACCACCTTTATTTTTCCACCTGCCCTCAAGCCACACACATGCTTTCTTCAGTGTGGGGGGAAAAAAGAACAACCTTCTAAACAAAGACACAAAATAAAAACTCTTATGGCTGATAATCCTGCTCTTCAATTCCTTCTTGCAACCTGTCTCTTCCAGTCTACTGCAAATCAGTTCCAGCTGACAATGACTAAGCAACCAGCAAGCTTGAACTTCAGTTTCTGCTCAATTTTTATTGTATCTTTCCAAGCCAGTGGGTCTCAAATAGCTCCTCTTCCTGTGTATGTGTCCTCCCACCACCTTCCACTGTTTCCAACAGACACAAACTGTTCATCTTCAAGCAGCCCAGTGCCCAAGCATAAGAGTCCCTAATACCGTTCTCTCTCCCTAAACTCCTTGTACCTCCAATTTACATAAACCTGTGTTTAGCTTCAAGCTAATGCAATCTTTTCCAATCCAACAACCCAAGCTGTGCTTTCTAACTAGCCATCTCTCTCAGCTTTCTGCATTCTAGAAGCCACAGCAGCCTTTCAGAGTTTTCATGTGCCCAGAGGTTATAACAAGAGCTGCCTCTTCTGCTCCCTGTGCTGGCTTATATCCTTCCTTTTCCTCTCCTCCCCTGTTCCCATGTTCCTGGGAGAGCTCCCCCAGGAAGAGGAAAGTGGTGCTCTGTCCAGAGCTCTGAGTTAGACTCATAAATCAGTTCTATAGTGCTCATAAGATCCTATTTCTTTATTCAGCTTCCTAGCTCCTACCATAATACTAAGTAAAGAAAAAAGATCGTTAAGAGCAACTTCAACAAGACCAATAGGCCATGTCATGTTAGTTTAAGTTCATTACCAAGGCTGATTAAAGACCTTCCATTTATTTTTTTTTTTGCACACCAACAGATTTGTGCTAAATTCCCTCTTCACTGCACCAAACCACACATTCAAAAGAACAGTCAAGGCTGACAACCTAATTGAAAAGAAACAATCTCATTTCTCAAAAAAAGGGAAAACCAAAATTATTACCAGGCACAGAAACAGCAAGAGACATACAACAGAAAAAGCACTGCTGGGTTTTCATTTGGATTTGAGGGGGTTGTGTTGTTTGATTTTTTTTTTTTTGTGTGTTTCTTTGTTTCATGGTTTGTTTTTTTTTTTTTTTCTTTTTTTGTAAAGTGTACAACAGTTTGCTAATATACAATTGTTTGATTACTGTGTATCCACCTGTTTGGCTAGTATGAGGCACTTTCAGGTATATCAAGAACAACAGTTGAGTAAAGACATTGACGAGAGAAATTTTCTTGTTTGACTGCTTCAACATACAAGCAAACGTGAGTGCTAACAGTATTCTGGCTACTAAAACAATTGCGCCTTACAGTGCTCAGCTACTGTGAAATTATATGTGTCTGTTTTTTAAAGAGACACTTTGCATTAGATCACTAAAATATTTGTTTTAAGAGTCAAGTCTTGAAAACCCTACTTGCACTTTGGCAAGATAAGTGGGGAAATCTGGAGTCCTGAATGAGGGGTAGCCTTCTGAACATGAACCCACACTGCTGTCCTTCCTGACACAATGTACAGCTGTTGCAGCTTTGCTACTGAAATTTCTTAAAGCAAAATGAAACTGCATGAGTTGGTTCATTTTTCAGTGAAATCCTGGCAAGAATCCCATCATTGGTTTCCCTAATCTTCTTAAACTCCCCCACATAAGGAACCAAAAGCAAGAATGAAGGGAAAAGCCTCCATATCCACAGCTACTTGAAGTAGAGTATATATAGCAAGGGAGTTCCCCCAAAAGCTTAAAGAACAGCCCAGCTGTCTTCTCCCATTGGTGTCCTCTCACAGTATTGTCTTGCCAGCACAGATATTTGCAAAACACTTTTTCATATGAGATAGTAACAGCTTTTTTTTTTTTTAAGTGCATTTGGTTAAGTTATAGACCTATGTTTATAAACACAAAATTCCAGTTGGCAAACCTGCTCATTTCTAACACAAAATGTTTTGTGGTAAAAACTAGGCCACAAACTGGTATAATGTGGTAAGAATCACAAGATACACGTGGTAGTAGGGGAGGAGGGAAAACAATATCCCCTAAACCTCTTATCTTTTCAGACTAATTTAAAATTCTCATAAAAATAGGTATGTATTTTTCATAAGTTACTTATCCCAGTAATTTTCTATTCTAAAAGGAGCATTCTTGGCACAGAGTTCACAATGGCCCACTTAGAAACCTAGCAAACAACCTGAATATTTGAAGAGGAAAATGACTCAGTCTGTATACAGGAGAAAGACTGTGAAGGGGGGGAATGGAAGAATGAAGAACATTTTAGGTAATCTGGGAAGCAGAAAAGATGCTAAGATGCTCCCTGTAATGTTCGTGGAAAGAAACAGAAACACCACGGTTCAGTTTATCTTCCAGGGAAAACAAACTGACAAGGATTATTACAGAAGATTGCAGTGCAAACTCAACCTACAGCAGTTGACTAAATATCATGAGTAATCACATACAGCAAAGAGGGAAGAGCTGACACAAAAGTTTGAAATGTAGAAACAAGCAAGTCAAATCCTCTTAAACATTTAGAAATAGTCTGCTCTCATTTATTAGATGTGATTATAGAATCATAGAATAGTTAGGGTTGGAAAGGACCTTAAGATCATCTAGTTCCAACCCCCCTGCCATGGGCAGGGACACCTCGCACTAAACCATGCCATCCAAGGCTATGTCCAAGCCCACCTTGAACGCCAGCAGGGATGAAGCATTCACAACCTCCCTGGGCAGCCCATTCCAGGGCCTCATCACCCTTACAGTAAAGAATTTCTTCCTCATATCCAATCTAAACTTCCCCTGTTTAAGTTTAAACCCATTACCCCTTGTCGTCTCACCACAGTCCCTAAATGAAGAGTCCCTCCCCAGCATCCCTAGAGGCCCCCTTCAGGTATTGGAAAGCTGCTATGAGGTCTCCACGCAGCCTTCTCTTCTCCAGGCTGAACAGCCCCAACTTTCTCATCCTATCTTCATACAGGAGGTGCTCCAGTCCCCTGATCATCCTCGTGGCCCTCCTCTGCACTTGTTCTAACAGTTCCATGTCCTTCTTATGTTGAGGACACCAGAACTGCACACAATACTCCAAGTGAGGTCTCACGAGAGCAGAGTAAAGGGGCAGGAGCACCTCCTTCGACCTGCTGGTCATGCTCCTTTTGATGCAGCCCAGGATACGGTTGGCTTTCTGGGCTGCAAGCGCACAGTGTCAGCTCATGTTCATTTTCTCATTGACCAACACCCCCAAGTCCTTCTCCGCAGGGCTGCTCTGAATCTCCTCCCCGCCCAACCTGTAGCTGTGCCTGGCATTGCTCCGACCCAGGTGGAGGACCTTGCACTTGTCATGGTTAAACTTCATCAGGTTGGCATCAGCCCACCTCACAAGCGTGTCAAGGTCCCTCTGGATGGCATTCCTTCCCTTCAACTTATCAACCGAACCACACAGCTTGGTGTCATCGGCAAGCTTGCTGAGGGCGCACTCAATCCCACTGTCCATGTCACCCACAGAGATGCTGAACAAGACCAGTCCCAACACCGATCCCTGAGGGACACCACTCTTTACTGATCTCCAGCTGGACACTGAGCCACTGAGCGCTACTCTTTGCGTGTGGCCATCTAGCCAGTTCTTTATCCACCGAGTGGTCCACCTATCAAATTGATGTCTCTCCAATGTAGAGACAATGATGTCATGTGAGACAGTGTCAAAGGCTTTACACAAGTCCAGGTAGATGACATCAACTGCTCTGCCCCTCTCCATCAGTTCCGTAGCCCCTTCATAGAAGGCCACCAGATTGGTCTGGCAGGATTTCCCCTTAGTGAAGCCATGCTGGCTGTCACCAAGCACCTTGCTGGTTTTCATGTGCCTCAGCACACCTTCCAAGAGAATCCGCTCCAAGATTTTGCCAGGCACAGATCTATACAACATGGGATAAAAAACATGAAAATATACATTATGTTCCTTATTTTTAAGGCCAAGTAATCTTACTTCACTAACAAAGTGACTGAAGATGACTTCCATTCTTCCAGATGGAAGCAACACATGCTGTGAAAAAGGAAATAATTTAATCCAACAAAGACAAGCAAAGGTAAGTGAACTAAAACCTAAGTCAGGCACCTTGAAACAACAGGGCATTTTGATTTAGCATCACTGCCTGCCAGACTCTTGTTCAGAAAACAAGACCAGTAGTTGAATGAAAAGCTTAAAGGAGCTGGAAAACCCCCCCCCAACATAATCTGGGATTATTAGCAAAAAGGAGTGAATTTTCTCTGTCATTCTATTCCAGTTGTTGCTGATACTTGTGAGACAATCTGGATCTTCCCTTTCAGTCTTGGGATGGAAAAGGTGCAGATTTACTTATCTATTTGTATTGTCTAGATATGTAGTAAAAAGAGGACAGGCATATCATTGAGCATAAATATAGAAAAAGTTCACAATTTCAGAAGGCAAAAAAGATTTTACAGCTTTTTCATTTGATATGCTTATCCTGCTGTATTAATCTTTCAGAACAGCCAGAAACCGCTGAATTTAATTTGAAGTTAAAAAGGAAATGCTATAAAAACAAGCTATATGTAAATAAGAATAAAAAGGGAAGACTATACATTCCTTTCATCTGCTGTGGAAAGAAATAGCTGAACCCCTGTAAACCTGGTATGAGCTGTATTATGTTTCTTAATGAGTAGCTGACTCATCCCTGAATTCAGTCCCCTTCTGAGTTTTGTCAGGCAGATATTTGATAAGTGGTTCTCATTTCCATACATGAAACATACTCTTCCATTTGCATTCCTTTTTCTTATTTCTTTTCCCAAGATAGATGCCCCCCCTCACTACTCCCACCTCACTTCTCCATTCTATACTCCAAATTTAAGCAAAATAATTCAACCGGATACTGTGTTCTTTGAGGAAAATTTGGGAGGGTTTTTTTGGTATTTTCAGACTTCACTTTGAGCAAGCAGCTCTCTTAACTCATAGGTACAAAAAATTAAAATAAATAAAAAAATGGACCATTTTCTAATATACACAAAGATAGAAACAAATGAGCCAGCCAACATTAATTCTAATAACCCTGAGTACGACATATTTACTCATGAGAAACTGCAATGTAACTTTCTAAATTATGACTTTACAATATAAATTCAGAACTATGGGAAATTAATTAGTTGATACCAGACTCAAAATATCCCACAAGCCCATCTGTGTGTTGAACAGGTTAGGTCAACTAAATCAATCAAGCCCCCAAAGACGAACATAATAATGAAAAACTGCATGATAATCTCGACACATGACAGAGAAGACTTTTAGTTGTGTATGCTCATATACGAATTCTGCCACCTTCCAACCTCTTAAAAATATCCAGTGTAGCATTACCAGATCACATGGAATTTATTTTTTTTTTCTTAAGGCCTGCTTTAAACAAGAAAAATTACAAAAGCATTACTATTTCTAAATAAACTGTACAGCACTCCATTAAAGGGATCCAAACTATGAATCATTTCATGGAAACACAAACGTCTTCACTCATTACAAGAGCCTCAGCCTAGAAACCAGAACATTACTACTCAGTAGGAGAACAACTAGCAACATGTAACATGCATGTAAAATGTCTGGGATAGGACTAGTTCATTACCCTGATCCCTGTGCAGTTAAGGCAAGCCCTACCTTCTGTTTTGCCTGATACAGACGTGAGAAATCAGATCTGCCTATTTACCTTTGCTGCTACAGCCAAGATGCTGCTGTAGAGCAACACAGTCAGTACATTGAGCATGAGTTTCTACAGTGGTAGTGTGGCGTTAGTCCTCAAGTATATGCACATGCACTTATTTTGACTCATGGCTCGAAAAGTGTTTAAATTCTGATGCATTTCAAAGAAATTTAACAGAATAAAGGATACTCCTATAACCAGACTATGTGAGACTTTGAAGTACAGGTCCAAACGCTTAAGTGGTATAAGGAACAGAGTGTCAGCAATTACTACAAGACCATTTATAATACCAGAAAAACAGTTGTGTCCTTTCAATTTTGAGGTGCATTCCATATATTAGGTCCTTTCCCTTAATTACCAGCTCTGTTATTTTTTTCAGCTCATTATGCAACCATAGCTGTGTCTGGCAAATTTAACAGAAGCTTTCTTTAGTCAATCAACAATCCAGTAACTAGTTTAGTCAGTCTCACCTTAACATGATGCTAAAACCTACATAAATACAAATACAATTGTCACCTTTTCAACTTCCAATTGCAATTTCAGACTATTTGCACGCCATTCCCCCAGCAAGTATCTCCAGGATGCAAAAGCATTTTGACCAAAACAATCATAGAATCATAGAATAGTTAGGGTTGGAAAGGACCTTAAGATCATCGAGTTCCAGCCCCCCTGCCATGGGCAGGGATACCTCCCACTAAACCATGCCATCCAAGGCTATGCTCAACCCCACCTTGAACGCCGCCAGGGATGCAGCATTCACAACTTCCCTGGGCAACCCATTCCAGGGCCTCACCACCCTTACAGGAAAGAACTTCTTCCTCATATCCAATCTAAACTTCCCCTGTTTAAGTTTAAACCCATTACCCCTTCAGAGCTCTCCTCTTTCTAATCTAGTATTGTTTCATCTTTTCTTTAAGGTCACTAAATTGTAGTTTCACCATCAAAGAACTCACCTTAAAACATACAGGAAGCATCTGTATCAGAAGCATTATCTGCTAGATCTTAGGCTACCTATAATATCTCAACATTTTCTTTCATATTCCCATTTCCTGCATTCCCTCTTTGCCAGTCAATACAATTTCTGAAATAACTAATACTGACTTAAACAGTCCTACAACTAGTTCTCTTTTTTGAGATCTTCTTTCACAAACACCCGTGTCTTAACTGTCTGCCGCATCTAAGCTTTTCTACTTTTTTCAAATGCCACAAGAAGGAATGTTCTTTTCTAATTTTGGAAAGTGACTTTCAGTTTTGCAGCCTTTCCCTTTTATTTCTCTCGCCTTAATTTCAGAAGCATGTGAGCTTACAGTCATGGTCACCCTCTGCAATCAGCGCAGAGGTCCAGACCTCTCCAGAGAGCTACCCATATTCCACATGACTGAATCCTGACGACTTGTATTTCACACAGAGTTCTTAAGCATAATACCAAAACAACACAGGAGCCCCAGGTAATGGTCTAAACAGGTAAATTCAGCCCGTCATCTCCTCTAACATACCTTGAGTCTGGAACTGATGCCCACTTTACCTCAAACACATAATTCAGCAGTGACCGAATTCCTGCAGGACAGCACTATATAAGAAAATTCATGAACCCTCTCGTCCACAGTTTGGATCTCACAGTAGTCAGTGATGCAACTAGCTGCCAGATGAGCTTAATGAACACGTGACTTAGAGCAACTTAGTCTTCTTATTACCCAACTGACTTCTCAGTTAATAGCCCACTCAAGAAAACAAGCACACAAACTTAAAACCAAACATTACTACCCTATTTATCCACCCTACACATCCTTTAAATCATACACCACATCAGCTAATATTCCTTTACTATGATATTTCAGGTGAAGTTCCTGATGACTGGAGAAAGGGAAATATAACCCCCATTTTCAAGAAGGGGAAAATGCATGACACGGGGAACTACAGACCAGTCAGTCTCACCTCTGTGCCTGGCAAAATCTTGGAGCAGATTCTCCTGGAAGGCATGCTAAGGCACATGAAAAGCAACAAGGTGTTTGGTGACAGCCAGCATGGCTTCACTAAGGGGAAATCCTGCCAGACCAATCTGGTGGCCTTCTATGATGGGGCTACAGAACTGATGGACAGGGGTAGAGCAGTTGATGTCATCTACTTGGACTTGTGCAAAGCGTTTGACACTGTCCTACACAACATCCTTGTCTCTAAGTTGGAGAGACATCAATTCGATAGGTAGACCACTCGGTGGATAAAGAACTGGCTGGATGGCTGCATGTAAAGAGTTGTGCTCAATGGCTCAATGTCGAGCTGGAGACCAGTAACGAGTGGTGTCCCTCAGGGATCGGTGTTGGGACCGCTCTTGTTCAACATCTTTGTCAGTGACATGGACAGTGGGATTGAGTGCGCCCTCAGCAAGCTTGCCGATGACACCAAGCTGTGTGGTTCGGTTGATAAGTTGGAGGGAAGGAATGCCATCCAGAGGGACCTTGACATGCTTGTGAGGTGGGCTGATGCCAACCTCATGAAGTTTAACCATGACAAGTGCAAGTTCCTATGCCTGGTTAAGAGCAATCCCAGGCACAGCTACAGGTTGGGCAGGAAAGAGATTCAGAGCAGCCCTGCGGAGAAGGACTTGGGGGTGTGGGTTGATGAAAAAACGAACATGAGCCGGCAGTGTGCGCTTGCAGCCCAGAAAGCCAACCGTATCCTGGGCTGCATCAAAAGGAGCGTGACCAGCACATCAAAGGAGATGATCCTGCCCCTCTACTCTGCTCCTGTGAGACTTCCTTGGAGCGTCGTGTGCAGTTCTGGTGTCCTCAACATAAAAAGGACATGGAACTGTTGGAACAAGTCCAAAGGAGGGCCACGAGGATGATCAGGGGACTGGAGCACCTCCCGTATGAAGATAGGATGAGAAAGTTGGAGCTGTTCAGCCTGGAGAAGAGAAGGCTGCGTGGAGACCTCATAGCAGCCTTCCAATACCTGAAGGGGGCCTATGGGGATGCTGGGGAGGGACTCTTCATTTAGGGACTGTAGTGACAGGACAAGGGGTAACGGGTTCAGACTTAAACAGGGGAAGTTTAGATTGGATATGAGGAAGAAATTCTTTACTGTAAGGGTGGTGAGGCCCTGGAATGGGCTGCCCAGGGAAGCCGTGAATGCCCCATCGCTGGTGGTGTTCAAGGCCGGGTTGGACATAGCCTTGGATGGCATGGTTTAGTGGGAGGTGTCCCTCCCCATGGCAGGGGGGTTGGAACTAGATGATCTTAACGTCCTTTCCAATACTAACTATTCAATTATTGTATGAAATTTCCCGGTTATAACAGTTAGTTAGACTTTATTTCAACCCTGAGAACACACTTGTCTATCATACTATAAACTGACCCATGACGTATAGTTGTTACCTCTGGGAAAAGTCAGCATAGAAATCAGGTTGTTTAAGGAGATCTCTAGAAACCTAGCTGTGCTTACTGTTGCTCCTTCTAATCCATGGATCTGTTCTGAAACCGTGTCATCTCAGATCACAGTCCCCCACAATGACAAAGCCCTGCTGAACACAATCACAATTTGAGTAAACAAATGCACAAGGGTCCCTCTTAAAAGACTACAAAGCATAAACAGAATGTTGTGTGTAATGAAGAGACACTTAAGTCTCTGAACACTAAAACTAATGGAACCTGATGTACAGAGTTATATAAACTTGGCTGACATTTTAACTCAATTCATAATAACGTTCCGCATAAGCAGCGTGTCATCACAAAACACACACAGAAGAGAGCTGTTAAGAATGTAACAGTTGAAGCACAAACTTCCATTATCTTTCATGTCTCTGATAATTCACATGGAACCATGACTGAAACTGTTTTAAGTCTGAGACAGTACAACTTTCTTCTGAAGCCCTCTCTACACCTCAGGCAACCATAATGCTGCTCATATGAGTGAATCTTCAAGGTATAACAAGTTCAGGCTTATGCCATAGCCCTTACTTAACAGGCTCTCGTGTCTCCCTGGCCATTTGAGCTCCAGTGAATTCTTGAGACCTTGTATCAGCCTTCCAGCATCTGAAGGGAGCCCATAAGGATGCTGGGGAGGGACTCTTCATTAAGGACTGTAGTGGTAAGACAAGGGGTAACGTGTTCAAACTTAAACAGGGGAAGTTTAGATTAGATATAAGGAAGAAGTTCTTTACTGTGAAGGTGGTGAGGCACTGGAATGGGTTGCCCAAGGAAGTTGAGAATGCTCCATCCCTGGCAGTGTTGAAGGCCAGGCTGGACAGGGCCTGGGGTGACATGCATCCATGGCAGGCGGGTTAATCTGGAGGAGAGACAACTGAGAGGGGATCTTACCAATACATACAAATATCTTACGGGTGGGTGCCAAGAGGATGAGGCCAAATTCTTTTCAGTGGTGCCCAGTGACAGGAAAAAGGGCAATGGGCACAAACTGAAACACAGGGAGTTCCAATCGAATATGAAGTTCTTTTCTGTGAGGGTGACAGAGCACTGGAACAGGCTGCCGAGAGAGGCTGTGGAGTCTTCTTCCCTGGAGATATTCAAAACTCACCTGGACATGATCCTGTGTAACCTGCTCTAGGTGAACCTGCTTTAGCAGGAGGACTGAACTAGACGATCTGCAGAGGTCCCTTACAACCCCAACCATTCTGTGTTACCTTAGGATCCTTTCCAACCCTAACTATTCTACAGGGCTACAAAGGAAGTTAAAGTTGTTTAGGGAACAAGCGTGCACACACATTCACTCTTTCAATGTACTCTGCTATTTGCAACCCTTTTCTCTACAAATTTACAGCTAATCTATAGATAAGAGGAGACTTCCTCTTCCTTGTCTAGTTTTTGGCTATTATAGTTCCTAAAATGAAAGACAGATACTTTTGCACCTCCCATCTCCAAGAAATTCCTTCTGCTTTTTCAGAAGCAGAAAGTGTAAGTAACAGCATTTATTTTCATTGAACACTGAAGTTCATGATTTCTTTGCAGAATTTTATTATCAAGGGGGCCAAATAAGCAGCTTTTATCATTGCAACCACCATCTCTAACAAACAGTACAGAATGACAGCTAACTACAAGGCCGCAGTAAATCAGAAGGGAAAGAAATTCACTCTTCAGTGGTCATACATATTGACTATGAGAAGGTGGTTTTTTTTTTTAGAACATTTAGAAAATTGTTTAAACAACTAAGAAATTGGACTGCCTTCTGTCAAAGGAAAGGAATGCACTACTAACAATCAAAAATTAAGAGAAGAGTCCCTAAGTTAGTTAACATGACATTTTGAAATAGATTTTTCAGGCAGTAAGTCACAGGTAAGAAGCAGTTCTTTGTATTTTTGTGCAATTCTAAGTAACAGAAAATTCTATAACTCATGGTTTTACATGTAGCATTTTGAACTATGCAGTAGTATGTTTAACTCGGAATTGAAATATTTTTAAGAAAAGAGCAGTTTATGATTACATGATTGAAATATTATTTTATAAACAATATACACTACAGAGTAGCTTTAAAATCAATTTGCTGAAGCATGTCGTTCTGTAATTAGGGTTTTGCCACAAACTTCATAAGTTTAGAATCTCATCCAATAACTTCAGCTTTGCAGTTGCTCTTACTTCCTCCCAAAGAAATATGTGGGGTAAGTAATGGATGCCATGTAAAATATTACTGCCTGTTACTTTTGAATAGGCCTCATTGCCTTTTGTGTTTGATGCCTTTGAACAAGTCTAAAGAAGTCTGAGAATTGAAAGCTCTAAAGCATAAACAGAAAATACTCCGGAGAACTGGTGTATTCTTGGACAACCTGAATTAAAAAAAAAAAACAACAAACAAATAGGGAAGCAAAAATGTGTCTGAAATTCTGATTATTTATCTATATCAAATACCACCTAGGACACTTTAAAAAATCCCACTAGCTATCTTACTTTTCTTTCCTTCATATGCTTTTCAAAACCAAGATGAGATATTCTGAACTCCAGAACAGAGTTTTGAACAAACAGAATATTGTAAACAGGTCAAGTAAGAAGGCTCAGATTAAACACTTGACAGTTCTGAAGGAGGAAAATGGCAAGAACTATCTTAGATGCCACCGTAAGTGAGGTCCACCTGTAAATAAAGTCCAAAAGACAGAAGGATAATGGAATACATCTTAAAAGTACAGGTATTTCTTGAAGACACTTGATTCTCTTAACACTTCATAACAAGTGGTATGGTTTGACACTTACATAGACCCTTGTCCAGAACACTCCATTCTATTGATGGCATAACAAGAGCCATGAATCAGTATTTTTGTATCTCATGGTTTTGTTAAGAATGTGCTTCTGTTGTACTTAATTCTCTAAGTAGCACTTAAACTTAACCCATCTGAACATAGTTTGAAATATATTACTGAACAGTCTGTATAAATTCAAGGTAAATGCAAGTCTTGAGAGACTTGCCATTAAACTCGTGTTATTCTAGAGTTGCTCATTTACTTCTCTAAAACAGCTTAAATAATGAAATTTGGCATTAATTTATCCTAACTCCACAAGCAACCTCTTCTACACCTTCTGTCCCAAAAAATTACAAGTTGAACTGAAATCATACCTCTTGTAGTCTAGACTGATAGAGACAAGAATTAAGCTTACATGTATCACTGCTTGCTCAGCTTACTGCCTCTGGCCATCAAAGGCTGAAGGACTAGTGGGCCGGGGGATTTACATTTGCATGGAAGGTCAACTCCAGGAAGCATCCCAAATGCTTACTGTTAGGCTTGTGCTTTCTAACATGGAGGCAGAAAGACAAGGGTAAATATAAGAGTCTTTGCACTGAAAACGCATTAGACAACGTAGTCACACAGATAAGGAGAGTTCCAATGTTTATAAAATGGAGAATTCATGCAAGCAAGTGGTTAGTCAGATCTTATATATATAAAAGCATATAGTATTTCAAGTCTTGCATTGTCTTAAAATAAAGCAAATCTTACAAAGGAAGACAACACATACCCGATATACCCTGAGACTCTTTCTGTAGATCACAGTACCACAATCTGTTCACTGGATCACAGCCTTCTCGAATAGACAAGAAGACATATCGACCATCATCTGATACCTGTAAGAAGTTACAGAAAAATCAAAGACAATTCACCCTCTGGGGAATAAACAAACAACCAACCAACTTGAAAAGTTAGTCCTTAAACCCCTACCAAAAAAAGAATTGATGATGAAGTTAGTTAAGTGAACAAACAATTATGGAATGTGAGAACTCACCAAGAACCCACATTCGTCACCTACTGTTGCAGAGTTTCTTGTTGTGAGCAATCCAGCCTCTGACTTAGCCTCACTCGAGTAGTGAGCTGAGGCCTTCACAGGCTACTGAAAGGGTCAACACAGGATGCCTACGTGCCGACATGAAGAGGACGTTGCCTTGGGGAGGCACTGAGCAGGCTTACCACAAAGGCACTGAGCACCGCAATCAGGCACTGAGCACCTGTATTCAGGTTTCCACAAAGGCACTGAGCACCCGATTCAGGTTGCCACAAAGGCACTGAGCAGGATGTCGGCGCCAGATCAGATTACCACGGAGCAGGCCTTGCTTGCAAGGCCTGGGCCTGTTGCTATGGACGTTTCACAAGTTAACCAATCAGATAACGACTGTTCCAGTACTTTGTAACTTTTCTATAAAAGCTGATGCTTGCGTTTAATAAATTGTCAACGTTCGATCACATTGGTCGTTGCTGCGTTGTCCATGTTCTCCCGCCGCAAGTGGCGCCCGAACAGGGACCCTCTTGTCGTCGCTTTCCGGAGCTTTGAAGACGGCTGGAATAGGAGGGGAGCGGGAAAGCCGGCCAGATATCCTTGCTGCCCCGGCAAGAAGAAGAAGCAGTAAGAAGTGAATTCCTTGCTGCCCCGGCAAGAAGTGGAGTCTTGCTGAGCTGAAAGAGGCTGGAAGCGCGCTGTGACGGAATCTCACCCTGATCAGGTGAGCGGTCGGAGAGGAGATGGGGTCTACACTCTCAAAGGAAGAAGAGGCAGTAGTTAAGCTCCTCAAACATATCCTTTCTAAGAGAGGGATTAAATATGAAGAGGACACCCTGAGGGTGTTGTTACAATGGAGTAAAGATGAAGGGTTACTAGATGGTGTAGGCACTGCTCTTGAACTCTATACTTGGGAGGCCAAAGGGGTGCAGCTATGGGACACTGTTAGCGATGGCGGCAAGGCTGGAGAGGAAGCACAGAAATGTTCCACATTATGGAAGCTTATTCGTGAGACTTTACGGACAGTGAAATCAGAGCGAGCTGCAGTAGCATCTGCCGCAAGTGCTCTTTCACCTCCTATACCCCAGCGGGAAAATGAGCCTTTAGTGCTGCTTGCCGTTGCTGCCGCGAATCCCTTTGAGCACCGTCTTGCTGCCCCGGGGCCTCGGAAATTAACTAAAACTGCAAAGAGTGCCTTTCACAACCCACCGCAAGACAAAGGAAAGAATGAAAAGAGGAGTAAAGATGTTATCGGAGCTATCAGTAGTCACGCTGAAAAAGAACTGGCTAGCCCACAGGACGCAGATTGCTGCCAGCCAAGGGAACCTGTTTGTTTTTCGTTTTCATCGTCTGAATCTTCCCTTAAAACTTCTGTTGCAACCACCCCGGGGGGAAAAACCCCCAGAGAGCCCAAGGAGGACGATCGGACGAAAGTTTTGTTACAGGAGGTAATTGAGAAGCTGAATACTTTTGGGCCAAGAGAGGGATCTGGTCCAGGTTGTACTTTGTCTATGGAAACAGGCGGCGGGGCGCGGGGTAAGTCCCGACGCAGGGGCCGGCAGGACCGGCCAGAGCCGGCGGCGGCCCCGGCCCGGTTAAGGCCGGCGCGGGCAAAGCGCGGCCCCGCGGCGGCGGCTGCCCCCGGCACCTGCCCCCCGCCGCCGCTCGCCGCGCGCCGCCAGCTCGGCGGTCGGGGCGCTTCCACCCTCCCCCGGCGGGGGGGCACCGGAGGAGCGGGCGGAGGAGCCGGCCAGGCGCACAGGCGCAGGGCGTCGCGGCTCCTCAAGGTGTTGGCTGCGCGGGCTGGCTCCGGGGGGGAGCCTGCTGCGTGTGCGTGGACGCCGAGGCCCGAGGTGCTGGCGCCCGGGCTGCAGCTGTGCGCGGCCCCCGCGCTGCTCCTGCTGCTACTCCTGTGCCTGCCGCTGCGCGCCCGCCCTGACGAGCACGAGCACACGTACCAAGATAAAGAGGAAGATATGGGAACTTTGCAACCTGGTCTGCCCTCACCTGTCATGTTGCCTGAAAACTGGGAAATTCTAATTATTGATTTAAAGGACTGTTTATTTACAATTGCATTGCATCCAGAGGATATGGAAAAGTTTGCCTTTTCTGTTCCCTCAATCAATAAGTCTGAGCCAGCAAAACGATATCATTGGGTTGTGTTGCCACAAGGCATGAAAAACTCACCAACGATATGTCAACAGTTTGTTGCTTGGGCCTTGAAACCTTTTCGGCAAAAGTTTCCACAATTGATTATTTATCATTATATGGATGATATATTAATTTGTGGAGAAACACTAGAAAAGCATAAGATTTTGACCATCTTAAAATCTGACTTAGAATCAAGAGGTCTGAGAATTGCCCCTGAAAAAAATTCAGGATTCTACACCATGGAAATATCTGGGTTGGGTTATTACCCACAGTGCAATTCAACCTCAGAAGATAAAAATTACCTCCACAGTTAGAACACTTAATTATGTGCAAAAACTGGTCGGGGATATTCAATGGGTCAGAAATATTTCTGGCATTACTAATGATGATTTGAAACCTTTGATACAATTGTTAGGAACCTCTACAAAAGCTGATGGGTCCCGGTCTTTAGGCCCTGAACAACAAAATGCTCTTGACATTATCAGTGAGAAAATTTGTCATAATCATGCTCAGCGAATTGTGTTATCACTTCCCATAATTCTAATGATTATTAATATTGACAATCAGCGCACATATCCTTTTGCACTTATTATGCAATGGGATAGTAGTGTTGCCTGTAGCCTTAGAATATTAGAATGGATATTTACTCCTGTCACACCAAAGAAAACCATCACCACAAAACCAGAAATTTTGTCTCAGTTAATTATGAAAGGACGTAGTCGAGCATTGGAAATATCTGGGAAAAATCCTCAAAAAAAAATTTGTTATCCCTGTTGTTCAAGAATATTTAGAGTGGTTGTTACACACTTCTCTGTCCCTACAAAGTGCTTTAGCAGACTTTGAAGGTGAAATAAGCAATGTCTATCCTTCATATAAACTGTTGCTAATGTTGAGTAATCAGAAGTTTGAAACAGTTCCAAAGCATTCAGAAACGCCTGTGTCAGGTACTACTGTTTTTACAGACACTGGCAAGCGTTCTAAATTAGCTGCTTGTGTTTGGCAAAACAACCAGCAGTGGGAGAGACATTTGATTAATGGTACTATTGATGACTCCTTGCAGACGTGGTTATTTGGGCCTTTGAAAAATGGAATGATACACCACTTAACATTGTCTCTGATTCATTGTACATTGTTGGAGTTGTACACAGAATTGAAGGATCACTTCTAAAAGAAGTCAAAAACAACTGGTTATATCAATTGTTACTAATGTTGTTGCGTTTATTGCAGAATCGTGAATTTCCCTATTTTATTACCCATCTTCGCAGCCACCAATCAAACTATGGATTAGCCATAGGTAATAATAGGGCTGATGTATTAGTTTCTCCTGCTTGGGCTGGACCGCCCATTAATAGTTTTGCACAAGCCCGTGAATCACATTCCTTTTTGCATCAATCTGCAAAAATGCTTGCACGGCAGTTTGCCATTCCTCTAAGTGATGCACAAGGCATTGTAAAATCTTGTCCATCCTGTCAAAAAATTGGATTTGGTCTAGGAATCGGAGTTAATCCTAGAGGCTTGCAACCACTGCAACTGTGGCAAATGGATGTTACCCATTTTCCAGAATTCGGTCGACTTAAATATGTTCATGTTTGTATTGATACCTTTTCTATGGCACTGTGGGCAACTGCTCAGACAGGTGAAACAGCTAAACACGTACAACGCCATCTTTATATGTCTTTTGCAGTGCTTGGAGTTCCACAAAGTATTAAAACAGATAATGGTCCTGCTTATACATCACGACGATTTCTACAGCTTTGCACAACATGGGGAATTAAACATATTACAGGCATTGCCCATTCCCCTACTGGACAAGCTATAGTGGAACGGGCACACCAAACCCTAAAATCTCTTCTTTTAAAACAAAAAGGGGGAGAGGTACTCCCACCTGCAGAGAGACTGGCCAAAGCATTGTATGTATTGAATTTTTTGCGATTAGCAGGGGATAGGAATGAACCGCCTATGGTCATTCATGGACTAGCCATGCAGTCAGGAGTAACAGATAATAAAACTGAGAAAATCCTAGTTCAGTACAAAGATTTAAATACAGGACAATGGAAAGGTCCTGCAGAGGTTAAATTAGCAGGCAGAGGATATATGTGTTTACTTACAGATAATGGGATTCGTTGGGTGCCTGCCCGTTGGACTCGTCCGTGGAAGATGCCACCCACTGTGGATGCTGTAATGGATCATGACGAGTCCGACTAAGTTTGTTGGGTTAATCTTGTTAAATTTTGTTAATGTTATAACAAGTTTTGTGCATGGAATAAATCTGCAAGTAAATCAGTGGATCACTTGGGCAAATGAAACTGGCAATGATGCATTTTGCCTTGCCATGCAGCCAGCCACAGATCCCTTTAAAACTTGTTTGTTGGGAATTCTGCTCTTTGATGTTTTAGCTTTTCTGACATGCTTTGCTGCAAAGTTGTGCAGCCATTGATTTTTGCTGCTAGCACAGGGTCATGGCTGTACTGACTTTGAAGGAATGTGTTGTATGAATCTAAAATTTTTGTTATTGTGATTGTCATGTTGATTATGTGTAGAATTATATTTAGTTGTGTTAAAAGGTCATTATCTGAAGCTATGCAACACGTTTGGATTGCTCAAAAACAAAAAGAGGGAATTGTTGCAGAGTTTCTTGTTGTGAGCAATCCAGCCTCTGACTTAGCCTCACTCGAGTAGTGAGCTGAGGCCTTCACAGGCTACTGAAAGGGTCAACACAGGATGCCTACGTGCCGACATGAAGAGGACGTTGCCTTGGGGAGGCACTGAGCAGGCTTACCACAAAGGCACTGAGCACCGCAATCAGGCACTGAGCACCTGTATTCAGGTTTCCACAAAGGCACTGAGCACCCGATTCAGGTTGCCACAAAGGCACTGAGCAGGATGTCGGCGCCAGATCAGATTACCACGGAGCAGGCCTTGCTTGCAAGGCCTGGGCCTGTTGCTATGGACGTTTCACAAGTTAACCAATCAGATAACGACTGTTCCAGTACTTTGTAACTTTTCTATAAAAGCTGATGCTTGCGTTTAATAAATTGTCAACGTTCGATCACATTGGTCGTTGCTGCGTTGTCCATGTTCTCCCGCCGCAACCTACATCAACAAACAAGGTAAGTATACTCTGCTGACATTTCAGGAGATGAAACCCAAACAGCATTATTTGTTTATTTCCAATGTGAAAGAAGTATGATTATTAAAAGTATTACAGCTATAAAGGTGTTTGAGTCAGAGTGGATACCTGCTCCACTCTGGGCCTCCATGGGCTGCAGGGGGACAGCCTGCCTCACCATGGTCGACACCACAAGCTGCAAGGCAATCTGCTCCAGTGCCTGCTCCTTCTGCACTGACCTTGGGTGTCTGCAGAATTGTTTCTCTCACATATCCTCACTCCTCTCTCTGTTGTGCAGTTGGTTTTTTTCATCTTCTTACATATGTTAAAACAGAGGTGCTACCAGCATCGCTGATGGGCCCAGCTTTGGGCAGCAGTGGGTCTGTCTTGGAGCCATCTGGCATTGGCTTTGCTAGACATGAGGTTAGCCTCGGTGTCTTCCCACAGAAGTCACCCCTGCAGCTGCCCCAGTACCAAAATATACCACATATACCCACAGCTAACATACAGTACTAACCTGATATTTTAGCAACTAAGAATGGACTCCCTATAAACAGTCCAAAAAGCCAACCTGTTGTCAAGAAGGAAAAGAAAACCAAACCAACAACAAAAACCATTAAAGAAAAAAAAAAAAAAAACAAAACCAAACCCCCAAAACAAAACAAATCAAATCCCCCAAAACTCACAAAACCAAAAAAATGGAGCAAGCAGTGGCTTCTGTCCAAACAATCCCCAAAAGGTTTCTTGCAGATGGTGTCAAAACTTAAGAACTTCCAAACCCCTTTATCAAGGTATCAATACTTTCCAAAGAGGAATTAGCCTCCCTCTCCCCTCCCTCCATAATCTTACGGAAACAGAGTCCAGCAGCAACATGAGAAGGCCCAGTTGCAAGTATCTCGTTGAAAATCAGCAATTTGGGATATACATATCAATTCAAGTATTTTAAAAGATGCAGAGATGTACCAGGACTGCACTTGCTCATCAACCAAAGCAAAAATTGCGCTGC
This sequence comes from Amazona ochrocephala, assembly GCA_039720435.1. Taxonomy (NCBI): domain Eukaryota; kingdom Metazoa; phylum Chordata; class Aves; order Psittaciformes; family Psittacidae; genus Amazona; species Amazona ochrocephala. The sequence goes on from CM077878.1 coordinate 62,162,955, forward strand.
TGAAAATGCTAATACTTCAGTGAAAGAGGCATTTATCACAGTCAGGTTTTTATTTTGATCCCTGTGTAAGCACTTTTATTACTTTAACTTTACTTATTTTACTGTGTAACCTGTCAGCTAAATAGAACCTGCCTCTTAAAACACTCTTGGTGAATCTTACAGGCCTATATAAACTGCTGCCTCCTCTACCTGAGGAACTCTCACCATGCTTCCTCTCTCTACCATATCCAATACAGTCAGTATTTGAACCTATGAATATCCTAGACATTCCAAAATGCAGGATTACCAAACAACTCTAGATTGACACTTGTCGTGAATTGAGCCCTGTAAGATAATACAATACCTGCAGCTTGAATGGGAAAACCAAAATTCAGTTGTTCAAACGGCAGGACAGTGAATATCATCAAGTCAGCTACTGGCATATTGCAAACATACTTGCTCTACATAGCTGCTCTGCCAATCCAACTTTCAAAAGCAAAAGATGAATACTCATCTACTTAATGCTGTTATTCACAGCATGACATACAACAGAAAAAACTACCCAAGGGGTAGAGGTTAGCTTTGGATTTCTGGCTGCCTTAAGGTACCTGCCAGAAGTTAATCTCAGATGCAGAAAAAGGCTGGCAGCTTAGTCCATCTGAATTGACAATCACTTAATTCATACCAAATTTTCCCTCAAGTTCTCAAGGGACAGAATTAATAAGATGTGTTTTCTGTCACAAAGCACTATGAAATTTCTTAGAAACCATCTGAGCTGATAATGTTAAGGACACTTCTGCTTATTATGGCAAGCTAAGTGACATCTAGAAACTTTTAATAGTTGACATTTTCACTAGGTTTACATACACTAAAATCTAATGCTGCTGTCAAATGAACATTACAAGCTACAATCACATTATAGATTTTCTGATAAACTTCCTGGTTTGCTTTCGCACACACACAAACAATGAAGTTTCCAAAATGCTACGTAACATCACCAATGAATTATTCTTTCTACTCAGGCTTTGCAAACACACTATGTCCTGGCAAAGCTTTTTTGAAAGTGCAAGTCCATCAAGGAAAAGCAGGAAGCAACAAGAAGTCATCAACTTTAAAGTTTTCCTCTCCTGACTAAGCTGTTTTGAGCGTATTCCAAAATTACTACAATTAGGTTTTTTATTAACAGCTGATAGGGAAAGCTGTTTCCTGCCCATGTTCTTATATGACAATATCTCATGGAAAATCAAACCCCTAGTCACAAACTAGCTCTGGAAGCTTTCCATTTGGCCTCAAACACATCTTAAAAAGAATTCTTATATATTGTAATTACTTCAATTCAGTTTAATGTTTGTAACATTAGTTGTGCAAAGTATCTCTAGAACTAGTTACACAAAATAAATTTCAGAAGAATTAGGTCCCAATTACAATGCTGTTCAAACACATCCACAGCTTTGAAGACACAAGAAAGGAACTTCGTAGAATACAGAGGCAAAGCTTCATGTATGAAAGCTAACAAAAAAACCCCAACAACCAAAGACCTCTCAAAACAAACAAACAAAAATAATCTCAAAGGCATGTTTGTAAGTTGCATTTTTACAGGCATTTTGTCAACAATTAATTATACCCCTAACAAAAGTCCATACAGCTGAAAGCTCAGAAGGCAAATAGAAAAGAGCACCCAAGACTCCTACTGGACCAAAAAAACCCTATTGTATGAAACAGCTGAGATAGCTTTAATAGGACAGTCTGCAAAATTGAGATATTTTGCCTTCTTCTTCCAAAATGGGAGTATATTCAGAAAAAGAAACCAAGATCAGGTGATCTTTTTTGAAAGAAGCATCTTCAGTGTTTTTAGACAAACATCAACTGTGGGTATCAGTTCTAATTAAACTAGTGACTGCAATATGCTTCTCAAACAACTGTTCATACTGCAAAAGCACCAAGTCTCCTCTTCCTCACCAACTCATAAAACATGTCAACTAGTTGCAAGTAGCATATACAAACACAAATTTCAGTTAAACTCAAGAGTATGACACACAAAATTCTTTCAGTCATAGTCAGAACCCACATAAATTTCTTCTTTGATGATGTGAGTTAACAGAAGATCGCTTGTTTTGCCTAAGAAAGAAAACTTATTCGCAAATTTCTGATGTTGCTTCTGCCAGGGCAATTCAGAACCTCTGATGACAGCAAATCTGAGTACACCTAATGAAATTTTTCCTTCCACATTCCCAGCTGGACTAGTGAAAAGTTCATAGCAGTTTATGCTTAATTTGAAGTAGGAATTCCCAAAGCATATTGCTGGCAGGATGCCAATTAGGTCTGTCTCGATCACTAAAGCTATTCTTACATCAGTGAGTTCTATAACCCAAAGGAATTTGACAGAAACAGGACAAGACACTGTTGACTGCAGCTTGCTAAAATGTTTAGTATTATACTGCAGATTTAGACATTCACATTGCAAAGTTACAATTTAATGAGCAAATACTGGCAGCAGTACCAGCCTATGTGGTCTCCACCTCTAGCTCTTCTTACTGCTATGGTTGCTTGTACCCCTAGAAGTTGATTCTCCTAGTCACGTCAGTACAAGCATTCACCATTTGTGTGAGCTAAACCAGACTGAGGAACTGATCCAGCTGAAAAAAGCAGCATGCTAAACAAAAACAAAACACCAATTAAAAAAACCCACAAACAAACAAAAAAAAACCCCATCACCCAAAAAAAGTAATAAAATAAAAAATAAACCCCACCGAAACATAACAATAAAAAAACCCAATAAAAAAGCAGAATAAAAGCAGTCCCTCTGCCAGATTAGTATCTCGGTCAGTTTATTGTGCAGTTGCACAAATAGCTGACCCAACATATTGCACCAAGCAGCTGGAAACATGAATAACAGAGGCAGAGATTGCTTACGGCAGCTCAGATGGCAGTACTGATGAATGTGTTATCACAGCCTTAATGCCACTGAGCCTTCTACGCTATAAACAGACAAGAGTCTGGGTTTCAGAACGGCAAAAGGAAATAGGATTTCCCCACTATCATTTGGGTCATTCTTACGCTGCTACATCATCTTCATGAGCTGAATGGCAATTCTTGCTCTTGGCCCACAAACTTATGAAATGAAATTTCACACCAGCATCCCACTCAAATCTTAAAATGCATTCATGGTTCAGCATAAGGGAGACAGCTGTAAAGTCAGTTCTGACAGTCTGGATCAAAATAAATTCCCCCAGTTTCCCACATCCAAGCTCAAAAGGAAACACATCTCAAGAAAAGGGAAATATAACCCCTATTTTTAAGAAGGGGAAAATGGATGAGCCGGGGAACTACAGACCAGTCAGTCTCACCTCTGTGCCTGGCAAAATCTTGGAGCGGATATTCCAGGAAGGCATGCTGAGGCACACGAAAACCAACAAGGTGCTTGGTGACAGCCAGCATGGCTTCACTAAGGGGAAATCCTGCCTAACCAATCTGGTGACCTTCTATGAAGGGGCTACGGAACTGATGGACAGAGGTAGAGCAGTTGATGTCATCTACCTGGACTTGTGTAAAGCCTTTGACACTGTCTCCCATGACATCCTTCTCTCTAAGTTGGAGAGACATCAATTTGATAGGTGGACCACTCGGTGGATAAAGAACTGGCTGGATGGCCGCACGCAAAGAGTAGTGCTCAGTGGCTCAGTGTCCAGCTGGAGACCAGTAAAGAGTGGTGTCCCCCAGGGATCGGTGTTAGGGCCGGTCTTGTTCAACATCTTTGTCAGTGACATGGACAGTGGGATTGAGTGCGCCCTCAGCAAGTTTGCCGATGACACCAAGCTGTGTGGTTCGGTTGACACATTGGAGGGAGGGAATGCCATCCAGAGGGACCTTGACACGCTTGTGAGGTGGGCTGATGCCAACCTCATGAAGTTTAACCATGACAAGTGCAAGGTCCTACACCTGGGTAGGAGCAATCCCAGGCACAGCTACAGGTTGGGCAGGGAAGAGATTCAGAGCAGCCCTGCCCAGAAGGACTTGAGGACATTGGTCGATGAGAAAATGAATATGAGGCGGCAGTGTGCGCTTGCAGCCCAGAAAGCCAACCGTATCCTGGGCTGCATCAAAAGGAGCGTGACCAGCAGGTCGAGGGAGGTGCTCCTGCCCCTCTACTCTGCTCTCGTGAGACCTCACTTGGAGTATTGTGTGCAGTTCTGGTGTCCTCAACGTAAAAAGGACATGGAACTGTTAGAACAAGTGCAGAGGAGGGCCACGAGGATGATCAGGGGACTGGAGCACCTCCTGTATGAAGATAGGATGAGAAAGTTGGGGCTGCTGAGCCTGGAGAAGAGAAGGCCGAGTGGAGACCTCATAGCAGCCTTCCAGTACCTGAAGGGGGCCTCTAGGGATGCTGGGGAGGGACTCTTCATTAGGGACTGTAGTGACAGGACAAGAGGTAACGGGTTTAAACTTAAACAGGGGAAGTTTAGGTTGGATATGAGGAAGAAATTCTTTACTGTAAGGGTGATGAGGCCCTGGAATGGGCTGCCCAGGGAAGCCGTGAATGCCCCATCGCTGGCGGTGTTCAAGGCCGGGTTGGACATAGCCTTGGATGGCATGGTTTAGTGGAAGGTGTCCCTGCCCATGGCAGGGGGGTTGGAACTAGATGATCCTAAGGTCCTTTCCAACCCTAACTATTCTATGATTCTATGATTCCATAATTTCTTAGAGACCTGCAATACTAGCCAGCACACATTTCTCTCATTAAAATAATTTCTATCATTTGAAACAACACCCACCATTAAAAGGTAAGGAGGCTCTAAAGCAATAGAACATTTTTAAAATATATTTAGGTCCTGTCAAAATAGGACAGCAGAAATCCTGCAGCCCTTCAACAGGAGCTTTTAAAAACCTTCAGCATAATAATGATTTTATTGGCATAAAACAGCACTAATCCCTAAATCAGCACTTGTGAAGGAAGGATTATTTCGAAGAGCTGACGTTAACACACAGTTTGTAGTTTCATTGCTGGCATTCAGTCACTTTGCAATTTTGAATTTATTAGATCTATTATTTCTGAAATATTTGCTGTGACCATCTTTACACCATACAAACACACAGAAGTATTACAACAGCTGTGCTCCCAAGTACTGTTAAGTCTTTGAAGGATCAGACTCTTTGAAGTAAAATCTTTACCGTGAAGTTTTGGCTTATAGTGGAGTATTTCTTGTTTTTACTAGCAATTTTGTTTCAATGTTACCTGTTCTCTCCATTTTGATGAAAAGTAACCACTGCTTTGAAAGGTGTCAAGAGATGAAGTAGTTTAACTGTAACTTCAATAAATCAGTGGATATAAAAAAAAAAGATAAATTATTTAAAGCCTAATTAAAGAGTTTTCCAATTACTTTTTTCTTTCATTACAAAATATAGTTAATTTCATATAAGGAATCCCAAAGGGTTATGTGTTCTATTATGTATTCTATGTCATGATTTAAGCCCAGCCGTAAATCAGCCATGCAGCTGTTCGCTCACTCCCCTCATCCTCCCCCCGCTCAAGGAGGGATGGGGTGGAGAATCGAAAGAATGTAACACCCACGGGTTGAGATAAGAACAGCCCAGCAACTAAGGGATAACAGAAACCACTGCTGCTACCACCAATAATAATAATGATAAGGGAAATAAAAAGGGAAGAGAATATAATCGCTCACCACCCACTGACCGATACCCAGCCCGACCTGAGCAGTGATCTAGCCCTTCCGGGAAACTGCCCGCAGTTTATATACTTGGCATGATGTACTGTGGTATGGAATACCTCCTTGGTCAGTTTGGGGCAGGTGTCCTGTCTCTGCTTCCTCCCAGCTTCCCCTCCTCCCTGGCAGAGCGTGAGACTCGGAAAGTCCTTGGTCAGACTAAACATTACTGAGCAGCAACTGAAAACACTGGCTGAAAGTCAAAAACACAGCACTGCACCAGCTACTAAGAAGGAGTAAAATGACTGCTACTGCTGAACCCAGGACACAATAGTAGTAACCATCTATGACAATCCACAGTGAAATTGAAGTTAAATATTCTGTCTACTAGCAGCAAATTTCAAACCAAAAATTCATACATAATTAAACTAAACCAGAAAAAATAATGAGCAGGAGAAGGCTGTCAGGTTTCCATACTTCCTGACTTTATGTATTACTCCTCAACTAAAATGTCAATAGGAAAGACATTAAAGTGCTTTGCTTCCAAGTAAAGCACATGACAGCAAACCCAGTGAATATTAATGCTTTTTTTTTTTTAATACTACCTGGGCTACCACTTCAAGATTCAGGATAAGGAAGAGCTCTCCATTTTTAGTTCACAAACAGGAGCCCTTTGAGCGCATAGTATTCTATTAAGGCAACTATATGTATACATACACACGATTCCCTTTTAAGCTAACCAATCCAAAATTTTACCACCTTTTTCCTTTTTATTATCAACATGGAAAAACACTAATCATGGCATAATTTGCTTCTGCATAACACGATACTAAAAAAATTAGTCAGAGTCAATTATTAGAGAATACAGTTACATTGAGGAAAAGATAAACTGACTTCTCCTTTAACTGCAGACATTAACACTACTACAATCCACAACCTAAAACCCATCTGCAATTATTTTACAAACTACTGCTCTTCATACACTAGTGCCCTTTGCACATGGAACAAGGCAGCTGTCAGTGCTATCTAATACGTTTCCAACGAAATGGAGCAAATGAACCACATGAAAAAAAAAAATAAATATCAAAGCTCACTAAAAATCAGAGACAGAATCAAAGCTTCACATTTTAATGTTCTAGCAGTCTTTTGGCCTTTAACATGATGATGAGTGGGGCAAAAACTTCCTTTCACTAAGCGACTTCTTGTGACTGTCTGTACAACCTAAGCACACACCCACCCACCCACCCCCGAAACTGGTACTCTAAGGCTGCAAATGCTTCATTTTGTTTTCTATTTGCATCATACTGATTTAATAAACTAGATTTCAGCAGCCCTAATGATGGGTGATTACAGGAATACACAACTTCAGCATCAGGTCCAACAGAATTATATTCTGAGGTGACAAACATCACCTGTGAGTTTTCCTGTGGTTTTCAACTTGCTTTCAAGTTTAATGAAAGTACCACAACATCAGGAACCTGGCTATTAAAGAGATTACATAGCTTCCACAGCCTAATGCACAGCCAGAAAGATTTCCTGCCTGTTTCTTAATAGTAAAACTCTAAAATTCTCCAAACCTATTGCCATGGCTGTAGGAAGATATTCATAGTAGGCTTCTATTCCAGATTCCGCCTTGACAAAGCAGTGTAAGGCTTTAGAAAAATACCCACAGACCCATTTTATCCAGCAGCAAGTCTCACCCAAGCAAACTGACAGTGTTCTGAGCCCTTCCCCTTCATGCTGCTCGCTCTTCCCCTGTGGATGCTGCACTTCCACATTCCTTCAGTAAAAACACGTCATAGCCTGCACACATCTGGCACAACTTACTCCTCTGGGCTCTGAATTTCATTTGCAAGACCACCTCCATAGTTGAAAGCCACTGATGTTAACTGACAGCATTAAACATTAAAAAAAAAAAGTCAATTCAGAGACTGTGCACTGTGTTTCTTAGACAATATGAGAAATTGTACTTGGTTTACTGCAGGCAGAACTGAGATGTGAGGGTGGGAGGGCTCCCCTCATCCCCTCCTTTCTTTACAATTTACTTTCCTGCTGGTATTGTAGGGACTTTGAACACTACCAACTGTGAAAGGCTCTTACATAACTTTTTGTTTAACTTTGAGAGTAACACTTCGGCTGTGAAACAGAGATGCTCTGAGAGTCTGGAGAAGAAAAAGAACATGCCACTTAAACAGAGAAGCACGGAAGCTCCTGTTTGCTGCGAGTAGCTGTAACATAGCCAAGGTTTCAAAAATCTTCATACCAGACTGCCCTCTACTGGGATGTTATTCAAATAAATTCTGCTTCTGCTCTTCACAGCTCCTCCACCAGCCCAGAATCTGTACCAGAAACAGATAGGCTTTTTCTAGAGTAATGAAAAGATTTGATACCTTCTTTTTTAAAACTTATACATCCGACTAACAATAAACAGATTTTATCTTTCCCTCAGAAGCAATCCATTCAAGTGAGGAGTTGGAATGCATCTGTATTTCTATGCCAACACCATTTTCAGCACCACAGATTTTGAATCAAGCATACTTGGGGCTGGTGCTGAATGTGTAATGAGGCAAAAAACTGAAGCTACTTTCTTGCATGTTGTCCTGTAAATGTATTAAGCTGATAAGATTTTACACAACCCTTTTTTGTCCTAATCAGGGACCTAGTTTCTTCTCTCCATTGAAAATATATACACAACAACTCCCCACAACGCGCTTGAAATTACTCATTGCTTTAATTATCATGGCAATATTATTTTTGTTGAAGTCTCCAAAAGAAGCACCTTATCATGTGTTTTTCACCTGTAAGCAATGTATTTTTATCCTTTGACCCCGTGGTTGCAAGACCTGCAAATTCTGCTTTAAACCCTAATATGGAAGATCAAGCTGTCCCCATTACAGAGAAAGCCTTGGTCGTTTAGGCTAGACCATCCTTCACCATAATCTGTCTTCACTGGAGCTTGTGCAAACCATAACCAAATGTATCTAAATATCTGACCTATCAAGGCTCTGTAGAATAAAAACATCTATTAATCTGACAGGAATGCATCAAAGCAGACTTTCATAAAATGTTGAGCTGCGCAAAGCTGTATTTTACAATCTGTGGCAGCATATTAGCACCAAGTAACAATATTCAGGACAATAATTTAATTTTTACTAGTGATATCTTAATTTTCTCCCATTACTTTGTGGTCTTCCACTTTCTCAAATAGATAAAAATTGACCATAAAACTTGCTTGAATAAGCTAAAACAAGATTTTTTTACTTATTGCACAAGGATGAAACCACATTTTGCAATTGCATTGCTGTGTTCTGGGGTTTTTAATTGCAGAATATGTTTCTTCCTGATCATTAAAATCCATTTTTCATTAGTACAAGGATGACAGAGCCACATTTTACAGCTGAAGCTTACAGCACAACCCCAGATTATTAGCTGTTTTAAAGCACTTTCACTTAGATAAGCTCTTTTTGTTTACCAAGCTGAATCTCTGCTTTACCATGCCTCCTTAAATTAGCATTTCTTCTTAAATACCAGCATCTCTGGAAGTTCATGACCCTTAGATGTCAAGAAAAGAGTCATAAGCAGCCATATAAATTTATTAAACAAGAACCCACAGTACTGGGGTGTTTCTCTATTCAACATCCTCCCCACTTTCCCGATACTTACGGGCCTGTTTCAATTCCAGTGGCTTCAGAACTGGTAGCTGCGTTAGATTCTATTATTTTCCTATCCTACTGCAAAAGTTACTACTCTCAGACCCTTCTTCCCACCCCAAAGACCTTTTGAGCATTTAATGTAAGAGCTATATATTCTTATTAATGACAAAATTTCCCCAAGAGATTGGTATCAGATAAAAAAGATACTTCTTTTACATTTAAGGCTGGCCTCAAGCTTTCCTTTCACAATAGAAGAGCCAGGAGATGCAGGCTGCTTCTGGGCACCTTGGACAGGCAAACTCTTTGCTACTCACTGCAGGCACTGCACTATGAATTCTCTTCCATGGTCCTTCTCATAGCCATTTCTGTTATTTCTGATCTTGAGATGCTCCTTCAACTTAGATAAGAAAAGGCTCTATTAGTATGCTGTTATCTCAGAGAAGGTTTTGCTATTTGTAAGAGAAAGGTACCTCTACACCCAATACAGAAGATAACATTTTCACGGGATTTAATAGCATCTGAGACTGCAAACTTTCACTATCCTAAAAAGATGTATAGTCTAATGAATCAGGCTACAACAGCCCTCCCCCACGGAACTGAACTTGCCTTCATAACAGCATGTGTAGTTTAGCTCATGACACTGCGAAGCAACAATAATAAGCATCACTCATATGAATCAGTGGATATACCACTACAAGACATCTGTTACAAACAGGAAACTCATTTATTTACGGAACTAGGGAAAAATCAGGATAACTATTTCCAAATTCTATTTTATTGCCAGTTAAATTCAACATAACTGACTAGTTTTAAACGCTAAAAAAAAAAAAAAAATCCCAAAGCCCTATTTGCAAGTTTACACTGCTATTCAGATCAGTTGTTAAAGACATGTTTCATGATTAGATGAGGTTATGTAAAAAAGGCTCTGTTTATTCACAGAACCTACAGGTTAAGTCCGATTTGTATAAAGAAAGCTCAGTGTGGTCACCTTGCTGAGAAGCCTTCCACATTCTCACTCACTCTCTCATTTTGAATCCCACTGTTCAAATTCTTTGAAAGGACTTTTTTGGCAGCCCACAGAAAAGAAACCCCCACCATATTCACAGGTTAACGTGTTGAAAAGTGTCACATTTGATGACATAGGGAGAAGTAGTTCTATAAAATGAATACCCCAAATTAGGGCAAAATAATTTCATTTTCATCAGAAGCATCAAACCAAAAGAGACCCTATAGAGAAACAAAATGTATTAATTAAACACTGTAGCTAGGAGAGTGCGAAGAATTACAGCAGGTAATCCACTGCAAAAAACACATCAGCTCCCTGATAAACACAATGGTCACCACTACATTCCAACAACACTTAGAACAGTGCTTTCAATCAAGCACTGTTAAATCTAACACGAAGAATAAAACACACATTAATTACAAAACATAGGGTCTTTTGAATCATTCATGAAAAGCGCAAAGCATGATTACCTATCATTGTTCACTGGGATTTTGCATAAGATAGTACTAGTTCAAAAAAATAAGCCTAAGAAATCGATTCTAGCAGTTCCTTGCTCCAGTTTGAATAACGCAGTCACACTATATTTGTGCTGATAAAACTTGCTGTAGGGAAACTGTAAAGTCTCTAACTTTGCACACAGTATTAACAGTTTTTAACTTGCATGCCTCCATTCTTCAAGTAAGCAGAGTAGATGTATTTCATTTTCAGGAAAGACATCACAAAAATAAATCTAAATAAAATAAATACATGGCAAGGAATATCTAGACATGGTTATTACTGGAATAAGCTTTTTGTGCAGGGACTGAAGGCTGCAGCTCAACACTGACTAACAAGAAACAAGAACAGTGACACATTGTCCATCAAATGATCCTTCTGTGTCCTGGAATGTGTATCAAGGTGGGGTTGGACATAGCCTTGGATGGCATGGTTTAGTGGGAGGTGTCCCTGCCCATGGCAGGGGGGTTGGAACTCGATGATCTTGAGGTCCTTTCCAACCCTTACTATTCTACGATTAGTGAAGTGTCCTCCGTGAAGAAATAGGGTATGTCATTGTGACATTATAAGCTTGAGGACCAATTTAAAGAAAACTAGACAATCCTATTTTCAGCAATTCTTAGTCAATGATTCTTAGCTCAGTGATCAACTCTGCAACACTAATGAAAAGCGCTTAACAAAATGTTTTCTGATTTGTAGCTACTATCAGTGTTAGAAACTGAAAAACTGAATACAATGATGACAAGCTTCAGGGTGTTTACCATACCTCAGCTCCACCCATCCATTTTGGCTCATCAGGAAATTCAGCACATAGGATATCTTCTGACTGGTTAGTTCCTAATACGTGATAATACAGCTTTTGGTGCAGATTAGTGGAGGTCTCAGTACCTAGTGAAATGAAGATATTTAAACCAATTAGTTCTTAAGGAAATCCAACAAGCAAATAAACCCCTTATAAAATTCTGTATTACTTTGCATATAAAAGAATAATAAAAGAATAATTTAGCAGAGAGAACTAGCAATGGTTCAGTCTACAACCATTCACCTCAAAACAAACACCTCCCTACAAGATAAAACAGAACGTCAAGCCGTGCTGCAAACCTGTTACCCTTTCCTTTTACTGCTGACAATACATTCTTTGAATTAAAAGATTTACCACATCAAGATCTGCTTTCTACAAATACTCACCAAGCAAAGAAAAACAACAATCCCTGCCACCCTCTAATGCTGTTTTAGGTCCCATTTCACCCTGGGCAACTAAAGGAGATTTATTGCTAATTAAGATTCCTAGAAACCTTCATATTTCCATTTGCTGAAAGCAAAACAAAAGAAGTCTTTTAAAGGACTGCATGAGGTGTTACTTGATTATTTTGTTGTTGTCGTTGATGTTGTTCCAAGACTTCACCCTTCTGAACTACAAATATAATTAAAAGTAAAAAAAAGGTCAGTATCTAACTTGCAAGTTTGGTAAAATGACAGGCTACAAAAGCAAAAGCTCTCTCCAAGGTTTAATAAAGAGCACAGCTCCAAAAGAAACTTATAAGTAGCACTGCCTTATAATAAGAGCTGCTAAATCCCTCCCTACTGACGCTTCTCAGCAATTCTTCCACTTTTTGCGCTGCTCCTTGAATTTTGCTAGCATGAGCATTTTGTGTTGCTATGCTGTGAACCACAGATGAATTATTCAGGCTGTATAACAAAAACCTTATGCCCCAGATTGCTGGGGCATATCTGGTCAATCTCCCAAGCCAGTTCACCTATCCCACAAAAATGCATAAGGAGATCTAAGCAAGCTGTCACCAGACATCAAATTCCAGCCTTTCATACACTTTGTATGAAAGCTAAATAAATCATTGCAGAGAAAAAGAAAAGGAGCAGCAAACTTTTAAGAGAAAAACAGGGACAGATAGACAAGAGGATACTCACGCTAACTGAGCATAGGTTTTGGTTATACATGACATAACATGATATCTAATTGTATAAAATAGTACAGCTAGTTATTTCAATATAATTTCATAGAGCTAATTGTTTGCTACACCAATTTACTGAAAAAGTAATTTTGCTTCCCCATAGTATGCAATCAGTACAGCCATACTTACCATCGCTTTTCCCATCTTGTTTTGGATAGCAGTTATAGAACATGCCTTTTCCATCATGAGTCCATGCCATGCAACTGAATTTAACTCTCTCCAATGTGTCAGGAAGATCCTCAGGACCTTCTACTTTCATAAACTTGATAGTAACCCAATCAGAGCCACTAGAACTCAGGCCATACGCAAAGTATTCACCGTCTTCACTGAATGCATAACCTAGGAAATTGGAGTCAAGCAAAATAAAGTAATAAGCAGCAAAAGGGATCAATATTTTCAAGAAAGTGTTTGTTATTTCACCACACAACTTCTTATTATTTACTACACACTAGCCAAATCCTAATGAAAGTTCAAGAGGTGAAATTAGGAAATAGTTAAAAGAACTGTGTTCAGTGAACACTGAGAGAAGAGGGTATATCCTCTAAAAGATGGTGCAAGCAACTACATCTGCTATCACTTGGGATTCACAGCACTTTTCTAGTCTCTGTGGATTTCGAGTTGTTCACAGGTATGAGCCCAGGCATGAATACTTGGAAAGCATGCATGTATCACTTATCCCCAACAAATGAATTATGATTTGAGTAATAATAACTTCTCCTTCCCTAAGTTTGGAGGAGAAGAAGCGGAGACTGAAAATGCACACAGGTAGAGAACTTGAAGTGAGATTTCAGGAGAGAAACAGCACCAAAGAAGTCAGCAAAAATTGAGATGCAAGCAATGCATCCTGAACTATAGCAAATAAAACTTCAATATTGGAGTCACTGATAACTAGACCCTGCAGAAACCATCCAAACTGAAGTAACTGGAAAAATTTGCCACTGCATGCAAATGGATTAATCCCCAGTATGCTTTGCTAAAAACTTTGACATGTATGTTGCTCTATCCAAACTGAGGAAAACATGATTCTGAAAAAAACTCAGGAGCTTCCAGCATAGCTGATAAGTATCAAACTCACTCTTGCAAATCAACTCAAGTGAGGAGATTGAATTATCATGCACAGACCTCAAACTACTGAAAAACCACACAAACAAGATGCATTTCACAGAAGTCATAGGTTTGAGAGGCACCATTGTGCCTTCCTAACATACTCTTCCCCGTAAGAACACAAAAGTGGCCATTCTGATTCAGAGCAAGATTCCACCTAGCAGTCCTCAGGAGTAACCACAATGACATGCCTACAAGAGTAAGAACAATGCAAGCACATGTACTATTTTCCTCATTCTTGCAACCTCTGACTGCTTTTAGCTTAGGAGACTTCATTTCCATGAAGCAGCTGGTTAATAATCCTCAATGCTTCCCTCCTCCTTGACCTTGTTCAGCTTGCCTTTAAACCCAGTTTTTTGCATCACCAATGTCCATTGGTATGGGGTTCTACAAATCTACTGGTGGCATGAACCATCATCATCTTCTTTTATTTGCTCTCGACTTGACCCCACCACCTAATTTGATATCCCCTAATTCTTGTAATAGAAAAAGGATGATTAACCAACCCCTTTTAGTTTCTCTCCATGCTAATGCATGCCACAAATGATTCCGCAGACCTCTATCATATACCTCGTAAATTGTCCCTTTTCCAAGCTGATCGATCCAGGCATACTCACAGTTGTCTCTGACCTTTGCTCCACACCCTTGACTGTTCCTACTGCCCTTCTCTTTCAGAGCCCCTTTTGAGCTGAGGGGACTGGAACTATATTTAGTATTCAGTGCTACTCTATAAATCCCTTGGTTGCTATTGTAATGGTGTTTTCTGTTTCATTCTCTATTTCCTTCTTAATAATTTCTGATACTTGATGTGCTTGTTTGGCTGCTACCGATAACCAGGCTGACATTTTCATGGAACTATTACAGACTAAGAATTGTTCCCAAGTGGTCATGGTCAGTTCGGAGTCCATTCCATCCATTCCTCTACAAATGAGATTTGGATTGCTTGTCCCTGTGCTTCACTTAATTAATCTGCACAGAGACTTTTACTTGTAGATTTATTGCCCATCTGCTATTGTGAACGTCTTCTTGCAGCTCTTCAGTCATTCTTCAGCTTTCACCTGCAATAACTTTGTATCTTCACGAACACTGCTGCCTCACTGCTCACTCCTTTTTCTAAGAAATATGAACACAGTGAATAGTGCCAGTCCCAGCATAGCCCCTGACAGAACTCTACTTATGATTTCCACTTTGACAGTTGATCAGTTATTCCTGTCTCTGCCTCTAAATCAATTATGTATCAACATCAGGAGTTTACTCCTCCTGTTCCATGGCTGTTGGCTAAGTGCACTCAGAAAGAAACTTTCTCATAAGCTTTTTAGAAATACAGAAAGGTTATACGAACCCAATTCCTTATACCCACAGTTTAAGGCAAGGCTTCTCACTAAGGAAAGCCATATTGATTCTTTTCAACTAGATCACACTTAAAGATGCATCCACTAATTCTGATTCTGCCCCTTATTTTTATCAGCTGGTCTTGAACAGATTTAAAGGCTTCTAGGTCCAAGACTCTTGCTTCTACAATAACCCAACAGGGAGTGGGAAAATGGGCAGCTAACTCAAGTTAAAAGCAACAAAGTAAACACAACTAATTTTGTGATTCTCATAAAAGCTAATGTTACATTCCTCCACAGTCTAACTTACTGGCATGTATTAAAGATGCAAAATACAGTTTTAAGAAAATTAGTCAATATAAGTATATATGCTTTTTTTCCTTGCTATGGACAGCCTCAAGATCTGTTCATATTTCAGTAGAAACTTGCTACAGAATTGTGAAAAAAGATGTTGAGAAACTAAAAGTTAATTGTGAATACAATGTAGATTTAGAAGTATTCTTCTGAAACACTATACAAATCCACATGTCTATTGTGACTACTCTAATTAAAACAAGCAACTCTAGCCGTGCATTTGTAGGTGAAGAACTGGAAACCTTTTCCAACACCTGCTAAAGACCCAGACTTACTCAGCAGGAATTTCCATCTCACTGACCTCGTAAAGCTACAGTGCCATCATCAGAAAGCTTATTTGGATCAAGAAAAACTTTGGCATCAGCATCCAAGGAATCTTGTACATATAAAACTCGCTGGTTCTGCAGTCCTGTATTGTAGAAGTGGAAATACCTAAAAGAACACAAGAGGTAAAAATAAGTAGCAAGAACTCAGAGTTTCAGATAGAAAAGCATGAAAAACTTGTGTAAGATTGTCACAAAGTGGAAAACAAACAAACAAAAAGATAAATATATAAGGCAAACACAAGCTTCAAGGCAGGGTAGGAATCCTGGTTTCCTCTGTGGCCAACAGCGATTTAACCATCCTCTCTTTTTTGCCCCCTTAGTTTAGAGGCAGCCCAGACACCAATTTGTAGGCCTCTAAAAATGAGAGGAATCTCATCCTAGTGATACAGATTGTATAGTAGAGACTGTAGGATACATCCAAAGCATCTTTTAAAAACAAAAGCTGCATTTGACACAGCTCATTTCAAACAAACCCAAGTACAATATAAACTCTACATAACTCGCTATGTTAAACAGCTCTGGCAGCCTTATCATTTCTGTCTTACTTGTATTGGTAGAGGTTCCCATTCCCTGTTCTAAGCTCTGTTATTCACACAGCTACTTTCAATCTGCATCCAGTGGCAGACAGATGCTCAAATGAAACAACTGAAATTTTCATCTGTATTCCCACTGTCCCTAAAACTGTATGTTTTGAAAAAGTTGCAGAAGCAGAGAACTGCAGAATTCTCTTTAGTGAGGGATACTCTTCACATCGCAAGACAGTACAGAGCTCAAAGAAATAAATATCTCTATGTAATTCGTACGTATTACACTTTCCTTCTTTCATAAGACTTCCGAATTTTACTACACAAACCCGTGACTTAACAAATCAAACAGCAGCTTCACCTGGAGGAACAAGGAAATTTACGGAATAATGTTCAAACCTACACATAAGTTTACATATTTCCTGAGACTGTGCAATATTTGGATACAACTGTGGGAACCTGGTAAACCCAGAAGGGGGGAACTATACTCACAAAGGCCTGGATAACAATCTGAACTACCTGAATGTTCAAATACTAACAGTGATGTTCAATGAGTGACAAAATTGAAAGACTCAGAGGAGTAGAAGATACATAGTTTTCCACCTGACCATACATTTTCTAGCCAATTTCACCTCTGAAACACTGGCAATGAGCTTGGAAGCAAAGGTCAAAAAACGTGACAGACACACCACCTCCCTGAGCACTCTTCCCTTCTGCAGATTCTACAAAACAGCATTTCAGACACTGCCTTTAGCATCTGTTTTTCAGCAGAAGACTGGAGAAATTAAATTAAAGAATTTCTAAGTGTCACAGGAAGTTTAGACAGTTCTTCAAATAGAACAGTTCCTCTCCCTGCCCCATATTAAGTGCTACTTAACTTGGTAGATCCTTCGTGATCACCTCAAACACCGTAACACATGATTTTTAAACCCCTGTGATTTAAGTTTACCATGTGCCAATAAACAAGAGTTAACACTAAAAAAAAAACCCTAAGATGACATCTATTAAAATCAAAGTAAACTGTCATAAGCTAAAGCACATTAAACTTCTGGTATAAATGTTCTTCCTGGAGGGCAGTGTGTTGCATCAAATTAAGCCTTATCTCTAGTGGAGACTATATTCATCACTGCCATGAACACTTCTGCAACATCTAATTTCAACAGCATTAAAGATAACCACATGCAGGCGTGTTTGCACTGTACACGGAGAATGGGTCCAGGAATCCAGAGCAGTCACTGACCAGGCCTGCTCCTGAATCTGATTCAGCATAGCTACATTTGCAGGAGCACCACATACAAAATATTCTTTGCCTGACTCACTCAAAAAGGCCTACTCTGGATACAGCATTGCCCTAACCACCTCCATAGCTTCTGGGCTTAAACCTCACACTGACATGCTATGCTACATCAGTGGCAAACCAACATCAGCTTGGGTTCACACCTCACAGTGTACTTGCACAAAAAACCCACATAGTACAGACTTTTCCTCCCTTAGTAACAAGTACCCACATCTTCCTCACAGCATAGGACAGATAACTAGAGAGTAGCAGATTTTCCTCAATATCTGTGCAGAAATCTTAAGGCAATGAGACATCTTCTGCTCTTTCCTATGGATGACAGCGAAAACATACCTGGTATGTCTGGGTGCCCACTCAACAAAGATGAAACAAACTGAAAATATCACAACAGACAATTTGTGTTTCACATGATTTAAGAACGGCTAGTTGTTTAACACTATCTCTTTTTCAACTGCTAAAACAGTCTTTAGATGTTACTAAGTTAACCAGCAGTTTAATCCTTTTACTCCCTTCTTCTAGGATATTGTTAGTGTTTCTCAAAGAGGTCACAAAATTGAGTAGCAGCTGCAGCCTCCAGACCTCACGTAAGCCACAGAAGCACCATCTCTTTGCCTAACCACATTAAAACAAGTAGGCTAGATATTGGAATATAGGAAGGTTTGTTTATTTCTTACAAGACAGATCTTTTTGCATCAGTTGCTTTAAGTCCTCCAAATGATTCTTCCCCTATCCTCTTCAGGTACAGGATCAGTTTTTCACAAGAGAATCCCACTGGCTATGACAAAACAAAAATCCCACCAGCTGCTCAAAGTACAACCAACATAACAGTAGTGCTTTAGTGAGTATTCAGAACACCTGCATATGACAGACTTGTGCCATTTTCAGCATGAGGTGCCTTTAAGTATACTGACAGTGACAAACCCTGAAAGGAACTCCTAGAAGTTTTACTTTAAAAATAGTCATTCTACAAAGTTGTATGAGTTTTGATAAACTCATAAGTCTTCTTACGAAAAGACAACAAAAAAAATTAAGAAGATAATATGACTGGGAACTGTAGCCAGTCAAGCACCTTGTGCTCTGCATCATGCAACCATATATATTAACAATGGCTTACTTTTCCTACATCCCAACTATAAAGGAATTAATACAATTTATAATTTGCTTTCCTTACTGGCAGTTGCTTTTGACTTGTTTCACATTCATCATCACCTACAAAGACATTCCTCACATACCTTTTTCCTTTCTTGAAGTGGCAACTGTACTTAGGATAATCGTAGAGTTCAGTCATTCGTTCTTTGAACAGTCCTCTGACAGGACACTGCTCAAGAAAGGGTACTGTAAGCTTGTTCTGAGCCTCCACAAATGCCTGAAAGAAAACAATCCCCCCAGAAGAGACATGAACTCAAGCAGAAACATATATCCCACAGGAAACCCTATTTTCTGAAACAATGCATCACAGATATCTTCCCCCCATATAGGTCATATACAGTGTCACACCTGAAGATTCATACACATTCACATTGTGGGATGCTGGGGAGGGAGTCCTCATTAGGGACTATAATGATAGGACAAGGAGTAATGGGTCAAAACTTAAACAGGGGAAGTTTAGATTAGATAAAAGGAAGAAGTTCTTTACTGTGAGGGTAGTGAGGCAGTAGAATGTGTTGCCCAAGGAAGTTGCGAATGCTCTATCTCATGCAGTGTTCAAGGCCGGGTTGGACAGAGCCTTGGGTGACATGGTATAGTGTGAAGTGTTTCTATTCATGGCAGGGGGGTTGGAACTAGACGATCTAAGGGTCCTTTCCAATCCTAATTATTCTATGATTATGTCACAATACTGTAATAAGACTGATCTTATATCCTGAAAAACTGCTCTCCAGGGCACGCACTGAGGAAGCCAATGTTCTGTCCCCAAACAGCCCAGATTCCTGACATTCCTCTTAAAAAAACAGAAAAAAAACCCCCACAACAAAACACAACCCAAAAAACACCCAATCCTCATGCTTTTAAAAACTCTCTTTATATTTACCTAAATGGCATAGAAAAGCTACAGTACATACCCTTGAGATACCATGTTCCCCCTCTTCCCTTACTTTATCACAAATATACATCACTCCAATACTCTACAATAGCTTAAGAAATTGATAAAGAAGAGAGACCCTTTTGCCCACAGACTGCAGTAGTAATTCAAGAGTCGGAAAGGGCTGGAAGATGATACAAAACATCATGTGCACCATCTGTTCATCCTATTAACATAACACAGAGGATTAGTCCCAGACAGTATTTCCTGGAAATGTCAAAGCACTGTCCACAGATCAGTTCTTAGTTACAAAAGGCAAAAGTACCTAATCTTGGAGGAGATAACTTTGAGGAGTCTGATTTCTTTCTCTCAGTCACAAACACTTAAGGACAGTGGCCAAAACCATTACTACTTCAGCTTTTTGTACAGGCTGCCACTCCCATGGCACGCACAGAAAATAATGGCACTCAGTTGGTGTTCCACCATTTCTATTTATAGCACAGTACATTAACATAAAATTAATACCTAAGTGTCTTAAGGGCAACCACAGCTACTAAGAAGCAGACATGCAGGCTCTCCAGTCTCTAACATAGACCAGGAAGGACAGGAGACAGTGTGAGTGCCTGATTCACTGCTAGACATCGCAATGATGGCTGCAGCATCACTCTCGGGCCCCAGCTTCTTTCCTCCAGCCTTAAACACTGTCCACTCATCTCCTGCTTACACAGGTCTCTTTCCCAGCTGCTCTGAAAGATGCTATTGTTTCTACCTGTCATGAATCAGTCACACAAGCATATGAACACAGGACAACTGCAAAGGACAACAGTGAACTGCACTGCAGAGCATGACCCACAGAAACAGCAGGGCTATAAAATCCATACTCTGTAACTTGTGTTTCACAGTTCTTCAGAAAAGCCAGCTGCTGTACAGACTGCCTGGCACACATTCACCAATTATTATGAATGTTTACTCATTTACTAATTCTTCAGGTGAAAACAGGAAAGAATACAACATAAAGCTCTTTCAGCAGCATTTTACAGACATGTCACACGGTGAGAAGTGAGCACATGGGGCAAGCAGAGACACTCTCCCCTCCATTTGCCTTGCTGACACAGCAGTGCATAGCCAAGAGCTGCACTACATGCCAAGCTGTGTTTTCAGAGGCTTGTCAGGCCAAAAGGTAAAGGCAGAAGTGCATTAATTATGGTCAGTCTCCACCTGAGATGTGTTTGCTCATGCCTAACAAAGCATACAGAAAATGATAAGCTTTAAACATGTGAGTGCAAAATTACTAATGCTCTAAGAGCACTTGGCTAAGTGCTGAAACATATTAGTTTAAGAACACACGGTTTGGCTATACACAAGTCAACACTCAAGGATGACATAAGAAAGCAAGCCCTACAGCCCTGAAAATGAACAGATTTGGAAGGCTAACAATTATGACTTTTGGACCTTTATTCAAAATTAGACTTCACAAATCAGCAAGAATCAAGTCAGGAAATGATACCTTAAGAAAAAGGGAAAAGGTGAATGCATTACCAAAGAAAGGCAAATTTTTGCTTCTGTTCTCCCTTTCAGGATCATAGTGGCATAGACAGCTTTAATACCCAGCATGGGAGCACAGCACATCCCAGTGGCAAGTCAAAAATGACAGGCAGTCTTCACACACACCCCCCCAATCAGATGATGAAAGAACTTAACAAAATCTACCCAAGAATTATGTGTATCTGAGTTTGTTTCCTCTAAATGGAAATGCAAATTTTAAAGACCACATACACAAAAATCTAGACAGCACATGCTACACAAATAAACTGCTCAAATTGCTGTGATATTTTCAGAGCAAAGATGTCATAAAAAAACATGTATAAAACCATCCATTGCACTGAATGGGCAAAAGCACTTTCCAGTTGCACTTACTGCACAGAAACTGGCACACATCTCTTTCATATACCAACAGCGCAATCAAAACAGTAACACTGCTGCAAGGGCATACTGGAACTGTGTGTTACTCACTTTTAACTGCACAGCCACATCTTAGCACAACTGATTTCATTACTTTCATTTCATTCAAAGAGGAGACACAAACTTTTCGTTACAAACATGGTAAGAATGCACAACAGCATGCTTACATAGTAACAACTGCACTCACAGCTGAATCAGTGGTAATTCTGCTTCTCCAGAAACTTTATAGTTTTCCCCTTCCCCCTTAGTATGCACCAGCGATTCCAAGACTATTTGAAAAAGGGAATGACACTGCTATGTGAAGAAAGAGGTAGGAATTACAGGTTTTTGAAAGAGCTCCACCGAGAAGAATCCAGCCTAGTTTGGGAACTCTGTTGTTCTTAACACTTTTGAGCACAAGGTTGTGCTTATGTTCAAAAAGCAACACATAATTGAAATATTGCTCTACAGAAACAGATGTCAGCAGAAACTTTCAGAGTAATCAACTCCATCCATCATGCTGAGCTAAACAGATGCCACCAAGGCTATAGGGCTAACTGTACATCTTCATAAGCCTATACAGAAAGATTCCTGGAAGGCATGCTGAGGCACATGAAAAGCAACAAGGTGCTTCGTGACAGTCAGCATGGCTTCACTAAGGGGAAATTCTGCCTGACCAATCTGGTGGCCTTCTACGATGGGGCTACAGAACTGATGGACAGGGGTAGAGCAGTTGATGTCGTCTACCTGGACTTGTGCAAAGCCTTTGACACTGTCTCACATGACATCCTTGTCTCTACGTTGGAGAGGCATCAATCTAATAGGTGGACCACTCGGTGGATAAAGAACTGGCTGGATGGCTGCACACAAAGAGTAGTGCTCAATGGCTCAATGTCCAGCTGGAGACCAGTAACAAGTGGTGTCCCCCAGGGATCGGTGTTGGGACCGGTCTTGTTCAACATCTTTGTTGGCGACATAGACAGTGGGATTGAGTGCGCCCTCAGCAAGTTTGCCGATGACACCAAGCTGTGTGGTTCGGTTGATACGTTGGAGGGAAGGAATGCCATTCAGAGGGACCTTGACACGCTTGTGAGGTGAGCTGATGCCAACCTAATGAAGTTTAACCATGCTAAGTGCAAGGTCCTCCACCTGGGTGGGAGCAATGCCAGGCACAGCTACAGGTTGGGCAGAGAAGAGATCCAGAGCAGCCCTGCGAAGAAGAACCTGGGGGTGTGGGTTGATGAAAAAATGAACATGAGCCAGCAGTGTGCGCTTGCAGCCCAGAAAGCCAACCGTATCCTGGGCTGCATCAAAAGGAGTGCGACCAGCAGGTCGAGGGAGGTGATCCTGCCCCTCTACTCTGCTCTCGTGAGACTTCACTTGAAGTATCGTGTGCAGTTCTGGTGTCCTCAACGTAAAAAGGACATGGAACTGTTGGAACAAGTCCAAAGGAGGGCCACGAGGATGATCAGGGGACTGGAGCACCTCCCGTATGAAGACAGGCTGAGAAAGTTGGGGCTGTTCAGCCTGGAGAAGAGAAGGCTGCATGGGGACCTCATAGCAGCCTTCCAATACCTGAAGGGGGCCTATGGGGATGCTGGGGAGGGACTCTTCATTTAGGGACTGTAGTGACAGGACAAGGGGTAACGGGTTCAGACTTAAACAGGGGAAGTTTAGATTGGATATGAAGAAGAAATTCTTTACTGTAAGGGTGGTGAGGCCCTGGAATGGGTTGCCCAGGGAAGCTGTGAATGCTTCATCCCTGCCGGCGTTCAAGGCCGGGTTGATCAGAGCCTTGGGTGGCATGGTTTAGTGTGAGGTGTCCCTGCCCATGGAAGGGGCGCTGGAACTAGATGATCTTAAGGTCTTTTCCAACCCTAACTATTCTATGATTCTTATTTTATCTGTAGAAATCTACATCTCTTGATTGATCGTAAGCATTGAACCAGGACAGAATTTGCTAGCAGAAGAAAGGACAGAATAAGGATCTAAGTGAAAGACTTTGCTACGATCTAAAAAATTGCTTATTTCCCACAAAGTGTAAAAACAAACCAAGAAGTTGAAAAGTCCCTCCAAGTCAAACCCAAGACCACATTAAAAGTGCATATTTGCAGTTGCTGCCTATGTTGTCATCAGAAGTGTTTTACCAGTGTAACACAACTTTTCAACTATGCTGGGGATAATTCCTCAGTCTATCTTGAAAGTCAATGCCAAACAGTAGCAAAGCACAGACCCCCATTCTCCATTTCCTCTCTCCAACGCGAGGCAGACTCTTTCCCGTCTGACCAGGGACTCAGTTTTTATTTACATATCAGGAGAAAGGAGTTTTGTTTGCTTACTGCTACGCATGACTACTCCAGCCAAGCATACAGAGGGGAAAAAAAGCATGTAGACCATGAACATGAAAGAACATACTTCTTGAACAACCGCTTTTCCAAAAGAGGATGTGGCTGGATGAGCTTAATCAGCAATAAGACTGAGCACCTGACAAGAAACAGTCTTGCTTAGCCACCTGCAGATTTCAATAATCTCCTTTTTTGTAGCATATTATATATACACTATATATGACATACGATCATCCTAGTGACCCAGCTGAAAAAATTCTAGATCCATTTAACTTTCACCTAATTAAAAGTAGGCTATAGGCAGGAAAGATCCCATTCCTGAACCACCTTAGATCCAACTATCATGTGGCCTTGGGGTGACCTAGATTAAACATATGTGCCAGTAAAAAACTAATCCTCCAAAGGCTTCTTTCCCAGAACATCACCTTGCTACACCCATGCAACAGAGCGACAGAAGCATTCCTGTTAGTGCAAGAAGGGGAATGAGGACAGAGAGAAACCACAGAACTACCAGACTTAATGGAAACCTGCAAACTACAGTGGATCAGGTACTCCCACTGCAAAAATACCTGATTAAGCCAATTACCAAAAAAACCCACCAACCCCACCCTTCTATATTCACTTGTTTGTAAGTTGCTAACTATCAGAGCCCACAAGATCATTTGGACTAGCCACAGGAGCAATGAGCACTATTCTTTATGCTCATAGCTGTTGCGGGTAATTTCTTTCAGTCACAGCCCTGTTAACCCTACAGTGGGCATTCAGGTAAAACTACCATGAAAATTCTAGAGTTAAAAACAGCCTCACCTGCCTTTGCCTCTTTCTCCATGTTTCAAGAAATAGTAAAATTGGTGTTTCATTGATCCTATCAACATAGAAACAAAGGCCTACCCATTTATTTTCTGTGACCACGCCTATGCATGACATGACTATTTCTGCTACGTCTAGAAAAGCAGAATTCCAACATATCTGTGTATATAATTATCAGCACACATTCAAATAATTTTGATTGTTCGCACGCATGAAAGAGTACTAACTTAGTAAATGAATGACATTCAGTTTCCATTTTTGGTATAAACCAGAATTTTCAGTGTTACACGTACTCAAATCAAACAAGCAAGCATGTTGTAAGCTGGAACCAAATAAGGGCTCTCACTACAAATGAGCATGTGTAACCAAGGAATTCCTCTTCTAGTTCAGTACTTAACACAAAAGAAAATTAAAGGTAGCCTACTGTTTGAAACTTACACAGGATATTTTGACTTTCCTCCAAAATAAATGGAGGTTTAGGATATTAAGGACTGCATAAAGAGAGAAAGCAACTTGGAGGAAGAATGGGAAGAACACAGGTCTCAAGGTCAGTGACATGAAGGCTTGAAAAGCCTACAAAGGATGCTCCAAATTCTCTGTGAAGACTGCACAGTCATTCAACTGCCTCTATACCAGTGTCTGGTTATTCTTTGATCTGGAAGGTGTAGAATGGCTATTCTGCAGGAGTTTTGCAAACTATCTCAAGAATTTGGGAGATAAAACTATTAAGAAAAGTTAACAAGAGTGATCATCAGCAACCCCTGCTGCAGAGCACAAAGGAGTGGATAATAAAGCAGATGAAAGGAATTTAGGACTTCAAGATTTATTTTTTTTTGCCTCTTCTATGAAAGAAGCACAAAAGCAAAATAGTTTATTTCCCTTTGTTCATTAACTCCTGGAATTTTGGAAAAATATGACATACACAAGAACTCCCTCTACTTTTTGCATCAGGCTACTACTGCACTGCAAAATTCTGCCAAGGCATGTGTTTTTAGAGTGTAGGCAAGTAAGATTTAACAATATTTTCATTCCACCAATATGACATCTTGTGTCTCAATTGCTGCATTTTTAGGAAGATGTTATAATTACCTATTCCTTATTTTGCTTCCTATATAAACTAAAACCTCTGGAGAATGAGATTCACTCTTCTCCAACTGCTCTCACCCAACCTGTCCACAATGTGTCATGAGAGAATTAAACACTCTCAGGTCTTGACATTTTCTCAATCCTAACTCTTCCATAGGATCCTGTAAACCACTTTAATAGATATTTGTAAGGCCTCTATGAAAGAAAGACATAACCACATCTCCCCACACATACTTCCCTCTGAATCTGGCACAAACTACTGTATGTGTATTGTTTCTTAAGGATGCCAAAAATCAAAAAATCAAAATACTCCCGACTTTCTAAATATCTAATTTTCAATGCTGCCCTGGATTCAGCAGTAGCAATCATTTTTCTCCTTTTTAGTAGCTGGTGCAGTGCTGTGTTTGGGAACAATGCTGATAACACCAACATTTTCAGTTGTTGCTAAGTAATGCTTACTCCGATCAAGGACCTTCTGAGTCTCATGCTCTGCCAGGGAGGAGGGGAAGCTGGGAGGAAGCAGAGACAGGACACCTGACCCAAACTAGCCAAAAGGGTATTCCATACCACAGCACATCATGCCTAGTATATAAACTGCAGGCAGTTACCCGGAAGGGCTAGATCACTGCTCGGGTCAGGCTGGGTATTGGTTGGCAGGTGGCGAGCGGTTGTATTCTCTCCCCTTGTTATTTCCCTTATCATTATTATTATTGTTGGTAGCAGCAGTGGTTTGTGTTATACCTCAGTTACTGGACTGTTCTCGTCTCAACCCGTGGGAGTTACATTCTTTTGATTCTCCTCCCCACCCCTTCAGGAGCAGGGGGTGGGGGGAGAAAGAAGTGGGGGAGTGAGTGAGCAGCTGCGTGTTTCTGAGTTACCGGCTGGGCTTAAGCCACGACAAATGTTAATGTCAGTGCCAGAGTTTTTCAGTAAACCCTGTTCTCAAATGGACCTTCTTAATCCACATGAGTCCTTATATATGCTGATAGATTTGTAAGAAGGGAATTGGATCCTAACTGTAAAGACAGGAAGTTCTATTTGATCACCCTTTAGTTCATCAAGATGTATTATGTAAGCACATAGATGAGAGAATCTAGAAGGAATATCACTAATGGAAAGCCACCCTGCAGAATATTTTTAAACAGAGATCCTGGCCTCCATCATTTTTCTGACATTGTAACACATACTAGATATTCACCAGTGGTTTAGATGTGGAACTACAGTTATCACAAAGTTATTAGCCATTACATAGGAAACCCTTTCCACACTGTCACCTACCACTTTCTGGCCATCACCCCTGCAATGCTCTGTGCCTTGACTATCAGAGGAACTGGCTCACAGTCACACTTGTTCTTTCTCAGGAACATCTCTCAGCAAAAGACCAGTTCCAGCAGCACAGGCCAGCTACACCAGACTGCAGGATGAAAAACATTGTAACATCTGCAATAAGAGACACTAATAAAGCCTAACTTCAGGAGGAAAATGGGTTTGTCTGTTTTTTAAAAAAGGATAAGAAAATAAAAGATTCATATACTGTCACTCTATGAAGAAAGCAAGCCAAAGGAGTTTTCTTTCTACCCTTTTTTATTATGGCAATTATGGCATTTATTATTTATTATGACAAATTTAGATGCACTTAGGACAGTGGATAAAGCACTCTAAAATCAGAGTGTTTCCCTTCAGTGTGACGACACCATCTTGAGCTTTCATATTGTCCAAGAAAAACAGGTCCAAGGCCAAAACAAGGCCTTAACTTTTCCAAATTCTGTTACCTAGGTTATACCAAGTGTTTTAGTCTTTCCCCCACTAACACAAAGGTACAAAATAATGGCATTGCTGTTGGCTCCAAAGAGCCTTGGCAGGTCCTTGAAAAACAGAGTACCCATCCACCTAGTCTATAAAAGAGAACCATATTCAGACAGCTACTCCCATACAAAGAAAGGTTACCTTTGTCTGTTCACTGTCAGGATCTTCAAGCCAGCAGTATGGGTCGCTTATTTTACAGCCATGATAATCCAACACCTGAATTTATAAAAGACAGTACTTTAAAGAAAGATATGCACAGATGCTATTCATCAAGGAATGACAGCCATCAAAACTAAGAGTATTTTGGAATTTCATAAAAGCAGATAGTACTAAGAAGCAAAGGAAGAGAAGAGCAACACCCTGCTCGCACACGAGTTGCTAATATTACCATCCTTTGATGGCACCAAGGCAGCAGACTTATCCTCAGAAAGCACACAGAGCACCAGGGAAATACAGAACATGAACATAAATTCCTCGTACAAGATAAGACTAATAAGGTAATGATAAGAATAAAAACACACCACAAAACAACAAAAAACCCCAAGCCTCTTCCAAATCCAGGTGTCCAAATCAAATCACAAAACCTGATTACTGGATGTACCCAAAATATAGTTTAGCCCTCCCTACTATTGCTGCTCACAAACATATGAGTGAAGTACATACATAAATTAAAAAAAAAACAACTAACAAAACACAAAAGATTAACCCACATGTTTGATTTATTTACTTCCTTTCTCCAGTACACAAAATAAGACCAGACACCCTGTCAGGAGTTGCACAGCTCAGCCTTTCAGTCAACTATGAAAGCAAATACTTCAGGTTTTTCCAGTGTTAGCTCATGTTGGCAAACATTTTGGTTTAAAAATAATGTTAGTTCTGTAAATAATTCCTGTACTCATCCTTTTGCAGAAGGCAAAGACAACTGGACTCATTTCAGACAAACTTCCACTATAATCCTTGCGCATCCAGTTACTACGGATCACAAGGAGATGGAACTATTTTACAGATGTGCTATCATTTAAAAACAGACTACCTGTCCCTCGGCAAGCAACTACAGCCCTCGTTGAGGCCTGGACTTCCATGATCCGCACAGCCGTACTGAAGCGGCGGGATCCGCACGCCGGCTCGGCAGCCGCGAATCCCGCTCCCATTACTACCCTGTGGCCCCGGCCCGGATCCCGGCCCGTCAGCCTGCCTCGGGCGGCGCCGACCTCGCACACTAGAGACGTGCCCGCAGGCACCGGCACGACGGGCAAGAATCCTGCCTTTACTCAGCGCCTGGCAGCCGCGCGGGCCACGGCGGCTAAAATCCCCACACCCTTTGAAGAGAGCGCGCTGGGGTTTTAACGGCCGAGGCCGAACAAAGCCCCGAAAGCCGAGAAAGCACTAACACCCCTCCCCCGAGGCGGCCCACCGCAGCACAGAGGGGGCTGTAGAAAGATGTCCCGCGGCCGGGCCCAGCAGCCGCCACACGCCATCCGCGGGCTGCCCCGGCGAGTGTCCTACTCACGGCGGTCTCGTCGCGGTACACCTCGGGGTACTGGAAGGTCTGCATGGCGAGCGGCTGCGGAGAGAGACGGGAAGAAGAAGAAGAGGAGGAGGACGAGGAAGACGAAAGGATACGCGGAAACGACGACGGGGCTCTGACTCGAGCTGTAGCGGCAGCCGGCAGCAGACGTGCCGCGCGACCCAGGAAGAGCGGCGCCGCCATCTGGTCCGCCCCCTGCCGGCGGGCCGAGCCGCACAGCGCCGCCTGCAGGGAGCCGCCGCACTGGCACCGGCGGGCCTCTGAGAGCCGAGCAGGCGGCGCCGGGCGGGGCCGGGCCGGGCCGGGCCGGGCCGGGCCGGGTAAGGGGGGCGGGCCGCAGGCGTGTAGGCCGCTCTTGGTCTCTGCTCGCCCCGCCTGGCGCGCCCTGCGCCGGTGGTGGAGTTGTTTTCTTTCCCGCCGTGTGGCGCGGATGTTTCATGTTCCCCATCCTGAATGCTTAAAAGAAAGAATAATGGAATTTTATTCTTTCAGCTTATTTTTCCTCTCACTCCCCAGCCTTAAGGCAGGGTGTGTGGGGAGCTCAGGCTGTGCACTGCCTGGAAAACAGCAGCTGTTTCACTGGCGGGGGCTCAGGCTGCTCTAGGCTCGCCCAAACCTTGAGTACATTTCCATTTCAAACACGCTTCTCCACAGGCTACCGAATCTCCCCTTCACTCTAAAAGCAAAGGCCAAGCTCCAGCATACCTGTCTGGCTGGTGTTTGTCTTGCTCCATCCCTGTGCCAGGGGCTCTGGTCAGCAGTCTGTGCAGCCAGTCTGGTGTTTCAGGTGGGTGACCTCGGGCTCACCCACCAGGTGTTTGTTTTACAATAGTTTTCTGGGTTAGAAAACTTGCAAACGTTTTTCCTTCATCAAGGTTTTCCTTCCAGGTAGTGACCCATGGTAGCCCCATACACTGGAAACATGCAGAGATTGGGTTGTTGTTTGGCCAGCAGCATGGCTGAACTGCTGTTCTCCCAAAGAGTCCTTCCTTCAGAGTTGCAGCAGCAGCCTCACCAAGGTGTCCTGTCAGCCTGGGAGGAACTTCCCTATAGCTCATCCAGGGTAAACTCGTGTACATGGGGTATGTGGTGCCAGCTGGAGATAAGAAGGTTTGCACACCATGTGTTCAGAGGTTCCATCAGCCCAAAGAGTGTTCACAGTTGTGAATAAAGTAACTGCCTGGAATGACAATGATGTAAAACATTTCAGAAATGGCAACGAGTGTTTATAGCTACCTGCTCACATACTCTTAATGAAAAGTTGCCATCTCTAATTGGACATCCTGTGGGGAGGCTGAGGGTTGTGTGCATAGGAGGAACTAAGCCAGCCCCATAATGATGACTATTACTAAGTGACATAACTGTGTTCATAGGCTTCACTTACATCCTAAACTACACCTACACAGCTTCTTGTCTCTTTTTCCATCTGCTTTGGTCATTTTTCCTTCTTGCCTTGTTTTTCTGTTAAACTCCTCCCTTTGCAAGGCAGGAGCACAGCCTCCCACTACACCATTCATTGTGGCTTGTGGCACTCACAAACAGGCAACCAGATGGTGGTTAATGGCAATGCCCTGACATGCCCATTGCTGATAAAAGCTTGCTAATTGTCTGAACAACTTGCTCAGGTAAATAATGGCAGGCAAAGGCTGCTACATTTCTGCCTAGAGCTGCCTGCACAGATCATGTGTGGACAGAAATTTGCATCCATGGGAGAATTATTAGTTCAATACCGCTCTGAAGTGTTCAGCTTGCCTGTGTGCCACACAGTGTACATGCACATGCATCTCAGGGTTTTGAGCATTCTCGACTGCAGATTCACTTCATACACAGCAAAGGCCTTGCATCTGATTCAGAGCTGCAGTTTGCCTGAAGAAAACTGCTTCCAGCCTCAGGATGCTGTCCAGGATGAATGCATTTCACATTTGTCCAGAATTTCTTGATGTTTAGCAGCTCAGTCAGGGTTGCGAGTAGCTGTGACTGAGCAGCCGTACATGCACGCATCCTGGGCATTTCCATAATGTCCCCGTAGATCAGCTTAATGATGTCAAAGCAGTCCTCCTCGGGTGTGCTGGAAGTTTTGGGCACAGGGAGAGATTCGGTGTGCCGGGAGAGGGCAGCCCAACTGCAGCTGGGGCACATGAGCGCCAGGAGTTTTTCAGGCTTCAGCAACCGTTTCAATCCAGAGCACGGTAATTCCTGAATGGGTTGGCAAGCACCCAGTAATCACAGTAATTATCCACTACCATACCTTCCAATTCATCCCGGATACAGAGAAGGCGGGAATATGCAAAGAAACCCAAGTACATGGTTGTCCAAGATAAGATCGTTGGACCTTTATTTTAGAAGCAGTAATTTTCTTTCAAAGGTGAGCACCAGAGACAGAAAGTGAATTTTCTCTTTACTGTAAATTTCTCCTTTGAGGGTGGGAGCAGAGAAAGATCACACACTAACAGCAGCAACAGGAGCAAATCTATGCTGTTTGATTTTTTCTTATCAGAAAAGCAATTATACAGGTTACATAATGTTTAAAGCACTGCCCAGAACAGTTTTTTTCTTACGAGGGACCATGCACCCCCCTGTACAAATGAAATGGAGTGTTCAATGTGCTGTCTGTTAGCAGAAATACTTATTATGAAAGGTGTAGCAGTCTTCTCCTTTTTTCAGTATGTTTGCTTAACACAAAGTTAAAAGTGATTAGTAAATATTTGAAGCCTATCTTAATTGTTTGGTGTTATAGCAACCAGTAAAATTCTATTAAATTTTTACTTTTTCTTGGGCCTAACCAACCCCATCAGAGTTCAGATATGAGATTTGCTGAATTTTGAGGATAACCTGCTGAGTAAGCAAAACAAATTTCTTCCTATATTGGGGGGGGAAGTTTTAAAATCTCTCTGTAATCGTTGTCATCTTACTGTATTCTCATGTTAGCATGAATCCGATCGTTTCAAAATCAGATACTGGTCTCTGCTGATATTAATTATGCTGATCACTCAGTCATTAGCAAATCTCTTTCAGCTTGCTCAGCATCTCCACAATGACTCACTGCAAGTAGTATATTGACTCAGTAGGAAGTGACTTCATTGTCCTTGTCAGGGAAGATCTGACAGAAAATCTAGCAGCAAATTTTTGTTTTACCTTTCCTTTTCATCCTTTCCCCAGCCTTACTTCACCATTACGACTTAGCAATGACTGGAAACCTTTCTGCCATAGAAAGAAGCTTGATCTCTACCTTTACTCTTGTTTTCGTATATATGTTTTTTATTCCATGCGCCTAATTGTAAGACTGTTCAGGCTGTTCTGCTGTTCAGACATTTATCAGCAGGTGTCAGCAGAACCTCAGTCTTTCACCATCATGAGCTGTGCTGAGGTATACAAGTAACTGGCGTTTCAGAGGAATGTGACTCTGAGTGTCTGTCCTGCTGAAATTCTGTTTTGAAAGTACTGACTCAAGAGCCTAAGTCTTGTTGATTTTGTGTGAATCTTTGATTCCTAAATTATATTAATCTACTGTACATAATAATTATGAAGATTGTGTATTGTTTATGGATAATTGAAGGGTTGCTTGTTTTTTTAGTCTGAATTATTAAGTGGCTTACATAACAAAATATGGTTTTGTTATCTCAGTTTCAAAAACTTCTACCTGATATAGGTCTGGTCAGTATATAAAAGTGCCACCAAGCAAAACAATATTTCATTGTGGTAAATTGCTCTGTGCACCATGGGACACGATGGGTGCATTTAAGTCAGTGTCATGCTACAGAATCCTATCTAGCTTGCCCTGGTGCTGTGCATTAGTGTGCTTACACTGCTGGTGCTGTGAATTCAGTTAAGTGGTGTAGCAATGTCCACATGGGGAGTTAGTATGGAATAGCAATTACAAAGTAGTATTTCGAAGTATTTCATCAGGGAAGCAAACTGAACTATAACGATGGTATGACAAATGTATATAAACCAATGTATGAGTGTCAACACAGAGATCTTATTATAACTACACCCAATTAGCAGTAACTTTTTTTTGAAGGATTTTTTTTCAGGCAGATGAAAGTTAAGGTATTTAGGCTCACCTTTTCCTTCTGTAGTGACCTTATCTGTGAAAAGAAGAATGGAAAAAATTCTAATCCTAGAAGAAGCTGATGACCACAGTTTTTAATTGATGCTCTGGTTTTATTCTTCAGTTTTTAACTGGAAACAATTTGTCATTAAAAGAAGGATTTGTCAAATACCAGAGGTCACATAGGGAAATCTGGGCCCTTCTGTCCCTGCATAGATAGTCAATACTCAGCTTTCACTGAATTTGGTGTGCTTGGTTCTTTTAATTAGTTATCAGGGAGGCCCTGGTGTTTGCAGGGTTAGGTGCTGTCTACTTGTGCACCAGATCATTGTGTATTCCCGATACCTAGGTTACACTTACTCCAGCATTTCTGGAAGTGTATCCTAATCTTATGCAATTCAGCTGGGACCCCATGAATCAAGTGTTTCACTGTTGTTCTTAACAAGGCTATTGCAGAGAAGTTTGAAGGGTTTGAACTTCCCTTGCTACACAGTATTTAACCGGGGAAAGGGTGTGACATGAAGTCCAATGACAGTCAGTAGAAGTTTTTCTATCTAGTTTTTTCCACTACTGATTTCACTGATCTTTGAATCAAACTATCTACCATCTCTTTTCACCAAACATCATTCTTCAAACAGAACTACTTTTATAAGCATAATTTTCTGTCTAATGAAAAGTTACTCTTTTTTTTTTTTTTTTTTTTTTTTTTTTTTTTTGGGGGGGAGATAGCAAATCGATATTAATTAAATTGAAAGAGAAGTGCTTAATTTTTTGTGTTTGCTTTTTGCCTTTCTGAACTATTTTTTGTTGTATGCTGCAAAATACATTTTGTAAGCTGATTCCTATCTTCAGGCATCAAAATCAACCAAGATAACCTTTATATTGAAAAATATGATGACATAAATAATTCTTTCATGGCAATATCTGAAAACAGAGGTAAGTATGAATTGGAAGGAGGCTTTTTATTCTTTTCAGTTCTGACAATGTAAGGATAATAATTTTCTTGCTTCAGATGAAATCTTCTCCTTATTGAAGT
Source organism: Amazona ochrocephala (assembly GCA_039720435.1). Classification (NCBI taxonomy): domain Eukaryota; kingdom Metazoa; phylum Chordata; class Aves; order Psittaciformes; family Psittacidae; genus Amazona; species Amazona ochrocephala. Next base: position 62,197,283 of record CM077878.1, read on the forward strand.
CAAAGGAAGTTTTGCCCTGATTTCAAGAGGGTAGGAATGTCACCCCTAATCTTGGCAGCGAGCAAAACAGAAAGTAACTTCCTGTTAACAGCTTATGACTTGTTGACAGAATTTGGAATACAGTAAATGTAGTGAAACTGATATATTTTTCCTGGAAAGGAAAACAGTTTTAACTCATTTTAAAAGACTCCACATTTAGAAATATGTTCTTCGGCAGCCATCATGTGCCCATGTTTAATACATTTTGAATACATGTGTTCAAATGGCTTAGAAACAGAGCTTTCTATTGCGCTTCAGCAAACATTTGGTTTGGGTTATAACACTATAGAAATGATAGATCCCTGCAGAAAAAATAAACTTTAGAGTCAGAGCACCAGAAATGTGATTTCAAGCAAGACTTACACATACCATTGAGAATAACTTCTCAATACAAGGGGGGAAAAAAGAAAGAAAACTGTATGCAATTCACAGACCACTGAATCTGAAATTCAAGCTACATTGGACAATGTGCAAGGTTATCACACACAGTAGTGCCCTAGCTACCCCGTCGTAACAATTCATTTAAGATATTGCCGCTGCAATTCCATAATGGAGACAAAAATAAGAAAAAAAAATCAGTTCCTAAATGATAGAGACGCTCGATGCATTTGTGATTTAATGTTTACAATCAAAGTGAAAAACAGCCCACAAAACAACATTCAGGGACCTGGAGAAAAATAATATGACGTTACAGGTCATTGTGCATGTAACACTTGCGGCAATATGTTTTTTTTGCAGACAGTGTGAAAAAGGAAAGCTCCTGGGGGAATTCTGAAGGTGCATTATGGCAGCGTGATGTATATTTTAACAGAGAGCTCCTCCCAGGCTGGCAGGGCAGTGTAGGAAAAGGACGTTATTGGTGTAAAAGGTTTACAAATGTGCCGTGGCAGCTGTGACGGTTGTCAGAGATGGCAGCAGGGCTGCAATCTGCACAGAGGAGAATTACATTGTGCTTGATGATGGGGGAGCTGGTGAGAAGAAGGGATGAGAGAGGAAGCCTACTTAAAGTTGTGGACATGAAGAAAAGAGCAGAAAATGGGCTCCGTCAAAAGCAGGGAGAAGCATCTTGTTGTGAGAGGATGAAAACTGGACCGGTAATTTTGGCTGTATGGAAGTATGAAGAAGTTCATAGCTTTGAAGTTTTATGTATCAAGATTTACATGGAGCCCTGATATGAAAAGCCAACATGGAGAAAGTCCCAGTCTGAAGGTGGTGACAAGTTCAAGGCCGAAGCAGCAGATGGGCCATCACTGCAGATGGACAGCAGTGATGTTAGCCACAGTGACTGGAAGAAGCAGCAGCAAAGAGAGCTTAGAAGACTGATTAAGAGCTCTGGTGAGACACACTGAGCTTGAGCCGATGTCGAGACATTCAGAGAGAAGAAGGCTGAGCTTTGGGCTTGGACAGAAGGGAGCATATGGGTGGATTTGAGTCATCAGCATGAGAAGTTTGGCTTGTGTTTACAGACCAGCTTCCCCAGACAGGAGATGCCCTCTCCAGAGGGAGGAGGGAAGATGGTCAAGGACAGAGCCCTTTGGAGCCCACAGAAAGCTAGAGAAAAACAAAAGCATGTTATTCTCCTGTTCCAACATGTGATTTGTTGACAATAAAAGCTTTTAATAACTAATTTTAAATCCTACTACTAAAACTTTTGAAGACACAGACTCTAATGGAGTATGGAGCTGATACAGAAGCCCTACATGTTTTACTGAGTAAATAGTCACTTCTGGAGATTAATTTGAAGTTTCTTAGGTTACAACAATATTACTGAAAATGAATGCCTGTTATGTATTTTGTTATTCCCTGCTCCTGGAGGAGTGTGCTGGAATTTCAAAGGAACTGAAACTTCAAAGACCTGATACATATTAGAGCAATTTTATTATTTTTATGGAAAAAAAATATTTTCTTGAAATTTTTGAGAGCTTTTTTTATTTATTTTTTAATCTATAAGGTTTCAGATTTTGTCAGAAAATGAGGGGAAGGAAAAATTGAGACAAATTTCATAAAAATAAATTCCTTTTCTGAACATTTTTATTAGATATTCTCCCTTTGCCTCCAGTCTAGGCAGAGGAGGTATCCTTTTCACTGACTGGAACAGGCTCCTGAGCATGGCCACGAAACATGGAGCAAGTCAGAGAAATTGCAGGAATAAGTAGAGTGCATTGGGTGGCAGAAAATTCCTTGAAAAGTTCCTCACAAACTTTCCTCTAATTCATTGAATCTAATTAATCTTACTAATTTTTATCTCTTGGTGCGAGTCCTATTCCAAATGCAACACATGCCTGAGAGTTATCAAAAGGCACAGAACAAGGCAGAACAAGGCCTCTGCCGTATAACTTACAGATGAACTATTAAATTATCCGGTCAGAAGGACCCTTCATGCATCTTCGGGAAAAATTCTGAATCAGCATTTGTGCTGAATAACAGTAACATGTCTTGTTTCCCCTTGCCCTTTTCTTCTCATATGTAGTGGTATTCTGAAATCAATATCCAGCAGCCATTTCTGACGTCTAGTTTCTGTAGATCCCACAGGCTACTGCTGCAGGCTATTTGATCCATTCCAAAAATTATTTAATTATCTATGGTTAAATATTCTAGAGGAAATAGAAGTACTTGGGAAAGAAAGGAGAAAAAAGCAAGAATTAAAGACTGTGAGACCACATCTTCTTCTGCAAGAAGGGTCTTGCCTGCCTGGTAGACTTTCTTTGATGTCTAATTATGTTAGATGTTAGTGTTGTAGTAGTCAGGTTTTGATCCCTAATTATGTCAGATGTTATGTTGTTGATGTTAGTGCTGTAAATAACCCCTCTCTGAATTTACTAATTAAATCTCTTAATACTATTCATTCCCTCCTACCAAAACTTACTTCAGTAATTAAAAATATGATGGTAATTTATTCTGGCCGTATGACCATTTTGTTCAGATATTTATTTTAATAATTGTATTTTATTGCAACCTCACAAAAATTATCCTCTTCATTTAATTAGAGATGTCTGTGAAAAGCCAAGAGGTATTTGGAGTTAGGCTGTGTTTGTTCACTTTATGTATGCCCTTACTCTTGCAAACTTCAGGGTATTTACAAAGGTGTAAAGGGTGATACTTGTTACCACACAAAGTAAAACTTGCAAAATGTCTCAATTTGCTTCATGATAAGCACATTATCTAAATCTGGTGAGCACTAAAGAGATCAGAGAAAGAAATGTACCTTTCTCTTGTGTAATGCTACCTGGATTTTCTTTTTGTCTTGTAGGAGACTGGCATGTTGCTGTAAACCAGCTTTAATGACCTGTGTACTCCCTGCCTTCACCAGTATAACTGCTGCTCTCGGTATTTATACAAGACACAACTGCAGGCGCATGGAAATAGACATATTTCTACACAGGTCTTAGGACTTCTTTTTCATCAGAGCTAACTAAAGGTTTCTGCCTTCATAAGGTTTTTGTTTGTGCTGGCAGGTCACAGTTGGAGCTGGCAGGTTTCAGCCAGAGACACATTGGGGCATCAGGTAATTAGTGGGAATAACAGACTTGCTGCAAGGCTCAGCACTTTGGAAAAAATGCAGTCAATTTTGTAACTCTGCCCCTATACCTACCGAAGAAACTGGACTGGCCTTCTAGCTTTGGGATAATAGACCTAACAGCCTCATTTCCTGGAGGGTGCTGGAAATAAATGAAGCCAGACCCCCTTGTTCCAGGGAGTGAAAAGTTGGCAATCAGTCTTCTCCAAGGGAACCAAACAGAACTAGTCCCTTGGTACCAAACACAAGAGAGCTCTTCCTTTTCTCCTTGCTGAAGAGCACAGAGCTGAAACCATGGCTGACTGAGTTAGATTAACTCTTTTTTCTTCCCTGGAGGCTGCCTAATGTGCAAGAAAGACACTGCCAACCACTGGGCTGGAACAGGCAGTTTGCCTGCTGAGCCATCTGCTTCCTCCAGCCCACCACATTGGGAGAGTTTGAGCTCCCCTTATTTACTCCTGCTAACTTCTCCTTTCTGGGAGTATTTGCTCACCAGCAGAGAGAGGGACTCGGTGATCACAGGCAGTGCTACACCTGAGCCTGAGACTTCACAGCTCACATAAAAAGAGGCTTGTCCATATCTTCCCCACTGCCATCCAACCACTCCAATCCCCTTTATAATCTGTCCCTGAATGGTCAAGATCAGGCTTGGAAGGACAGTGTGGCAATGATGAAGAGGGTCTTCTTTCCCCAGCTCCCTGGGAGTCTGCCTTAGAAACCACCCAACCAGCACATGGCTCTCATGACTGCGCTAGTCCAATTGGTGGGCTCATGCCTACAGGCAGGTCTCCTGTGGTACCTCATGGTTCTGTCACTCCATCAGGCTTTTGCCTTTCCTTACATACGTCTGAAAGACATCTTCACCACCTGTGAGCAGATGTCTCATGATACTTTATGCTGTGGTAAACTACTTGAAGATTCTTCTCCAGTGACTCAGCGAGAACCCCACCTGGTCTAGGAAAACAGAATTCTGGAATGGCGCCACTGGAGGACCATCAGCAGGTCTGTGATCCAGCGTGAACCTACAAAGCAGGCGATGAGTTACTAGCAGGAGTGAACACAGAACCAGTTTCCAGCCCATATACCTAAACCCTTCTGCCAACATCCAGGTTAACTCTGCAGTGGAGACAGCTTGCATTGTTTTACTACTAATCTTGCAGAATTCCATACTCCCTGACATGCATGCACTGAAAGTCCATTTACCAGTACATGGTAAAAAATGACTAGTCCCATGAACTCAGGTCTGCTTCTCCCTTTCCCCTGCCTTTGCATACCTGCACACTCAGCATTTATCTCATATACAGCATGAAGATCTTTCTCTAGATTTGCTTTGCTTGCTTATCATAGTCTGAAGAGTTAGTACTATGCAAAGTTAAAATCTGTTGAGCACAAGGGCATTTGACCCTGACCACAACCTGCTGTTCCTTTAACAAACAATTAAGACATTCCACTTCTGACTAAATTTGAAAGCAAACCCAAGAATTAATCTGCTTGTTTTACATAGGGGTATAAATAAGAACCAGCCCAGTCATTGCCCAAGAGATAAGCCAAAACTCTGAGGTTCAATAAAAGTTCAGTCACTTCTGTAGTTTCTTAGGCAGGATTTGTTTGGTCTTTATATAGGGGATATGGTGTTAATTTAGGGAAAAGGTCTTTATTTAGGGTTTTTAGGGACCACAATGTCCCCCTGAAGCTTGGAGTATGTGTCTCATTTCTGTCTGAGGAACAGTTTCCTCTGTGTGTGGATGATACTAAAAGAAAACAGCATATCCAAATCCATTGTTGCCTAGCACAGATAGTATTTCTGTGGGATTTCTAGTTCAGGTGTGCAGTAGCAACAAATAAAGTAATTATTAAGTCATCTGCATATCCTGCACGATGTGTATCTATCCCATGGTTTGTGAGAAGTAGATAATGCGGTAAAATATCTCAGCATTTGAATTGGGCCAGTACAATACAGCTTAGCTTTTAAAAAAGGTACTAACAAGAAAAAGAAAGGGTACCAAATTTTCAAGTAAGTGGCAACTTGCTTGATCAATTTTGTTAAAATGGTAAGGATCTTATATAAGATGGTATATTAGATCCCTGAATAAACTAAGGAAAATGCATCTTCTAGATGTTCATATTTTTCTGTGTTACAGTTTTGGATCATGTAATTTAGGAAAGCATAAAATAGTTTCAATGCTCTATCTAGGTAAAACTGTTGTAATAAAGCTACATATAGCAGGAGAACTATTAAAGTAGCTTTTTAGCATGAAAAGTGTGGCACAAAAATAAATGGAAGGAAAATTTTGGCTCAGCTTAATACTGTGAAGTTAACAAAATCAGTAGTAAAGCTACGAGATCATGGAAAGTGACTATACACATACATTTTTTGAGGAGGTATGGAGTGCAGAGAGTTCATTTTTCGGTGTTTGTAGATTGAAGATTACATATTAACCAGTAACCTAACTGATAACTCTATGGACAGAGTCCACCTTTCTATGTAATACGGCCTCACTTGTCCCATGCATAATGTTTTATGAGAGCTCTAAAATTTATGCTCACAGTGGTTTTTTGCAACTTATTTTCCCTGTAGGTCAGTAGGGCCTTTCCTAAAGGATTCAGCAAAATATCTGAGGATTTTCATGTAGATAAAATGAAACATTTTGTGAAAACTGCTTTAAAGAGGAGTTTTACTTCAGAGTAGCAAAGTAATCAAGTATTCCCATTACTGTTGCAAAATGAGCTTGGAGGAGCATTGCTCTCTGCCTAAGAGCTGGACGCTGCAGCCTATCACTGCACTGTAAAGCCAAAATACTTCAAGGTATTTAAGTACCCAACAAGTATGATTTCAAAGAGACTAGTTACATGAGCATCTTTGAAAACTTAGTGTTCTCTACGTAAAATCAAGAGCAGTAGCAAGGTCAAGGGAATTTCAGGATGTTTCTGGCACTCCTTTTTGACAGGTACTTCCTCAGAGTAGCAGAGAGATTGTTAATTTCTCTGGGGTTGCTAGTTGGTATTGTTTTATTAGCAGAAGAAGGTAAACACATTTTTACAGCAATTCTTACAATGGTAGGATTTTTTTGAAAAGAAGGAACTTTCACACAATATTTTAAAGCTATGTTTCATGGCAGTATCAGGAATGTCCAATGAAAGTTATAAGATGCATTTATTCTGTTATAACAGGAAAAAAATGCAAGTATACAATAGTATGATTTTCTTTCGTTAAAATACTTAGTGTCTCATGCTACAAGTAAATGAAAATCATGTAGCCATTATGATGTTATTTCTCAAATGTAACATAGCAATATCAATATTGAATTCTATTGCCCTGTAAATCCATCATGATAGGTTTTTTTGCAACCTTATGTAAATCAAGTAAACACATACGTAAATCAAGTAAACACATACTCTTCATTAACAAGTGTGTAATTTTATTTTTGCATTTGTAGCATTAACAAAACATTCAGTTTCCAACTTCATTTTTATATGTGTCTTTGTCCACAGACATTCTATGAAAGTGTTTCAAACACCATGATGTTGAGATTTGGCATATTTTGGTGTTGGCACATTTTATTAACCATACATTTCAAATTTATATGTGCCTACTGTTTCAAATCTATCTAATAACCAATACCACGATATTTCAGCAGTATTTTCAAAACAAATCAGCTGACTGATTGCTCCCCCCAAATTTCGGGTTTCCCAAGACATTTCAAATTGACATCTTTTCTACAATGAAAACAAAATATCAAAATGTAAAAATATTTGCCCTAAAAAAAAGTTTTATTTTGTAACTAGCAACAATCATTTTCTTTTGGAGTCTTTTTAAAAGTGCATTTCTTTTCTGTAAGACCTAACGAATATGTTATGTTTTCACTCAACTGAGGCAACAATTGCCTTTTTGAAGAGCTTCAAAACCAAAACCATTAGAAGGTTTTAATTAATGTCAGAGAAATCATATTTTATTGATTTCCTGAAACTCACTTTAAAAGGCAGATGCTATCTTCTTATTTAATTTTTGCCTGTTTTGAGGAGGTTCCTAAAGGTCAGAAAGTATAGAGGTTAACAAAATTATCTGACCCTTAGCAAGTGAACCCCTAATTATTCCAAATGACTGAGGCACCAGGGATCTGGGATCTTCATTATTCTCTGAAACACTGTGTTTCCACTGAGCTCTGTTGAGAGATCCCTTTCCTCAATCAGCTCTTTGCCTGCCTGGCAATTCTATACTTTACATTCTTGTTTTACAGATAACACAGAATCTGTCAAATGAAATATAAACTTGATATTTGTTATCATATTGTTTTACCACAAATGTCACAGTGCACGTTATACGATTTTAAAATAGCACAAGAAACTATTATATTCCCCTTCCAAAAATGAGGCTGTCTGAAGCCTTCAGACACTGGCAATGTCTTTTCAAAACCTTCAGGAGCATGATCCAAAGCCAGCTCAAGCTAATGAGATGTTTTCCACTGACTTAAAAATGTGATTCCTCATAGTACAATACATGTTGCACGTTAAAAAGCAATAGGTGTATTTTACTTTCAGACTTCTTATGGAGTTGTGGTTTTGTTTTGGGTTTTTTTTTCTGTTTTAAACAAGCAGTTTAAAGGCTAGTTCCAAAGTCCACGGGTCTCAGAAGGTTGTATCAAGCTGTAAATTCTGCTCTGTGCATATTAATTTTACCAAGGTAAAATTAAGCTCAGAAATCCTCCCATCACTTACCCAGCTGACTAGTTTTACCTCATCTGCCCTTGCCCCTCTATTGAAGGTAGGATGAGGGATGCTTATGGCTGCAAAGAAAGATCTTTGTAATGAGATGTGTTGTTTATAGTTAGATTTAGGGACTGTGATCTGTGCTCCTAAACTGTAATGAATAATGTTACAATAATGCAAAAGTTTCAGGCTCTGTCCAGGAGCTCTGTTTGAGTTAAATATGACATTATTCTACTTCTGCATTGCTGTACACCTCAGTGAAATGGCTTAGCCTTAGTATAAAGAGACAGCTAGATTTTTGTCTTTCACCCAGTTTTATTGCAGGTTCCTGTCTTTTAACTTCAGTTTGTACGGCTGTGCTGTCTGCTCTGTGCCGGTGTCCCCACAGGACCCTTTGTTTCCTACCTTTGAAAACATTCAAAACAAACAAGACCCTTTCTCTTCCCATAGACAGTATATGTAATATTAATGGTTATCTACCTGTGATAAGCAGAGCAGTATCATTTTACATGACTTGAAAGAGTCATCCATATCGTCAAGCACAATTAACTTGTCTTACTCTCACAAATTGGGCTGAGGGAGGTAACTAAGAGGCCATACTTCTTCACATGCCTCAGAAAACAGTTCCAGGACAAGGGGATATCCAAAAGATACAAAAAGCTTCCCAACAACAAGCACAACAGGCTTTTCATTGAGATCACAAGAAGCTGTACTGCACTTTCTTGATGTGATACCTTCTGCGGTGCCTTTGTATTTATTCAGTGGAGATGATCAGGGGCATAAAAGTTTGAACAAGTCTAGCTGCCAGATTTAACTTGGCTATTTATCTCACTTTTAAAGAAAGCAAACTCTCTAAAAATTTTCTGGAAAACAGGGTAAAAGTTGTTTTGAGGATATATTCAGTCTACAATCAAATGTGTGCTGGAATACCACAGAACTTGCACTGTTTCTCTATTTTGTTTTTGTTTTGCAGCCTACCTAGATCAGAAGAGCAAACGAAGAATGAATGGTAACTCCAGTTCTCTGAAGGAAGCTTTCACATATTATGTACTAGGTCTTCCTCAGTTCTCAAAACTAGTAAGTTTAACGAGGATCCTGCTTTGAGGAGAAAATCTCCAGGTAACAGACTGTGTAGAGAAGGATGTTTGTAATTCAGCATGTTAGCATGTTAGATGTTTGAGTCAGCACTGAATCAGTGTCCCAGCTGATGTTTAGGGTAGTGCTACACTGTTGAAGATGCTGTGATTCAGATGAAATTATGTTGACCACTTGGGCTGTGGAGAATTGCATAGCACTTGTCACAATAACACAGCTATTAAATGTGTGACGTGACCAAATGCCATATCCAAGTATTGCTCTAGCCACATACATAATTTCTGAAATTACATGGAATATATTTCACTTCCTGTCTAAAATAACTGGGTACTATTGCTCCCAACGAGGTGCCGAGTTTCAACAGAAGAATGACTGACTGTCAATGATACACCACTGTATCTTCTAGCATTTTTTCCTAAAATGCTTTAGGATTCTGAATTAATCCTTAATTTTAGGTATTAATAACATGGCAAGTTTGAATGTGCTGTTTTCATGATTAATGTAATAATCTTTATAATGCCAATTATTTTGTGTTTTTTCCCAGTTTAATGTAAATATATATGGAGAGATGGCTAGAAGGAAGTTAACTGTTCTTACTCAGAAAAAATTTAAAATAGAAAAATAATTGAGAAATGCCTATTTTTCTATATTTCAAAGAAAAAAAAGAATGCAACATTTCTAGACTTATTCATTAGAAAAAAAAGGTGGTTTGGAAACAAAGATAAAGTTTTCTCACATAATTTCTGTCCCTTTTAAATTATTTCCTGATGATGGAATCGTTTCTGTGTGTATTTTCTCCTTAATAAGAAAAGCTGGAAATGCTTCAGACTTCCACTTTGATTTCTTTCACAATGATTAAAGATAAACTGGCATTTTTTGGTGAAGAAATTGAAATGTCCTTTCCTCCTGCTGTCCTGTGGTGTCAAATTTTTGCCAGCTCCATGCTGAGTGAACGCAGCCCGCTTGAAAAATGGGGAGGTTCATAGGGGCTTAAAATAGGAAGCTGTGGAAAGCGAATATTGTCCGTAAGGAGAGAGGAGTTGCAGTGAGGGGTGTCTCAGAGTCCTGCTGAAGATGGACCAGCTCTGTCAGTGCTTGCAACCAATGGCTGCTGTAACATGAAGCTCATGAAAGGTCAGCGGCTGCACTCTGTAGTCTGCTCTCTGCCTATCTGTGCCATCTCTTGAAATAACAGCGTCTTCCAGGACTCCTCCACCTTCTTCCCTCTCTGGCCCCAGTATCCCCTCCCTCCTTGGTCCTTCTCTGGCACACATCCTTCAGCGCCACTCTCTCTTCTTCCTTGAGCTTTTCCTGTTGTCATCACAAAGACCTCTATGTCCTTTATTGTATTGTGTCCTCTCCTTGCCTGGCTCAAAGGCTATCTCTGGCTCCAGAGATAAAGTCACCACTAAGAGAAGGATGGAGACTCAATTTAGAAAAAAAAAAAAAACAAAACAACAACTCAGGGTTAAGGAAAAGGAATACACCGGTGCCCTATCTGGGAGACAAGTCCACTGCTGCTGGAATTTAGAAAGGTAAATTCAAAATTTGCCTTTAATCATCTACTTTCTCATTATTGTACCCAAACTTTGTGAATTTCCTGAACAATCTATTTATGACCTGTTCCCTTGAAACTTGGAAGCAGCTCGAGAGAAGCTTCCATATTACTCTGCCAAGAGAATTACCAAAATAGACCTGCGGCATTGTTATTTTTGAGGATTCATGACCCTTCATTCGTTTGTTTATTTTAGAGGGATTTTTGTGTTTGAAGCCATTTTGTCTTGGTGACAATGAAAGCTGAAGAAGGTGTTTTAAGTAATAAAAAGTAACTGTTTCTGTTTTCAGCACAAATTTCAGAAGATATCTGTGTAGCTGAGAGTTTGCATTGCTGCTATAACATGCTATTATGTGGTATATGAGGTATTAAAAAACTATGTACTGTACTAAGAAATTTCACTTACCTGGAACTGGAACTAAAGGAAGAAAAGTAATTTGGTACATGCTCTTAGGACATAAAGTCCTGCTTAAATTCCCTTCTGAAATGAGGAAACTGGCCTGGCAGCAAGAACTGTACCTGGGATTGCAGGGCATGCATGGTTCCTTTTCCCAGGGGTTTTCTCACAGATGTGCCAGCAATGGGGCTTTTGCTGCTGAGAGTTTTTGCCACTAGCGGGGCCTCCTTGACACCTACTCGGGTGAGGCACCAGCCTGGTAACTGGCAGATGTGGGGGGCACAAGCTTTGCTGATCACAGACGCCAGTCCCAAGTCCCGTGCAAATTAAACAAATGTCTGCAGAGAGATGCATGTATTGGGGCAAGAACCTGAGTTCCTTGTCCCGACTGTGCTTTTAGGAGAGAGAGTGGCATGTGCACTGTCAGACCACCACACTGGTGTCGCTGAGGTGTAATAACAACCTCTTCTCTCCCTTGCTTTGCTAATTCCTTTTTCTGCAATATAGCGTAAACACAGGAAAAAATCTGCAGCACCGAAATCATGTGCTTACCCAAAGAGTATTTCACATTTGAAAAAAACCAAGCAAGCAAACCAGGTAAAGTTTAACATAATAGAAATATGATGAGCAGCACACAGAAATGTACAGACTTTGTCATTAACTGTTCCCAGTGCCTGCTGGAATATTTGACCAGGATCTCAAAGGGAAGTCAGTTATTATTAGTTAAACAAAGAAGGCAGTAGGGCCTATTTATAAGGAAGGTATTTGTAGTAACATAGATGGAAAATGTTTCTAGGACTGACAGATTATTTCTAAAAACTTCTGTGCAATGTGCCACAATGCTGCCAATGGATCCACAAAGACATGTAAGCTTAAACAGACAGATCAATTACAGTAAACTCTCAAAATTCTATAATGAAGCTAGAGTACAATTAGAAGCATCCTTATGTCCACCCTACTGAAGACACCAAACCTTTCTTCCTCAACTCTGAGTACCTGCAGCCTACTTTAGGACTAAGCATTTACGGAGTGCTCTGAACACATATTAAGCACTTTCATAAAAAATACTGTACATATACAAGTTGCCTTCTCAAACAGCCTGGTACCTATTAATCAGCAGCTCATTTGCACTGCTTGTTCTTAATTTACTTTTGATGCTCTTAACACCCAAGGCAAATCTCAGCTCAAGACTTAGAGAGGTGATGTGTCCTTCCTCACTTGTCAAAGAAAGTTCCTCTGGGGGACCTCTGAAGTGAAATTGCCAATATTTCACTAGGAGAACATGTATTCCTTGTGCTTAACAAATGCATAGACATATGACTATGCCACAGTTAAACATCATTACACAAACACACCTCTTGTAAATCCGGAGGAGTTATATGTCATTTACAAGCTCATCTTCTTGAAAGTAATAATTTAGATCCAGAATAACCTACTTTTTCAAAAGGTAAATTGTCAAAATTATGGATTATTCCATGATTCCAGTGAATAGGTGTGCTTATAGGAATATACATGCATTTGTCTCCTAGACCCTTGTTTAGCATTTAAATCTCCACTGACAGAAGTAGTAGGATTTCAGGTAAATGAATTAAACTGATATCTCACTTGGGGAAGTCCTAATTTTTATATCTCTTTCACCTTTCCTTTACACTATTACTACCAGAATAGACCATTTATTGGACAGGTCAAATTATGAGAAAAGAGTGACTGATTTGAAATAAACCCATGATAGAAATAGTGTGATTGGATGGTATAAAGTAATTAGATGATGTTGAAGTCACAGTGAATAATTTTCTTGGCTTTAGTAGATTGACTTGGACTGTAATCTAGAAATATTGTTGCAGTTCTGCTCATCCTAAATGACAACACAGCCACTTTTCTGTCCTCTCTGGCCACTGAAGAGTTTCCGTCTAATCACAGTAGATAATGAACTGGCTTTGCTTATTTACATCCTATGGGGTCTCAGAAATATCATAAATTCCACCAACTTAACTTGCAAGGGCCTGGCACGTTGAAGCGCCTTTCTTGGACCTTGCTTGCCCTGCAGTAATCACTTATGTATAGAACAGAGATGAGAAAACATTTTTCAGCCATTGAAACAGTGGGTTCTGAAATAGCCTTCCTATCAGAATTGTGGAAGAAATAATCCAAAATTACTTCTAAGATAAATTTATGGATAGGATTGTATGGCAACATACAATGAAGCCAGCACACAGATTAATGTCTGAGACATCAGTCTTTGTCTGTTTCATATTTGGACCTGCTGATCAGTAACGAAAGTACATGTGATCTCTGTTGTTCATGAGATGAATTGTGTCACGTTAATATAAGGCTTCATGTTTCTGCTGGACACCTGCAGAGACCAAAGACTTTTTCTCTCTTCTTTGATATTAAACTTGGCTCCCAATCTGTTTTTAAAATAATTTCATCTTGTTCCTTCTGCAGCAATAAAAGTAATCTACAGCAAGACCAAGGATATCATGCAGATGTGCTGGGGCTCCAACCTGCTATCTTAGGTGCACAAAGTATTCACCAGATTTGGGATCAGGAACACATTTTCCCTCATGCCAAACTGGTGAGGCCCACGGCTGTCTGGGAGGCAGTGGGGGCTTCTTTACAGAGGAGAAAATAAATCATTTCCTATGACCCTCTGAGTAAGCCAAACAACAAACATAAACAGGACGTTGTCAGTGATCTTGATTTCTTTTGCTCCCTTCTTGTGGCACTACATAGTCCCACAAGAATCTTCACAAATCTTTTTCTTTGGCATGGTGAGAAATACATGGGTTGTGGCAGATGGAGACATATGTAATACATGTGCTCAGCATCCTTTTAGGCCTGTTCTTCATATCCCAGTCTGTGGGATAGTCTTAGATTCCACATCGCAATGCAAATATTAAAAAAACAAATAGAAGGCAAAAAAAGTCCAGAACTATGTACCAAAACCAAACAATTCACTGCATGCCTCTCTTTTTGGGAAGAAGATGAGAAAACAAACAGGGTTTGATAGACACTAACTGTGCTACTTACTGCACTAATGACAATTACTTGCAAACTTCTCATGATTGAGCTGTAAGACCAAAGCACAGAATGGAATAAAGTAAGCCAAAGTGATATGGGCAAGTAGAGATTTCATTGTGTAACACCATAAATGCTTCTAGCATGGTAAGCATAAATTTCTTTTAGTTATACAGATAGGGGAACTCAAAGGTAAATGTCATGGTTAATATTCACAGTGTGTGTATCTAAAATGTGTCATTTATTGAACATTTACACTATGAACAAGTGTACTTAAAGACACTTAGTGTAAAGTGCTACTCTCTGCTAAAGATCACTTAATGTTTGTAGAGTCCTGAGTGGTTTGCAAGTCAATTAAACACTGATGGAACAGAGATAAACACTTCCTATTGAGAAATGTCACATCAGCCTTTCTGCTTCATTTCATTGGGTCGTTTAATGCACTGAAAGGCATTCAAGTGATACAGCACTAGTTATAATATTGTGGCACAGGCTATATAACATGCTGAGCCACGTGCAGATGGGTAAACAGTATTGTAGTCATACGAACTGGCACAGAGAGCAGAGAGAAGCTGTCATGTATTTACTTTTAGGGCACAGTAGCATGCAACCAGAGTCTTGATAAATGGGTTTTCTCTCATGCATTTCTCTCTAAGCAGCAGCATACAGGCATATGCAATTTAACACCCAGTAGCTATCCCTTCCTTGAAAATTAAGAAGTCTGGCAACAGCATTGTCAAGATCCTTTTAGGATTAGGTTTCCTCTTGCTTTCTGCAAATGGGAATGTTAGCAAACACTGTCACTCTGCTTTACATGATACATCACTCACATTGTGCAGGATAGCAGATAAAGCACTGGAGTTTCAGAAGGGTTTAAAGAGTTGTCCTTCAATTAATGCTTGCAATTTTTCAAACAGCTGAAATATCTACCTATTATCAGTTGTCTATGTAAAGAGTTCAAGAGGCCTTGTTTTCCTAATAGCTATGTAGTTACAATGAAGGTAAAAAGCATGCCTCGTAAGCAGAGAAACTATATGTCCCTATTTTAATATGAGGCCTCATGAATTTAGTTGCAAAATAGTTGAAAGCTTCCAGATTTTTATTTCATTGATGGGATGCTCTGCTATTGTTGCTAGCATTTTATTTGATAACGGCAAAATCTATGTTTAGAGATAACTTAGAATTCATTGCTACATTGAGTACTATGTTTCGTTCAAGTATACATACTGAAGAAGTATACAGTAGCATTTAGAAGTACTTTGTGAGATAAACACGGAAAAAGGATACTATAGCTCAATGCATTTGATTTTGTCTTGTACTTCAAGTAGATGCTGGTGTCATATGATTCATACTTTATGATAAATTAATGCAACACCCTGAAATAGAAATAACTAATTCTCCAGTTCTCAGAAATGTGCATGCATTACTGTTGAATCAGAACTTGGCAATGATATCACTGGCACACACGAAAGAAGTGCCCTTTTGTCTTCCACGGAGATATTTTTGGAACTGGGTTTTGAAAATACCATACAGCTTGTAGCTGTAGCAAACCAAAGAGTGCTAGGTTTTGCTAGATTTTTGGTTTCATTCATGATATAGCCATGAATGAAATCTGCTGCATTTCCTAATCAAATCAGTGACACAATCTTTCTTCTGTTCCCATTGCCAGCTAATGGTGTGAAGCCTCCTTCCTACTGTGACTGAATCACACTTCCTGCATAGGTGCATCAGATGGAAGAGAGACATGGGTCCTTCTTTTCCATCTGTGCCTTTACGCACAGACAGCACCCCAATTAGACCTTGATTATTTTTATACATTTATGGTCCTTTTTTGTGCTGCTTTTAAAATGGAAAAATAGAAATTAAACTGCAGTCAGGGAAATGCAGTTGGAAAGAACTGGAGAATTCAATTCAGTTTATGGCTTTGAGAAAGCAACAAGACATGAAAAGATAAAAAGACAAATATGTATAGAAAACCAAAGGCAGGGGTGTGTGTGTATTTCTTGTCACCCTACTGTAAACAAGTGAAAGTCATTAAGGTTACGAGTCATGACAGTTCTTCTTGATGATAAAATTGCTTTGTCAACAAAAGGGCTGAGTATATGAATGTATCATATATAATCTCCTGCTCTTTCTGTCTGTACATTATATGCTTGCTTGTTTAAGTATAATAAACCCCTAAAATTTACAGCTTCTTCCAGGATTTTTATGTAAAGTTAACTGAAAACAGATTTTACTTGGAAAAAGAAAACAAAACCCACTACAGTGTTTGCAACCAAAATGCTTCTGCTTCGGAGTCAAATCTCTGAACAGAGAAGGAAGGCTCTTCATGAACCGCTGCTGCTGGGACTCTCTGCTGTGGAGCATATACCCAAGGCTCTTTGGCAGATGTGAATACCCCATCTTCCCTGCTGCATGTCTTCCTCAGGAGTGCACAGCATCAGGTGTTTTCTTATTTACTCTTTGGCTTGACCTGTTATAGTTCACCCTGACTCATCTGCAGCAGGAAGGGTGGAGGTTTATCTCTCCCAGAAGAACCGATCTGCTAGTTACAGGGCTCTTCTGGGATGTGGGAATTCTGGAATCAAGCCTTCTGAGGCTGAGGATACAAGCCAGATTTCCCGCTTCCTGGAGGAGGGGACTGTGGCATCAAGGCACAAGGTGAGCATGGGTACTTTCTTCATCCAGTCTTAGGAATTATGGGTATAACATTGCTTCCCTGAGCACATTAAGGCTCTGAAGTACAGTTTCACAAGGGTGTCAAATTCAAGCAAGAGAAAAATATTCCTGACTTCCTGTTTTTTTTTTTTTTTTTTTTTTTTTTTTTTTTTCAGTGCTTATTACAGTCTGATTTGGAAGTCCTGTCATACTGAGTAGAGCATTCTTATTCATTCTTGGATGCTCAGCTCTCTCCCTTCAGCCACCTAGGTACCTCACCCAGCACTGTGAAGTCCTCCTCCACAGCTAGGTGCTTCAGCCTGTGTGTAGGTTGTTCCAAGACTGAAATTCCTTCTGGCACCTTGGCCTTAACCTTGTTCTCACAGAATAATAGACACTTAGTATTGGTGTGAGTCAGGTGCTTCAGTACATTCTTGTTCTGTCATGGACAATACACGCCATCAAGTGCTGAAGGTCACCAGGAGATCACCTAGGAAGGCATTTGGGCATGGATGAATCCAGGTATGGATCAACATGGCCACAGAGCTACCTGTGAGACTCTCAGATTTTAGTAACTGGATCCAATCCAAAGCTTATAGGATTCAAACCAGAAACTGCTGTCTTCCATATGAAGTAGCTACTACATTAGGTGCATGAGAAAAAATCAGCTCCTTTTTCCACCATAGGCCAGGTATTATAAAGTAACATCAAGCCAGTACACTGTTAAAACTTAATGACATGCTAACATGAACATTGTTGAGAAATCTGCTGACATTCTTTTAAAATGGCTCGGGGTGGAGACACTACACTGCACTAAACAGAGATAAGATCACATATTAAGGGAAATTACCAGAGAGCTTAGATCAAAATATTAAGTATTGAAACATCTTGAAATAGGCAGCATCTCCCAAGAATTTCACCAAGAGCCTCGATTTTTGTCTGGAGAAAATGGAAGTGTGAAGTAAAACAGAGCAAAGTAATGCATCTGTAATATATTGCTGCAATAAGCCAGCCGCAACAAGGGCAGCATCTCAAACTGCAGCTAGTGAGGCCAGACTCACTGACTTGCAGAGTGCACGACACATGTGAACAACGCATGGGATGAGCTGGTCTTTCATGCCTTAAATCCTGCCCAGCTTAACCTTCTAAATTATAAAAATATATATATATATAAATACAGGGGTAGTGTCACAGCTTAAAATATATCTTTCCCGGTTCCTTATATGTGTTGCCCTGAGAGTATTCTTGAGACTAATGGAAGGCAGGAAGTTAGGTGCTGTTATTTTTTTCCATGTATATGTAAAGTTTAATAGACTAAACTAGCAGGGTCAACAATAGGCAAAATTAAAACAGTTCTAAAAATGAACTAGACAAGGGGAAACAATTACAGGGCTGCTATTTGGAGGAAACAAGCACTGGGTGGTTCAGTTGCTAACACAATGAAAGAGACAGCACATGATAGTGCTTTTAAACCCTTCCTAGTCTGGTTTTCCTAAACTGTCCAGTGTTGTTTACTTGCCTGGAATGATGCCACAGACATATCCTGGTAGGTTAGGAGTGATCCTCAGTGATAGCTGTGAGAAATAGGAAGTGGGCAGAGAGGGCAGCAGTAAGCAATGACTGCCTCTCCTCTCCTGCTCTGTTTTGAGAAGCAGAGCAGCGAGTACTTTCTTCTCCCTGGGTTGTCTGAGGCAACACCTTTGGTCAAAAAATAACTCTGAGATGTATCATGGGCTGCAGAAAGCATCATCAGACAACCTTCATGATTTCTCAGGTCTGCTCTTAGGATGTCAAACTGTTTGGTAGTACTCCTGCTGCCATACCCACAAATGATTAAAGCAACAGTAATTGGTGGTGGCGAAAAAAAATACATGATCTTAAGCCAGACACACTGATCAGGGACTCAGGGGACCTGTCCTGGTTTTTGTGCTGACACAAACCTACACTGCATCCTTGGATGTCTCAGCTTCCCGCCTGTGACTAGCACATTGCGTTCTTGCTCCTGGGCCTTTGAATGCTGATACATTTCAGCTGCATGGGGTTTGCAGCAGGAAATGTCTCACACCGGGCCTAGGTACTGCACATGGAAAAGCAATGCCAGGTTTCACACTCCTATAGCAATAATAAAGACTCCTGAGTTCATCTGCCTTACTGCTAGTTAATGAACTTATCAAACTATAGATCTGTGCAATAATCATGGTTTCATTTTTAATGTCAGACGTTAGTCAGGCGCTCTGATTTCTAACTAAAGATAATGATTAAAAAAGAAAAAGGCATTTTCCTTTGTTGAAAGCACAGAGACGTCAGAAATGGAAAGCACCAAGAGCCCAAGAAATATATTACGCTAATATCCATTAATCAAGCAGGACAAAGAAAAGGAAGAATAAGATTGAGTGAAGAATAAGATTCAGTGTCATTTCTTTCTGCCCCCCTAAAAGTTTCTAGTAAGTGAAAGTAATTTAAAAACTTTCATTCAAAAGGGCAAATAAAAACCAATGTGTTTTCAAACCTCTGCTCTGAAGAATTTGTGAAAAGCATTGTGCGTAGATCCTCTTGTCTGTCAGGTTTGTTTTATCATGTGAGGTGAGAGTGGTGGCTTGTTTAAATCCTGAAAACAACGCAGACCACAAGCATGTCATCAGAAACTTACCACATAATTATTCTTTTTTTCTGCAAACATTTTAATTGCAGCTGCAAGAGACTGAAAAAATCCTGCCTGATAAGCATGCT
This sequence comes from Amazona ochrocephala, assembly GCA_039720435.1. NCBI lineage: Eukaryota > Metazoa > Chordata > Aves > Psittaciformes > Psittacidae > Amazona > Amazona ochrocephala. The sequence continues at coordinate 62,216,999 of CM077878.1, forward strand.
TTTCTGCTTTAAAAAAAACAATCGAAAGCATTCAGCTAGCAAGCCTGCACAAAAGCTCATTAAATAAAATGCTAGGGATTATCTCTGAAGGTAAGTCAATATAGAAGGCAGGTGGAGATAATGAAAGTAGGATGTTATCCCATTAGCATTTGTTCTATTACTGCACCCACTTTGCTGTCATTTCTCATTAGCATCCTACCAGAAAGCTACAGACTAGCTGGTGACTATCACACTAAAAGGGTAGCCTGCCACTCCTGTGGAGCAAAGGAGGGTGCTGATGGCTCGATGTCAGTCAGGGCAGTCATACGTGGAGGAAAAGTGCAAGCTATGGGTATGGCTACAGAGAGCGACAAGGTAGCTGATCCGCCCTTCTCAGCAAAGCCAAATGCTGACGGTGATGCAAGAGCTGTGCTCAGAGCCTGCCAAAAAAGTGTACACTCTTTCAATGTTTCATTACCTCACACCACCCATTCAGCTGCTAATGGCACTCCTTCTATTGAAAAGTGATCTAGCATGATGCACGTGTCCCACAGCACACACAACACCTCCAGCCCCTTCTTTAATAGCTAGGAACTCAATGTACTCTCTTAAATACAGGCTGGCAACAGGGGCGGCACAGAGCTACGCTTGCCCTGGGGCAACTCAGCGAAGGGAGGCACGAGAGGCGAAGATCCTCTCACAGGTCCTGGGCTGCAGGAAGGAGTAGAGGGTGACCTAGTGGGATCTGCAGCTACGTCCCTGTGCTCCCGATGCACCAGGCTTCCCTGACAGGAAAGTCGAAGGGGAAGATGAGAGTAGTGCAGCTCTGCCATCTGCTTTTCTCTGCCCTCCGGAGTATCCCAGGAACAGGAAAAAGCCATTTCACTACTTTCCAAGGGGTCCCCGCTCCCTGGGGAATCCAGGTCATGGTGAACAGAGAGCAGGAGTGATTGTGAGCTCCTGTTCAGCGCTTGCTCAGGAGACTGGATTAAAGCTTTCATTTTTGAGAATTTGAAACCACGTTTTCGCAAGCACAAATTGACCTCGTGTGTTCATCTATTTAAGCACAAGCTTTTGCCACTCCTGTAGAAGGTGGGGATCTAGAGAAAAAAAGCTTGCACAGAAGAGTCCTTATGATGCCTTCAAGCTGGCAATATGTCTTACACGAGATCGGAATTTGCAGGAGAAATGGTGACACAGTAATAACTGTGTGGCCATTCACCGCAGCTTCTTCCAGCCACTACTTTCACTATTTTTGCCTCCTTTTTTCCTCTTCTTTCCCTTGCAATTGGAGTTTTTCCTGCAATTCCTCTCCCTTCCTTGTCTTTCCGTGTAACTAATCTCTTCCTAATTAAGTCCCATCCCAAGAACCAAACTCCCAACTCAATTAATCACTACTCTCCCTGCTTTTATGTTTTTATTTCCCCTTAACCCATCTCCAGTTTGTTTACATACACTAAACCAAAAATATCTGCTGAGGTGGGGAAAGCCCATTATTCCATGTTTCTATAAAATCTTCTTCCCCTTATTGCTTTCCCTCTCTCACCCCCTAAATGCCCCTAAGGCCTGAGACTTATAAACATAAATACGATTGCATTTGGCTTTGAAGTATGCTAGCCCCATACAATAAGATGCCCTACAGAGGATACCTATAGTCCATGTTTAATTTTTTTAACTGTTTTCCTTCCTCCTCTCTGCTCCTGTTTTCATTGTCTCTCTGTTTTTGTTTGTCTCCTCTGCCCCATTTTTCATCTAGGACCTCTCTCTGCTTCACCCCACCCTTGCAGCCTCACCTCGGAGGAATGCAAACCAAATAACCATTCAAGGCTGATGAACTTTAAAACCCATGACATTCAAGTGGGTTGAAATTAGACAAAACAATTTCACCCATCCCTTGTTTAGGGCCCTGATGAACAGCTCGCTGCAGCTCCTGGGTTAGTGTGCGGGAGGATGTGCTTCTGCATGCCTCCCTTTCATAAGGGAAACACTGGAATGTGGATGTGTACCAAAAAAGCCTGTTGTAACATGGTTTGTTAGAAGGACACCCTAGATCCCCCACATGCATTCTCATACACAGGGCTTTTCAGCTCACCTTCTTTGATAGTGAGCACTTGGAAATGGCAGGATGAGTCTTGTTGATTGCTTAAGTGGAGTAATTTTTTAGGGTAGTGAATAGACTAGTTGGCAAATCTGCTTGGCCCACAATGATAATCTGTCTCAAACAACCAAACAGAGCTTTGTTTGCTTAAGCAAGAAAACAAGATCAAAAGGAGTCCCCAGTTTTCATTTTCTCACTTTTTATAAACCATTTCTTAAGGCTGCCTCAGAAAGGCACATGCAATTTGTTTACTTTCTTCAAAAATCACTTCCAAGCTGGGTCAAAAATCTATTTACTTAGCAAGTAATTTTAAGAAGTCAACTGAAGTGCAAGTAAGAGCAAAGCTGGGGAACTGGGGTCTGAAACATACAGAGGAGGCCTGTGCCTGCCGAGCGGCAGGGCTGTAGGCTGCAGTGAGAGATGCTGCACATGGGAGCTCCCAGACAGTGGGGAGCAACAGTGGGTCCTGGGAGCAGGAGGGTTCCTACCCATGGCACAGCAAGCACCCTGCAGGGAGGGAGGACACAGGGGGTTCAGGTACAGGCAGCCAGAAGGACTTTGCCACTGCATGCAAAAGCAGCAAAAGTCAGTCTGTGTTATTGTTTACTCAGCTCTCACCCTCTCTCTTTTCACACGCAAAACCAAGCTTGCAATTATCACAATAACAAAGCTGGAACTGAATTTCTTTTCTGGAAAACCATGAATATCAGTTCTGGCATTTGGCTCTTACAGGATGAAGCTATTCTTTTTACAGGAAGGGGCGGAGATTATTTCTTGAAAATGAGCTAACAAAATGAAAACGAAATATTTTAAACTACAAAGGGAAGAAAGTGGTTGAATTCAGATTTCATCACATTTCTAGGGGCATAAATCTCATTTTCCATGCAATTAGTTTCAAATTATGATAAGTGACAGATGCTTTCATTTATTCGGCTGAATTGTGACAACATTCTTCTTTTTATTTTTTTCTGTGGCCCTCCAAGCCTGATCCAAAATCTAGTAAAGCCAGTGGAAAGACTCCCACTGTCTTCAAATGGGCTTTGGATCAAGCCCTAATTAGCCTTGGGCAAACCAATAAACTGAAATACTTAAATTGTTGTATGTTGAGTCTCAAACCATTCTAAGTTTACTAGAAAAACTATGAATAGCTTACATTTCTTCATTTAGGAAAATGTAACTAAATTAGTTTCTATAACCCACCCCCAACAAGTTAAAAACCTACCCTGGGAACAATATACCTATATCCTGTTAAGAAAAAATGGGAAAAGTGTGCAATCCTTCCATAAACACAATTCACATTTCCAGCATTGTGAAAAGCATACCCAGAAATCTTCCTCCAGCAAAGCCTTTGTATTCACTAATGATAGTCTGTTGTATCTGTTGTATGTCTACGTATACCACAGCAGCTGGTATAGACATATGATATCTGAAAGTGTCTGTGCGCACAAGGATGCATATTACACATAGCTATAAGCAAACTATAATTTTTATTGATGTAAATAAACTACACTAGCTGAAGGATATTTTTGCTGATATAATTATATCTACATTAGAGTTTTTTGGCTATGTGACCGTGCGCTTCAGGTGAATTTTTCACACTTCATAGCAAAGCTGGCAAGACTTTTGAGAATTATTAAGTTGTAGGCTGGATAACATTTTAGTTGGCAAGGCATAAGCTTCTTGACTTGCTCTGCACTAATGTGATACAGTAGAATTTACCTAATGAGTGCACCGAAGAAGGCACTGGATTCCAATGCTTAAATGAAAGTCCTGAATCTATAACAAATCCAGTGCCAATCACAAGTTTTTATAAAGACTAAACAAGGCAGAAAAAGGTACACAAACAAGTGCAGGCAGTTACCTTTTGACTCTGTAATTACAGCAGGCTGTACCCTACCTAGCTCACTCCCTTCCAGAATTCAGGTAGCCACTTTATTATAGCCACATAGTCCTCCAGCAATATGGTTTATTTGTCTGGGCTTGCTGCCATGATAGCACAGCTACATGACTTTCAGAGTCCTGGTGTATGTCGGGTGAGCTCAGAACAGAACCATGTAGGAATCTGCTGCGTTGCTATACTGGATGGGACTTCTGGTCCAAAATCAGATGTTTACCATGTAGGCACCTATGTCTGAGTTAGTTCTCAAGGCTCTTTTTAGAAGCATTGAAGAGAAACAGACACATCTCAGGTTCCATATATCTCATTCAGAGGTATGTGTCTAAAATAGGCCAGAAGAATTATATGTGCAGGTGTGTAAACCTGGGTGGGGTGATTTCCAACCACCTTCATAAATGGCTGCAACTCAGGCTTGATAACACATGGAAGCTGGGCTGATTTAAGTAAAAGTGAGATACTACAGCATGTGAATGAAGTGAGTGCCACATGGAGCCACAGACATAGTGTGAAGTGGAGATGCTTGCCTACGGATAGTAAAGCCTAGTACTTTCCAGGACATTACTGCAAAATCTCCTTTTGGAGGCAGATCAAATAATTTATGTTGTCTACTATTTGCTGTATGCCTTTCCTGCAGTAATGTATTGGGGGCTGCTGGAAGAACAACCAGGAAGGTAATGCAACACTGCCCCAGATGAGAGTATCTCCGAACAAACTTGAAAAACAATGAGGGAGATTAAGTGGGGTAAGTGGCCTTTAAATGACTCTGTGAAGCTGGAGAGGGAGATGGATTTTCATTTTAGAGAAGGGACCATGAGACAGACCAGTAAGCTTGCAGATAGTTGTCTTATTTTGAGATAGGTTTGGAGGTTTCTTTTCTATATTGCCTTTGTTCTAAATAAAATCATAGAATCATAGAATCATAGAATAGTAAGGGTTGGAAAGGACCTCAAGATCATCGAGTTCCAACCCCCCTGCCATGGGCAGGGACACCTCCCACTAAACCATGCCATCCAAGTCTCTGTCCAACCCCGCCTTGAACACCACCAGGGATGGAGCATTCACAGCTTCCCTGGGCAACCCATTCCAGTGCCTCACCACCCTTACAGTAAAGAACTTCTTCCTCATATCCAATCCAAACTTCTCCTGTTTAAGTTTTAATCCACTACCCCTTGTCCTATCACTACAGTTCCTAATGAAGAGTCCCACCCCAGCATCCTTATAGGCCCCCTTCAGATACTGGAAGGCTGCTATGAGGTCTCCATGCAGCCTTTTCTTCTCCAGGCTGAACAGCCCCAACTTTCTCAGCCTATCTTCATACGGGAGGTGCTCCAGTCCCCTGATCATCCTTGTGACCCTCCTCTGGACTTGTTCCAACAGTTCCACATTGTTTTTATGTTGAGGACACCAGAACTTTGTTTTGTGCTGCTGCCCTTGTGCTGAGTGGGAACAGATGAGTCTGTATAGGAGTAGCAAGGTTAGTAGGGGTTTAGGGGCTGGTTTGCTGGCTGCTTTCAGATGGTGAAACTGTACACTACACTCCTGCATCAAGCCATAGACTCTCAAGCTATCTGCGAGCAAACAGGAACCTCTGCAGGCAGCACAGTGCCATTCTTGCCTCTTAGTGACACTGGATGAGCCCAGCTGCTGTGCCATGAGCATAGCTCTCTATTCCTGTGGAGGCTTCATGCATCACCAGCTCAGCAATCACCACCCTGGGGCTGCAAATACAGCTCCAAAGAACTGCAAGGTCTAGGACAGTTACCCAAATTCAGTGGCCTAACTTGATTTACATTTGTTTGCCTTATGTTTACATGCTAAAAGGAGACAGACTAAACCAACATACACTGATATGGTATTGAACAAGCCAACAGTGCTCAATTCCTCCTAAATTGCAAAAGCAAAGTATCTTCCAATTGATGAAGAGGTCCTAGACACTGATGTCTCCTCCTCTCTTGGAGCTCCAATGAAATGGAGGGTGGCTGTGTCAGCGTCCAAGATGTCTTACTTAATCGTATTATTGTACCTGAAAACAGCCAGCCCAGCCTTAGGTTAAAAAACTGTTGCAGGCTTTCAGCAGCCACCCAGCATGAGGCTTAAATCTTCCAAATGAATAAACTGATTGTGGTGCTTCAGACACCTCTCACCAAGTCTGAAAGTAAAACGTTTAAAAAACCTGTTCACACAGCATAGTTCCATATGTCTGATCTGGTAATTAGCACAACTCTTCTGTGAAACACTCTGTTAATGTATTTGGTCTGCAATGGTTTTCCTCAATGATTCAGACAAGTTAACCCGGTGCGTTTTTAACCACTAAATCTGCTGAAAGAGGGATTTATTTTATTTTGAAGGAATACTTTTAACAGATCTCAGCTGCTCAGAAATGAACAAATAAGTGGCTTTAGAAGGTGCCGGCAGCAGCCATACAGCTTTTGGTGTGTATTTGATTTTTAGGCAAATCTTTATGTCGTCAAAGAACCTCCTATCTCCCTTCACATGGAAAATGGAGCTTTTGTGTTGAATCCTTCATTCTTGCTGGTGACCAGATAATCCTAATATCCAGCATATTTCAAAGTTGCTTTTATTTTCTCTGTCAATGTTGAAGTCTGCTTAACAAATCTCTCTCATTACAAATGTATAGAGATCAAATGAAGTTATTCAAATACATTTGAAAGAGGTGTATTATTCTACAGTCTCTTCTGTCTTCTTTGGCTTCCTGGATTATCACCACCAACAGTATGTGCACATGAAAGTAACTGACTCCAAATCAGCAGCCTGCCTCCACCTGTGATTTATTTCATTCACCTGCGGAAGGACTTTTCAAAACTCTCACAAGTTCAGCCTTTCAATGGAAATGACAGATTGTTTTCCTGCTGAAGAGGGATAACATTATTAAACACCCCAGTCTTTTCAGACTGGCAATGCATAGGACTCTGAGCACTAGAAGCAACATCTACACCTTTACCAAAGGCTATTTGTCAGACACTATTTCCTCTTGTGTATAGAAGATGTTTTTTCACTTGATTGATTCTCCCTCCTAAGGCTACTTTAGGTACCTCTCTGGATATACTATACATTTTCAATCTGAGCCTTAAGTCTTGTGGGTTTTGAACAGCTTTTCATCAAGTCAGTGTTAGGGGGATCACTGAAAATAGGGAAACATAAGTCAAAGGGTACAATTTGACGTCACTTGAGATGGTGTAACCCTCCACCTGTTCTTTTTCAGACTGTCCAGAACCTCTCAGTTTGGATCCACGTGGGCAAGTTCAAGCCTTCACCGTGCTTTGAAAGAACGGTTAGCAACATAGTCCTGGGAGCTAAACTAACAAATCGTTGACCCAGCTACATACAAATAAGCTGGTGTTTACTCTTTGTTTGGCAGGCTGGCAACAAATTTCACCCTGTTTTCCCCAAATCCTTCAGAAAAGGTTGAATTTATTTTGACACCCAATGTTTAGCCAGATATAGTATTTCCTGGCAGATCAAACTAAAGCTCTTTGGGTAAATGCACGCTGTAAGGTGAGATGCAGGTCAGGGGATGATTAAAGGCTGCATGTCTGGCCCTGGATGCCAAGGTGTGGGTGTCACGCAACCCTTGTTGTTCTCAGGGCAGCTCAGCATCCAGGAGCCCTGCCTTCCCCAGAGGATCTGGCTGCCTATGACATGGGCCTTTTCAGCAAGGAGCATGCACCGGCTGGCTTGCCCAAGCAGGGCTGTTTGATAGTGCTGTAAGCTGGGGCTGCTGGTGGAAACCCACGCTAAGTCTGCTTGGCTTTGCTTGTGCTGCAACTGCAATAGCTGAGAGTGGGGCATGTGGGGCACAGCCTCCTCTGCCTCCCAGTGCTGGTTCACTCAGGGCTCTCAAGGGAAACCCCTGTTGTCATCAAAATGCTTGGGCATCAAAGTGGACTCAGACTCCTGTACAAAAGGTCTCATAAGATTCAAATCAGGGTAAGGTCAACATGAAGCATTATCAGCCAATTTTTTCATTATTTTAGCCTTACTTTTTTGTCCAGAATGATGGAAATGGTTTGCTCTCCCTTTGGTCAAAGACCAGACTGATCTCAGTGTTGCCAAGAGGGGTAGTGGGGAGCTCTGGTGAATGCACAGTAGGTTTTCTGACCCTAGTGTACCCATATGAAAATGAAACAGCGCTGCTACGCTTGGATGTACTATTTTCTGAACCTAACCTCAGTGAGCAATTAGTCACTGGAGAATGAGATAAATACTTGCCTAGAAAAGGGATCTCATGAGGTGAGTCAGTTGTCCAACCCTGCTCTCTCCCCCAACAGGCAAATCCTTACTCAAATGCTAGGCATCAGAGCAATTGGAGTATTCTATTAGCTGGCAATCCAGGCAGAAATACTGTAATGGTGTGAAGTAAGAAAAAGGGATATTCCTTAATGTTTTACCAATCAACTCATCCCTAGCATGAAGAATTAAATTCCATCTCTTCAACAGATATATGCCAAAGTTCACTTCATTTTATGTTTATGTTCCTCAATTGTATTCATAAATTAAACTTATGGCACATTTCTCATTAGAATTTAAGAGAATGAATGAACTGATTTTTTTCCTCCATTGAAACTTGGCACAAGAAGTTTCAAACACGATTTTTGAAATACTTTTTCTAAAAAGCAGAAAGTCAGTGCATATTTACTTGGCCTTAGCTATCGACAGATTTTCAGCCTTTGGCTGAAAATAAAAGAACTTCTCCCTTGAGTGAAAGATTTATTTGTTGTGAATTCATGGCCAAGACACTATTGAGCTCACCACTGGTTATTTTAATCTGTACAGACCTCCCCCATGTTGTCATGTTACAGGATCCCTGTCAGCACCCCAGGAACCACTGTCACCCCCACACACCCCTTTACTTCTTGAACGCCCAGTCTCATCCCAAAGGCAATCCATGTTTAGGAGCAGGGCTCTCTGCATGCCACTGCCATTCAGTGGGACCTACACAGCTACGAAGCCCACTCCCCTCCTGGACCCTGGTTTGTAAAGACACACTGCCACCCTTCTGCACTGGTTCCAGGCTCTCCATATTTGATGAGAAACTGGCCGCATCAAGATGACTCCTCACAGAGTGCCTGTGCATTGGTGCAGCTCCACTAGCACAGCCTGCTCAGGCACCGTCCTTGACCCCTTGCTCACATGCCTACTGTTTGGAATGGACAGAAGCACTGTCCAGAGCCACCATGCACAAGCAGGCAGGCAGCTGGAAGCATAAATAGGAGTGGTTTTTCTTCGGGTGCAAAATACTCCCCATGGGGCACAGATTCCAGGACATGCAGTGTTCCCACTTGCTGGTTGCCTTCCCTCCGGCTCACCCGCAGAGCAGCAGCAAGACAGTAGGGAGGGGGGTGAGACAATGTGTGGCCACACACACACACACACTCCAGCCTGACTGTGCAGCTCCTGGGGGGCAGCCATTTGTCACAAACACATGCCAGAGCAGCCTGACCTGGCACCATCACTCCTTGACAGACAGCATGGAACGTTTGTGCTCCAGGTCCCGCCTAACACTCTTAGGAAACAGTTCCCCCTTCCTGCCTCCTGTGTCCATGAGCCAGCCAGGCTTCGCTGTCAGTTCAGAGTCCACTGCATAGGAAAAAGCAGGCTGCAAAGTTGGCTGCCTTGTGCTGCAGAGAGACAGAGAGCTGGCCAGGAAAACAGCTTGTAGGAAGCAGAATGCTGTAGATGGCTCCCTGGCTTGCACTGCTTGCTCATGGGTAGACATAATGTGGGCATCAGGGTGGAGAGGGTCTAAAAACACTAAGAAATAGGCTCCAGAACTTATGTGACCTTTGTAGGCATTTGGTCTGGACTCATTTCTTGCTCCTTGTCTCCCAACTTCTTCCACTTCTTCAAGTTACAGACAAAACGCTCTCCAGGTGCCTTTTACCTTCACCTGAACTGCCCTGTCCCCAGGGCCTCTCAGCTCAGCACTGTTCAGGATGCTGTGTTGGCAAGAGAAGGAGAGACACCTCTGCGCTCTCCTGGTTTCTAATAAACACCTCTTGGGAGACACCCTGCCTTGGGAAGTTGTCTTAGAGAGGGAGAGCCTGGGCCCAGGGAATAGCCTGAGATTCGCATCCCTTCTGCTGCTGCTGCTTCTGCTTGCAACAAATGTCTCTCAGGGAGTCCTGGGAATAATTTAAATGATTACTGGTTTTGTCCTGGGAATAATTTAAATGATTACTTATTTTGTTCTGCAGCATGTCTTAGATGTTCCCAGAGCTGCCTCAAACCATCTGCAAAGTGATTTTCTTTGCAAACCAGTTCTTTGATGGGTTAGGAGCTTAAGCTTGTCAGGAGAGCAGGTCCAACACCACAGGCTGTAGAGAGGGCATAGGGATAGTACTTTTTTCAGAGGGTTTCCTATCCAAAGGTCCATCGCCTAATGTTTTTTTCCAGGTCTGTTGGCTAAGTTGCCAGCCTGATTGCAAGGCTGGCCTGAGAGGAAAGAATAAGAGTTCATGCTGGACTAAATGCTATTAATGCAGTTTGTGTGCAATTAATGCACATCGCAGCGTGCCAGAACACTTCCCCTTGCAAATGCTTGTCCTCCGTGGAGCAGGTTGTGGAAGCTGATGGCAGTTTTCCCATTTCTGAGTACTCCTGTTAATCCTTAAGGGACAGGCTACAAAGCCAGCTCACCACAGCTCACGTGACTTGGAAGAACATGCGTGTTTTATCCCAGGCAGTATTAACAAGCTTTGCTTCTGGGTTGTGAGGTTATGCCACATTACTGATTTGTGTCCCGACTTGCTGAAGTGGGAAAGGATGAGCCCCAAGTCCTCTCACACCAACATGTGTGCAGTCCCAACGAGGGCTACCATGACCACTTGGTGATGACAAAAGAGAGCTCACGCTTATTCACTGTGTGTGCTCTGTGTCCTGTCTCCGAAATCCTGGAGAGAAGATGGTGAGAAGCTTTCTCAGCACATGTAGGCAACCAGACGGGCCAGCTGTGTGTAGGTGGAGTCTGGCTGCTGCTTCCTCCATGGGCTGCTGGGCAGAGGCGCAGACAGCCCTGGGGAAAGGGCAGAAGGCGGCTGGCTAAAAGCTTGTCTGGCTTGTGTTTTTCCTTCTCCACTGCTTTTGCTAGAAGATACTGGTGGATGACGTGAGTCAGGCAGTTCTTACTGGTCTGCTGCATTTCTGCTGGAGGCCTTAGGTGTTTTGAGTCTGTGGTTTGGGATTTTTCTTTTTTTTTTTATTTTTAATTTTTTCCCTCTCTCTCAATAATTAAATGAAAGGTCAGGAGGAATCGCCAGAAAGAAGGGGAATAGAAATACGTACAAAGTGAACTAAGCCTCTGGCTGGGAATCTTGGCTAACATCTGTGTTTTGCACAAAATGGTCTGGTAGCTTTTACTCTGGGAGATGGTCAGGGCACTGCAAGCTCCAGCAGAAAATCTTCCTCTGAGCCCACACTAGACCATGATGTAGATGCAGACAGGAGGGAAGAATGACATGAGCAAAATCTGCAATATCCCCAGGTACTCCTTAGAAATCATAGAATCATAGAATAGTAAGGGTTGGAAAGGACCTCAAGATCATCAAGTTCCAACCCCCCTGCCATGGGCACGGACACCTCCCACTAAACCATGCCATCCAAGGCTATGTCCAAGCCCACCTTGAACGCCGCCAGGGATGAACCATCCACAACCTCCCTGGGCAACCCATTCCAGGGCCTCACCACCCTCACAGTAAAGAATTTCTTCCTCAGATCCAATCTAAACTTCCCCTGTTTAAGTTTAAACCCATTACCCCTTGTCCTCTCACCACAGTCCCTAATGAAGAGTCCCTCCCCAGCATCCCTATAGGCCCCCTTCAGGTACTGGAAGGCTGCTATGAGGTCTCCACGCAGCCTTCTCTTCTCCAGGCTGAACAGCCCCAATTTTCTCATCCTATCTTCATACGGGAGGTGCTCCAGTCCCCTGATCATCCTCGTGGCCCTCCTCTGCACTTGTTCTAACAGTTCCATGTCCTTTTTATGTTGAGGACACCAGAACTGCACACAATACTCCAAGTGAGGTCTCCCGAGAGCAGAGTAGAGGGGCAGGAGCACCTCCCTTGACCTGCTGGTCACGCTCCTTTTGATGCAGCCCAGGATACGGTTGGCTTTCTGGGCTGCAAGCGCACACTGCCAGCTCATGTTCATTTTTTCATCAACCCACACCCCCAAGTCCTTCTCCGCAGGGCTGCTCTGAATCTCCTCCCTGCCCAACCTGTAGCTGTGCCTGGCATTGCTCCGACCCAGGTGGAGGACTTTGCATTTAGCATGGTTAAACTTCATCAGGTTGGCATCAGCCCACCTCACAAGCGTGTCAAGGTCCCTCTGGATGGCATTCCTTCCCTCCAACTTTTCAACCGAACCACACAGCTTGGTGTCATCGGCAAACTTGCTGAAGGCGCACTCAATCCCACTGTCCAGGTCACTGACAAAGATGTTGAACAAGAGCGGTCCCAACACTGATCCCTGGGGGACACCACTCGTTACTGGTCTCCAGCTGGACATTGAGCCACTGAGCACTACTCTTTACGTGCGGCCAACCAGCCAGTTCTTTATCCACCGAGTGGTCCACCTATCAAATTGATGTCTCTCCAACTTAGAGAGAAGGATGTCATGTGAGACAGTGTCAAAGGCTTTACACAAGTCCAGGTAGATGACATCAACTGCTCTGCCCCTGTCCATCAGTTCCATAGCCCCTTCATAGAAGGTCACCAGATTGGTCAGGCAGGATTTCCCCTTAGTGAAGCCATGCTGGCTGTCACCAAGCACCTTGTTGCTTTTCATGTGCCTTAGCATGCCTTCCAGGAGAATCTGCTCCAAGATTTTGCCAGGCACAGAGGTGAGACTGACTGGTCTGTAATTCCCCGGCTCATCCATTTTCCCCTTCTTAAAAATGGGGGTTATATTTCCCTTTTTCCAGTCATCGGGAACTTCACCTGACTGCCATGATTTTTCAAATATGATGGACAGTGGCTTAGCAACTTCATTTGCCAGCTCCTTCAGGACCCGCGGATGGATTTCATCCGGTCCCATGGACTTGTATACATTCAGGTTCCTAAGGTGGTCCTGAACAAGATCCTCCCCCACAGTGGGCCCAGGGTCCCCACCCTCACCATCCCCGCGTCTGCCTTCCAAGACTTGGGTGGTGTGGTCAGAGCATTTGCCGGTGAAGGCTGAGGCAAAGAAGTCATTAAGAACCTCAGCCTTCTCCAAATCCAGGGTAGCCAGTTCTCCCGATAGCTTCTGGAGAGGACCCACGGTGTCCCTAACCTGTCTTTTATTGGCAATGTACCTATAAAATCCCTTCCTGTTATCCTTAACATCCCTAGCCAAGTTTAATTCTAAGTGGGCCTTAGCTTTCCTAACCTGGTCCCTAGCTTGCCGGACAACATCCCTGTATTCTTCCCAGGCCGCCTGACCTTGCTTCCACATTTTATAAGCCTCTTTTTTCCTTCGAATTTTGCTCAGCAGGTCCTTGTCCATCCAAGGAGGTCTCCTGGCCCTCCTGCTAAACTTCCTTCTAGTTGGGATGCATCGCTCCTGAGCTTGCAGCAGGTGATCCTTGAATATCAACCAACAGTCTTGGGCCCCCCAATAGCTCGCCTGTGACTGACAACTCAAATACCAAAAACAAGGCAGAGCTGAACTATGGTTCATTTGCAGGTTGAGAGCTGGGTTCTGGAGACTATAACGGGAATTGGCAATCTCAACAGGTGTTTTAGTAAACACGTAATCCAAATTCATGCATTGAATTCAGCATGCCCAATGTATAGCTCCTTTGTATTTCAGCTGCACAGTTAAGGCTTAATTGAAATGGTACAAATCTCTCACTAACTGCGGTGGAATCACTGCCCCTAGAAATGTTCAAAAACCATGTAGATGAGGCCCTCAGTGACATGGTTTAGTGGTGGACTTAGCAGTCCTGGGGTGATAGTTGGACTTTTTGATCTTAAAGGTCCTTCCCAAGCTAGTTGATTCTAAGATTCTATAAAGAAGGTCTTTATAGAAGGCAGTGTCAGCCTTAGCCTGTTTCATAAGGCAGGCCAGCATTAGCTCCACCTGCTTCTTTATCAGCTGTTTCTTCATCAGCTTTCTAGCACCCTGATAACTCATCTGTCATCTCTCTTGCCAGTCTAATCAGGAAGCAGTCATTTTACTACAGTAAGGTAATATTAAGTAAACTTCTCGTACTTACAAATTAGCTTTTCTGTTCCCCATTTCCTTTTTGGTGTGTACTGTGGATGCATTTTGGGTAATTTGAAACAGGACAAGGTGAATGTCAGGAAGGTCTGAGAGGAGGGGGCTGCAGAAACTAGGGAGAAAAATAGTTTGGACTTGTGAAAGGTTTTCTTAGTAAGCGTGGAGAATAATAAACTAGTTTTAAAGATCTGGTTTAATAATTACTTCCATGAGAAAAAAGAAGACTCTAGTATAGCTTCTGAACTGAGTCCCTCTGAGTTAGGAAGGGGCAACAACACTATAACTAAGTAATTCAATAAGTTTTCTTCCCTTTCTAGCTTTTCTTCTTTTTCAGTTCTCTGGAAAAAAGTCATGAGATGGAAAAGAGAAGAGTCAACAGAAAGAAAATCCTTAACTGAGTCCTTTCTGAAATTCAGTCAGCAAAAGGTCTGAAATTAGTCACTGTGTGTTCTCCAAAATGACCATGAAACATCATTACCATTTTTGGCCAGCTTTTATGAACAAAATGTTAAACACAATTTTGCAAGAATAGGGTCACAAGAGAAGACCAACACAATATTTGGCCATAGGGCACAGACAGATGTCATGGAAATAGTTCCTTTCTCTGATAACCAAAAATACATACTGCAGTTGGATAAAACTATATGAAAAATTATGTGGAATCAGAAAGGATTAATTTATAAGAGAAGATTTAGGTCAGAGGTATTAAACATGTTTTTAAAAGGGGGACCATTTCTGCTAATTGAGAACTTCAGGTAGTGCACATATGTATGTCAAAAACAAAACCAAAAGGAATAAACAGCAGGAAAATCTCTTTACAGTAAGATCCACAATTCCCTGTGGAATTGTTTTCCATGGGAACTGGGGAAAAAACACAGCCATTTTTGTTAGATCTGACCAAACACTAGACCCCAGGACAAGCCTGCATTTTCATAATATTGACCGTCCTGATCAACCTGGTTTACTTCTTCCATGGAATCTCCTCTCTTAAAGAGCTTGTGTTGTTTTCAAACTGAAACAAGGGAACCAGAACTGCAAATCTGACACAGACATGTTAGAAATAGGTGAAAACCAAGATGGGGCCTATCAGGGTCTTTCCTAAACTGCTGGTGTAGCAGCCTGACAGGTAGAGTCAGCAGTCCTGACACCTCTGCAAGAATTACTGCACTTCATTATGCGAGAGCAGAATATACTCGAGTAACCTGGTTCCTTTTCACTCATCCGCTGCATAGAGGTTAGGCTGCATTGAACCACCAGATTTTATCAAAGAGTAAGAAAAAATGAGTAGGTCTATGAACAGCAGAGCCAATGGAGCCTCGTCTGCGAGGAATTGTCCTGTGGTTGGGTTCTCTGGCTTCAAATAAGGTGTGAGTTTTGCTTGAAGCTTTACACACAGGAGCATTCATTCACTATTGCTGTCTCCCATGTGAACTCTTTGATGCTTCACGAGGGTTGAACTTGTAGAATCACAGAACTTATGCCACATTGATTTCTTGTAACTGGTGCAAATAGGCTTTCTTTTCTTTAATCTCTCCTCCATACCATTTGAGATCTCTCGACCTAACAAATTGGTTTAGATTGGTTGGGCACATAATCCAATCATTCCTTTACACCCCATACTCTCCGCTCTGTGGAGGCTTTTGTGGGACCAGAGCAGAGAACTGAGTTGTCCAGAAAAAAAGAACTAAAAATCCTCTAAAGGGATCTCAAAGGCTTCCTCCAGCAGGAGGGCTGCCTTCTGGCAGCCAGCAGGAAGCCTGCGGTATAAAAAACGTGCCTGGAAGTGTTAAACAGTAGTCACCAAGCAAAGTTCACTGGCTGAATCCAGGTAGTGTGTGTTCACACATATTCATGGGCAAGCCTGTGGCCACCCATTTGGTATGAGGATCGGGCTGAGGCAGGAGTTATTTTCCTGATAGAAAGCATGTCCTTGCTAGAGCTGGAACAAGCCAAGCACAGAGGACTTTTCTTAATGGACACGTAAGGCTTTGCTTTCTTCCCAGATAAAGGCACCTTTAAGGAAGTGGAAATCTAAATGGCAAGAGTTGCAAAAAGGAGAGTAAGTGTTGAAAGAGATTTGTCAGGTTTTTCGCCAGCTGCTGCTCCCACTCCCCATTCAGTTCCATATGCTTTGTCCCAAGGGCAGGCTGTAAAGCCCAGCAGTTGCAGCGAACTGATGGGAACTGGGAGAGTTTCAGGCCATAATCCCACCTAAACTAGTGACTCACTGTGCAATTGCCTAAGTTGCCAGACCTCTTTGTGCTCCAGATCTGGGCAAGACATGAAGGTGAAAAGGAAACAGATGCTGGTGTATGCCTGTCTGAGTCTGTGAGACAGAAATAGGTAGCTGGTGGTGAGCATTTCTTTCGTGCATTAAAGTTTACTCTGTACGATACTCTGGTCAGAAATTATATGGCCACCACAGAGAAACTATAAACACAGTAAAATTCTGGCAAGCTAAGGAAACCCATGGTAAACCATCTATTTAGATGAGTATCATTCATATACATAGCATCTGGTTTAGTTCACAGGGTTTCTGGTAAACTCAAATACTGTTTTTTAGTAAATCCCATTGCTTTTAAACATCTTATTTCCACTGCTGCTTCCTATAGACATCTCATCAGGCATCATTTTATTTGATTCTCTGACACTGCCCTGGTAGGGTAACTGCATACATTTTAACTGCTTTGTGTTTTGATGCCCAGTTTTAAAGCTCCTCCACTCTTCTTCCTTTGCTGTAGTAGATATGTCAAGCATGCCCTGACTGATTTAGCTTTGTCTGCCTGTCTAGTCAGTGAGGACTGGAAAATTTACACTCACGCAGAAACACTGAGTTAATAATGATGAGGTGCTGAAGAAGTTTTGGGTCACATCCAAGTCTGTGCTTCCGAAAATGAGACCCAAGGCAAGAACTACAGACTCAGAAAAATACAAAATTCAGATTCACTTTTTAACCTTACAAGGGTTTTTGTTTTCATTTCAAAGGAAACTCTGTTCAGTTACACACACGGAACTTCAACAATTTGAGGATGTAATCCTGTAATTCTTTGTCAGGCAAATCTCCCATTGACTCAGTGATTTCAAAGGCACTGGTGCCTGTGTATGAATGGCAGGATATGGTGCAAATTTATGATCTTGGAGAGCTCTGCTGTGTCCTACTTTCACATTTATTTTATTTTTATTTTAATTCACGTTATGGGAACATCATGGGAAAAAGATCCTGGCCTCGATTCATGCAACTGGAGCTCTGCCACCCACTTCCATGGAGCTGAGCTTCCACCCATTCTGCTTTTCACTAGGCAAACAAGCAGTGGTACCTCTGGAGCCTTGAAACAGCGCCCAAATATCAGCAGACAGCAGGTGATTGATTTTAAGCAAATACACAAAACTGTTTTTCAGAAGATGGTGAATCATAATGGCACCATGACAAGAAATTTCACTGCAGAAAAGATCTCACAGCGCAGTGACTAGCTTTTGACAAACAGATTGCTTATGGCTCATGTCCTAACTTCCTTATCCTCCCCACCTCCTTCTTAGCATGAACTGTCTTGATAGAAGGTGAAGGATAAGATGGATTAATAGAATAGAATTTTCTCCACACTTAAATCATGTACAAAGTATGATCTATGGCTCAGTTGGTGTCATAAAATAGAGATGTGATATCATTGCCTTGTCATTATCTCCCTTGCTACCCTTGAACTCTAAGAGACTTAATGGCCTTCAAATAAATGGTATTTAAACAAACCACTTTTCAAATGATCTTGTGGAACCTATTTAATCATTACCAAGAAAAAATAGTCATTCCTAAGAACTGGATTTTCCTGACTGCACAAGCGATAGTCAGTGTACTTAATCCCTAGGGATCAGGACTTGGTTTAACAACTTTTCTGAGTGCAACTCATCATTTAATCAATTTGAAAAATTATGTTTCAGATTTAGCAGCCTCCAATCACAGCTTTATTGTCAGGAGCATTCTGAAAACTACTGAGCTTAAAATCTGAGCTTCTACCAGTTAAATGTATATCTCCTCATATTTTCCTTTTCTTTCTCTCTCTCTCCATATATTATATATGGATCTATATCTCCATAGCCTTAATTTGCATTATTTGTATATAGGGGCCAACAAGAGCATAACTTAATCCAGGATTGGGACTGAGTTCAGTGGTGGCTAATTCACAATACTTCATGTGCTAAAAGTAAGGTTCCCCATTCTTTATCCAAATATGCAATTAGTCATTGTGGTTACTGTAAAATCAGAGTGACTCTGAGAAGATGCATCTGCTTAGGCAGAAAGAAAAAAAAAGTCCCAAGAAACTGAAAATACTTCCTTTCTCGTGTAATTTCACTGGTGTAGCAACACCAAAGCTCTCTGAGCATAAGTTTGTCTTTAACTATGTCCATGGGGTGCAGCAGTGAGTGCCGCATGTCAGCCCTCTGATGAGTATAACAATAGTTCCCACCTATTCTAATTTTTCCATTTTATATTTTAGCCTATTTCAGCTTTATGTCTTACTCCATCATTCATCTGAATGGGTAGTTGTGGATCTTAAACACTGGCATTTAAGTGTGAGATGTAGCAAACTGGGAAGTTAGATAGATCACTGCAGACAGAAAGAAAAAAAGCTGTTATCGAACAAAATCCAGGGCTCCATATGTTGTCTTGCAGGTGTCCTTTTATGTTCTCAAGCTGAGTACTTAACGGCTCTACTTTTTGCATAAGCATTGTCAGATTTTCTTTGCCTGTTTTTATCCTCATGTCCACCATTCCACTGAAGTATTTTCTGCCAGTGAAGTGCTCCTCATGCCAGTCAGAAGAGAGATTTTGGGCTTGTTCAGCCTGGAGAAAAGAAGGCTCCAGGGAGACCTCAGAGCAGCTTCCAGTGCCTAAAGGGGCTACGAGAAATCTGCAGATAGACTTTTTACAAGAAAATGTAGGGATAGAACAAGGGGGAATGGCTTTAAGCTGAAACAGGGGAGGTTTAGATTAGATGTTATGAAGAAATTCTTTACTCTGGGGGTGGTGAGACACTGGAGCAGGTTGCCCAGAGAAGCTGTGGCTGCCCCATCCCTGGCAGTGTTCAAGGCCAGGTTGGAAGGGGCTTTGAGCAACCTGGTCTAGTGGAAGGTGTCCCTGCCCATGGCAGGGGGTTGGAACTGGGTAAGCTTTAAGGTCCCTTCCAACCCAAACCAGTCTGTGATTCTGTGATTCTGACTATATGATTCCTCCCATCCTGAAACATTGTCCAAAAGGCAGAGAGACAAGATACTCATCTTCCTTCTCATCCAGGTCCAATGTCACTGCCATTTTAAGGCACGCGGAGCAGTCCCAGCTCAAGGGGGCTTGGTGGGCTTTTTCGCCGCCGGACACGACTTCGACTGAACACAGCAGTGTTCGCTTCAGCCTCCCGGCCCTGCTGCAGTTCCGCTGGGCTGTCGCTAGTTGGGGCTCGGAGCAAAGGGACGAGCCCGGTCGCGGCGGCCGATCCCGAGGAGCCGGCCCGGGCGTCGCGCCGGGGAGCAGCCGCTGCCCGGTGCTGCAGCCCCGGCCCCCGCCGAAAGAAGGGCCTGCCGCCTCTGGAAAGGCTTTCCCCTGGGGAGCGCAAAGGCTCTGTGCTCCTGCCGCAAAATCAAAAGCAAACACAAGAGCCATCACCATCCCGGTTTTGCAGGTAAGAAGCAAAATGTCCCTGAATGATGCACCTTTCACAAGGGCTAGATAGATAATTTGCCGATCCTTTGTTTTAGTAATTATCATCTTTAGAGAGATCCTAAATTCTGTTCGTGACTTTAAGGATGTGAGTGATGCTGTCGGCTTCACTAGGACAGCTCACATTAGGGCATCTCCTAAAATGTGCTGCCCTTGACTTGGTTTTCTGAACGTAGCAGTTGTTTCACATTCAAGGAGATGGCTTTGCCAGCCCTGAAGAGGAAACCTAAAATAGAATAAACTGCAATATCTAAGGTTCTGGGCAAAGTTTCAGTTTTAATCCTAAATAGACCTAAATACATTCTTAGTAAGACGTGAATCATCATGTTTATAGTCAGAGCTACAGAGATAAAACTCGGCACAGTCTGTGAAAACAATTCTGTGTTAAAATGTGAAACTGCAGTTCCTCTTCAAGTCCTAAAACCTGATACCTGACACTAAAACCCTCGTAACACAAGTGCCAACTGTCTGTTCAGACAGGAAGACCTGCCACAGGGCTGGTCTCCCTTTTCCAGACTCTGAAAAAGAAAATAATGAAAGACTTTCTATGGTCAGAAGCATTCAAGCTATAGAACAGATTTTCTTTCCTATTAGTGGTTTGGGTTTTTGTTGTTTTGTTGGGTGGTTTTTTTTTCCAGGTTTGTTTGTTCTGTCCCCTCCTCGCAACCCACGTTCCTCTGGTACAACTGATAAACAATGTCTTTTATTGCTATAGGCAGCCAGTCCTGCCTAATACAATAGCAGGCAAGGCTTGGCGGGACTGCAAAGTGCAGGTGTTTGGTGTATTGTGGTCATCCAAACCAGATGCTGAGGAGATGGAGCACCTGTTTCCCTTCTTTTCCGCACTGGAGAACACAGCGCTATGCAGGCTACAGAAACAGCCTGAAATTAATAGCGCTGCTGCTGCAGTTTTCCCTTGACAGGGTAACAGAGATGTACCATCTACAGCTTTTGCAAGCACTCCTCTGAGCGCTCAGACACATGTGCTGGATTTTGGTTTTTGTTCCAGACCAACAGAAGGCAGTCAGAGATGGGTCTGTAACTTCGTTTCTCTCCAGGTTCTTTTATTTGTGACTGAGAGTGCCCTGGCATAAAAGAAAAAAAAAAAAAGAAGTTGAGTTTTAAAGCCCTGACAGCAAAGTTAGACCAGAACAGTAATGTATATTTAATATCCTTGGTTTTTTACAGGTCCTACAAGCATCTTTTTTGGATGCAGGAATGCAGTTACAATTCTGTGTTCAGGATAGTTGACTCATTGCTACTGCCTCTGCAGACTATGGAAAGCCCGCTACTCATGTGCAAGGAGCTGGGATCCTACCTATACTGAAAGGTGGTAGTAATCCTACAAGAAAGGTCCCCTGAATGTCAACCCTAAATAAGCTCTCCTTTCTCTGTCTGACATTCCCTGTGGCTTGCATAGCTGGGAGGCAGGAGCTCAGCTGGGAGCTCAGGCTCCAGCATCATGGCATGTAATGAGCCCTCCCTGGCCTCAGTCCACCTTTGTCTGCCCCTTCCCACCTCCTACTCCCCAAAAGCAGCACCCTCCAGAAAGGGAAGAAGAACAGGCGTTGGGCTGCAGCTTTTGTGGGTCCAGGTGGGTGACAAATCATTTGGAAAGGACCGATTTTTCACAGTCTGGAGAATGGTGTCTCATACAGCAGCTATAACCCCCGTTCGTGCTGTGCACTCTAGTCAGGCTTTAAATGAAGAAATAGAAGAGGTTTTAGCCAATGGAGAAAATGTTTTATAGCATTTTCTAAAAAAAAAAAATCTTTAGGGAAATGTGGATGGGTAGCAATATTTTCCAGTTTCTAGCCACAGAAATATTTGTGCTAAGAAAAGACAAGTATTTGGACACCCCAACACCCCCCCCCCCCCCCCGCCCCAAACCTGCAGAACTGTATTTTAGGCCATGTAATTTTTAAAAATGGAGCTCTAGCTCCTACCAGTAAATAAAGAAACTAAAATCAAATACTGTCACTTTAGTTTTACCACCTAAATCACAGTAAGGAAGGTTCCACAAAGAGAAGAGGCTCATGACGCTATGGTCATAATACAGTAAAATGTAGATTCCTTGCTTGAAGAGCTCTTCAGCAATTCGAGTAACTCTTCCAACATTTTAATTTCACAAGGATTTGCAAGGCACAGAGGCAACATCTCAGTTGCATCTTTCCATGTGTGCCCACCTTAGAGCATTGCTGAAAAAGCTCCTGGCTTCCTCAGTCCTTAGCCAAAGCCACCCATAAGGCCCAGATTAGCTGGGATTTTTTCCTTAACTCCTTGCAATTCACTGTGCAGACAAACTTTAAATGAGAGTTCATCATTGCAACCACTTGGTATTACGAAGCTCTTTTTCTCATTTCTCATGGACAAGGTACACTTCTTTGTTTGGGCCATTTAGAGCTACATGATGAATTCTGCCACTCCCAGGTACTTTATTTTTATGGCTCCTGTTGTCTCCTTAATTTAGCCTCCAATGGTTCCTGCACTGCAGCAAAGACAAAACTTGCCTGAGGTAAGAGCAGCCATATTCAATCCCCTCTCCTTTTCCTGCTCCTCCTCCCTACCGTAAACAGAGAGCCTTAATGAGCCAGAAACTATTCTGAATCAGGAAAAAGGGAATTTTGGCAACCAGTGTCATATTTCTGTAAGGAATCAAAAGTAAAATCAAGGGGAGAAAAAAATATTACAAAGAAACCGTTTATCTGGAATCACAAAAGAGAGGGAAATTACCTGCACTGAGAGACAGGCAGAAAAAGAAGCGTAAATTGGAAGACAGATACACTGGGCAGGCTTCAAGGTCTACAAGAGATTGGTTGTCTCTTTTGGGGTTTACACTCTTTGTCTAATTAGGCTAATAGAGGTAGAATAGAACTGGGGGAGATTAAAACCCGTGATAAACAAGGCATCTTTTATTTTATATTATTGGAACTGGTTTCACTTATCTTCAGAAATCTTTCTTTTTGTGCTCCTTAATTTGTCCTTGAAGTCCTGTATCTAATCATTAGTTGAGCAACCAATAATCCTCCCCCAGCCCCTCCACCCCTTTTTATGGCCAACTTTAATCTTTCAACTCAGTGAAAAACATGTTTCCCCTATCATAACTAGTTTAACAAAAATTCCCTTTCAAGTTTAGATTGCAGATACAATGGCTTTCCTGCAGCTTCATGCTGGAGAAAGGAATTTACATTAGAAAAAAAAAAAAAAAGGAGATTTATGATAGCATTGTATTTCCATTTGAATATGGAGAGTTAATAACATGCATATGGTTTTTTTATTATTATTATTTTAAGGTTTAAGCTATGCCATAGGCAAAAGGAAACCTGGAAACTGTGGGACTGGCAGGGCTCAATGAACAACCTAATCTGGATTTCATTCACAAACAGCAGCTCGTACACAGGGAAAGGGCTGGTGTGTTTCACCAAATCGGAACTGGAGTAAGTGCCAGGATTTCCTGATTTGTTTACATTTCTCAAAAAACTTTTTTCCCCTGGATGAAGCTAGAATTAGACTTCCTTTTCCACTTTTGGCCCTTTCCAAACTATTCTTGCTTGACATATTCTCTCCTTTTCCCTGTATTCTCCTTTGTTCCTTTCTCAGCTGGCTCTTTTGTCTTGGAAAACAGAAAAGGCAATGAAAGATGTCAGTCTATGATAATAATGATAATGTAGCCAGGTTTGCATGACAGCAAAACAATGCCGCAGGCTTTTCCAACACCCTTGGATCTACCATTCTTCTTACAATGGTTCGGGGCGGGCAAGTGGGATCTCTCTGGGGCCACAGGCTAGAACAATAGTGTCATAAGGTAAAGGAGATAAAAACATCAAAATGAAACAGGCTAACCCAAAGTCTCTTTGTGAGGCCTACCACTGAGTTAATCAGAAGTCAGAGGGGGGCAGTTACATGTAACTACATCTCCTTTTCATCAGCTGACTGGGTTCTCTGAGCCTCTGAAAACATTGTTTTCTCTAACAGTCCTTTTTCACTTTCACTGATTTTACTGTACTTTGCCCATTGTCTGCAACCTCAGTGCAATCACTGCAGAAACCTGTTTGGGAGACCTTCTCTATGCCTTTGTTTATAGCCTTTGATCATCCCACAGAAAGAAACACGCTGTAGCTTGGACCTAAACCATTGTTTTCTTAACATGACAAGACTGCCAGCCTGCAATCAGTGTTTGGTGCGCACGCATGAAAGGGCTGATAGGGACTTAAAAATTTGTGAGAAGACTGGCAGAAAGATTGAGAGCTTGGTCTTCTTGCTGAGTTGCAGTGAGGATTTACCTGATGTAGCTGCTTTGATGCTGCAGAACAGCAGCCTGAATAATTGTTTTGTAGTAGCAGCCTCACAGCAACACAAATTTATTCTTGTCGGGATGTCAGGTCCTGTTTGCCCCAGTGCCTTAACTCTTGCCATCAAGAGGGAGCCCTGTGAATGGGTCACACTGAAACAGGATGAGGTGGCAAGGGGGGGGCTGCGCCAGGCACCGACATCCAATGAAGGGGCAAAGTGTTCACAGTGAGGAGAGGCAGGGGTGAAAGACTGCATTTCTGCATTTCAAACAAGTGGTGTCAGCCAGGTTTTTAGCTGACATTGCTCCCAGTGACATCGATGCTCATTTACACCCGCTGATGAATATGCGTCTGGGGGAACAGGGGATAGGGTAATGGTGCCGAAGAGTTGGTCAAATAGGAAAAGGAAGCGAGGGGGAGAAAAATGGAGATAAAAGAGGAAGAGAAGGAGAGACGTGATCGTGGGACTCAGGAAACATGAGCTGCAATGTACGGCTGTGAGAAAATGATTAGACGATATTGCAGCAGATTGGACACTAATTACACAATTTCTGCAGCACCTTTTTAAGATCCCACAGTAAGATACTGAGCAGAATGTGTGTGGCTGGATATCTGGAACAAGTCCAAGCAAGAGGCTAAATGCAATCAGTCATCTGTGTTTTGCTGGTGCTCTGTACTAATGTTTCCTGTGCAGTCAGTGAAATATATGTCTACTTCGGTTGTTCTGAATTCTGTTTTTCCCCTTTCAGTATTTGTATCATATTTAGTTGCTTACACAGTGTATAAGCCTCCATTTCTAGGACATTGCCTAGTTTGGGGTCCAGAAATCAGTGTTCCAGCAGTACTCTCTGGGTGGAGGGATGAAAAAGAGTGAGGTGGGGAAAGCTACATGAAGGGGAAAGAACTGACTTCTAAAAAGGGGAGTAAAATGCTGCAGGGGCTTATAGAAAACACCTTTGTACATTAAATTACTATCTTGTCTTAGGAGATTTCTGTAGATGAGCAAGAGGTTCAGAAGCAGTTTTGATTCCGTGATTGATTTAGCTGATCTCCTTGGGGCTACTCATGAGAGTAAGGTGAGCAGGAAATGGGTTGATGTCAGCAGGCAGCCTGCGCTAGAAACTCACACCTACCCTTTCTGCTTCATCAGTCATCTGAGCCCACAGTTTCACTATTAGGTTTTGGTGGTGCATTTTTAGATTTCCAGTTACAGCTTGCATGAAAACCACTCGTAGTGTACACCTGACCAGTTACTGCCACTGAATTTGATGAGAACCGTAAAGGAAGCATTCTTCCAGGAGAAAGAGTAGAGAAAGAGGCATGTATTTCTAGTGCTTTCCAATAATTATGATTCATGACTTGTGTCAGTTACAGTTCTGTTCTCTCTGACAAGTGTCAGTAAGAAAGCCTTACTTAAAAAAGACACTTCTGCTTTTTGCTTTTTGCATTACTGATAGCTAATACAGATGAAACCACAAACCTGAAAAGTTCAGACTTCACCAACTGTTAGTCACGCATCATCTGGAGTAACTCAGTACTTGATAGTAATTGGCGTTTGATTTGAATGTTCCTTTTTCTTTTTCTCGCAATCCCAAATAAATTTTCATTTTCATTTTTCATACTCTTCCTTATGTGGTAAAGATCACATGATTTTTTGAGCATAAAGTCAAGATAATATTTCCTGAAACACTAATTCATAAGGGAGGTCATACTAAGGAGCCTGTATAGTTGACCTAGCACACCCCCCTGGCCCGCACAGACTTCTGGTGACACTTCATAAAGCAAGTTGCATTTGAGTTATTCAGTTTCATTAAAGGAGTTGTTTTCTATGCTCCCACATCATATCTCCAGGAAAAGAGAAGCTGAAAACTACATATGCAGGTTGATGCCACCCCTTTTCTCTCTCTGCCCAAGGATGTGAGTTGATGATCTCCATACCATTCTGCTGTGGCCCTCTCACACTATTGTGAGTCCTCCCAGCAGTGTCACACACTGCACCGCAGTGAATGATCTACCTCAGGCAAGGCTCCTCCTCTTGCAGTAGGGTATCTCTGGAAGCTTATGTATTCCATCCAGTAGAGAAACACCAGTGGCCAAAGAAATGGTGTAGGATGCTTCCAGTGATCTCTGTCCTCTGTGGAAATGAGCTGTTAGCAAAAGGCAAGATTAAATTTATAGTCAGCAGGATGCAGCTGCTAACTCAAGACATTACTTGCAATTAGCTAACTATATCTGCAGGGTAGCCTGCAGGTCCATGGGACAGATGTGCAATAGGTAAGGGAGATAGACATTCCTGGGTAGGGTGGGAGGGAAGGTGATCCTGACAACTGACTTGAAACTTTTGGTAGAGATCAGCCAAAAACTCAGACTCTGGATCCCGAAACCCCCTCTCAAACTGGAACTAAACCCATGCTTGAAAGCACAAGTTAAATTTCACTGTGCTCAGTCTGTGGTATAAGAAACATGCTTGATAGAAGACGTCTTAATGTTCCTCACAGAAACAGGGAATTTCCTTTCTGGTACAGCTGTAAGAAACAGCATAAGCTTTTCATCCTTACAGTTACAAGAAACAACATCATTAAAAAGAAACAACATCATTAAAAAGAAACAAATTTGAAGTAAGGAAGAATGCAATAGTTTCAAAGACATTTGTGACAATTCCTGTTCAGGGTCTGATCATAGCTCTTTTGATTCTCCTGATGGAATTCATATTTCTTTGCGAACATGATGAGCTTGTGTAAAATTACAGCATTTACCCTAGCAAGATTCTCATCCCCACCCCACACCCTTAAGTTTTTCTTTGTCCTTTTGTGATTAGAGTAGAAACAGGACACAACTGACAGAGATGTGAGATGTGGAACTTTCACAAAACTCCACTTTTTTATTAACTTATTTTTAAAATGGAAAGACCATGAGGGGGCCAACCAAATCCATCTATCCCAGTAGCCTTTCTTTAACACTAGCCAGCTGAGCTGGGAAGTTAAGAACAAAAGGAAACAGGCAAACTCAAATGACCCTTCTATGCCAGCAATCAAGAGTTCAGAGAATTTGTAAGCCAGAGGTTGCATCTGGGCTATTGTTTTTGATGTCCATCAATGGACCTATTCTTTGTAAAATTCTGGATTCCTATTATGAATCCATTTATATTTCTTGGCTTCCACAACATCCTGTGACAGTGAATTAATTATGCATTGGGTGAAAAAAATTGTTTGCTTTCTCTTGCAAACACTGTACCTCATAATTTCAACCTAGTGTACCTTCTTGTATGGTAAGAAATGGTGAATAAATGGTGCCTATTCACCTATGGTGCCTATTCACTTTTCTTGTATCAGTCAATAGAGCAGATTAGCTGTATTAGTCATCTCTTTAACCAGCTGAGGAGTTACAATTCTTCTACTAATTCCATACCTTTCATTATCTTTGTCAACCTTTTGTCTGCATCTTGTCCTCTCTATCTTCTAGAGGTGGGGTGAGCAGAACTGCAGTGGAAACAGTCTTGGAGCATCTGATGTCAAATCACATACACTTTGAGTTTCCCCAAATGCCAGGCTCCATTTGTTGGAATGGACTAGAGAAAATTTTAAAGCCTGAAGTTTCTGTATAGCTGTTTCTACAGCATACCACTTTTAGGACCATCTCTGGGTTTTGTTTTTGTTTAGTTGTTTTTATGAGGGAGAATGATTCATGATTTTGGGGGTCAGCAATACCTTATGTATGTGCTTCCCAGCACTGCCTTTGTTTTCTGGCTCCTCTCTCTTTCTCACACTTATGGCAACGTGATATCCAAGTGAAATCAATCATAAACATAGCATATCTCAAATGTTGGTGTTATGCTGCACTCATCTCCAAGAAAAGCTCTCTATTGACAGTTGTATAGCATGCTTATGTTTTTGATCCGCGCCGACACAACCCATTCAAAGATAAAGACATCAATTAATTAAGCAGTTGTTGAGATCAGAAATCTGACACCCATATGGTGTCAAATTTTAATTAGTGCCTGAAAGCAGTTTACTGCCAAGAGAAGCACATGCATCTGTTGTAGGAGATTAAAATGAAGTATCTATTAATTACTATGAGTTTCTTGGTTGACTTCAGAATTATATTGCTGAACTGATTCTCTTTGTGTTATTCATCTTTAATGTCATCACTTGTAAATAAAGACTTGCTTCAAAAATATCAAGTTCCAAACAAATGCTAAGTACCCTCTAAAAAGCAAGCAAAGGAAATTCAGCTGTGAAGAGATGCCACAAAGCATGTGCTATGTTTTTTTCCATTGCTAGGAACTACATAAAACCAGATGTATGCAGGAGAGAAATGTTGCCTGATATAACAATGAGTAATAAAGAGTATCTCACAATCATAGGATGCATGACACAATAATGAATTGTATATTACATGCTTAAAAAACACCTTTAAAACTGTCGATTTCTTTCCAGTGGAAGTTCATTGGCAGAATTGTGATACAACAAAAATTCCACTTCAGGTCTTTCATGCTATTTTCCTGTTTTCATGCACTCACAAATAAGAAAAAGTGCAGATGTCAGAAGCACACACACTGTCTCTGTATCCAAGGAAATGATTGTTTCAAAATAGACAGTTATCCGGTTATCACTGGCTTATTTTTAACATCCTAAAGTCAAAACTACATCTGCTTGGTTAACAGTGAATCCCAAGTCATACGTGTCTGTCTCAGTCAGGCCTCTTGATGCAGAAGGAAATATTCCTGCTAACTCGAATGGTGACATTCTTTCTTCTGAACCCATGGCCATGTATTATTTTTATGAGGATATATATTCTGTTTCTTTAAACACGTAGCAGGAAACCAGGCAGGATGAGGATGGGGAAAGAGTCTACACAGGTGACTCTACAGTGAGGAGAGAGCAAGTGAGCACACGCACACATGCTTTTTAAGGAAAAAACTCTTCTCCTTGTTTTAATATAGACACTTGCTGCCAAAACTGGGGAGCACGCTTGGATTTTGTGGGTGCAGTGCAAGTGGGGAATGCACTTCTGAACATAAAAGTCTTCTCTCACTTACCTAACACTCAGCCTAAATAACTCTCGCCTCACCTTTCTACCTGCTGCATCACCAGATCAAATATGTAGAAAAACTTATTTGGAGGTTATCAGCAAAATGACTGCTTTAGAAAGTGTGTCTCCTCCTCACTTGGTCTGGTGGAGATCATCTGCGTATGCTGTGTAGGAGAGCTAATAAACAACTGCCTGAAGTACCCTGCCTCTGGGGCAAAACCCTAGCTTTCTGGTAATTTCCTTAGAGAAAACAGGAAGTAAACTACTTAACACCAACAAAATCCTCCACTTTCAGTGTAGGCAGATCAATAAATCTTCAAAACACTGATATCAAAGGCTAGAACAAATCTAAAGAACTTTGTAGGCATTCTGGTCTCTTGCACATGGAGAATGATTGATGACATTTTTTCTAATAGTCAGGCTCATAAGCTAAATTAACAGATTTAAGGAAATCAGTATTTCAGGGGAATAACTATTCTGCTTCCCATTGGCTTTCCTCCAAAAGGGAAACTGAAACAGACAGCAAGATTATCAGGCACATAATTTTAAAACTCTCTTTTTGGGATGAAACATTTTGTTAAAGGTTTCTGGTTTATTATTGCTTTTGTTTCTTTCTGAAATTTTTCTCATTTAAATCCTTAATGAAAGCCATCCTCTTCTCATGTAGGGAAGCATCCATATAGCGCCTATAGAATCACCAAGTAAGATAGATATTCTAGGTGTAATGTGGTACCCTCCTGAATTGTCTTCTTTATATATTTCCAGGAATGTGTCATTTGGGCTGAAGAATAAAAGGAAACATGCAAAAATAATGCCCTGGTTAAGACATGTGCCAACATCAGGCTGCCGCTGAAAATAAAAGGAAAGTCTGGCAAAAAAAGGATTTTACAATTTTCATTCATCGGCACTTTCCTATCAACACTGGAATCTTACTCTGTCAGTATAAAAATGAACACTATTACTCTAAGCCTACATTTTCTTGCTACGTGATGCCAATAATAATTATTTTTATGTTAATGTTTAGGCTGATTTTGATCACTGTTCCTGTCTTGTGAAGTATCATAGATCCCCCACGATCCGTCAGAAGCTGGAGGAAGAAGGCAAGTCCTTAAAACTGTGCCACCAACATGAAGAAAGCCTGGGGATGAGCTCTTTACATCTGATGGTTCCTCCTGCCCAGACCCAAGCCCAGCCATCTCCCTCCAACACTTCTTGGAAACTCCCCTCCTGCTGACAGATCCTCTGAATACACCAAAAGGCAGATAAATTAAACGGAGTAAAAATGGGCAAGTGTCTGAACACCAACTCCCAAGACTGAATTATCTCCCCATCCCACTCTTTTATCCATCCTTTTCTAAGTCCTCCACACCAGTTGGAGTCATGTTGGAGAGCAATAATGCTCTCCCCAAAAAGGATTCCTTCATTCAGGCTTTGACAGACAGCCCTGTGGCTGCTTCTTGAGGGCTTTATCTCTTACTATGGCATCTGCAGCAGGCCAAACACAGGCCCTTGGCAGAGGCAGGTTTTTGGGGCTGCAGAGCATCCTGGCAGCGCCTCAGGGAGCACTGAAGGTTGTCAGATGGCTGGGGGAGGCTCTCGCAGCTTTGGCTGCTTGCAGGTCTCTCTCAGTTCTCTGCCAGGATGATTCTGTGCCAGGAGGGCCTGGAACAGCTCATGATTGGGAAGACAACATGGGGCTTAATATGATAAAAGTATCATCTCCTCCTCATATGTCCTCATCTGCACTTCTTAACAGGTGCAGTGAGGAGTTTCTCCCTAACTCTGCTTCTCTTTGAAAACTCACATACATTGTTGTTTATTTGAGAGCTAATTTACTCTGATCAAAACAGAGAAGAAAGCAAAATTTTCACAGCACAGTGGGAGAAGTTCAGGAAGTGCTTCAGGCTTTGGTGTATGAGTTCACTATTTCTGTATGTAGGTGGTATGACAAAACAATGCACATTATAGAGTTATTTGGGTAATAAATACCTGTTCTATCCAGTTGCT
Source organism: Amazona ochrocephala (assembly GCA_039720435.1). Classification (NCBI taxonomy): domain Eukaryota; kingdom Metazoa; phylum Chordata; class Aves; order Psittaciformes; family Psittacidae; genus Amazona; species Amazona ochrocephala. Next base: position 62,248,228 of record CM077878.1, read on the forward strand.
TCTAGATAGATGATACATGATGCAAATACTTGTCATCCTAGTCGGCATCTAGTAGCATCAGATGCTCCAGTCAAAGTTGTCTAGCTGCATCCATGTGATTTTATGAACATGCAAAGGACCATCTTACACAGCCTTCTAATATCTTTAGCTATTTGTAAAGAGCACAATGGCTTGTCCTGATGCAGACTTTGCACTTCTAAAATGCCCCACTTACTCCCTTATGCCTGGTTTTAATATAACTGTTCTTTACAAGGGTCAGCATCTGTACTACGGTAGAAATAAATTTTGAAAGAGCACTTGCCTGCAGATTTAGGGGGATAGTAAATGTGTATTACTTTATTAGCATGAATATGGTCTAAGTGGCACATACTTTTTTCTTGACAACGTTAGAAATGCTGCTCAAGAGTCTCAACTGGATTGACCATATGGTTTAAGATCCATATTTGTATACATATTTGTATACATATCCTGCAAATGCATGGATAGCCTGAAGAAAAAGAGACAAGCTGTTTCTAATGGTTGGAGAATTATTTACAAACACAAGCATTAACTGCACAAGAATCACAACAGAAAGCACCAGAAATTCCCAGAATAACAGATTATCTTTGCTGGACTCGGTCATCTTCTGGATTCACAGAAGATGAGGACATTTGTTGACACCTACTCCTAAAGCATCCTCTGTTGGAGTTCACTGAGGTTCAGATAAGGTTATAATAGAAAACAAGTAATTTTAACCCTCTCATTGTCAGTTTGAGTAGCTGTAAGTCCCTTTTCTATGCTGAAGATGGGATGAGCATCACATCCCCAGAGTTATGCAGAGCTTTTAGCAGCCCCAGTGGGGCTCTTGCACACAGCTTGTTGCCGGCCTGGAGTGAAGCAATTTTGATACAAAAAAATATTGCCTGCTGCATGCAGAAATGTGCAACAACTGGAATTTCTTTCTGCACCTGTGCAATGAACCAAAGCCAGGAGTGACTTGCATTCTCCTGGAAACCATGAAATCTTGTCAGCTTTATCTGAACACTATTTAAGTCTCTGGGAAGACATAATGGTATGTTTAATCAGTTCTAAAGCAGTAGGTTGTTCTGAATATTCATGAGATGTTATATTCACACACAAAGAAAGAGGATTAAATATGTTTCCCCTTTATATAAGACCACAAACACTGAGAAAAGGAATAGGAAAAGCCTCTATTTTTTTGCCACCACCCTAGGTTATAGCTAACACAATCTGAGAAACATTCGTTTATCTCTCTGAAGAGAGAATACTGAAAATCAGAGCATATTTCAGTATCATCTGGCTTGTTTGCACACTCAAAAATCTTAGCAGAGACTAAAGCCTTCTTGAATCTGTAGATCTGGGCATTCAAATTAATTTTGCCATTTATAAAGTTATTTGGCTTTACCATTACCTTTATTACCATTACCTTTAGTTGCAACTAAAAGCAGGCTTTATAGAGCAGGACCCTGTACAAAGAAAAGTTCTCAATAGAAAAAGATAAAGAAATTAAATTGAATGAATGAAGGAATGATAATTCCCAATTTATTCCCATTTTATAGTATTCACAGATGCCCACGGTCCACTGGAGGTGTTTAATATGCATATCACATCTTTCTGCACTGATTCCAGAAAAAAAGCTGGTGTCTGATATCCTTGGGGTTGTGGGCAAATGAATTTCTCATCCACCTTTTTACCCAACTTGCCAAAGCAACAGCAGCAGCTTAGGTTCAACACCGGCAGCCAGGAATCCTAGCAAAGCAGCATCCAGTCCAATTTCGACTTAGAAAACAAAACAAAAGCAGGAGCGCTTCCAGAGCCAGGACTGATTTTGTCTAACCTCCACTCCTTTGTGGGTTTGGACATTTCTCCTTTGTTTGCATTCCAATTTCTGATATTCAGATAAGTTGAAAAACTTGTGTGTCAATATCTTCTGTAGTGGACAAGGCGAGGACATTTACTGAGATTCTTTTAATCATTTTCCGTGTGTTTCTTAGTTGGCTTGGATTCTTTCTTTCCTTTTTTTCTGGCTTTGTTCTCCAACACTGGTTCATTCATTTCCTGAAGTTTCACTTCACCTTGTCTGGTTTTAACGTCTGCAGCATGTTGTTATATGCATTTGGTGATGAGAATTAGCTTAAAATAATCTGTACCATAATTACTGACTTCAGAACTTGTTTGTGTCTATAGGGAGATGTCCACGACAAAACAAAATAACAACAAAGAGGGAAAACTACCATGTTCTTCCATATTTGGACAGCCAGATGTTATTTACAGCATTGTTTATGAAGCTTTTTCTTTGCCTTGCTGGCTTTGATCCACACACGTTGTCAGTTTTGAGCACACACGTCCTGTCACATGGTGACTGTGTGCCCCTGACGAGTAAACATGCGGGAATGCAATTTATAAAGAGAGGCTAGAGCAGCAATTAAGGAGAAAAAGAACTACAAACAAGACAAAGGAAATTAGGCAGGAAGATGAGCTAAATCTGGTCAGAATACAGGATATCAAGGCAACTGCATTGCATGTCATTTATCCTTTAGTCACTAACAAGTGTCAACATCAGTACGTGATGTCTGTGCTCGTGAAACTTTTATCATTAGCCTGCAAGAGGATTGCTCAGAGGGACTTGTTGCTACAGAATCCCCTGTGTGTGCAACTTTGAAGGGTGAAGAAGTTCATTATCACGCTTGGCATTTATTCAGAGTAATGGAGTTCTTCAAGCACGTTTGGCACAATGAACAAACAGAGGACTGTAAAATTTCCTTTTCCTATAAAGTTGAAAAGGGAACTGTTGCCAGTAAGGGTCCACAGAATATTTAGGAAGAGGGAAATATCTGACATGCATTACATTTTCATGCTAAAGCAAAGTAATGCCATAAAAAAATATTTAACATATGTTTCAGGCAATAAAATTCAGTCACAAGAATATTTGGGTGACAGCAGCAAAAGGTTATGTACCAGGACTTATGGGGCCTGGGAAGAGAGCATGGAGTATTGCTTATTTCCCCAGTTACAAACAAACCAACCCCAGGCAAATGCTGGGATTTGGCAAGTTCATTTAAGAGACTGTAGGCTGAGCAGCTTGACCTTGGGTCTGTTATATGAAGAGGTCTCTGCTCTGTAAAAGGCGTGCCTTATTATAAAGGTCATCACATCAGAAGGGGAAACTGCTAGTTCATTATCCCTGTGTCTGGTAGGACAGTATTCTGATAGGAAACCTTCTTTCATCTTTACCTTTCCAAGTCTACAAGACATGAGGAAAGAACACCAGAGGAGGCTTCTTCTCTCTGGGATTAATTTAGCTCCTTAACTGCTCCTTTCCTTTCAGCCATCTGCTTTCTACTTCTCAATCATTGTCCTAACAGTTACAGTCCTAATAGGGCTGACCTTTGTTTTTCAATGCTTTTTTAAGTCATAGAATCATAGAATAGTTAGGGTTGGCAAGGACCCTAAGATCATCTAGTTCCAACCCCCCTGCCATGGGCAGGGACACCTCACACTAAACCATGTCACCCAAGGCTCTGTCCAACCTGGGCTTTTTCTTTTTTGACAAGCCTTACCACCGTATATGGGAGGGTACTTTGCTATCAACATCATTTAGGCTGACCTAACTCACAGGGAAACAGAGTGTGTAGCTTTAAACCTTCAGTTATTTGCCACCCAGGTCTTGGATGTAAAAGCACTTGTACTTTCTGTAATCATGGTTTCTATACATGCATAATCAAGAAAATAATCTAGCACCTGATGTATATGATCACTTTGAAATACCTGTCCAAAGGGTTTCTTGTTTTGTGTTTAGCTCATCCACCAGCAACACTTTCCACTAATGATTCTTTTCTACTATTTAAGAATGCCATGTCCTGTGTTTATATTTGCCAATGGAAAGGTACCCAACTGTTCAAGTAAAGTATAAGGTAATCTGAAATTATGGATGCATCTGAAGTGCTGGGTGCAGTCCTGGCCTCCCTGTTACAAGAAAGTATTGGCTGCAAAGATAATTATGGGATTGGAAGGCTCAGGGGGAATCTGATCAATATGTATAAATACTTGACTGGGGGAATTAAAGAAGAGGGGACCCAGGCTCTTTTTTTGTCATATCCAGTGACAGGACTAGAAACAAAAGGCACAAATTAAAATACAGGAAATTCCACTCAAGTATGAGGAAAAACTTTTTTTACTATCAGGGTGGTCTAATGCTGGAACGAGTTGTCTAGGGAGGTTTTGTTATCTCCATACTTGGAATTAGAAACCAAATGGAAGCAAGAAACGAGAATGAAGAAGAACAGTATACACCTGGAGCCAGTGAAAAAAGAGAGTTTTGACTAATTTTCTCCAGCAAACAATGAAGGGAATTTGTGGTAGGTTAAAGAGAGTTCTTATTTGTGTGCTAATGGACCTCTCCAAATACAGGGGTAAAAAGGATAGCTAAGCCAGCAATGAAAAGCACAGTTCAGTCAGATTGCAGAAGCAGGTGAAGTTACATCTAGTGCAAAAGTGGCTAACCTAGGGCTGTTGTAAAATAGGGAAAAAAATGCCCACCTTTTCTTTCCTGAGACTTCAATATTGTCAGATGCCTGAGGATGCCACAGAAGCAACTGCTGGTACGGATAAGAAGAAATACTGAAATTAGGTACCTTAAAAAAACAAATTTAAAAGCCCCAAGCAGGATGAGGATAAAGAGCTGCCAAGGAACGTGTGACCTGAATGCTTTCATTCAGATACACTGCTGAGAGCTGTGGGTGGCAAAGGCACCGTGACCTTACCCAGCCCATCCATCTTCTCATTAGTGAAGTGGACAGAGAGAGTCTCACTCTTTTCCCAGTTTTCTCCAGAATCCTATCTGCTGGAAGGAACCAGGAATCTGAGAACTAATTTGAAGATGCAAGTAGAACTAGCTTACACTTCTTTTCTGCTGATTTTTAATCGATGGGAGAGTGACCTCAATGGTGAGGTGGGCTCCACCTTCCCACTAGTAGTAACTGTCTTCAGATCAGAGCCCTCCCAAAGGTGATGGCAGCATTTGCTCTGGTAGAGATCTGCAGGACTGTGGCCAAGGCAAAATAAAACCTCAAGCCATGACAGTTTTACTGCCTCAGGCAAGTCCAGAACCAAGTCTGGGCTCTGACATAGCTGAAAACAGCATTGAGGGTCTTAGGGCCAGCACACTCTGAGGAAAGTTGGTATACAGATTTCATATTGCTAGAGAGCTGCATATTAAGACAGAGTTGAAATATATATGAGGACTTAATTTCTTTAGGTTGCTCATCTTCCCCACCACTTTCCATACTTCCTTTTTTTTGCCCTTTCCATGTAAAATAGAAGAAAATTCCTACTGATCAAATGATCAGCAAAGGTTTTTTCCACCATTCTTCAGAGAACTGATTTATTTGCATGTTAATATTCTTATCCATATACAAAAATGTGCACCATAAATAGTTTTATAAAGGAAAACCAGCCAACTGGAAATCCTTCCTTTATTTTAAAGATAATAGCCCCAGTTGTTTATTGCTTCTGCTGTTGATTTTTTCCAAGCAGAACAGCAAATCTGCTTTCAGTTAGGGGAGCGCAACCCTTCTGTGGCCAGAGTTCAGTACATATCTCAGGGTATCTTTCTATGGTGAAACACCCTGCCTACTTCAATGAAGCTGCTCACAATTAACTCTTCTGGATGTGGAGATCAAAGTAACATAGCCTTTTATTGATCGCCTCGAGGCTACATTCAGACTGCCTGAATTCCACCAAACTCCCCAGCACTGGCTCCACAGGGAGACTTGCTACAGATGGAGGGGAGCCTGGGGCAGGCAGCCGGTGGGAAATATTGTCCACGAGGGCTCTGGTGGAACATGTGAGGATTCCACAGAGACAGGGGCCAGCTACTACTGTGTGATGCAGCCCGGGTTTGAGTCAGCTGGACAATCAGGAGAGGATTTCTTTTTTCCAGTGAATGATATGTGTAAAATTTACTTCCTTAAACCTATATATATATATTTTATTCTTTTTTTTTTAGAAATGTCTTACTTTTTCCACATGTTTGTGAACCAGGATGGAGCAGATGTCCAAAGAGATCAGCATCAGCATTTTTTTTCCTTTAATGATTATGTCTGACAACTGTTAAAGCATGGAGTGTAGTGAAATCATCGCTACCCATTTATTATGGTAAACTACTCCATTTTTTTTCAGTGGTTTGAGGGAAACACTCCAACCGTCCATAAAAATTGGTTACAACAGGGCAATGGCTAAAACCAACAAAATGAGCTCACTCATGCAGTGAGCATGCTTCTGCATGGGAAATGAATGCAAAAGAGCCCTGGCACTAATGACTTAATTATTGTCTTGGCTATTGTCAGGATGACACCAAAGCATCAGACAAATGGAATCTTTCTCCCCAGATGGGTTAAGCTCTCTTTCAGCTTCCTGGGCAGGTCATCATTTTTCTCACAGTATGTTTTTACAGATTTACACCAGAGAATTACCTCATGGTCTAAGCTGTTGTTCCCAAGGTGTCCCACATTGGAATGTAACATCCTGAATCCTTTTTCCACGTGTGTTATTGTTTTGAGTAGAAAACATAGAGAGTCAGCTCCTGTATCTCAGCAAAGAAACTCATGGGATGCATGCAGAGCTGTGGGCCTGGAAGAAGAAAGGATGCCAGAGAGGTCTTATGCCTCTGCTGCCACCAAAAAAGGGAACACAGCCTTGCAAATTTTCTGAACAGGAGAGTTTAGTTGAAAATGTGTGACTTCTTCGTCATCAAAACCAGCACTTCAGTAAAGCAGGCCTTGACACAAATCTGATTCTTGCCAGTCTTTCTCCTGAGCCCTCATGCTGTCATACCCTCCATCTATTGCCACGTGCCACAGGCATCATCAGGACCTAAGTCTCAAGTATCAAAGACTCAGAGTTTTCCAGAAAAATACTGCTTAGCTGGAGGCAATCCTTCCAGCTTCCTCCTCATTATGCGGCTTACAGGAATGAGTTCTAGCAAACACAGGCAAAAGCATGACTGCTGAAATACAAGATTTGGGAGCATGTTTAACAAATGTGCAGCCAGAAAGCAATCGTCAAGAGTTTAATGTGATTCAGCATGTTCTTGGTTTTCCTGTGAAAGAGTCTCCCTAAACAATGGAGTTGTTTAAGCAGGATTTTTGTTTCTCTGCATGTGGTCATAAGGAGAAAGTGCCAGGTGATTACAGCAAATTTTTCATTCAGTTGACTTGGGGAAGGACGTTCATTCTTTTCTTCATAGCTTATTTGATGTAACTTTCACATGTTTTAAAGCTGATCTAAAATACCAAAGCAAGTTATTTCATGTGCTTTCCAAACTGTTTTCTTCTGAGAAGCGGTTGACCAGAGGTACATGCATATCAAAAAGCAGAGTGGTTCCGTCAGGTTAAGGCCCCTTCTCCAAAGGTCAGATGCTTATCCAGACCTGAACCACATAAGTCAGACTGTTAGTCCTAGGAGCATTATAGCTTTAGGGTTAGAAAACAAATGAAAGTCAACACAGAACTGGCCAAAAGGGGACAGTAAATCAATTACTAGTACATCCCTAACACAAAGCTTTAGGCTTTCCTGAAGTTTGGGTTTTTCCTCATTTCCTCTGGGGATTTTTTAGCAGCTGGGTGAGCGGGAAAACTTGGCTTAAGGATGCTCTTCCTGTACTGGCTCCTATGTTTGCAATCAAAAATGATTCAAGATCACAAAAAGCGCTCCAGTCCGAAGAACAATGATCTCCCCCAGGTATCAAGAAATACGGTATAATCAGTGAGCCACATTCACCAGTATGCTTGGGATGCTTTGCATCGTCTTGGTGATGCAAAACAGTCATAAACCTGGACTGCCTGTGGAGCTCTATAAAGCAGCCAGAGCAGGTCAGATTCACAGTCATCAGCATTATACATCACATGCACTGGAAGCCCCCAAAGAGCTATTCCTTTATATAGCTCTCTGGACCTTAGTGAAACTCTGCTCGATGCCACAACTTTTGTCACTGTAATCACAGAAATCAGTACAAAATGGAGCGTCTTTGAGCCAAGTTATTCAGCTGATCCAGCTGTTGTGAAATTCCCTGAAGGAAATGAGGGAAGACTCGGAATATTAAAGAAAATAAAATTAAAAAATAATAAAACTCCATGCTTTACAGGCAAGGCTGCAGCAGTGCGAGGGACGCTGTGCTGCCAGGACAGGACGAGGCTGCAGAAGCTGGCGCGGACCCAAAGCCCGAGACTGCGGCTTCCTGACGGCTGGTTCAGGCTGAAAGTCACCAAGCGGGTGAGCAGAGCAGTTAGCAGAGGCACAACAGCTTCTCTATCAGCCTTCTAGATCTTTGCCACTAGCTGGGCTAGGTCAGAAGAGAGCCTTGCAAATGCGCTATCTATTCTCCAGGGACTCTTGTGGTTCAGGCTCTAATCCAGTGTACTACTGTCTGCTAAAGAAACTTGCCTAGATTATGTTAGGTATTGGAAGAGATTACGTGCACACAGACCCCGGTGTTTAAACCCTTAAATCACATCACACAGCTTAGTGCAGGACCACTTAGGCTCCATCTATGCAAGCAAATAAAACTGGAAATGTTCCCAGGCACTGGAAATAGAACCTCTCTTAAATTGTTTGTACGGCCTCTGCTGCATGGTATTGGCTCATGCCAAGCCATTCCTGGGCACACTTGAAACTTAGCAGGGCCAGAGAGCACAAAAGCACAGCTGATGGGCAGTTTGTATGCAGCTGTCCCACTTTGGAAACAAACAGACTTGGGCCTCGCTGTGCTGGCAGGCAGCAGTCCAGGTCATGCTTAACTTGCTGGGAATGACTTACCTGCTGGGACTACTTCAGCTGTACCGAGCACACAAGAGACAGCCCATAATTCTGTTTTTAAAGATTACTGTGTCCATAGGAAGGAAATTGGTTGCTTGTAAGCTTATTCAGAATCATCTTTAGCAGGAGATTTATGTATGGAAAAATGAGTTTGCTCGTAGCATATACTTTTATATTAATGAACTAAAGTCTCAAAAATGAAACCAAAATCACATTAATTAAGACTAAACAGTAGGAAGGTCCCACAGCTTTTCCAGTCTCCTAGGTAGTTTGCTAGGGAGGCCTGGCAGCTGCTATAACCAACATTGGCTAGGTTGCAAGCATCCTTTCTTGCTTTAACTGTTCAGAACATCTCCCGAAGCCACCCTGATCACTTACAGTGCTCTTTTCCCATTTCACTGGGGAATGACCTACTTCTTCTTCTCCTTTCCTGTTTACCTGCCTCATTCCCTGTGATTGGATGCTGAGACATTGCATAGCAACGTGAGGCATGAAGTCATTTCCTCATTTAATTCCTTCAGTTTCTGAAGTCATTTCCTTCCCCCACCTACTCAGCATTTCTCAATATTTCTGTAGTGTGTGCTACTTACCCCTTCCTTGGCTCCACTCTGCTTTCTCCTCTTACAGCCAAAGAATGACAGGTTAGTAAAATAGTACACACCAGATCATGAGAAATATGACCCCAGTAAGAATGCTGTATATGTAAAAATTATTCTTTCTCGGAGACTAAAGAGAAAACACAGCATAACAGTGGGTACCTGTATTACTTATGCATCCCCTCCACTTCTACTGGTGGGAAGGGGACAATGATGAGTGGAACAGCATGGTAAAATAACCCCAAGTGTTTTACAGCTATAATGGAAAGCTTACCACCTAAGAGCTTTAAAAGCTGTATCTGTATGAAATCATCCACAGGGACTAGCATCACCACCACCACACTTCTTTTCTCCATGGCAGAAGTCAGTCAGTGAACAGCAAAGATTAGCAAGAAAACTACATCAGATAAACATTCCTTACCTACTGTTAGGAACCCCATCCCACAGAAGCCAGGGCAGGTTTCCAATGGGAGCAAATTTCAGAGCTAGGGAACCTGGGGTACAGCAGCCCTGGCACCAGCATCCATGCCTAAGGGCAGATAGTAAGAGATTTCTACTTGGTCCCTGCTGTCTCAAGGGCCTACAGGTAAGCTGTGGTGAGCTATCCTGCTGTGAGAACCCACAGCACCGAGGCACCCTGCAGCTGTGACTGTTTGCAAGCAGAGACCATTTAAAATGCAGCTCAGGTGTATTTGAATCACAGTGGACTGTTTCAGGTATTATGTTCCCCACAGCCATGTCATTGATTTACATTTCAATTTTGGGGCATACATGAAAAATTATAAATAGGGCCAAGAATTCACACAGTGTCTGTGCCCAGGACCAGTAGTGCAAGATATGCCTGAGAGTACAACTTTCTGCCTGATTGATTTTCACTTGGGAATTCAGGAATTCCATTTCAAACAAAAATACATAGCTGGAACTAATTCAAACCACAAGCAGATAAAACAAATCAAATCAAACTAATAAATCAAGATTACAGCTTTCTCAAAAAGATATGTTCTAATTCAGCCACAGGTCATGAGACTTGATGCAGGAACTTCTGGAGGCAACCCTACAGCCTGTAATTGCTGTTGATCATATGAAATGATCCTGTTAGTCTCTTTTCCCTTTAGTGCCTGTAAGCTGTGCAAATACAGGTGTGTGAATGATGACAAGGTCTCTTTTTGCCCCACAGTGGCTGCCAGCTACCAATTATACTTGGGGTGCAGGCAGTGAAACAGCTGAGGAGTCTCCACAGGTACAGAGAGGATCATCACACTTGAGGAAAGCCCCTTCTTGAGACACAGCTGAAGCCCATACCTCGAGAGTCACACTCCAGAAGTGTATGTCCGTTTCCAGTTATAAACTGCCTCTTATTGAGAAAGAATTTAATGAAAAATGAGCACTGCAGAATTCACTCTTTAAATAGCTTGAAAAAATAAATTCTCATAAAAATTTAGGTTATAATGTTAAGAAAAGACATTGGTGAAGAGGGGGGAAGTGTGATTTCCTCAGTTCCCTTTGTAACCCCAAACTCAGTGATAGGGTATTTGCCCCTAGCACATAATCACTGTATTTTTCCAGGGGAAAGTCTTTGGAAATTTCAGTAGAACACTGCATCTGATGTTCTGTCATTGCTACATTTTAGAAGCAGCAAAAGACCTCTGAGAGACTGATGCCCTTTTTCAGTCAATGACAAACAAATATGTAGTCCAGAGAAAAATCCATTCTTCTTCTTTTTGCAGTCAGTGTGACTTTTCATGGGAACATGTATTTTGAGTATGGTCCCAGCTTTGCTAGCGACAAAGATAATAGCAGTTTCTAATTACTCCAGCCAAAGCAGCGTGGAGAAAACATTACATGATTTTGAACTCTCATAACAGAATTCAACAGAAGTTGAAAACATGATACATTTTCTGTTCATATATGAATACTTTGCTGAGAAAACAAGTCAGACCCATGTCTCAACCCACAGTAACTGCCTGTAATTCAAAACAATGATTCAGCACTGGGTATGTGAAGTTGTGAACATTTTAGCTATGTTTTTTCCACGGAACCTTTGATGCTTCTGCCTCAGACACTTTCTGCACAAAGTTCAAGCAAGTTTTTCAAACTAAGAAAAAAATCAAAAATCAAAACCCTGAGGGTTTTCAGTTCACACGTAAATGTTTAAAGAGCAGTTTAAAGGCTATCAACTAAAAGGCTTTGCATTTCAGGCCCATTTGTATTTCTCTGAGGATGTTTTCCAGAACAATGTGTGCAAATGCAATGTGAGAGGGAAGCTGGAAAGGCTGCTTCCTATTTCTTTGTTGGATGGGTGGCCATTGCTTCTATACCTCCCCTCTCATCCTCTTGGGCAGGCTTACATCTCTGTGCACAGTCCTTCCAGATTTATTGCAAAGGATTTTCCCACCCATATCTGGAGCCTGCTTCAGGTCTGTGTTACTTTGGGACAGGCTAGCTTCCCCCAGGATGATAGTAGAGTTGCAACAGGCTGGGTTATACAAGCTGGATTGTAGTATGCTCGTAGACAGACAGCTGGTCTGTAAGGATCTGACCCCAGCTGTAGGATCCCATGACTCACCCCTGCCCTTGGGGAAGGCTGCAGGGAGTTTCCTCACATCACCTTCCTGGAAAACCAGCAGGAGGGAGCATGGTGCCAGCCGATCCTGAGCTGCCAGGTAAAAATTACCCTGCTTCCAGACAAGTGGTGAGACGGTCTCACAATGGAAACTCCATCTCCCTTCCCGGAGGGTTTCATGCACGTGGGTTTGTGTCACCCGCCAAAGGCAGGAATGGGGGACCCCCCCAGGAACAGCCTGGCCTGGCATCTTCACAAACTCCACAGATGGAATGTCCTGGTCAGCCAGCTGGCTCTCCACACTTAGCTTCCAAAAAAGGGGGAAAGGGAGAATGTCAGCATTTGTTCTGAAGCCAGGTTCCTGCTTGCATGTCTCAGACTGACTGACATTGACCCTTTTAGCCCTGCAGTGGAGGGTAATGGCAGCTGCCCATCACCTCCATCCTAGGCTATAGATCAGCATTTTTCAAGCTTCATCAGTGTGGTCACCTCCAAATCTCCCAGTGGAAGCACAGACCCTTGGGTGGACAACTTCAGCTGAATATCTTTTACTTAGTATCTCAATTGTCCAAAAACATGCAAAAAAGAACCATGAATCAGAGATTTAAAAACCTGGGAGATGGAGGACGCCCGGACTAAACCCCTCGGAGGTACTACAGCTCCATTTTCAAATAGAAATATTTCATTTTGTAGTTTTATGCTAGCCTCTTTTGCCTTTTGGAATGATAACTTAAATCCAAGTGTTCTCTGAGAAGTGTGCCAGGAAAAAAAAGGCCAAATTTTGTGCATTTGTTTTGTTTTTGTTTTTGTTTTGTATTGTCCTTTTCCAAAATAAAACACCCATTTTTCATCCAGATCAGCAGAGCATCGTAGGAGAGGGAATCAGGGGTTTCTACACTGATTTGTGGGTCAACACAAAATAGGAAGTTTTCTTCGGGAAGAATTTTAACTGTTGTCATACCTGTTAGCATCTAATATATGCAAGGTGTAAGATGAGCAGGGAAAGTCTGAAGTTGCTAAGCAGGTAAGTACAAAAGAAGCTAATTCTTAAGCAATAAACAAAGCTAAACTGACATGCAGTAACTGCCGACATCCTTATTCCTCATTATGAAAGGGCCATGCAGGCTTACAAAGTACAGAGCTTACAAGACAAAACAAGATATTTTTAAAGAAACTTAGAAAATCCGGGATTGAATGTTAAATTATGAATGTGTGGATTGATTAAGTACACCCACTCTAAATGTGGATCATAGCAACACTACATTTTTTAAATGGGGTTATTTCAAATTGAGATAATGCTGCGATAGTATAGAATAGTATATGGATTTTAAAAAAAACATTTCAAAACATATCATGAAGTCTAGTGCTCTACAGCCTGCTCGTTGGGCACAAAAGGAAAACATTAAGGATGAAGGTTAATTTTATCTTCTCATAAAATAGTTTTATTCCTGGGGAAAAAAAAAAAAGTAATTTTCCTCTCTGAAATAAGTCAGTTCAAACTTTCATGTGAAAATGGAATGTTGAGATTCAGTGCTCGGCAGAACAATGTTTCTGAGAACAATTGCAAACTCCAGTTCAATGCTTTGGAAAACAAATAATTTTTTACACTTCCTTCTCATTAGATACCTTAGATTTATTTTAATCCTTGAAATACTTGAAGCAAAAACTAGCTGTTGTAAGTACTACATTTCCTTCCCTGCAATACTGACCAAGGAACACAGCAAAAAGCTCATTATGTATGAACAAAAATATAACTTTGGGAATATTAACTATGAAAGATCCTCCTTCCCTTCTCAGATTCTTGTTCTTAATCTGTCGATTTATGCTTCTAAGGAGACATGTTACAGATAAACCTTTTGATTCGGGTTCTGTTAAAAAAAAATGCAATCTGGGAATTATGGAAGGAAAGATGATCTCGGACGGACTTGGATTAATTTTCTCTTCCATTGTTAGCCAAATTTCCTCTTCACTCTTCTTTTTAAACACTATTTTGGGAAGTATTTCTGGGTTGGATTTGTGTTTGTTTTTTTTTGTTTGTTTTGTTTTGTTTTGTTTTTGTTTTGTTTTGTTTTGTTTTTTTTTGTTTTGTTGTTTTGTTTTTGTTTTTGTTTTGAATCAGAAGTTTAATCAGAGGCTGAAAGATTATTTCCATCCAAATTTTGTTCCATATAAGGCATTTGTGTATATTTCCTGTGAGCAAGTATGGATTTTCCACTTGTATCTACTCAGACCCTGAACATAATGGCACTGTGTTAGCATCTTTGCAAGAGATCACATGTTTTTTTCCAAGATCTGGTGATGGAAAATCTGGAAAGCAATATTTCATGTCTCTCAGAAGGCTGTTTACCTCAAAAAGTATTTCTCAAAAATACTCAGTTATTTAGCCTCATAGCAATTACCCATTCCTAATTTGAAGAACATTCATCCAGGAGGTAAAGCATTGAACCATAATGAATCATTTGTTTCTTTTGTGGATATTAAGAACACTACTAAGCAAAGAATAAGTTGCATAATATTTTTTGGGTATTTTTTGTTTTCTTCTGTTTTGTTTTTTTAAGCAAAAGGAGAAAAGTGACAAAGGAATGAGGAATATACATTTATTTGCTATTTGTTTGGTTTTGGATTGCCTTTTGTAGAGATTCCATTTCAGGCACTGCCAATACTACCAGCAGAGCCCGCTATGAGACCACTCAAATTTGGAGGAGAAAGGTGGGCATTCACAGGCAGGTTCTAAAGTTTCACTGTTTTCATAAATCACCGGAATTAGAGTCCACAAAGAGCCACCATCCATCAGGCCTAGGCAACTACTTAACCATGGAAGAGGAGACACTGAGTTTCACCCAGCGGATCTTACCCTGAGCTGATCAGCAATAATCTCAGAGGTAGCACTAGATCCACCTAAGCTCATCCTTCCTGAGTTTTTGCATTGACATTTGCCTATGTATAGAGTTAATTAAACTTCCCAGCTGGTCTAGGAGACAAGGCGTCAGACGCTTGTGATGTATTCAGCAGCAAAGGGACAAGGAGTATTTAGGTTGATTGTTAAGCAACAACGCTACGTGCTGTGGGCAAGAGGGACACAATGCCAGCTCTGGAAATTTCGCAACTGTTGTTTTTTTTTCCTCAAGACTTTGTAATTAAGGCTTGCAGGGTTAATAAACAACCACCACCACCACCAAAAGTAACACTTATGAGAGGATTAAAGAAAAAGACAAGAACATTTTGGACTGCTTACGATTGTTATTCTGTTAATACTCCAGTAAGAAAGTGAGAGGTCTTCTGTGTCTTTTTTAGTCCAACAGCACATCTCTAGATAAATCCCAGAGGGGACATGTTTTTGAACACCAAGATGAAAGCGGAGGCTAAAGCAGGCAGGGGAAAAGGTGGTTTTGGCTGAACCTGAGCAGCTGCGTTTTGCATGTCCAAAACCAAAACCACACTTTGCCTTTGTACGTTCAGTCTTGCTGCGCTAGGAGTGGTGGTGTGCAGGATGGGGCCGTGCACAGTATGGTGCAGCCCTGTGGAAGTGGCCTGAGCAAGGGCACAACTCTCCCATGTAGCAGAGAGGTGAGCCAGGGAAAGCACAAGCCAGAGCTGAGAGCTAGCCAGTCCGGGAAAAAGAGGCCATGGCAGAAAAGCAGTTCCTGCTACGCCTGATGGGCAGTACCCAGAGCACTGCTGGGGTAATATAGGTTAAAGCTGAGTTAGCAATCAGCTCAAACTCTGGTCTACAGCTGTGAACCCCTTCTCCTAGCTAAGGGTGCACAATGCTACCTCAGGAGATTTATCACTTAGGTAGATGGACATTTTAATTACCTGAAGCGGAGTCCTGGAATGAACGATTTGACGTATCTCAAGGCAAGGGAAAACAAGAGAAAGTCTTCCACGCTCACTGCTAGCCATGGCAGCTGCAGCAATAAATGCGTGCTGAGACAAACCTACCCCAGCCAGGCTTACACACGCACAAATAGTAGTCTAGGCTGTGGTTGCTTAATACCCCAAATGAGTGGCTAATTACTTCATGAGCTAATTCAGAATACCTATGCAGCCTGGTAAAAATAGGTCTTGTGTGTTTAAAACCAGGTCAAACACAAAGCAGTGCAAAAGAAACAGTCTGAGAAGGGTGAGTGACACATGTCTCAGGTTCTGCCATTTGCCCACAGGTAGCCACTGTTACAAGAGAACAGCTGAAACCGGACATGCAGACACTCAAGGAATGGGGAAACTGGGTATTAGTGTTAAAGAGGCTGAACTTAAAAATCAGAGCAGTGCCAACTTGGATACTGTCCCATGATTCTGACAAATCCCCCTTTAAATAACCCTGACAGTCCAGCCAGACTTGGCTTTTGTGTAGGTGAAATGTTTCTCACCGCTATACAGAAAGTACAAACCACAGCCAGACGGTAAAATGATGCTTTCCTGTGTCCAAAAGCTACAGTCATGGCCACAGGAGGGATCTCTATGCTGAAGTTCAGTGTGCAGAAGCCAACTGCTGAAATAAAAACGAATTTTTTTGGGGCACTAGAGAGTCAAGTATTCTTTCCCCATAGAATTAGCCACTTCTTCTCGTTGGGGCCGCTCCAAGCTGCTTCTGGAAGGATGGCACAGCTGCAGAGAGGCTACTGAAAATAAGAGGCAGGAGGGAAATGGAGGAAGAGGGATTATTTGAGGGGAGCAACTTAGAGTGTATTTTTCTTTATATGCCCAGTTCACTGCTGCTGAGTGACCAGGGGAGAATGATTTGTTGGGTTTTTTTTTTAAGATAAATTGCTGTGTTAGCCTGTATGCATTAAAATATAATATATTGGAATATTACTACTATAATACAACTTTAATATGCTTCATATGCTGTGTCTATCGAATATTTTCTGGACAGTTCAAGTCTCTGCAAATTAGCTGTAAGACACTGACAAAATGTTTCTGTGGCTGCAAATTGAAATTTTTGGAATTTTTGCTTTGCAGGAAATGTGACTTTTTATTCCACCCAGGACCGAAAAAAATCCAATTCTGAAATATATCTCTCCCACAAATCCTCAGGGATTTCAGTTTAACACAGAAGCTATGGGGAAGCTTCACCACTGTAAGATTTTGCAATTGTTTGGAGCTTGAAGATGTCCCAAAATAGCAGGTCATCTGAGAGCTAAATTATTTATGTCCTGGATTTAGACACACTTCCACTGATTTGTTGTCTTTTATCAGCCTTTGGATTATTGCTTTTTACTTTCCTAGTAATAGATTGTCTCAGGTTTATTTTAAACAAAGACCTGACCAGCACCATAAATGGATCTTGGAAGCTGCAATTCTGAAAGTAGTAAAATGCTACGGCATAGTGCAAGAGATGGAAAGGCAGTATGTCATTAGGTAAACACTTGTTTAAGGTGACGTAGTGTACAAATGCATGCTATAATTTGAGATTATAATTCGCTGCTTTTACTTCTATCTGATGAGCATAAGGGTGAATGCTTTTGTTGTTTAAGACCACAGCTTTTTTTATCTAAACCTCTGCATCTTTCCAAAGTAATTTCTGTTTCTGGTTAAAGCTTGCTTCCCTTCTCAACTATTCTGATCAGAAGCTAGATAAATACCACTTGCCTATGGTCTGGAGGTGAATCCACAGCTTGGATAATTAGGGTAAAGTGCCTCCTGCAGCAAGACCTGCTCGTTCCCCATTGACTCACTCCTCCTCATGCGCACATGTATGCTTTTTTTGGGTGGAAAGGACTGGTGCAGGGCACGGGGAGGAGGGTAGGAAGGGAAAGCAAGCAGCATGGCTGCAGTGGCTCACACACAGCAACACAAGTGTAGGGGAAGGCTAAAGCTCACAACTAGTTGTCCTTTCTTTCTCTCCATATGAATAGACACTCAGTTGTTGGAACTATTTTCTGGCAGTAAGTCCCCACTACACAGACGTAGTAAAAGACAACGTTACCACCAGTCTCTGTACTTCCGCTTTTCCATGCACATTTTTTATAATGGCTGGTGGGTTGCTTTTTGGCTGTGCGAGTTCCTCTGGCACCAGTGGGTTCCCTTGACATGCCCTGTGGAGTCCCTGCAACTCCCTGGCCACTGAGCACACTGCTGATATGTGCACCCTGGGGAAGGAGGAAAAGAATGGAAAAGTCTCCAGAGCAACTGCACAGGGTGGCTGTAAACAGGAGGCATTTTTGCTTCCTCTTTCCTGCCGAATGCTGCTCCGGGAGAGCCGTGTTCGTTGCTGGAGTGTGGCCCTGCCTTGCCTTGCCAGAACACTCATTTGGCACTGCAAAGCCCAGAAGAGGTTATCTGGTCAAGGTGGCTCTGTCTGGAGCAGTTTAAGCAAACGCTGTATTTCTGGGAATTATCACTCTATTGGTCAGAGTCCTGGTTGTGTGGCTGCTGGCATACCAGCTCTACAAACAGAGAAAAAAGTGTCAGGACTATTTTAATAAAGGATTCCAATGGGAGTCAAAAGCATGTTGATGACTTCTTTCATGTGTTAATGCCATTAGCTACCTCAGGCATTAAGCGTGGGGAGTACCAGTAACTGACAGTGCACTAAGTGGGGAATGAATCATTTTATTTTTTTTTTAAGTAACTTTGTTGTTCTCATGAAATTTGGCCTCAGCAGCACTGTCAGGTTTCAATTAGTGCTGGTAACTCTGGTTCAGAAAAAAATGAAATAAACTTGATCCACGATGTGTTACTAGAAATTTGACAAAGAGTGCCTTCCAGCCCCCTTTAAAGTGGTCTGTGTCATGAAGGGCATTAAGAAAAAACAGGCCCATGGAAGAGGGAGTGCTGTTGTGTCCTGCTTGTTCATGGAGGATGTAAGCAGAGAAAGTTTCCTTACATTTCTCCATGGCCAGCCCATCCAACTGGTCGGCATCTCTTAGGTCAAAATGCATGAGTTTTGTACAAGTGAGGCTTTTGTGCTGCTTCCTCAATGAAGACCAGTGAGAACGGTCAGATTCATAGCATAAAGTACATCACAGCTGGAGATGGGGACTTTTGAAAGCAAGAGGAACAAATACATGAGCAGCTTTGCAACCAGAGCAAGATTTTCTTTTGTGCTGAACCTGGCTGGCTGCATGCTACTTTTCTATTCAAAATGTAGAGCAAAAACAAGAGTTAAGGAGTATGGAGAATGAAGGGTAGAATCCCGAAGGTTACACTCTCTGCTCTCAAAAGAAGATCTTCAAAACCCTGCTTAACAGTATCCTCCCTCCCCAGACTTTCATGTTGAAAGTCCATATGCAGAGGGAGGTTGGTCCCAGTGAAGACCTACGGCTCTCCTACCCCAGCTGCATGTTTCTGCTCCCTCCCTACCACAAGCCCAGCCAGGGAGCCGAGCTAGCTGGAAATGCACTGTTTTGGTCTGTAGGGTTAGTCTTTACCTAGCGCAGCCCTGAGAGCTGGCTGCCTGCCCAGATGAGCTGGGGAAGGGTAGAACGGCAGCAGCGCTGACTAAGCTTGGTTTGGCTTCCCAGGAACTGATCTTTCCTCTCCACCAGAAACGCAGCGGCCGTCATGGCCTTGAGCTCTGCGTTGCCTAATTCATTTTGCTGAGCAGACCTAGAAGTATCAATCAGCTCCATGGAAAGTAAAAAACTTTCCAAGAGTAATGTAAAATCTTCTTGGATAGATCATAATGGGCAGGTGCCTGTCCCTTGGTACAGACCTGATTGCTGAGCCATTTAGTAAGCAAAGGAGTAATGTTATTTAGGCTTGCAGAGCTTACCCTCTTTAATCTCTATAGTCTGGGGACTTGCATCAGAGTTTTAGAAACTGAGAGGCAGCATACATCTAAAAATGAGTGAAAAACAGAGCTTTTAAAGGTCAACCCTGAAGTCTTTAAGCTGTGTATGGGAGGGAGAAAGACAACAGTACCACAGATGTGCTCAAGCAGAGCAGCCCATATGCTTAAGTCAATCAAGCCTAGAGGACGCTTCCCAGGAAGTTGGAGGATATCTTATTATTACTGCTGGACTTCTCTGCTGAGGCCGCCAGTGGGTGTGCCAGTTAATTTCAGCACTGAGTGAGTCTTAGCAAGTGGCCACCTAAGCAGTTAGGCAATGACTTCCAAATAACTGTATTTATTTATTCCTCTGCAGATATAAATGTTCAAGCTGTCAATTACATGAAAATTTTTTTTTCTGCACATCTCTGAAGGAGTTAAGAACACTTTGTGTGACTGGCAGCCACAAATTCACCTGTCCTGTGTATTAAGTCATCACTTCACTATTGAGTTCTCAGCTGATGTAGGAAGAAAAGGAAAGCTGATCAGAAGCATTAAAGAGGCCTTAACATGCACAAGGAGGAGAAGGGGCGAAATGGACTACTGAACCTGTTTGACCTAGTATGACAGTGCATTGTGCCTTAAAATTACTAAATCTTGTTCCCACTCCTCCTCACTTTTCACTCATGTCTAGACCAAACACTGAATTTGTGATACTTTTACCACAGCATCTGATTGCTTGGGAACTTCACTGGCCATCTCGATCACACTGACTTTTTATGTCTGAAATGTGGTCACTGGATTAGCTGCTGTAGCTCAGTTGCTTTGCTTGTCTGCATTGTGCTTTCTCTTGACTCATAAAAATACTGGCTCATTAAGCAAGCTTGTGATGGTTCAACTATGGTGTCTACCCATTGCATACATATGTTTAAATTTATTTTCATCTACATTCACATCCAGCTAGTGCACAGCATTCGCTTTGTAGTTCTGGCGTAATAGCCACAAACCCTCTGATGCATTGTGGAATCATATGTTTGTAGTCCTTTCTTTTCCTTGATGAATTACAATGCAATCAGACCTCTCTCAGCCTCAAAAAAAAAATAAAAAGGGAAAACCTCCCCCAAAAATCCAAACAAAATGCAAAGATGTGAAATACTAAGAAGTCAGGACACGTTTAATCTGAAATAAAATCCCACGAGTGGCAGTGTTGGCATAAGTGGTTTGTGGTTATCTGTTTCACACACACAAATTGATATGATTTACTTTAAACGCTTGGCCTTTTTGTTCTTGCACAAAACAATTCTATTTGACTTCAGATTGATGAATGAAGGAACTGAGCTATTGAAAGGACAAGGAATGAAAAACCATAACCAGGTTAGAAACATCAGGATTTTTATATTATAAATTAACTAATGCTCAGTAACCAGTGGAGCAGGAAAAGATCAAAAAAAACCCAGGTTTGCCCTTGCCTTGAAGTAATCAATATGTACCAACTTCTAAAACCCATTATATAAAGGTACTTTTTGAATATTGGCACTTTTCTCTCTGCCTCTATTCGTAAGCATGCCTGGTACAGAGAAGAGCTCATGACTCTCAGGAGAAGAAGCTGCCTGCTTGCTGCCAGATAGCTGAGGGCATAGGGGAGACAAAAGGAGGCCTCACTCTACCAAACGGGTCTCTTCTCAAGAAAATAAGACAGACAGGATAAGCCATCAAAGATTTCTTCTTATCTAGAGAGAAGATCATTGGGAAATCCATGAGACCAAGTTGGTCAGAGAGAGCCTGCCAACCCACACACTTCAGTGGAATTCTTAGGAAGGAACTGAATATGAAATTTGGGTATTCATTGTCTTCCACAAACTCCCGCAAAGTGAATGGTTAACAAAATTTCACGTAAAGCCGTATTGTCTGAGTAAAACATTTCACTTTCATTTAGGTGGGGTTTTCTCCCTGTTCTGGTGGGTAGAAGAATGAATCCCTGAAATTTTTATACTCTCCATTTCTAAGCAGTGGGGAGGGAGAGCTGGTTATTTCTGGTAGGATCAGTGTTTGTAGTGGTTTCACTCTCATTTCCCTTCTGCAAAATCAGCTGTTCTTTGCCAGAGTTCAGAAAACACAACCATCTCACCTGGAAGAGGACAGACCCACTTCTGAGAACTACTGGGTTTTCTCTGCAAGCCACTGTTTAGCCTGCTGGGATCAAGAGGACAAAATCCAGCCTACTTTCTATGCTACTTCCCAGCAAATAATAAAGTCTGCCTCTCAGACCACATCTGCAGTGAAAAACAAGAACTCCACATGCTTGTCTTTGAGTTCTCCAGAAAAACCACTGAGCTTGGGCTTGGATTTTACCACCAATACCACTGACTTGAGTGAAAAGCCAACCTTTGGCACGCAGAATATCATTGTGGTTGGTATAGCTTTTCCTAATAACATGTTCCGGTGCTTAAGCACTATGAATTGCCTCTATTTTTTATGGTTTTGACAAGGCAACAGAAGGGTGTTTTTGTGTCAGAGATTAAATAAAAACTTTTCAAAGTACTGGTTAACAGCAGACAACTTTGCTTGAAGTATGATCCAAGACTGAAGCAAAAGAGAGTCTGCTGCCTGATTGCAGTGCCTTCAAATCAAACCCTGGCTTTTTCTTCCTATTCTGTTCCCTGGCAACACGTAGAAATAGAGTAGAATGTGAAGAAATGAAAATAAAATAGAAACATAAATCAAAATAAATACAATACAATACAATAAAAAAATTAAAACCAATATAAGAGTATTCTGTTAATGTCAAGCTGTTTATATTGCAACAGTGAAGGCCAAAAATAAGGGCATGGTAAACTACTGTGCCATATTGTGCATAACAGGAGTGTACTTTATTCTTAAAGTAATGGTGAAATGATGTCCATGACACTACTGGCTACTTGCAAAGTCTAAACGTTCAAACATAATTTCATGTTGCCCTGCTTGAAATCAAAGGTCTCACTGCAATTAGTCCCAGAGATAATGATTTCAGGCTGCTTTTCAGATGTTCAGAGCAAACATTTTGGGGGTTTGTGTCTGCAAATTGACAAGGCTTTCCGTATGCTGCAAACACACAGGACAAGATCTCAGGAGCCTCTGAGGTGGGATTGCAGAATTGCACTCTCATTACGAAGAGCTTCGCCGTCAACCATGCAGCATGGCTCTAGCAGACCAGAACTGATGTGGAAAATGTGCCTCCGTCGTAAAGGTGGGATGACAGTTTGGCTCCTAGGAAGATCCATAGGTCTAAAGAATAGTAAAAAATTTAGTATTTTTTGATGGAGCCATGTGTATCTACTGAAAGAACAACCATAAAAACTACAGCAGAAGCTTGGTGTTAAAACAATTGTCCCACAGGGGCTGTATAAGGGTTTTTCACTTAATCATCCTGTGACTGCTTAAGATTTTGCCAGTAACAGGAATTTTCTCCTCTTTCTACAGACTACAGATTTTGTCAAATGCAGCAGGAACTTACCTGGAAAGGCAGAGTGGGGATGAGGTTCACTTACACAGAAGCTGACACAAAACCCACTTTACCACTACCAAAAAAAGCATCAATGTTATTTCCTTATTCCAAGCTATAGGAATTCACATCCTCATTTTACATATAGACACATTCAAATCTCTCTCACACACAGACAGAACATTCCTCTCTCCCATTCTCCTTTTGAGTTTATAGCCCACAGATGCACTTCTGTCACTGGGCCACTTTAGCTTAGGAATCAGCACATTTATATTCCAAGCTGAGGACAGGTATCCCAAGAGGAAAAAGGTACTAGCCAGGTCTTGCCTCTGTGACAAGCTCCTAGACGACCTCCAGAAAGTTACTTGTGGTCTTCGGCTCTCTTACCTGTAAAATAAAGAGGATATTACTTCTTTTCTCTTACCTCTTTTAGGTAAACTAAAAAATATTGATCTTAGGCACCTTCTTGTATATGCCTCAGTGCTGTGAAGCAGTTAGCACTCTCTTTTTAGCCAGAGATCTGCTACAACATCCCTTGACCACACATGTCAAGATTACTCAGAATTTTACAGATAGGGCCACGTGTCATATAAAGCAGGGCAGTTGGAATAGTCTGTAGTTGCCCCACTCCAAGGTTTTGGGGGTCTTCTTTTTTCTCACAGAGGATATAACTCCCTTGCAGCAGGTAGAAGAACCTGGCTCTCATGTGACTGTCCTTGCTACTGCTTTGAGGTTATTCTCTAACTGCATCTCCTAATTGAAAAAAGAAGGGTTGGCTCAAGCCTGTGATGACTCAGGTCAGTCTGTTATGTCAGAACATAGCACTTGACTCAAAAGTTGTCTTGCTTTCTGTATGCAGCTCTGCTCAAGTCTGGCAGCGTGTTGCTTAAAAAAAAAGGTCTATGACTCAGAGGTGAATAGCACAGGCCATTTCTATGGATTTTACCTGTGATTTCAGTTGCCTTTCATCGTCAATACTAAATCACTTTGGTATGGCCAGAGGCACTTTCCACTACTTGAATTAAAGCTATGTTGCATTGCCAAAAGGATCTAACAGGACCAAAGAGAGCCAGAAGCAGAGGCATGACTTTGTAGCCCAGTGGCTGTAGCAGTCATTTGGAACAAAGCTGTCTTGGCTTCTAGTCCCTACTTCCAGGCTTTTGTAATTTACCCAGTACCTATAATTCACCCAGCTGATGTAGAGAATAAAATAATCATATCAGTCCCATACCTTGCTCCACTTGGAATAAGTACTGAGGCTTACCCGGAACTGCTATGGAGTAGAAACCTCTTCTCCTTCTCCCTGCAAGTCTGGTGTTGTAGTATGCTCTTACTATCTCACATGTATAAAGCCAGAGCTCCTTCAGTACCTGGATGGTTGGGTAAGATAAGGGCAATAATTACATACTGCACACTTGTAACTCTTATCATGGACAGCTTACAAAACTCCTTAAAAACATCCATCCATTCTCACAACATGCCTGGGAGGTAGATAAGGTTTTATTATGCATACAAGCCATTATTTATTGTGAACTGAGGGACAGTACTCTGTTGCTGGTAC
Source organism: Amazona ochrocephala (assembly GCA_039720435.1). NCBI lineage: Eukaryota > Metazoa > Chordata > Aves > Psittaciformes > Psittacidae > Amazona > Amazona ochrocephala. The sequence goes on from CM077878.1 coordinate 62,272,957, forward strand.
GCCAAAGATAAACAACTTGCCCAGGCAGAGCCTGCAAGGGAACTTTAGGGTTGCTCCAAACCATGCGTTTAAATCCCTAGGCCGGAGCAGTACATTCAAAGGTATTTAACCTGGCAAAAGTTAAAGTACAGGCTTGTGCCATTGTGATAAATCTTGGACTTCTGGTTTACCACAGTGTGGATGAGCATGGAAGAGGAGCCCAGGGAAGGGCTGATAAGGCTGTTGGGGCTCTCCCAGCCACTTTCTGGTGCGTGTGGTGGTTGGGCTCCCGCCCCCCTTTCCCAGGATGAGCACTGCTTCTAAACTGCATGATGAGTCAAGGTATTGTGGCTGAGACTGCAAGCACTGGCTCTGTCACCAAGCAGACAGACAGACATTCAAAGAAACCACAGCCCTCTGGTTTCTTTGTCCTTGTTTGCTTAATCAAATCAGGATTGTGTGTGCGCATACACATTTTTTTGACCCACAGCACAAACAAATACTGCTCAACACCTGAGGGTGGCTGGCTCTCAGAAATGCCTCTGGAAAGATGACTCAGAGGAGTAGTGGGAGGCTCCTATGGCACTCATCCCAACGCGGGAAAGAGCATTCCCTCTTACTGTAAGTGATCTAATTATATTACTGTAAATCTCACTCTCGCATTTTCGGCTACCTCCGCATCAGCTCTCAGGCTGCACTTATGTAATTGTGGAAAACTTTCTATCAAACCAAAGATTCCTGCTGTATGCCACATTGTTTGCAGAAGACTTGTATACAAGTGTGGGTGGCGAGGGAGACATCAGCGCAGGAGACTGAAACTGGTACCTTTTCTACCTTTTTTTTCACAAGTACACAAATTTGTGCATTAAATCACACTGTGGAGCTATAAAACTGCAAAGAAAATGAGCAGTCTAAGTTATTTTCTTCAGTGTGATAAATCCCATTTATATAAACAGGCCAAGTTTTTTTATCCCTAATGCTTCAATTAAGCGCAATATTCCCTTCTACCTTTCCTCAGTCTCACCTACTGCCACTGATCATATCATTAGGCAGCTGGTAGAATCCTGGTTACACTTCAAGGGATCCTCTAGCTGTATCCCTTATAGGTGCCCCCCAACAGTCAGGTAATCTCACACAGACCCCTGTTAATGTGACAAGAGGATGCAGGACGTGGGTCGGGAGCATCAGATGAAAGAGGATCCAGGTGATGAGCTGGCAGCAGTAAGTGCTTGGGGAATTGCAGGTATTTCATGGCTGTGTCAGTTAGTATTGCAATAGTGAGCTGGGTCAGACCTTATTATGCGGGTGTGGGTAGAAGCAGCTCTTCCACTGGGACATAATGAGGGAGAGGGTAATCACCCTGTTTGGAAACGTAGGGAAGGGAGGAAAGCACTGCCTGCAAGCCATGCTCTCACTGCAGCTCAGAGATGTCACTAGGAAACAAAGCAGTGGCAGGGACAGATGCAGCTGTGTGTGCCAGCACTTGCTGGAGCAGCCAAGGAGAGTCTTAGGGAGGACACAGTCAGAGCAACATCCTGAATGTGTCCTGAGAAAATCTGAGAGAGTGCCTAGGGCACAGTACGACTGGAAAGGAAACCTGACTGGCAGAAGACTCTGGGCATGTTTATGCAGCCTGGCGCCCCTGGCTGGTGCCATTCCACCTGCGCGGCATGCCAGCCTGGGAGGAGGTCCTGAGCTCTTCCGTGCCACCCCTTAGAAGCTGCCATTGTGCTCCACTGGCTGGGGTCCACCTGCCTCAGAGCCCATGCGGAGCAGCCTGCCCACATCTCATCGAAGACATGTCTACACAGCCTCTGACATGCTTCCTATTTTTTTAACTGTTTTTGTTTCAATCCCTGATCTATTCAGAGAGAGAAAAAAAAAGTAAAAAAAACACATTCCTTGTTCCTGATAGAACATCTCAAGCAATTGACATCTCCATCTTCTCCATTTAACTGTGGCGTTCCACTGGGGCTGTGCATTTGACATAGACGGTTGAGTCAGAAAAGACAATGTTACTTAAAAAAAAGTTTCTAACAGAGCCCAGGACTTGATCTATTGCCTAGGAATCCAAATGGCAATAGGCCTTGCAAAAAAGAAAGGGAGAGGAAAGGGTCACTCCAGCCCATTCTTCTAAATCAGAAGCCAGCAAAGAAACAAAAAAATTGCAGAAGGTCAACTGAGGAACTGACACCCGAGTCCAGCAAATTGTTAGACAAAGCAACTACAATTTATATGGACCCCTTGCTGCTTGGTAGGATTGCATCGCTACACTTGCACCTCTGAACAATGACCACATTCAGATTCTACCTCAACTAAAAAGGGATGAAGAAGTGATTTTCTGAGGTAAGCATGAGATGGAAGTATAAACAGGAAATTTGTGCTGATGCTGTGCCACAGAAAGTGGGAATATGAGGGTGTAGTGACAGCACGAGCAAGAAAAGCAACCTGTAAGGGTTGCAAAGTAAAGCTTTTTCCCTCTGTTTTTTGTCTCTATAAATGTCTGATGAAGACAGAACCTTGCATTACACTCTTTAAAAACCATAACACAGTTTGCACTATAAATAAGCGAGTTTTCTGTAACTATGATAGTTGATTATTTCATCCTATGAATACTTCCAAAAAGGACATACGCACATAAACTCTCTACAAGTTGGAGCACTGAATTTATATGTACACGCAGATATTGTAATTCACCTGTCAATAAGCACACTTTGGATTTGATAATTTTCTTGCGATTTGTTGTACACACATGAAAATGAAAGGTCAGACTTAGGGCCCAGTCCTGCTCCAGTTGAGTTAAATTATAATGTTCTCATTTTTTGTCTTCATAACCTTTAGGGATAGCCATGTTCAGGATACCTTGTACTAGCTGAAGATCTAGTGTTACTCCCTTAAGAAAGAGTAATAATTTGCTGATCACAGATAAGATTTACTGCTGTTCTTTTGCAGGGTACATCTGACAGGATTTTCCACCTCTGCATCTGCAAATGACAAAGCCTGACTATGTCTGAAGAAGTGGATATTCTTGATATTTTCTTGTGTTCTTTCGTCCCACATCAAAATCCCATCTGTTGGCGTCAGGTAACTGGAAATCAGTCTGTCTGTAAGAATTAAGTTTCTGGGCTTTAAGGCTGCAAGCATATCTTCAGAACATGAAATCAAAACATTCAAAGGTCCAAAGACAACAAAAAAGGACCTGACATTCATCATTTTTCAGGACCCTGAAGTTTTTAAGCCACTCCCATAATTTTGGAGGGCTAACTTGGCAGGCCTGCAAGTTGTTGGCTTGCACTGAGCAAGTAAAAGTGGTAGAAAGAGAGGCTGTTGCTTGTGTTGGTGGCTCTTCTCTCTTGGAGTGTTGGACTTGTCTGTTCTTCCTGCAAGGTGCTGGTGATACATCTCTACCGAGGCCAAGTTTCTAGATATCTATGAGTCACCGTACTCTGTTATTAAAGAGGAAGATAATTTTAGAAATTTAACAGGATCAAACAAATAGTGCTACTCCTTGTTTTAAATCCACAATATGCTCTAACATCTTTGATCCCTTAGTTTTTCAACACCCTTTTGAGATGTGCAGATTTGGTATAAGTTAACACACAGTTCTGGATTATTTAACTTGTCAAGGTATGGAGTATAGCCAGAAAAGTATAAATATAAGGAGGTCTCAGAGCTAAGCACAGATAACAAACTGTTCAATCGTTTATTCATTTGTGACCAACCTACATGCTGTGTGTGATTTAACAGTCTTAATACATCAAATGATTAAAATAAAATGAGAGCATTAAGGAAACACAAGCAAGACAAAATATTTAATTATCACCTAAGAAAAACTAGACCTAGTTTAATTAAGCACATCCTATTCGAACTGGGATGAACTTGAAGATAAGTTTAATTTCCTTGTTGAAGCAGGGCCACATTTAAAAACATTACTCAAAATATATTAAGATCTACTACTTCTCTTTATTTCAGAGTTAACAGGCATGAAATCTGTCTGACTGGTTAAGAATTTGTACAAGAATACTATGACAAATCGCAATCAGCTGCCACATTTGCCTGTTTTATGTCTTCATTGTTCACTATCTGTGAACATTTATTCAGGCCAAGTGTTGTTCGTATGAATTTGGTTTTCATTTAACCGAGAAAATTGCTAGGATCAAATAACCATCTAAGCACTTGTTGTGGAGATTGATGGATAAAATGCACCTCCAATATATTCACAACAATAATATAGCCCTAACTAATGCTGTGAAAGCACAAGAAATTTCCATTTCCAAAGGAGTTCTAGAAAATTAACGTTTACTTTGCTCTGAATCAGAATGAATGCAAATGAATTGCCATGACTGAAAAAAATCCTTGTATCACAATACTTTTCTTTCTGTGATAGAAAGCAAATTACAGTTTGAAACTAAAAGTAGTTTTGAAAAAACACCTCCTCCCCCTTAGCTTCCATTCCAAGAATGTTGAAATGGAATATTTTGACCTTCTCACAATACTTCTTCCCAACTTTTTCCCCAAAACAAAAGGTTGTGAAAATCAACATGCCTTAGAGAGTAGTTTTGGTTTGACAAAATGGCATTTTCTGATGGAAAAAAAGCATTCAATTGGAAAAATTTTTAACCAGCTCTAGCAGTAACTCTGGATTTCACACTCTGGGCTAAATTTGCAACCTTTCACCCTCTGAAATTAACTGGAATACTTGAGAAGTAAGGAACTAATCAGGGGAAAGAAGCACCCTCCCTATGGTTTGGAGACTACAGGGGGGCCTACTGGAATGGATCTGCACAGGCAGGCTGCTATACGGATTCCCATGGTGTCTGCTCCCACCAGCACAATTACAGGATCAGAGGCAGATTTGTAAAGAGTCTGATTTTTTATTTTTTTTTTCCCAAGGAAATAGCTTCATTTTGTTTTGTTTCTTGCTGTTCTTGGCATGAAATTCATGTTTTATTGGTATGAAATACAAGTCTGTTTTGACACTTGCAGAGACAACGCAGACAGAGAGAAACATCTTTCTAGCTATAAACTGAAGTTTGTATGCCTTGTAAATAGTTTTTCTTGCTCTCATATAGTATAAAAGAAAAAAAAAGAGATATTGTTACAAACACAGATAAGTTATCTATGTCTTGCTGTGTACTTTCCTCTTTCTTTCAAAACAGGAACCTGGTCTGCCGAGAGCATCACATACTTTCACTTACTTCAACACTTGAAGCAATCGGAAAATCGCTGAAATCTGAATACAGCTTTGGTGAATAGCTGTGAAAAGTTGCCTTCTATTAGATTAGGTAAGAAGTTACTTCTCCCCAAGCCTACTATAGAGTCAAGATGATCTTGGTGTCAATTTGGCCTGAATTGGCTCAGAACTGTTGGACTAATAAAAAGTCTGGAGGTTTGGTCTGTGCTGTTGGAAATCCATTGGCCCTACTTTAAGTTACTTTTGATCTACCATAAAAGCTAAGATGTTCAGAGCTGAAACCAGCACATTTTTGTCTTGTAAAAGACACAGATCTCTTATCTGCTTGTTGCTCCCTCATCTAATACAGCATAAAGGAAACTTTCATCCTATTAGACTTGAGGCTAAAGCAGACAGGAAACAATGTTTTCTTTCTCTCAAAACCTTTAAATTTATTTTTTTTTCAATAAATCTGTGCTTCATTAAGATGAATCAAAATCCTGTAAGCTCTTTTCTCACACACAGAGAGCGAAGAATTAGCACTTGAGACACAGGAGATGTAGAAGCCTCAAGCAGGACCAAACAGCTACATCTGTAACCAAGAGGGTACTCTCCAGCATTGTGGCACCTTCTTGTCTAGGGCCACCGTGTTACACGCTCCCATCCCCTTGGAGCCCTTGGGATGATGACCAGTGCTGACTGCTGAGCCATGCTAGCGGGCCTGGGCTAAAATTGCGCCAGGGAGCTTTCTAACATTTTAACAGAACGACCATATCTCAGCGCCCAAATCCATGGCACTGACATTCTGTAATTTACTGGTACAGTCATAGTGGATCTGTCTAGAGAGTTGCTCTAAAAGCTCCCACCTAAACACTCTGTCTCCAGACTGTTAGTGCTTCTGCTTTAAGTCCTGTTTTAGAACTGTTGATAACACTGGGTGATCCAGAATGATGCTTCGTGCTATGTCATGTCAAGGGCTACACAAGCAGCCAGCTATGGTTACTTAGAATAATGGGAGGCAGAATTTTACCTAGGTAATGGAAAAATCATGATGGGCAACATGGGATGGAGTGGAAAAACAGCTGGCTATGTGTAACCAGCTCAGTTCAGCCATCTCAGTTCCAGCCCTGCTGAATACAGGTAGCTTACTGCAATGTAATTTAAGTATCATCACCCCAGTGAACTCCCTGTCATCTAATTTATGAGAGAACTTTTTAACTTGGTGTATAGCTGCTGTATATATTTGTGACAAGTAGTCATTAGAGAGAAGATTTTAAGAATATTTTTTCAAAGCTGGGACTCTGGAAATGCTTATTTCATTGGGAAACTCAAAGAGAAGCTTGCAGAACTTCACACTTCACCCACACATCATGGATTTGCCTTTTTTCTCAACAACAGAGTATGAGAGAACTGTCTTCTCTTCCCAGAAAATTGTAGTATAGTTTTGTCTCCTCTCGCACATGAGAGACAGTGAATCATAGCATCATAGAATCATAGAATCATAGAATAGTAAGTGTTGGAAAGGGACCTTAAAACCATCTATTTCCAACCAGGGACACCTTCCACTAAATCATGCCATCCAAGGCTCTGTCCAACCCAGCCTTGAACACCGCCAGGGATGGAGCATTCACAACTTCCCTGGGCAACCTATTCCGGGGCCTCATCGCCCTTACAGTAAAGAATTTCTTCCTCATATCCAATCTAAACTTCCCCTGTTTAAGTTTGAACCTGTTACCCCTTGTCCTATCACTACAGTCCCTCATGAAGAGTCCTTCCCCAGCATCCCTGTAGGCCCCCTTCAGATACTGGAAGGCTGCTATGAGGTCTCCATGCAGCCTTCTCTTCTCCAGGCTGAACAGCCCCAACTTTCTCATCCTATCTTCATACGGGAGGTGCTCCAGTCCCCTGATCATCCTCGTGGCCCTCCTCTGGACTTGTTCCAACAGTTCCATGTCCTTTTTGTGTTGAGGACACCAGAACTGCACACAATACTCCAAGTGAGGTCTCACGAGAGCAGAGTAAAGGGGCAGGATCACCTCCCTTGACCTGCTGGTCACGCTCCTTTTGATGCAGCCCAGGATACGGTTGGCTTTCTGGGCTGCAGGCGCACACTGCCGCCTCATGTTCATTTTCTCATCGACCAACACCCCCAAGTCCTTCTCTGCAGGGCTGCTCTGAATCGCTTCTCTGCCCAACCTGTAGCTGTGCCTGGGATTACTCCCACCCAGGTGTAGGACCTTGCACTTGTCATGGTTAAACTTCATCAGGTTGGCATCAGCCCACCTCACAAGCGTGTCAAGGTCCCTCTGGATGGCATTCCTTCCCTCCAATGTATCAGCCGAACCACACAGCTTGCTGTCATCGGCAAAGTTGCTGAGAGCGCACTCAATCCCACTGTCCATGTCACCGACAAAGATGTTGAACAGGGCTGGTCCCAACACGGATCCCTGGGGGACACCACTCGTTACTGGTCTCCAGCTGGACGTTGAGCCACTGAGCACTACTCTTTGCGTGCGGCCATCCAGCCAGTTCTTTATCCACTGAGTGGTCCACCTATCAAATTGATGTCTCTCCAACTTAGAGAGAAGGATGTCATGTGAGACAGTGTTGAACGCTTTGTTTATGCATATAAAAAAAGAAAATCATAATAGACACTTTGCTTCTGTGTTGGTGCAATTCTTTGTTGCTTGCAATAAAATCTAATATTAGATATGTTTCTATGATTCTTTTTAAACCACTAGAAGCATTGCATGTATCTCTGTTTTCTGATAAGAGGGAATACCTTTGGAAATGCCATATGGTGCTTTTGAATTTTTTACTTCTTGTTTGAGTTTATCCTGATTAAATCCTCTGTCATCTTCCTGAGGCTTTTCTGCTTTCCTGCCAAATGTTAATTGGTACCTGTTCCTGTACGTTTTAATGCTCTCTCACAGCTGTAGCGATTGGCCTCAAGCATCTTTCCTAGCTCCCAGCCCTTTCTCTAAGACTTTGGCATTCCTTCAGAAATCCAACAGGGACCTTTTTTTCTAAAGCTGTGTGACCTGGTTGGCTCCCTTACTGCTAAATATTTCACTTACAAGCACATGGATTACTATATGGTCCTTCAGGTCTGGAAGTGAACTCACTGCGAACCCAGTGTTCACCTTACTTTCTGTTTTACAGAAAAATTGTCCATCTCTGGTCTATGGGAAGCAACACTGGGTGATTTATAAGCACTTGTATCATGTGAAATGGTCTGTGGCCAAATCTGTGTATATGTCCCCCCATCTTCAGAAGGAACATAACCACATCACTGATCATTTCTTCCTCTCCAATAGCATGTACAGAAGACCAGTAATTGAAAGATTTATCAATCTGAAAGTTGATGCTGAGTGGATTGCCATACTGTTTACTGCCTTTCCAAAATGTAGCTTCTCCCTGTACATTTTGAGTTACAACCCAAACAAAAACTCTGAGTCCGCAATAAAAAGAATGTGTGTATGTGCTATTTTTCCATAATTTAACACATTTTATTTGCTCAAGTCATGAGAGTATTGTCTGATGAGTTTAGAGTCTGAGCATTTTCTGTTAAAAGATTGTTTGTGCCTTTTCAAGCATATGGACCTGAGCTGACAATCTGAGGTTCAAGCAATGCTAGTAAAAATTGTACTTTGCTAGATGTCAGTGATTCACTCTTAAAATAGAAAGCATGATGAACTGAGAGGAAAAGTAAGTGAAACACCTCTCAAGTGGAGACCACGTTTGAGAGCATCCTGGAAACATCTTTAGTTATTTGCTATATGAAAGTTGGGCAGAACTGTATCTCAGGCACCCATGCTGGATTTAGCTCTTTCAGTGGAGCAGAAGTGTTTATTGTATGGCCATTTCCCAGGGTTTCTGTGGAACATCACATCTCTCGACAGCCTTGAGCGAAACATCTTGGCCTCCAGCTGCAACCTCAGCATCATGGATTATTCCTTCAGCACCAAGATGGGCTGGCATGTTGACTCAGGAGTGAGCAGCTTTTTACAGCAGTAGTGGCTGAAACCTCAGTTACGTCAATTTTCCTTAATCTTAATTACAATATAAATGAGGTTAAGAACTGATGTAGTTATTACTGATACTTCTCTTTTGTGGTGCATCAGGATAGAATTTCTCACTCTAGCATGGCTACTTGTTTTGTCCAAGTCATATCTTCTTCATTGTTCATGTTTTGAAACTCAAAAATAACCTTTCTCTTACGTTAGTATGGGAGATATTTGCCATCCGTTCTTTGGAGAGTTTGCCAATGTTTCAAGATGCCAAAAAGGGCCACAATATTTCACCTAAGAAAAGGTGGTAGATAAATGAGCATTCTACAATTCTTAGCGTAGCTGAGGTCTAAAGCTCTTCCAGAGAAAGAGGAGGTTTTATTTCAATAGCATATCAAGCAACAAAAATTCCTTGCACTGAACTCTTTATGGGCATGGTCCAACTACGCTTCATTTCACGATTCCTTTGTTCTGCTTTGTAGGAAAGTGTTTCTTAGTATGTGTGGTGTTTAAAGTGCATTCATATGGAACGAATACTTCAGACTTGTGAAGAAGTTGTATTGGATTCATTCATGAGACAGTACTGGAATTTGCAGTCTGTAAATATAGTATTGGTGTTGTCATTATTTTAGAGGTGAATCAGTCAAAAATTACACATAGAAAATCACGTCTACTGGGGGCCTGTTTTACTTGTTGTTCTTTTAATTTGTCTGGGGAAAGACATCCATGTAATGCATGGCTCCAAGCCACAGCAAGCTGGAATGCAAAGCTTCCGATGTAAAATAAGAAATGGGAACATGTGATAGGGGATTTCCTGAGCTGTTCTTGATGCATCCTTGCTGTTAAGCAATCTTAGTATTCCTCCATCCCTCTCTCTCTCTCTCATATACACACATACACACCCTATTTTTTGGTCCCCTTTGCCACTCCTCAAGGCAGAAAGGCACATGCCCCACCAGCAACATGGTTGGAGTTTTAAAAATACTTGACCTTTACATCTGGAGTGGGTTTTCCTGTCGGAGGAATAGGTCTAACTTGTTTGAAACTGCACGGGAAAGGTGTCATGCAAGACAGACACAGACTTTCTGACACGTTGCAAAAACCCCATTGTTTTTTGAGTCACACGATAGACAGAATGCATGCACTGCTCTGCGACTCAAAGCTACATGGCTGAAAGTGAATTCTATTTGGTTATCATTCATGCGTGATTGTGTTCCTTTTTGATGGCTTGGTTTTTGCTTCCTGGAAAGCACTTTTGATTTTCAGTGATCTGCAAGAAATCGTTTTACCTCAGGAAATGCTGACATCACACCACTCCTGCATAAGACTGCTCTGGGGATGGTTCTGTGTGTTTTTCCTAAGAGCACCATAAGGGCCCAACCCTGTATTCTCAGACTCCCAAACTGCAACTAACTCACCAATGCTCTGGATACTCAGAGTATGCCAGAGGGGACCAAAACCAAGAGGTCAGTCACTACTGAACTTTCTCCCTCATTATTATTCCATTACTATTCCATTATTATTCCATTACTATTCCATTATTATTCCATTATTATTCCCATCATATTTAGTGCAGTCTAAGACAATACTAAAATTATTTTAATGCTGTATTTCTGCCTTCCCTCATTTTTCTTATCTTCAGTGCTTTAGGTCTTCTGTCTTTCTCCCCCTATTTCTTCCTCCTCGCTTTGTTTTTCTGATTCTGGAGTTTTGTCCTGTTGATTTTTCTATTTTTGTCTGCTTTCTGTCTTTTGTTTCTTCAATTTGTCTAACTCATGCTTCCCTTCTACTTCCCTTACCTCTCTCCTTTTGTTTTTTTAAACTCAGGACACTTTTTCATTCTTCTTTGTTTACAGATATCCTGCTTTTTTCACCCTTTTCTTGTTTGTTTCTTCATTTTGCTATTTTCACTGAGGTTGCTGGAGCTCCCCTGCTTGTTCTGATGAATATACAGTTAGAGATATTCCTGGTTTAAAAATGTTTCCAACCTAAACAGAAAAGAAAGGCAAAAAAGAAGTCAGAAAGAAAGGAAATAGTATCTCCATTTTACTGAGGGAAAATCGTGGCAATGAAAAAATCAGTTTTTTAGGTCACACAGAAAACCTGCAGCTGAATCAGGAGGAAATGTCAAGCCTCCCAGATTTCTTCCTGTGCCTTATTCATAATTTCGTGATGAATTTTGCAAGTGTCTGCAGTGTAATGATTTGCAGTGTGATAATAACAACAGTGTCCACAAAGGAGCAGACTTTGTACATAACTGTGGGTTTTCAAGCTTACCATAAACTTGATTACTTGGTGTACACTGTATTACAAACTAATAATTATTTTAAGAAAAACAGTTTTATTGGATGTTTTTTCCATGACCAATTCACATCTTATTGTGAAAGCCCACCACATAACCAGCCCTATAAGTCCTAACATCTGGATATAACCAATGAATTCTTTGGAGAAAATTAGAGTAATCCAGTTTTCCTAGTTGAAGTCAGCATCATTAAAATGAGCACTTATCCACATCTTAATAAATTCACAGAATTCACCTCCGTCAGTGTCCCCAATCTTTACTTTATTTGAAATAGGTGTCATTATTAACAACTGCTGATTGTTTCTGTGATTAATATTTGGCACTAAATGCAGTATTAACTGGCATTTGCAGTATGTGCTCTCATGGAGGAGTTGTGAGTACCCAGGCATGTGTCTCTGGGGTTAGCTGGGTGCTCATCACCAGTTATTGCTTGCTTCTTACTGTTTTAACCTGCTCCTGGGAGGCCATTTCTCTCTGCATCCATTCATTTTAGGGAGATTTTGCATAAATTTGTCATGGAAAGGAGCGTAGAAAGACTGCAGAACTTCTGAACCTCTCCGTATATTATGAATAATAACTAGGGATATGCCAATATGGAGCTACAGAAAACCTGGGGGCACTTGGCTACTTAGATTCTATGATTATATGGATGCCTTTGCAACAGCTGCGAGAGTCAAATGGGTACCAACAGCATTGCATCTTTTCTCCTCTAAAAGGTGAGGATTGAAGCCAGGATTTGGTGGTTGTTGGTTGAACTGAGAGCCTCATTGTGTGCCAATCTTTGGGCAGCCACCCTGCCCAGGGCCCTGCTAGTGAAGCTGCACATTTACCTCCAGGTAGCGTCTGATCAAAAGCAAACCAACCTTGCATTCACACAGGCCAGCTGTCTGGCAGAAGGCGAAAGAGTAAATCCCTCTGGGGCTGCCAACTTCACCATGTACAGAGCCAAGCTTTCTGCATCTGCAGTGTGGCCTTAGCCCTTCATAGGACATAACCATCATTGGTCAAACGTGGTTTTGATGTAAGTCCATTAGCTTGAGCAGGCTTGTAGCAGAGTTGTGTGTGGCACTGTGTATGCCCATCAAGCCATGTCTCATTTCAGCTGTACTTAAATTCCCCTCTTTTGTCTAGTGTGTCTGTTGCTCCTGAGAGCGGACTGGGAGAACTAATCAGACTACATAAATATAGTCATGCAGCACAGCATAAATGTGATTTAAACATATTTATGCCACCAAGGGGATTCCAGGATTAGTGTGATTGCTTTGCATTTGTCTCAGTAAATATGATGCGATGAATCCATATAATTGGCTTGCTGCTGCAGTGAGGCATGCAGATGGGAAGCAAAACCAAAGTGCAGTCTGCTGAGGCTGCCCCCACTGATGGAGAAGCTTCTCAGATATCTCAGAGAAGCCAACACTCACATCCACTCAAACCGAAAACTAGCAAATGAGTGCACTGACATTAAAAACAAAATTCAAACCCACCAGCAGCATCCTGATGAAGACCAGGAAGTGCCAGAGTGAAGATGAGAGCTATGTCAAATTCTGACCTTGCAAACAGTGGTGTAAATACGGAGTTACTCCAGTGAAATCTATAAAATGGGTTTGAAATGAGCCTTGAGGGGCTTATTTACAGCACATAATTTTAGACACTGACTCAAATCCCTAATTTATGATGCTACAGGCTCCATCTCAAGTTAGTAGGTACCTCAGAGGGATTCAGAGGTACCCAAGGTAAACTTGTGCTCTACACTGTTCTAGAAGAACCAGTCTGTCTCTCTGTTAGTTGTAAAGACAGTCTGGGGAGATAGACTTGTCACATTAGTGACTGAATTAGGTGTGTAAAATTAGGCAGAGCGAAAATGCCCTGAAGTATCCAGATGCAGAATCCTAGAAAGAAAAAGTGACCTCCTCACAAATCTATGGCTAATGCAAAGAACATTGGGTGTCACTGTTACATACCAGATGCCTCGAAGGCTGGAATCTGCTCCCAAGCTTTTACTATCTTTAAGACCATCTTCTCTTTTATTAGAAGATTTGCAGCTGTCAGTCCAGTTTCTCTCCTTCCCATGTTCATGGTACCCTCACTGGAGCATTAGAGCATGCTTCTGTTAGAAAAATACTTGCTGTAGATCCCATGCCTAGAATGCTTGAGGCATCCTACCTGGATCCAAATGGATGTCTGCACTAAAGGCCGTACTTATTGGCACACTCAGGTTGTACTGGCATGGCAAAAGTGCACCTTCAAGGGCAGTCCTTTTTTAATTCTCCAGCTCATATTAGCTTTCTGACTTGTACTTTCACATGCAGAGCCAAAGATGAGTGCCTGTAAACAGGCATGGTCAATGGAGTGGGGCAGGATGCTTGACATACCAGCTATAAGCCCCTCTAGCCTCTTCAAGTCAAAGTTAAACAGTTAAAGTAAAGGTAGCTCACATAAACAGCTTGTCTGCCCCGAAATGGCTGAGTCGGGTGATGGCAGCCAGCATCAGAGCAATGGCAGGTTCTTCTCTCAGCTCCCAAACTCAGCTACTGCTGAAGGAACTTGCTCCCTGTTGACACGCAGGGCTTAGTTACCAGCTCCTTGCTGAGAGAGGGACCTGACTGAAGCCACATAGATGAGCTTAATGTGTACTGTCACACTCACTTTGACATGTCATCAGGTATGCCAGCACTCCTCCAAGGTCACCATGGCTGTTGTTTCTGCAAATGTTTCCACTGACCAGAGAACAGCAAGAAACAGCATTTGTAGGTTGCTGGCGCTATTGCCAGCCACACACTGAGCTTTTTTAATCAGAGAAAAAGAGACAAGAATTCCCAAAGATCTTAGCACTGGACACATTTCCGGACCAACTTACAATATTAGCTTATCTGCTACAGCACAGGCCTCCATATGCAAAGGAGAGATCTCCCTTGGTAAGCTTCTGTCTTCGCGGCCTCACAGGTGACCTACCTGAGCCAACCTGTTGAGCAGAAGGCAGAATGGCAATGGCTTCATGATTTTGAAGAGATTAAAGAGTTTTCTATTACTGTACTGCCTCTTCTGCATTGCTTTTGCAGCTCAGTGCTGTGCTTCCTGCAGATTTCCTGGAAGGTGGCCTGTGTCATCCTGACCTTCTGCAGCGACAGCTCATCAGCTTGCATCTGGAACACAATCTTTTGGCAACAACTGAGGTTTCTTTCCTCCACACAGCACACAGTGTTGTCAAGTTCAACAAGGCTCAGGAAAAGTCCCTATTTGAAGCAGCTTCTCAAAGCAGTTGCCTCCCTCAGCCTTGTTTACCTCCACATGCTCTGCAGCTTCTGCAGCTGGGGGCAAAGCTATGGGAGACCCACAGCTGCAACTGCTTGGGTAATGCTGGGGCAAAATTGTTGATGTCTGAAGGCAGCTCCTCCACCAGCTTGTCTTCTGGAGCCCTGGGGATGAGCCTCATGGCACAGACACCTGCCAGCTCATGCCAGCCAGCCTTGGGTGTTTGAGTCAGCTACTCCAAAAGAACTTGATCACAGTGCAGGGAATAGAAAAATCATGTGATTTTGACCTCAACCTGCGAAATCTGTGACTGAGAATTAAATTCTTCTGGGCATCCCCTGGCGCGCAACAGTCGCTGTCTCAGAATGCACAAAGCCTGTAATGAATGCAGAAGGGCATAGAGACCTCCCCCCAGCTCTGAGTACACAGCTTTGTGTAAGAAAATATTAAAGTAGAAGCCAGCTGTCTGCTTAAGCAAGGCCAGGGTAGTGTGGCTAAGCAGTATCCCAGGTCCTACACGCTCAGCCACCGTATCTTTAGCTGTATCTTCTTGGCCTGAGACTTTTGTAACTGGGACCTCCCACCACTCTCACATTCAATGACCAGACATATCTGAGCTACTTAACTTGCAAGACTGAGTAAGTCTGAGTACAATCAGGGCAGGGCAGCCAAAGCCTGGAGCAAAGGGATTACAGAGAAAGCATCCTAACTTTCTTTAGCAAAGCGTCCATCTTCAGGATGACACAGTCTTCTGCAAGGCCTACTTCTATTTAGATTGAATTTTCAAACACATCAATTCTAAGCAATGATGTTTCCATTTTTTCTCCTTTGGGCTAGGTACTGGTTTCTGAATCTTTCAATACTCTGCATTTCTCATGCATCATCTCTATTGCAGATGAAGCGTGGGACTAGAAGAAGTCAAAAGCTGATTTAATTCTCTACTCTTAGTTCAAAAGCCTTAGGCTTCCTCCAGCTTTACACCCCTTGATACTCCAATACATACAACACCCTGGAGCCAAAGTTCTCATCAGTGCAATGACTACACACATGGCAAAACAAATTAAGTTCTCAAAGAGTAACTCCTGATAGCTGATAGTACACTTGCAGTGGTGTAATGAGGCATAGAATTTGCTCCAATGTGTTTTTAATACAACTACAGAGACTCAGGCTATTTATTATGGGAGTCATATAAACAAGTCATTCAAACAAAATCCTTCTAATTTTGCAGCAGTCTAGACATGTAGCATATTGCGAAGCCATGTCTAAGGACAGTGTCATTAAAATTTTTATCCTTATTTCCAGTTCAGAGGAGAATTGAGGATAAATGTGACAGTCTGGCACCTAACATATTATCCCACAGTACCTAAAAGGAGTGTCGGAGTCATCCGAAAAGCCCTTTGATTATTGCATGATAAGAAAGGTTTATTTCATGTCGGCCGTGCTGGGATAACATTGTCTTTGCTGTTTTAGGCCAAGTTTGCGCACTTTCTGTGGGAACCCTCCCCATTCCAATGAAATGGGATGATAGGAAGCATTTTATTAGAGCTTACTGGAAAAATGTGCCAGAAGTGCCAAGGAGCCGGGACTGTTGTCCAGCTGGCTGAAGACAGACAATGCGTAAGTTGCAAAACGTCGCAGGATTGCTGGGCTGGATGGAAATTCCCGTCTCAGCTAGCACCTCGTCTCCTAAACCCATACACGTCCCATGAAACACATGCAAAACTTCTGCACCAATCCTAAACAATGTCTAGGAAACATACTGTAAGGGTTGCCTTAAGGTCAACAGGCCTTTGGAGAGATGGTGGTGTGCATGTCCCCATGCTCTCGGGGACACAATCGCAGCGTGACACTCCCACACACCTTCAAGGCACACAGCACATTGCCTCCTGTGTGGCTCTGTGAGCTGGCACGGGTAGGACTATGTTGTTCCCAATTCATGCTTTGCATGTGCCTGCTCTCTTTTATTTTTTGTACGACTGAGGCTCATCTTGAGACATAGAGCTTAGCCCAGAGCTCTCTCAGCAGCCAGTGACATCTGGAAGTAGAAAATGTCTCCCAAATATTTATGAGATATGTCAGTAATTTCCAGATTGCCGTTTTTCCCAAGTGTCTAACCTGAAACTTCCTTACTGCATTTTAACTCATTGCTTTTTTGTTTATTAATGAAGACATTTCAGTAATTAAAGTTTATGAGTAATACTCTAAATGAGGGAATAAAATGAATTTCAAGAGACAGCAAACCGAAAAACAGCAGTCCTGAGGAGAGATTTGGAAGAGGAGATTGGATCTGGTGTGTCTTTTTCTGGCATAGGAAATGCCATGGTGGGGAAGGAAGGCAGAAATCTTTTGTGGGAGGAGGCAATGGATACTGCAGCTGTTGGTGGATGAGTGGCAGGAGTGAGAAACATAACATTACTAGGAGTCACACGCTATGTCTGGGTGAGATGCATTATTTGGCAAAGCATAGATGGAAAGATAAACTGAGATAGAGGGAGATACGGCTTCTCAAGCTACTGGGAAGAGGTTTTGGTTGATTGCCAGAAAGTAAATATGTTAAATGATCTTCAAGTTCCACTAAGGTCTGTGAGAGTTTCACCATCAGCTTCAACAGGACTGAAGTTTCACTCTGTGCGTTTCATTAATTGTTTTGTGTCGTTTTGTGCTTTTTTTTTTTTTGGGGGGGGGGGGGGAGGAGGGGAGCAGCTTCATAAAATGTCAAAGCACAGACAGGCTGGTATTAAAGCACTGCATCCATATTCAGATCTACATTTCTACTTTAGCTGAGTCAAAGAACTGAGACAAAAGACAGAGTGGTAATGGGTTGAACAATGGCACAGTCAGATCTAATGTAAAAAGCCTTCATCTAGAAGTAGTCCAGTCCTGGAGCTCTCTCTGTTCTAGCTTGAGAGTGATATATGAGACACAGATCACAGAAGTGTGGATCAGATTTTACTACAAATAGAAGAGGTAAAAATATTCTGAAGAAAAGTGGCAAGAAAAATCAGCAGCTTTTTGTCCTTTGGCTTTCTTTTTGTATTACTTTTCCTATCTGTATTTGTAACCTTAATATGTAGGGGTGTTTTTGGTCACTTCTAACTTCATATCAATACACTGTAATCATACAATATCAAAGGCCACATGTATTTTAGTTTAAACTTCAGATTTTATGTTCTCCTGTGTACTGTCATTTTAATACCAATGATAAATGTAAGTCATGATCCAGCAAAGTCCCTAAGTGCTTCCTCTTCTGTAAGTCTATGAGATACAGTTGTGTAAATGATAAATGTTTCAGGCCATGACTAAGCTGGAAACAATGAGGGATGGGATATGGGGAAAGGGGAAGGAAAATGGAAAACATACAATATATCATTTTCCTTTGATCTGAAATGTTTTATCTAAAATAAAGCATTTAGTGTTGTCCTTATTTAGCTCTTCCCCCCCCCCCCAAAAAAAAAAGAGGTTAATACTGAAATGTAAGAACTGTTTCAAAATTAAATATTGACCTTTCTGTACAATTGTCCTCTCTATTTTGTTTCTGAATACAGTTGTAGTCTTTCAACAA
The DNA here is from genome assembly GCA_039720435.1 of Amazona ochrocephala. NCBI lineage: Eukaryota > Metazoa > Chordata > Aves > Psittaciformes > Psittacidae > Amazona > Amazona ochrocephala. The sequence continues at coordinate 62,291,235 of CM077878.1, forward strand.
ATTGTAAATTAGCCTAGCTGTCATGTAAATGACCTTATTCTACTCATACGATCAAAAGTTAGGCAACATTAGTGTGTTTTGCAACATAAAGGTGAAATAAGAGCAAAAGAAAGTCTGCACTGAGAAAGACAAATATACTTTGGGAATACAGATCAATGTGTGCAAGGAATGCATTCTAGCATGTAAACTGCCTGCAAAAGTTTAGCTAGCATACAAACAGTCTTACAATGTGTTTGCATTTTGCAGGCCAACAAACACTCATCATTGAATCAGTGAGGCCAGTCAAGATGTCTGTAGCGCAGCAAGAGGCACAGCAAAAGCAGCAGCAACAGCAGTAACAAACTCCCTTCTTGCTGCCTGCAGACATCCAAAACTTTTACTGTGTTCATTCCTACTAGGCTGTTGGGAACCATGCTATCTTCTGACCTTAATATCTTTAGCCTAGCAGAGACAAATTGTCTTCCCAAAAGCTGGTACTTTGATCACCCTCAGAAATAAAGATCAGAGGATGACTAAGGGTTTGGGGAATTGAGTTCTTGCTCTCTTTCTTGCTCATGCAGGCACGCAAAAACTCACACAAAGCCACATTTTCATATATTTGTTATTGACGCAGGCACACTTCAATGAGAGGTCCTTACAGCGCACGTACTTAACTGACACATTACACAAATGTTTGCTGTGTACAGAATAATCAAGGAAACAGACTCATGTTTATTATTACTGAATCAGCAACAGTCTGATGGATTAAAAACATCCTCTTTTTTTTTCCTCTCTCTCCTGTTGTGAAAGTGCCAGTGTTGTAAACTCTCCTTGCAAGAGAAGTGGGTGGAGATGAAGCGACTCATGACCTCCATGACCTGTGCACTCCCAGTCTTTCAGGTTAGGTCTTCTGGCCACAACCCAAAATCACAGAACATCAGCCGCAGATACTTGGAGCCATTTGGGTTGGGAAAGAAGACAGTAAATGTCCGTTTCCGGTTCACAGGCCCCTGAGCGTCACCACATATTTTGGAAGTCTGTCTGGCTTCCTGACTTTGAGAGTCTCTTGATTTAGAATTCAGGGAGCAGCAGTGGAAGGCAGAGAAACAAGGCTTACCTAAAACCTTGTGAATGTCAGAACATTTTATTTTCTCTGACTTCTAATATTTCAAAAGTTTTAATTCATTAGATAATTATTTGGGGGGGATATTCATAGTAACTCCTGTTACTATAATGAATTGTGGCTCTTTACACATATACTCTTTAGACTGGAAGAGATACCCTAAAATGAGTCTGAACTCTTCCTTATCCATCCAGGTTTCCATTGATTTTTCACTGGTATCAGGGCTGGACCTAGAGGGTACTGTAACTCCACACAAGAGGGTTCGGTCTATACTGAAACAGTATTTTCTTAAATCTGAAAATTTTGCCAGTCCTATTTAAACACAGACTTAAGCTGATCCTTGTGAAGCTTTTATGCATCTAAATTGCTCAATCCGATTCAGTCTGCCTGGTCCTCTGCTTTGAATGTGAGCAGAACAGGATTTAGCAGCACTTTGCGTATTGTTATAAAACTATTTTTAATCTTATTGTGATAAGCAACACACAGCACAAAGACTTGGCTACCATTCAGAGTGGGGAAGTGGTGTGCAATTATGATGGACTGTACCTGTCCTGAGCCATTAAAATTACCCAGATCAGTGAGTAGCTCGTCAAAGGAGCTCTAATACAAGAAAACAAGAACCTGGCTACTCTACTGGTCTGAAAAGGGAAAGAGAAGATGTGAGAGTATGCAGAGAGCTATCATTATGCATGCTGGAAGCAGTTATTAGAAAAAGGGAGAAAAAGATTAAAGCAAGGGAACCAGGCAAAAGCACATAAGGCCCTTTTTCCTCCCTAATGGCCATTCCTGGGAGGGCATTCCTGCCACTCTGCAAAGCTCTGTATTGGTGGAAGGTGCTGGGGTTTTGGGTTTTGGATCTGATTGAGTGTGTGTGATGGGGATGTAACTTATGAAACCTTGGGTACATACTCAATATTGGTCTTTCTCTCATTGTTGTAATCAGAGTACAGACTGTTCCTTCCTGGGCAAGTACAGCATTTCTCATGGGCTTCTCATCACACTGGCACTATTACCCCACCTCCGCAAGTAATTCCTACCCACATTTCCTTAAGTTTTCTCATCCTTGCAAAAGTGACTCTGGAAGGGTCACATTTCCATGAGCAGGCCTATTTAACTTTCTCTTAGTCAGAGATGAACTGCAAACACTTGGCAGCGTGCCTGGACAAGAACACAAAGCACAGCCTTCCCTTTTCATCCCAGGCATTTATCAAAGGATGCAGGCGTTGTTCTTGTCTCTCCTTGGGTCTGTGTTCCTTCTATGCTAATCACCTATTTCAAGCAGGTGGTGGCTCTGCCTGTTGGTGCGGCAGGCAGTAATGGAAGTACAAGGAAACCTGCTGACAAGAAAGCCAGGGAAACACAACCTAAACCAAATAGAATACTTCCTGCACTGCTGAAGAAAAGTCTCTGTAACTTTTAAGGACTGGTCTTTTTTTGATTGTTTTGAGATGGTCCTTCAATGATGGCCCCTGCTCAAATGCTGGACTTTGCACTTCATCACCCCACAAAGGGTAAAGGTTGTATACATGGCAAAACTGACCATAGCAAACAAGATTTCCACAAGGTGAAAATGTCTTGTCACACTCTTGTGCAATTTCAGGTCCACCTGCTGCAGAAATATTCCTGTTCTTTGTTCATCAAACCATGATGCCACCGGATGGAAAAGGCAGAGGGTGTTATGTCTGGAGAGGTGTGGGGCGTTGAAACACTCCTCCAGATGAACTCTGTCATCACAGGTGTCTTCAGGCTGAGCTATCGCTTGGCACTGGCCATTCCCCAGAGACAGAACCTGTTGTGCGTGTTTGTAAGGTTTAGCTTTACTGCAACATACATGCAGTCATAGAAGGAGGGAAACACTTTGATGGGCCAGGTGCTAATACCTTCAGCACTTCCACTAAAAATCTTGAGAGAAAGGCAGGGAAGTGATGGGAAATGTTACCATTGTCACAGGCGGATAATACCTCAAAGTTTCTTGTGAAACCCTTTGCTACTCTAACAACTGGGACGCTAATCTCTGAAAAAGGAGCTGTTGTAACTTTTGCAACTTTGTATCACCAAATGTAGATTCTAGCAAGTGAGAAATTTTCCCTTAAACTTTTTTTCCAACTTAAAATTTCAAGCTCATTTGTGTGAAGAGTATTTGTTTGCCATAGAAAATCATTCCTTGCCCCCCAAAAACCTAAATCCCTGGCCTTGCGCCTATGCACAGAGACTGTACTCAGTCTTTCTTGTTACTTGTCCCTCTATTCTACCAAATAGGCTTAAATGTGACACTGAAAATCCTGACAACAGTGAAATATCTTGTAGCCCACTTTATCAAGGTTTTTATCAAGTATCCTTACTATTCTTATTTATATTACTATGAGTCGCTATTCAGTAGTGGAAAGAAGATACAAAGAAAGGTTATGGGCCTGATTCCAGTTCAGGTGTCTTGCTGTCCATTGAGGTCATCTAACAAGGATCTTAGAGCCAAAACGGGTTGTGGATATGGGCCTCCCTCCAGATTTACAATGGGGATAACAGAAATTGCCTTTAGTAGCTCTGTCGTTTATTTTAGAGGCCTGTGTTGCGTGTTTGCTCCTTGGCAGGATGAGAGCTACGAAGTGAATAAATATACTTCAACCACAAATGAGCAAGCAAATGGAAGGAAGCGCTGTTTAAAAAAAATGCTTTCAGTGACTTATTCAAATTACAAGAATGGCAAGAGGCATTTTCTAGGAAGGAAGAGAGTTTCTAAATTGTTTTATGCAAGATGGTCTATTTTATGACTTCATTCTGAAAAAAAAATGTTAGAGGTAACTACTGTGAACAGAACAGCTCTGGCAGACTGTGAACACTCCAAAGCTTGCTTTGTTTCAGAAAGAACATGTCATATCACCATGATCATCATCTGTTGCAACATCACAAAATACGATACTTAGATTATATTGCTGTTCTCTGTAAGTCCACTTACTCTCTTATTTCCCTCCCCCCCCCCCCCCCCCCCCCCCCCCCCCCCCTCGAGTCTGACCTCATTCTTGTGAGGGACAGCCAACTACTTCTTCCCACTGTTATGGCCAACAACTAGCTTCATGTATGACTTATTTGTTTCCTCATTAGTCTTTCACTTGTTGGACATTTCCCTAGTTGGTGATATAACATGTCTGATGCCAGAAGAGGAGCTGAATAAAGACCTCTTGCTGTGAACTTACAGTCATTAGTCACTGAGTACCTTCTGGATTAAATAACATAAAATATTAACTAATTATCCATATCATCTCAGTACAACAGCAAAAGATGGGCCTGATTTTGAACTTTGGATTTCAACTCCAGTTTTGGATTTGCATAGCAATCAGGCTTCCAATTTACCTCTATGAATTAGTAAAACGTAATGTACTCTAGATTTTAAACCCCACATTAAAGAACACTAATAACCCAAAGCCTTAGTTCTTGCTGTTTTATAATGACCATATTTGGGTTCATATTCAGGGTTCATCTAATACACACATTTCCTTTATAAACATTAACTTCTACTGAATGAAAAAACACTACTGAAGAGATGGGTTTGACTATTATCACACATAATAATTAAACTTCTTTACCATACTCACTGCTTTATACTTGGGTTAAACTAAGAAACTTCTCTTGCTTTAAAGTCTCATATAGAGATGAGCCAGCTTATTACCAGTAATAACTGTGTAGAAAGGAATGAGCCATACCATGAGGGATAGTCCCTGATAATTCTGACCTCAGTGCTAAAGTAGGTAGGTAGATATATTTGACTGAGAGTGGTTTTTCTATCCATAGCACAGTAGCACTTTCTCCAGCAGTGATGAGAGGACACGAGAGGAATGTTTGGGTGTGCTAATCTACAGGCACAAAATCAGGTAGGCAATCTTTTTAATATTTCTGACTGCTGACACATTTAATTACATTGATAGGATGGGCTGCACTCTAGTACTGAACAGTGGGTAGGACTGCACCACTCTATTCCTAGTCAGACACACATTTACTCTCTGTCCTGCTCTTGGAGGGCGTGTGTGTGTGTGTGTAATGTTGCCTGGCCATTGCCTCCTTGTCTGGAAAGCAAATATTCAGGGCAGGAAGAGGTGGAAGAGTTTTCATTTGTGAGAGCAAAAAGGTGAGGAAGACAAACCAGCTCCCTGCAAGAGCTGAAACACACTATCAAATAGATAACAAATATACTCCATGCTTTTCTACTACCAACACAGTTTGTGCTACTTACAGGCAGGATTGTACTCTTCGTTGCTACTTTTTCTAAAAGCTGTCTGTATGTGACAAAAACTGTGCTCTTAAAAGCACTTGCCCATTATCATGGAAGTTGAACTCTGAGGAGCCAGTTCACACTAACTTTTGTATTCACAGAAGGAACAAAAAAATGAAGACAGAAACAAAGCAGAAGTGAAGTATTTAAAGATTAACAAGCACATAAAGATTATTAAAATAACTCAATGTAGGAATCTTATTAACAGAGCACTATGGAATAACAAAGTGCCTCATGTCAACGATTAGCTCCTGGAGGACAGATCCTGGGTTCTACCATAGAGTGATTAATTGCTCTTGCATTAGGGAAGAGTGCTGGAGCTTCTTCCTGCTTCTTCACACGAACACTGCACTTTCTCTGTCTCTGCAAAATGTCTGAAATGCCTTTCCCCCCACTCTTTTCTGTTTTTAATCTTTTCCTGGATTACTGAATGTACAGTGAAACTTCTTATCTCGTGCAGGAATTATGTTTATAATGGAAAAGGAACTCAGGGATCGAATGCCTCAGGGACTTGGAGGATGAGATGTAGAGACTTTTATCTTGAGGTTGCTTTCTTGAATCAGACCCAAGTTGGTAGTGACCTAAAATCGCCTCAGCTTAATGACTGTTCGGTCTCCACTGTGAAATTTGTTTGGTGGTCTCAGTTTAATTCCTGGTAAATACTGTTTGTGCACTAAATTACTTCCATAACTAGTATCCACGTTGGCAGTTTCACAGAGAGGTCAAGGGTTTGATGGGAACAGGGACTGAGTTATTCTTTCATGCTGCGTGCTGGTCCCTTCTAGCCATGTGAACTGAAGAACCAATGCAGTTTGAAGTGGGTGAAAGTCTGCTTGCTTGTTAATCTGGTTCCTTTCAAGAACAGAAATTGCACTAAGCTAACTCTGAAAACTTACTTATGATTGAAAAAAGCTCCATTCATCCATGGTCCTTTTAACATGCTGAAGGCTGAGGTATCTCTGGAACTTTCAGACAATAAAGGGTAAACAATGTCAGGACATAGTCTGATTAGCATAGTTGATGGTAAATATCTGGATATAGATACAGTGCACAAACAGTATAATACACATAAATAATGTCTCTCAGTCCCTCCACCCTACTGCTCATTTCTGGTCTCTTGCTCTTACTGGCATTTGTAGTCATATGAATATATGAGGTATCAGATCAGGAAGATCTATAGGCCACAGAAAATGAACTAGCAAAAAGTAAACTGGTGAAGTAAGCTAAATAAAATTGCTTTCTGTCCTCAGCCAGTGCAAAGATTTTTTTAATTAACTTAAAAGTCTTCTGTTATCCCACACATCTACAAATTTAAGATCCTGCAGACTGCTAAGAATAGCAGCAGAAGGGAAATCTAATTAGTGTTTCCTCCATGATTTTGTCACATTTTCACAAGTATGTTCAGGACATATTTCTGCAAGTGTGCATTCAAAATTCATATGAGCTGGAGGTCAGTAGAAAATTCAGCTGTCAGAATGTAATTTTTCAGTCACAGATTCACATAAAAATTCAGTAGGACCCTCCTGTCAGACCGCACTGGTAGAACTTACAATAAACCTTATGTTATCTGCCAAAACAAGGCAGAGCAAAATGCAACATGAGGATTTTCAGCCTGCATGCCAAGTAAGTCCAAAATGAGTTTTAACACCAAAATTAACATCTGCTACATACATGGTCTTAGATTGTGATAAGATGTGAAGTGCAGACAGAAATACAGATGGTTTGCTGTCACGCAGATACAGACGGTAAAGCTCCTGACCTGAAAGTGAGGTTTGACCACAGCTCCAGCCCATGCATGCAAGTTCTTCAACAATTATTAGCGTAAACTGTAGTAAGTGCACTCCTGCCAGCTGGTTAGGATTTTCAGAACAAGTCTCTTACTGTGTAGTTATAGCTTTTACCATTGTAATTTTTAATTACAAGCTCTCATATTAACTGGAGCCACATGATATTATCATGGTGGAAGTGAATAACAACAGTACTGTTGGAAATCCGTAAGACTGTATGCCTCCAGCTGACAATACTGAGCCATAATTCATTTTATAACAAGGTAGGTAAGATCAGTATTTTGCTATAGTATATCTTGTCATAGAATCATAGTTAGGGTTGGAATATTTGTACATAAATTTTTACAAAACAAGTGTGAATTATCTGGAAATCTTTTACAAACACGCTATCTTTCTGAATTTTAAAAACATAATCTGCAGTAGGTTTTGCAAGTAATATAGAAACCACAATGTGTAGTGTAAAAATACATGTACATGTGATAAAAGGACATTTGTAATACTGCGCTTTTTCTTAATGGATGAACTAGAAATCAATAGTGGCTTTGCCTGCCTTGCATTATCTTTTCCTGAGGTGAGTTCTGAAGTAACTTCCTTTAAAATGTAGAATTGAGAATGGCATGAAATGTGTTTGTTAGCTCATGTGTGTCTAAAAAGATCATAAAATTGGCATCACCACAAACATTTAGATGAACAGAAAGTGTTTGTGAAAAAATGAAACAAAGAAGACATGAATGCAGCCAGCCATATGATAAACCAGATCTCATGAGCGTGCTTGTTTGTATCTAAGGAAGAACTGGTCTGCCTTGAAGTTTGTCTGGTTCTCCCCAGCTTGTGTAATAAAAGATTTACCTTTCCTCACCAATTTTCCTTGCTTTGTTTGTAAAAGCACATTCTGTTATGGAAATGGCCAGAGTGAAAGTCTGGCCTGAAGAAAAATAAATCTGTTTCCAGTCCACGCGATGTTAGTATGCAATGTCTTCCTAACCTGAGTTTTTCAGAACAGATTCCTCATCAATCTGCTGCTTTTCAGAAAAAGCCTATAGGTGGAAAAAAAAGCTTATGGCACAGCTGCACATAGAAACACGGCACAGCTGTCAGCTGGGGAACGAGGGAGATTTTCAATTTGCAAAGTTAAAAGCATGATTTCTTCTCCCTTCTCTACTTCTGAGAAAACATAAGGATGATCCTATACTGCCCTTGCTCCTTCCAGGCAAATCTGCATGAATTCAATGAGAGCTGTATACATGAGCTGCAAGGACCACATGGCCCAACATGGCAATTATCTTTTTGACTTACAGAAGTAAGTGCCAAGTAACTGGTAGTGATTACGCATTTCTCCACTCCGTGCATGCAGCTTCACTGGAAAGCAGAGCAACTCTATCTTTAGTTTGCATGTGGGCAGCCTGTTCCTGCACTTCCTAAGCCCCAAAAGATTTAGTGTACCAATTCACTGTACACTGACTTACAAACAGTGGCAATGGGAGAGGGAGCAGATCCTAGATCATTAGATTTTTAGGAGGCAATTTTCAAGCTGCTGCCAGAGCAAGCCAACATGTCTTAATAAAAGTTTCATCTGTGCGTAGTAGCTAAGAACAAAACCAATCTGTTTCCCAGCATTGTTTTGCTTTGCTGCTGTGCTGACTTAATGCAAACCCGTCAGTACTGCTCTACTGGCAGTTTCCATGAAGCTGATTTTCTATGAATCTGAACATACACTGTGCTAAATTGTTCCTTCTCCTGCATCGTCTTGCAGCGCAGTATTACTCAACATAGTATGAAATTCTTAGTCACCACTATCACTGGGCTTTCTGTGGCACAGACCCAGTTTTCTGTGCTGCATTCCTAATTTTATAGAAAAAACTGGAATTTGTTTTTGCTTGAAGAACATTGACCAACATCCTGAACACTGCCCATTAGGGTCAAATGTGGAGAGTCTCACCACCTCCCATTTCTCTGGGCTGTACTGTGTAGCATCATTAAGTCTGTACTTGCAGGAAACTGAGTCACCCACTCTTTCCTACTTTGATACACCACAGTTGATGGCCATTCAAAGTGGGGAGCAGGGCTTAGCAGTTCTGTCCTGTGATATGTTACCTCTCCAGAGGAAAAACAGTGATCTTCAAACTCAGGTTTGTTATGGCAATGAATTTGTACTCTCCACTTAAATCAATGATGCACAGTTCTCCCACCTGATCTGATCGGTCCTAACTGCCCAACCAATAAAGAACTTTCTATCATTATAAATTAAAATAAGCACTGGAAATTAGGGGAGGAAGGAAAGAGAGTAGGAAACCCAGCCAAGATTTCAGTGATATATGCAAACTAAGAGCATCTCTGCACACTTATCCAAATGTCCAAAGACCACCAGCCTGGACAGCTATTGTAAAGCTTAGTAGAGGCAGGGTGATAGAAGGAAGGGGGGGCTGGAGAAGGATCCTTTGTAGGTTTGTAAAGAGAACCAATGCAAGTCACTGCTTAGGCATGTGTGTAACCATTTCCTAGAAATAAAGTTTCAGGAGGAGTTTAATGTCCCAACAAACTTGTACCTCAGAGAATGCGGTGGAGTAAGGTTGTACATTTGCTGTTGTGTGCATAGTAACACCAGCTGCCAGCACACAACCAGAACAAGCAGGGCTTTTTATGCACCATGCGATTATGACAGGAATGTGCCACTTGTGGCAGTAGTCCAGGGGTACCTTACCTCCTCCTTTTCCCCATAAGGTCAGGCCTCCATGTGTGGGACATCTGCACCTGATGACTTATCATTTTGATAAACTTCAGACACTGTAGAACAGGTGCATTCCTGATTGTTCTTCCTATTGCATTAATCTGTGACTTATAAGCACAGCAAAGTTATTATAGCAGAGTACCTGAAATAGTTTATGCTTTCATCACGATGTAGTGGGCTTGGCACAGCTACACCACCCACGTCAAAAACATGCAATTGATGACAAAACCTGGAAGTCACCACAAGCCTTTCATAATCTAAATTACAAAGATGGTGTCTGAGTAGCAATCACATGGCAAAGATTCTCTCTGCATGTTCAAAACCAGTTGGCCTGTGCAATCAGGCAGAAAGTTCAGGAGATGAACAGGGTTATATCATCTGCAAATCTGCCAGGTTTTAGTCCTCTTATTAGCACAGGCTGAGTACCCCGTGTGTTTGCCCAAACCTCTGTGCGTGTGTGTGCACAAGTCTGCATGTATGCGCATGTCCACAAGGTCCCTCTCACTCTGTTTCCACAGTACAGTCTGGATGCCTCTTGTGATCAACAGTGTACTCATTCTACCCAAAAGAAAACCTGAGATGTGATTGCTATGAGAAAGATATTGTTGAGGTCAATTCTAGAGAGAGCAAATACAGCAAGAGTTGCTTGCAGGACCTCAAAGTTCTGCAGATGTGTTTAGTTAGTCACTAATAACAGTGAAAAGCAAGCAGGTAATGTCATTTTCTTCAGATAAGGTGCTGGAGATCGAAGGAGTTTGGACTTGTTTCCATTGAACACATAGCAGTAAACGTGGCAACTCCTGAAAAGTGTTTGAGAAGGCAGAATTGTTCAATATTTGCTGTATCTTGCAGGTGAGGGTTAATGGGTTAGATTTCGTTGACAACTTAAATGGTTCAGCAGAATGAACTATTCTGCAGTGATTCAAAAGGCAAGTCTCAAATACTCATATCTACAGATATGGGGAATACTTAGTCTAAGAGCTAAACTCCACATCTGATCTCTGCAGAACCAAAATTCGGAGCAACTATGCGCATCTATTTTCTTGAAATTTGGTACCTGTTTCTAAAAACCGTGGATTGGGGTCCTCTCATACAAAAGGATAGTTACTCTAGCTAAATGATGTTTAACTATAAGTTGGCTTGCTTTGCAGTTACGGAATGCCCTGATTTAATGAGATGGGAAAATTTGCTATTCTTCTCTACTAGTGAAACTTTCTTTTTCTTGTTTTTGTTTTTTTTTAATGACTAAGAGAGAAAAAAACAGTGATGGTAATTGTTGATGAACTTGAGCAAAGAAATGAGAAGCACCTGCATAGGAATTTCAATAATTTGCCATACTGACTTGTTTTGCTGTTACCCATAAATTTCAAATCTTTATTTAGAGCAATAAATCACTGCTGTGTGAAAACACCAGCACTATATAGATTTCTATAATAAATATTTGACTTTTACATCAAAACATACATTTTTAATTCATTGCCTTTCATTTGTTAGCAGCTCTCAAGTATTCATTACAAAATGGAAAATCAGAATAGTTGTGCTGTTTTGCTAGAAAATAGGGAAAGCTTTAAAAAAAATGTAGTGAAATTAAATTTGTTTGCTTTTCTCATATTCACATGATGTTCCCCAGATTTTTATGAAGAAATTACTCTCATCAATGCTTGCGTCTGTCTTATATGGATATATATATCTTTAACAGAAATTTCTGATTCAAAACTAATTTAACTAAAAGATTCTCACTGCTTTTTAAGCCTGCTGAAGTTGTCGATTGCCTCTAAGTTTAGTTTACATTCAGGAGCAATTCAGACTCTTTGATATGAACCAAAAATGAGTGTTCCACAAAATGAAAAGTATCTCTGTCAGCTGAGTTGTAAAAATTCTGCAGACCACAGACCTGAAAAATTTACTTCGGTTTTACACTTGAACAAGAAATCCTTGATATTTGTAATTACTTGAAAACAGACTCTACTTGTTTCTCAGCCAATCTATTCTCTTCATTCACACTGCTCCTATCTTTAAACAAGGCAGACATATACACATGGAAACTGCAAACGACTCAGGGTACCCATGAGTACATGGTGCAGAGGGAAGGCAGCTGACTTACAGCACTATCCTCGGCCAAGGTCTTCTCTTTGCAGAAACTGTAAATGGCTCCTGCAGATCCTTTGGCTGGGATTGGAGACACTTCAGTCTGTATCAGCAGTAACAGATTCATTGCTCACAACAGAACAATGATGTCGGCATGGCTATGGACAGTTTCACTTTGAGTTTTTAGGTTCACACAATACTGAAACTCAAAGTACAAATAGAGGAAGGGGATGTCCCAAAGCACTGTAAAGTGAGCACGCCAGCTCCATTCTCCAAAACGTATGCAAATTGCTGTTGGTGGGTTTTGCACAGCCTTATGTTGTAAATCATGCTACAAAACCAGCCAGCACATTCTAAAGTTATGAGCAAAAGCTTCCCACAGGGTTGCAACAAGCGACTGGTCATCTTGCCTCAAAAACTCCACCTTGCACTCCTCTGACACAGGAGGCAGCTCTAATAATGTCCTCAATAAACACTTCAGAGAGCCCTCAACAAGGCTTATGCTGCCTGTGTGCCATACATCTCTCACTGAAATAAAGTGAGATTTAGGTGACACAGAGTTTTTGTACTGGTACAAGCCATGGGATGAATTTCACCACAAAGCAATACAGAAAGACCACACAATTGATTCAACTAAAGTGGTATGCATATTGTGACCCTCCATGGCTAGTACTGCCATCAGCCAGATTTAAATATCAGCTTCTTCTTTGAGGCTGGTTCAATTGCGTCATGTCCATATTTGAAAATGCAGCAGTCAAAATATTTGAGGGAAAAGATTTCCTGAAAAGATCTGAAGTTCTAAAACATGCTGCCAAAGTGTCACTTTTGATGAAAATTTTGGTGCTTTCAAAGGACAAACATAAAACTACATGCTAGAGCAGGCTGAGATTGTGAAATGCTGAAAGATGCCCAGCTTGCCATCCTGCCACATAAAAAATGGGTGTGCTTCAATTGTAAATATGGACATTTTTCACACTGGAATAAACTGGTCCTCAGAAATTCTGAAAACAGAACTTATGGAGATACCTACCATTTCACAGAGAATCATCTCTGTGTCCATTTGTTAGCACAAGATAGAATGGGATTTGATGAATCACTGACTTGCGATTCTGCTCCACTAAAAATTGTCTGTCTTCCTCTTCCCCTTATTTCAAGAGTAGAGCAAGATATCATGTGAAACTTTTGAATTGCATGGAGAATCTGGTTTTGACCATCATAGGTTTGTAGGCCTATACTATGCTACTGGCTAGCATCCGCTGTGACGTTACATTACAGCAGCTACATTAAGTAGTGCCAAAGCACTAATCTGAAGTCAATTAACAATTGTTACTAAGGGGTGTTTCATTCTAATCCTTAAATAATTCACCTGCCTTTGATGTTAATAAAGCGACTTAGAGAAGTAACATTTGATGGAAAAAAGCCACAGATGCCAGAAATAACATGAAAAGCTCCTACTTAAAGCAGTTAACAGTTGCAAAGCTAAGTATAACAATAAAATGCATTAGTTAAAGAGATGTATATATTTAAGTGTACTTAGATTTTATTACTAAAATGCTTAATGTGATACACTGCAAGATTTAAGTGGTAGGGCTTTTTATTACCTTTTAAAGTGTTCAGACAGAAAACAGTGAAGAATAAGGGATAATTCACTGCATTTTTGTGGGCAGCACCCACATGTTCATATTTCCCAATGTTTTTTTCTTTATGGAAAAAAAAAGTGCACTGAGGAGCAACTCATTTTTTCTCATGTGCCAGTGATTCACTTAATTCCAATTTTTCCTTGTGCTCTTAAATGGGCAGAGGAATGACTGTCAATGAAAACTTTTAAAGGATGGATAATATCTCAGAGAGCTGACATTCCAAGTGATATATTTAAGATAAGACAGATTTGAACAGGTCACTGTTTTGCAGTTGCACAACTGTCTGGATTTTTTTGATGTAGTTCATTACATTACAGTATCCTGAAATTCTGACTTATGCACTGTTAGGAGCAAACCACTTTGGTGAGCTGACACTACCGTCACTCCCAAATGCTAAAAAAAACATGAGTCCGGGAAATGCAGGGAATAGCTTTAAGAAAAACTTATGTCCTTTTATTTGTTTTCTGATTTCTGAACCATTAGGGTGCACTCCCTTCACACTTTATGGCTTTCCTCTGCACCAATCAAAGCTAGAAACGTAAACTGATCATTAAAAACACAGAGCAATGTCCCATTCAACAAATTGCCTCCAGGATCTAGATTCACAATAAACTAGTCATGTATCCTGTATAGTTGTATAGAAAAATCTACCTGTATCTTTATGTCTTGTCTTCCCTTCAGTCATTTGAGTGATCAAGTTTTATTTGCAATGTCTCCACATGAAACCAGTGGTAAGCTTATACCCCTAATGTGTGTGTGGTGTGGTGAAAAAACTTCAAGATGGAAAATGGTGAAAAAACCTAAATGAATACAAATCATGAATTCCACAAAATCATCACTTCTGGTCAAATTAGATAAAAAAACATCAAAAAAAAAGCAGTCAAGACCATCCACTTCCTTGTAGCAGCTATCAAGTTGTTAGGTGTTCCCTATGGCTTGTGCACTATATAGAAACAGCTCACCTGCAATACCTGAACCTCATTGCTGGTTCTTCTGCATCAGTTCAATTCTGCACTGTATCTCTGATCTTAGATGAAGCTTTGCTCATGGAAACTTGGAGCATCTGCCCCAGTAGACAATGTTTAAGAAGAATCATATTTAATGAGCAGTTCCTGTTTAATCTTTTATCTTCCCTGTTCAGCTATTTAGAAGACCCACTAATGAAAGCTGCATGAACTTTGGAATTCTGTGTGATGCGGATTGAACCTATGACATTTTTCAAAAGGCTAGTTTAATTCAGTAATCAATTCAAGAGTATGGTGATACTGAGTAGCAGTACCTTACTATTGCATACTAGCAATTTGCTGAGTGGAAAATGAAAGGGCAAAACATTTTAAAGTCATCCATTAAGTTAAACTTGTGGAAAATCTGAACCACAGAGGCTGACAAGAACAGAGCCCTGCAGGGGCAGTGATAAGTGCGAACACCCTTTGATGTGTTACTCCTCCTTTCACATACAGGAGAATGACTTAGTGGGGAAAGAACTTAAGCAAAATGGGCTTTGGTAGAGAAGAACTGTTATGATATTTTGGATAGTGCTTGAGGGCAGAAAGAGAAGTGATACTGTCAGTTAAATGAGAACATGCCAAGTGATGGAGGGAAGAATACAGACAAGAAGAGGGCAAGAATGAACGTTACGACAGTTATGGTTAAGCCATTACGGTTTCTCACTGGGCAAGAAGTTAAGCACCGAGTTTTCTCCCAGGAGTGCCACAGATGCACTTTGTGAATTTCTGAGGGGTACTATAAAGAAGTACTCCCATCAGCAGGTTGCTGCAGGATTCTCTCCACTCTCCCATAAATGTGAGGTGTTCAGATATTTTGTGTAGAAAAAAAAATAATAATCCTGCCTCCATCAATAGATAGAGATGAGAAGTGAGACAAAAGGTAGGTTAGAAAAAGTCTAAATAAGTTTTTAAAGTTTTCAGACTTTGTATTCTATTTTTCACATGGTATCCATCACTATGCTATCAAACCACCTTCTAATAGTTATGTGAGCAAGATGACTAACATTTGCCATTTTGGGTTTTAAAATACGTATTTGTATCTTCTTTACTGTGTGATTTTTTTTATTACAAGCTGGGTCAAGTTAGTTCTCTTTCTATAAGAGCATAGGTAAGACCACCTTGGAGAGCTCAAATTCAAGAGGTGATTCCACACGCTTGAACTTAGGCGTTCAGAAAGTCCTGTTGACATAATCAGGATTTATTCTTGCTAAAGCAGCCAGCATTACTTTTTCAGATCTACTATAGGTCTCTATTCATAACACTCTCTAGCATGAGCAAAGATCACCCTTTTTGTACTACATGAAATGTGCTGCCATAAAGAAGGATTTCCAGGCAGTGTTACAGGTGCTGACCTTTGACCATGGACACTACCATGTTTACCTAGGAGACTGATAGGACAGAACTGGTGGATACAGTATGAGTATTCAACAACCAGCACTTTTGAGAGAGGAAAAAAGGAAAAGAACAAGAAGATATGCAGAGATTTTTTTCATGGAATTTCTCCATTTCTATTTGGTTTGACTGGATTGCATGCTTTGTTATAGATCACTGTACATTTGGCATTGGATACAAAGTTTGGACCCAAAATGTGGCCCAAAAAACATTGAAAAGTTTAACAATTAACTCTGGGCATGAGTATGCTGCCTCCCAACAAGACACTAGTAATAATACATCGTACATTATCTGAAAAGGTATCATAATAGAGTGGGTTTGAGTTAGTTTGTAGCTAACTGAGATATCCAAGATGAAGGGAAGGGAGGCAGGCAGGAAAATAGATGCTCAGAGGGCAAGGTTGACTGCTACTCTCCCATCTCTGCATTCCATTTGTAATGTGATCCAGTCCCCAATTAAAAAGTTATCTTGTTCCAAATAAGTTTAATTAAGAAAATAAAACCACTGAAGTGGAGGTTGTGCAAGCTCTCTGGAACTCCAGAAAAGCAATGACTTACACACATACGTAGTGGACAAGCACAGAGGTTTTACTCATCCATCATCTGGCACGTCTCAATGCCCATTAACTTTCCCCTGGGGAATCGTCATTTCGCATTGGTAGAGTTGGGGTTGAGGAAACAAAACGTTTACAGAAATAGACATGCCAGCATGTCCGGCAATCTTTTTGCAAGGTTTTTAAAAGAACATAGTATAGAAGATGTGTTTTATACATAGTTGTCACTGATGAAGATTTTTTGTTCCTTTTGTAGCAGAATTTAATGAATGTTCAAGCTGATCTATTGTTCCCCTTCTTGCTATTGTCTCCACTGGTGTTAATATGTTGATCTTAGAAAAAAATACTATATTACAAAATTTGAAGTCCAAAAATAAAAGGCAGTAATGGAGCTGCTCCTTTTTCTTCATTAGCTGGGGCATTCTTCTTATTGTGTATCATGCATTTTCTTCACCTTGGTTCCTGATGCGAAGCAAAAGAAACAATGAGGTCCCCTTCTGAATCCTTACTCCTATTCATTGTACAATGTTTTCCAGGGTGTCGAAGATGGAGGTGACTTGCCTCTGCAGCACATTAGCTGGGGTCATACTCTGTCTGAAGTCATCCCTATGAGGAGCTTCTTCTAGCAAGAGGTGAGGTCTTAATTTCTGTACCAAGGACACATTCATCACAGTCTGTATCTTCTTTACCACAGGGAAGGAGCATTCTAAGTCTCTTCATGATTTTGCTTCTGCATGCCTTCTCTTTCTGGATGATTGCTAGCCACAGAGTAACATTATGCTAGTATTTTAAGACTGATGTGGATGTAACTGTCACATGCATACTTTTTAAAAACAGTGGATTCATTGGGACAGTGTGCAGCCCTTTTGGCATCTTTTTAAAACGGTGTTGGCATTGAATGAATACTAACAGCAAAATAGGAGAGAGATATGCAAATGCGCTTACTGGCTGTTACAAGCTAATTTCAGACATCACTAATACACTGATGTTTCCAAATGAAGGTAGATTTACTCTTTTACCTTTCAGGGCAAAGTCTACCTAGGTTGATGCAGATAAAAGGAAACTTAGCAGCAAAATACTTAGTAATCTTTCCTAAAAGGAGCTAAATTACTCACTTCAGTGAACAAAACTTATGGCTTTCTCAGACTGAAAAATGAGAAATGTCATTACATCTGGTGGCCTTCTATGAAGGGGCTATGGAACTGATGGACAGGGGCAGAGCAGTTGATGTCATCTACCTGGACTTGTGTAAAGCCTTTGACACTGTCTCACATGACATCCTTCTCTCTAAGTTGGAGAGACATCAATTTGATAGGTGGACCACTCGGTGGATAAAGAACTGGCTGGATGGCCGCACGCAAAGAGTAGTGCTCAGTGGCTCAATGTCCAGCTGGAGACCAGTAACGAGTGGTGTCCCTCAGGGATCGGTGTTGGGACCGGTCTTGTTCGACATCTTTGTGGGTGACACAGACAGTGGGATTGAGTGCGCCCTCAGCAAGTTTGCCAATGACACCAAGCTGTGTGGTTCGGTTGATAAGTTGGAGGGAACGAATGCCATCCAGAGGGACCTTGGCACACTTGTGAGGTGGGCTGATGCCAACCTGATGAAGTTTAACCATGCTAAATGCAAAGTCCTACACCTGGGTGGGAGTAATCCCAGGCACAGCTACAGATTGGGCAGAGAAGAGATTCAGAGCAGCCCTGCGGAGAAGGACTTGGGGGTGTGGGTTGATGAAAAAATGAACATGAGCCGGCAGTGTGCGCTTGCAGCCCAAAAAGCCAACCGTATCCTGGGCTGCATCAAAAGGAGTGTGACCAGCAGGTCGAGGGAGGTGCTCCTGCCCCTCTACTCTGCTCTCGTGAGACCTCACTTGGAGTATTGTGTGCAGTTCTGGTGTCCTCAACATAAAAAGGATATGGAACTGTTGGAACAAGTGCAGAGGAGGACCACGAGGATGATGAGGGGACTGGAGCACCTCTCGTATGAAGATAGGCTGAGAAAATTGGGGCTGTTCAGCGTGGAGAAGAGAAGGCTGCATGGAGACCTCATAGCAGTCTTCCAATACCTGAAGGGGGCCTCTAGGGATGCTGGGGAGGGACTCTTCATTAGGGACTGTGGTGAGAGGACAAGGGGTAATGGGTTTAAACTTAAACAGGGGAGGTTTAGATTGGATCTGAGGAAGAAATTCTTCACTGTGAGGGTGGTGAGGCCCTGGAATGGGTTGCCCAGGGAGGTTGTGAATACTTCCTCCCTGGCGGCGGTCAAGGTGGGGTTGGACATAGCCTTGGATGGCATGGTTTAGTGGGAGGTGTCCCTGCCCATGGCAGGACGGTTGGAACTCGATGATCTTGAGGTCCTTTCCAGCCCTAACTATTCTATGATTCTGTGGTTCTATGATTCTTACAACCTTTGCCATGTCAAACATTTCTAAGTGGATTTCTGTGTATGTGCTGAACAGAGACTTCTCATTTCAGAATTGGTCACGCAAAGAGACCATAGAATCTAGCTTGTAAAGTGATTGTTCTCCATGCACAGTTATATTTTAAGTTTATTTGTGAGACGTCAGCACTTCCTTATGCAAGCAGTTTCTACAAATGCAGTCTCCTTTGCTACATAGACAAATAAGATCAATTTTTATGTGGTGAAGAAGAAAACAATTGTTGAGCAGTGGTTTACTACCCAGTTCTAGAAATTAGCTCTAAAAGCAATAAAACTGCAAGTGCTACAGCATGAAATCATGAGGTACTCCAAACAAACATTCCTTGGTTGTTGACCATTCAGGTCACATTTCTTTTATGCAGGCATGGACTTTTTTCTTACAGAATCAGTAATATTATGTTACTATATTTTCTCTGCTTGTTACTATATTTTCTCTGCTTGTCTTATTTCTACTGAGTGCCAATCAGTCTGGTTAACAAAACAGGACATGTCACCTGTATGACTTCTTATCACAAAACCCAAGCACATTTACCCCAGAGAGATTTTGTTAACATTGCATGTACACTTGCAAGCTTGTAATGAATAAACAAAGGGTGTTTAGTGGCTTACTTTCGCTAATGAAGCTAATCTCTTGTTAAAAAGAGTGAGAAGCTATATAATGTTATTTTTATGATATAATAGCTTCTAAAGCCCAAGAGTATTAAGGTATCCGGTCTCTGCTTTCCATGGAAAACCTCCATCCTCCATTGGCCTTGGGTGGGGGGGATGATTAGTATGATTTGTATTACAGTTTCAGCAAGAAAAGCAGAACTATCTATTAGGAGTCTGTTTAGTCAGTATGGAAATGACTGCTGTGTGCTGTGAGGGGTGCATACCTGACCAAATCTAACTCACTGGTTAGATCTGGCATAGCAATTCCCAATTCCTTGTATAAAATGGTACATTCTGAAATGAGGGTGAGGTGCTTATCGCAAGTAAGCAGAAAAGCTTTATAGGGCCCTGCTTACATTGTCAGCACTACGTGAATCCCAGTGTGGACCTGTGGGAATTTTCAGTGGGAAAGATCATCCAATCTGGCTGCTGCTCCTTCAGACAGATTATCACTAACTCTGACTTATATCTGCAGCTCACTGAATCCAAATGGAGATGAATTTACACAGATTTTACTCACCCAGTTTGGAGTAAAACTATTTTTCCCACCTTCTACATTTTTAAGGAACTAAAATGTGTTACAGGTGGAGATTACCAGATCTGCTACAAACATCATTTTTATTCTGGTTCAGTCTGTTTCACTCCTCCAATATATATATATATGCTCCAAAAGTAATTGCACTAACAGCTACAGACTCTAGGGTGAGGCATCCATAATCTCCCTCAAATCCATTATAGCTTTGCACAGACACCTAGGTTTAGCAAGCTCTGGAGCTTGCTGCAAAATAAAGGTAGGAAAAAAATCTTTAACAAAACATGAAAATTTCAAGCAAATTAGAAAAGACAGCAATAATTATAGTGGACTACATTGTCATACATCAGTGACATGCATCATTGTATCTTCTCTGAAGACTATGGGATCCTGACTTTAAAATACAGGATGGAATCCACTTGCAAATTAAACAAGATTAGTAGCTTTTCCTCCTTTGCTTGCTTGGTTGCTTGCCTATAGAAAAACACGTGCCATTCATTTTGCCTTACATCTGTGCAAGAAGGTGTCAAGTATGCAGGCCATATCCCTGGACAGAAAAAAAAAACTGGGATCAGTTGATTTCCAGTGGAAAAACGTGGAGCAAGTAGTTGCTGTTTGCGAAATGGCCATCCAGGTGTAAAGTTTCTTGCCTGATTTAAAGGGTACCAACAACAAAAAGACAGACAAGCGGTTCTTGAAGGGGCTTGTCTAACTGGGAGGTAGGAGAAGTAAGACAGTTTCTGCGCTGTATTTCCTGCTGTTGTATTGGGAGGAAAGCCCCTCTGTCAGCTTGCTGCCATGGATTTATAGCTAAACTTGGAAAAGTACTGTCCTTCCTCAATTATGACTGCCATCAGAGGAAGCTGAAGAGCACTCAGAAGCATGCAGAATGCACTTAGTCATCTTTCAAATTGTATACTATTTTGGAATATCTTTTGGGAAACTAAGGCACCAAATGACAAATAAAATAAATGGGTAAAGCTGTTTCCCCTGACAGTATGAATCATGCTGATCATTCTTCTTTTCAGTTAACTTTCTAAAGCTGTAGTTGTTACCGAAAACCTCGGTCATCTTTACCAGATGTGTTTGATTCTGACAGAAAGTCACAGACACTTGCCACATTCACAAGCCATTTCAAACTACAATTGCATGAAGGGAAGATAATGTTGTGGCTTTATTTCTCATGACTTTTACCCTCAGTATACAGGAACTCAGATAAAATCCTCAGACACACCTAACCCCCTAGAGACCAACCTACGACACAGCAGCTCAGTGACAGCAAATAAACGGTAAATAAACAACTAGCAGTCCTGATAAAAGAAACCCCTGGGTACTTAGAAGTAGGTACAGTTATACAAGATGATAGATATCAACATATACAGAGTTTCAGGAGCATGAGGAAATGCCATTCAAGGCAGAGAAAAATATGGCCAGGGGTCACCCAAGCTGCCTGGATCTCTGAGTTCTGCTGGACAAATTTCAGTTTGGGGTAATCTTGAATGGTTTGAAGCAATAGCACTGAACTGATTTCTCAGGCTGTTAGAAGTTCCTCCTACCATCTAGACACCTATCTGACCCCTAGGCCTTATCTAGACACCTAGGCTTCCTAGACATCATATAGGCTTGAAGACGGATGGCTCAATTTTAACCCTGTGATAGAAAATACAAACATCTGTTTGGAATCTGGTGGTCGGAAATGTCCTTCTGTGAAATAACAGAGAGTGGGGAGATCTCTTATCAGCTTGGCACTTCTTATGAGTTAGGTGGCATGATCAGTAATAGCTCTACTTACATGGCTTTGCTGCTGCTGGGGTAAGACCCATCACTGTGAGACTGAGACACTATGAGAGACATAGGATGTGCCTCCAGCACACAATGTGCTGTACCTGTTTCTTATCACACATCTTCTATTCTCATAATCTAACAACTGGTATTAGTAGTCCCATTCTCTCCTGGTGAACCATATATGCTGCTTATCCATATCTGCTGAAATATTGTGAGTTTCACAACATTTTGTACTGTGAATAACAAAGATCATTCATGTTGTTGGATGAATTCTTCAGGTCACTGGAGGTCTCAGAAAGACATGCACAAGGGGTATTCCTGTCCTCCAAGCTATGCCCTTGTAGAGAATTACCTGGAGGTTTTTAACTACAGCTGCCATACTGGAGGATCCCAATACACATAGTATACAGCATCCCAAGAGGGGAATTAAACAAGCTTTTCTGTACCAAAAGGCCTCATCTCCTTTATTTTGGGACTTAGATGTGTCAGGCTGATTCAGGATGGTGATCCAGGGTAGTTTATCCATGCTCAGATGGTTCCAGCTACTTTGAAACATTCTTTTCATTCTCTCTACAGCAGATGTTTCTCTATTCTTTACCATGATGGGCCTTTCCAGTGCCATATTAACAGAATCATGGAAATGTTGGTTAGAAGGGACTTTTAAAGACAGTGTAGTCCAGCCTCCCACTCAGTGCAAGACCCTCTTTAACACCCTGTGGAAGGAAAGACCTTCTCTGATGACCTTCTTAAGAGCTGCAGCACTTTCCTAATGAAAAAACAAACAACACCACCCCCCCCAAAAGCCCAAGCAAACAAAACAAACAAACAAATAAACCCAAAAACCCCACTTTTGTTTTATGTCCACCCTGAGTTTCCCAACCTGCAGCTTGGGGCTGTTGTCTCTTGTTTACATCTGCAATTGCCAAGATGAGTTTGGTTCTATTGCAACTCCTCTCAAGGCAGTGTAAGGTACTACTGGATTGCCCCTTAGCTTCCTCTTCCCCAGGGTGAACCAGTTCAGCTCTTTCAAGTTCCTCCTTGCAGGTCATGGGCTCCTGTCTCTAATGGTAGACTCTTGTTGTTCCCTCTCCAGTTTGTGAGCAGCTGTGTCCAGAATTTGCAGAAACTTCAGCAACATACCCACTATTTTGTCCAAATGTACCCTCTACAGAAAACACACTCTATAACTGCTATCTAGAGAAATGCTCCTCAGATGATAAAATGCCTTTGCATTTATTAAATCTCTTTGCAGTTATTAAATATTATCAAATCTCAGCATTTTCCTGATTTCCAGTGATGACGAGAACAGCATTTATCTTGCAGGCTGTGAAGGTAGAAGAAACCAGAATCTGACAGAAAAGCTTCCTCACAGCTTCTCAAAACGTTTGAACTGAAATACCCAGTTTCATAGTAAGAGAAAGATGCTACAAAGGAAACACTCCACACTTGACTATGGTGCTGAGTATGTGTAAGAAGTATGTTCAAATCCCTGACATAGAATGGAAAATCCCTGTCCTGAATCAGGTAAAGCAGGAAACTGCACCTGGGTCTTTCCAGGTCATGCCTGCCTTGTCTCTTCACCACCCAGCTATTAAAGTGATACATTCATTCCACCAGTACACATGACCTTCAGAACATTTGTGATTTTATTTCAACATGGAACAAAAACAAATTCTTAAACCTCAAAATAGTCATACAGCAAAATGGCTGTCCCTTGCTCAGCTAATGTTTACTGACATCTTTCCTGAACTCAATTGCTTTGGTTACTATTTGCCATAATTGTTTCTTACCCATTACACATTGAAAAAGGAAAAATGGAAAGGGAAAACATTATTCTAAGGGTTTTCCCAGTTCTATCAGAAAGTGTGTATTTGTAAGCAAGTCTTCAGCCTGACATAGTAAGAGTTGATTGCTTTTGGTCCTTTCCAACCCTAACTATTCTATGGTTCTATGGTAAGCCCACGCCGAAGAAAGGTCTCCATCAAACTACCACTGGAATCTATTTAATCATGTTTCCAAGGGCAGGCTTCTGAAAACTGTTTACTCCTGCATCTTCATCAGAACCATCCCATGTCTCACTGTATCCTCGCATTTTATTTGCCCATGACCATGCCTATCTGCTGTGGTTTAACCCAAGTAGCATCTAAGAACCACACAGCTGCTTGCTCTCCATCTCCACTCCCAGCAGAATGAGGGAGAGAAGCAGGAGGCTCAAAGTGAGAAAAATCATGGGCTGAGATAAAGATAGTTTAACAGGTAAAGGGTGCACGTGCAAGTAAAGCAGTGTAATTAATTCACTCACTACTTCCCATTGGCAGGCAGGTGATCAGCCTGCAATGGTTTTGGTCATTACCCAGGAGAAAGGGATTTACGTACGTTGTCGAAACAATGAATGAACATCTCACTCTGTTTATCAGTACTGTTTTGTAAAATTATAAAATTGATGTGGGACTTGAAAAAAAATCCTGCATAAAGCAGGGTAAGGATATGGAACAAAGGTTTATAAACTTTAATCAGCTTTAGTTGAGGACCATAACCTTTGTTTCCGATTACGTGTGACTCTGTTTATTTGTTCCTGTTTATCAAGGACATGTCTGATCCTCAGGAAAGAAATTCTGTGGATGCTTAAATGAGAACCATGACAGGGGAGAACCTCTGAAACCTTTCACTTGTCAACACGTAGGAAACGAACTATGTAACTTTTTGCTTGGACTTTCTAACACGTGGTATAATCAGCCAAGTAATAAA
Organism: Amazona ochrocephala; assembly: GCA_039720435.1. Classification (NCBI taxonomy): domain Eukaryota; kingdom Metazoa; phylum Chordata; class Aves; order Psittaciformes; family Psittacidae; genus Amazona; species Amazona ochrocephala. Next base: position 62,315,952 of record CM077878.1, read on the forward strand.
GAGGAAAAAAAGTAATTTCTGGTAAACAAGAATTAATTCCCTCCACACCAGGAATTATTGTGCCAAATTCTACAGTTTTTTTGAGACAACGTGATAGTGATGTGAGTTGTGGTGTGACAGAATCTAACAGTAATTTTTATTGTTACGTGATTTTAGTATACTTATTAGAATGTGAATAAGACAGGTATCACTTGAATAACTCTCCACATCTGCACAGTGCCATGGGTCATATTAGTTGCACACATATAGTATCAGGAAATATGAAAGCTCTAACATTTACAGTTTTGTGTAATTAGCAGCAGCTAATATTGGTCATGTAATCACCTCAGTAGGGAACTAAGCTGTGCCAATACTGTTATAGTAATGCTGAAAAAGAGAGCATAACTGATAAAATAACAGAATCTCTTCAGTTTCTTTCCTCATTCCCTGGTGTCATGGTTTAAACCCCTCAAACTCACACAGCCGCTCTCTCACTCACTCCCCACTCTTTCTTCCCTCCGCTCCTGGAGGGATGGGAAGGAGAATCGAAAGAATGCAACTCCCACAGGTTGAGATAAGAACAGTTTAGCAACTAAGGTATAACACAAACCACTACTGCTACCACCAATAATAAGAATGACAAGAGAAAATACAAGGGAAAAGAATACAGTTTCTCACCACCCAATATCAAGCCCAACCACACAGTGCTCCCCCACCAGTGCACCCCCCACCGTGCACCCTCACCACCCTTCCGGGTCTCTCCTCTCCGTTTCTACGTCCTGGACATGACGTGCTGTGGTATGGAATAATGTCTTCGGTTAGTCTGGGTCAGGTGTCCTGTCCCTCCTTCCTCTCGGCTTCCCCTCCTCCCTGGCAGAGCATGAGACTCACAAAGTCCTTGGCCAGCCTAAACATCACCAAGCAGTAACTGAAAACACTGGTGTTATCAGCGCTGCTCCCAGGCCCAAAATCAAAAACACAGCGCCGCACCAGCCACCAAGAAGGAGAAAAAAATTACTGCCATTGCTGAACCCAGGACACCTGGGTTACATAACATTGAACGAAAAAGCCCAGCTGTATCTTTTCTTTTACCCCAGACAAGGAGTTACAACTGTGTATGACTTCAGTCTCAAGAAAGCAGAGGCATCTTTCTGTAATGGCTGTGAATCAGTAATTCAGAGGGCACTTTGTCTGACCATGTGCAGACGTCTGCATAGACTTCTGCATGTGAGCTATTTGTCCAGACATCTTTATCAGCCAAGGGAGAGGCAGGCTTACAGTGTAGCTCTTCTCATCCTGAAATAAGTAGCTAAGAGTGCTCATCTGAGAGTGAAGGCACTTCATTCAAACTCCTTGGGGTTGCCCTTCAGAGGCAAATCTGAAGGCCCTTCTCTTCCTGGAATGTACAGGGTCTTGAAGAGCTTAGGGAAGCTCTCTGAACCCTCCAGCTAAGGCAAGTTTATAATTGGTAGGACTGCAGAATATAGTAGAAATTTTAACTTATCTGTTACTTAACAGACAAATTTTAAGACGTTCATTTTTCAAAACTGGACTATAGTGAAGAGGTACTGCAGTTCTGTGAGAATCTCTGGACAAAAAGAAGGGATCATAATACATGTGGGTGCTACTGATATAGATAGCAGTAGCCCGGAGACCATAAAGAAGGACTACAGAGCTCTGGGAGAGGTGGTTAGGGGCTCTGGAGCTCAGATTGTCTTTTTGTCAATTCTCCAGGATACAGGGCAGGACCTTGAAAAGGCTAGGAGGATTGGGCAGGTTAATAAATGGTTAGAAGGGTGGTGCTATAGTCAGGGGTTTGGGTACCTTGACCATGGGACTCAATATAGTAGGCCAGGTCTACTGGGGGCTGGTGGAGCTGGTCTGACAAAGAAGGGGAAGAGTGGATTTGGTAGGAGGCTTGCCAGACTGGTCAAGGACGCTTTAAACTAGATGTGTTGGGGGAGGGGGGCATCATTCCATCCCAACACACCCAGTCGGTTGCCAGCACCTACAGTAAACGTTCGGAGCAATGTAGGGATATTCCAGCTGCTCCAGCCAATGAGCCAGCTTCAATTGGATCTCGGCTCAAATGCCTCTAAACAAATGCCCGTAGTATGGGGAACAAACAAGAGGAATTAGAGATGTGTGCACTTCTACGGGGGTATGATATCATAGGCATCACAGAAACATGGTGGGATGGCACCTATGACTGGTGTGTTGGAATGGAAGGTTACCGGCTCTTTAGGAAAGACAGGCCCGGCAGACGGGGAGGGGGAGTTGCTATTTATGTTAGGGATAGGCTAGAGAGTATGGAACTCTGTCTGGGGACAGGTGAGCAGTCGACAGAGAGTTTGTGGGTCAGGGTTAAAGGGAGAACAGCAATGGATGACACTATTATGGGGATCTGTTACAGACCGCCTGACCAAGGGGACTTGCTGGATGAAGCGCTCCATAGGCAGATAGGAGCAGCCTCACGCTTGCAGGTCCTTGTTCTCATGGGAGACTTCAACCACCCTGATATCTGTTGGAGGGATGGTACGGCCCGGCACAAGCAATCCAGAAGGTTCCTCGATTGCGTGGAAGACAACTTCCTTCTGCAAGTAATAGAGGAGCCGACAAGGAGAGGTCCCATGCTTGACCTCGTCCTCACCAAGAGGGAAGGGCTGGTTGGGAATGTGACGCTCCAGGGCAGCCTTGATTGCAGCGATCATGAGATGGTCGAGTTTGAGATCCTCAGGTCAGTGAGAAGAGCGTGCAGCAAGCTCACTGCCCTGGACTTCAAGAGAGCAGACTTTGGCCTCTTCAGGAACCTGCTCAGCAAGGTTCCATGGGATACAGCCCTAGAGGGCAGGGGGGCCCAAGACTGTTGGTTGATATTCAAGGATCACCTGCTACAGGCCCAGGAGCGATGCATCCCAACTAGAAGGAAGTTTAGCAGGAGGGCCAGGAGACCTCCTTGGATGGATAAGGAGCTGCTGAGCAAAATTCGAAGGAAAAAAGAGGCTTATAAAAGGTGGAAGCAAGGTCAGGCGGCCTGGGAAGAATACAGGGATGTTGTCCGAGAAGCTAGGGACCAGGTTAGGAAAGCTAAGGCCCACTTCGAATTAAACTTGGCTAGGGATGTTAAGGATAACAGGAAGGGATTTTATAGGTACATTGCCAATAAAAGACAGGTTAGGGACACCGTGGGCCCTCTCCAGAAGCTATCGGGAGAACTGGCTACCCTGGATTTGGAGAAGGCTGAGGTTCTTAATGACTCCTTTGTCTCAGTCTTTACCGGCAAATGCTCTGACCACACCACCCAAGTCTTGGAAGGCAGACGCTGGGATGGTGAGGGTGGGGACCCTGGGCCCACTGTGGGGGAGGATCTTGTTCGGGACCACCTTAGGAACCTGAATGTATACAAGTCCATGGGACCGGATGAAATCCATCTGTGGATCCTGAAGGAGCTGGCAAATGAAGTTGCTAAGCCACTGTCCATCATATTTGAAAAATCACGGCAGTCAGTTGAAGTTCCTGATGACTGGAAAAAGGGAAATATAACCCCCATTTTCAAGAAGGGAAAAATGGATGAGCCGGGGAATTACAGACCAGTCAGTCTCACCTCTGTGCCTGGCAAAATCTTGGAGCAGATTCTCCTGGAAGGCATGCTAAGGCACATGAAAAGCAACAAGGTGCTTGGTGACAGCCAGCATGGCTTCACTAAGGGGAAATCCTGCCTGACCAATCTGGTGACCTTCTATGAAGGGGCTATGGAACTGATGGACAGGGGCAGAGCAGTTGATGTCATCTACCTGGACTTGTGTAAAGCCTTTGACACTGTCTCCCATGACATCCTTCTCTCTAAGTTGGAGAGACATCAATTTGATAGGTGGACCACTCGGTGGATAAAGAACTGGCTGGATGGCCGCACGCAAAGAGTAGTGCTCAGTGGCTCAATGTCCAGCTGGAGACCAGTAACGAGTGGTGTCCCCCAGGGATCAGTGTTGGGACCGGTCTTGTTCAACATCTTTGTGGGTGACATGGACAGTGGGATTGAGTGCGCTCTCAGCAACTTTGCCGATGACACCAAGCTGTGTGGTTCGGTTGATAAGTTGGAGGGAAGGAATGCCATCCAGAGGGACCTTGACACGCTTGTGAGGTGGGCTGATGCCAACCTGATGAAGTTTAACCATGCCAAGTGCAAGGTCCTCCACCTGGGTCGGAGCAATGCCAGGCACAGCTACAGGTTGGGCGGGGAGGAGATTCAGAGCAGCCCTGCAGAGAAGGACTTGGGGGTGTGGGTTGATGAAAAAATGAACATGAGGCGGCAGTGTGCGCTTGCAGCCCAGAAGGCCAACCGTATCCTGGGCTGCATCAAAAGGAGTGTGACCAGCAGGTCGAGGGAGGTGCTCCTGCCCCTCTACTCTGCTCTCGTGAGACCTCACTTGGAGTATTGTGTGCAGTTCTGGTGTCCTCAACATAAAAAGGACATGGAACTGTTAGAACAAGTGCAGAGGAGGGCCACGAGGATGATGAGGGGACTGGAGCACCTCCCGTATGAAGACAGGCTGAGAAAATTGGGGCTGTTCAGCGTGGAGAAGAGAAGGCTGCGTGGAGACCTCATAGCAGCCTTCCAATACCTGAAGGGGGCCTCTAGGGATGCTGGGAAGGGACTCTTCATTAGGGACTGTGGTGAGAGGACAAGGGGTAATGGGTTTAAACTTAAACAGGGGAAGTTTAGATTGGATCTGAGGAAGAAATTCTTTACTGTGAGGGTGGTGAGGCCCTGGAATGGGTTGCCCAGGGAGGCTGTGGATGCTTCACCCCTGGCGGCGTTCAAGGTGGGGTTGGACATAGCCTTGGATGGCATGGTTTAGTGTGGGGTGTCCCTGCCCATGGCAGGGGGGTTGGAACTCGATGATCTTGAGGTCCTTTCCAACCCTAACTATTCTATGATTCTATGATTCTATGAACTCTAGGATTAAGAAAGCAAAAGGAAATTTCTTATGATCTTGGAAAATAATCCTGCTTTGGCCATGCTGCTTAATATTTAGCAATACACTGATTGGAGATGTGAAATGCTAATTTAGCCATCAAATGAGTGCTTATGCAGTATAACACAATATTGTGAAAGGCAGTGTCATAAAATATATTTTTCTTTGTATTTCTTTGCATGGAATAAAACATATGCGGCTGTTTGAACAATTGTGTATGGTTTGCCACAATGATTGTCGTATGATTAGACAAGTGGTTTGGTTGTTTGCAAAGCATGTCTTCATATGCATTCATACATAGCTTTGTAACCTGGCTAAGTGACTAATTGCCTACTACGTGCCTCTCCATATATATGTGATCTAAATGTTCACTTAGAACATGATCAAAACCCTATCTGGGTCAAGAAAGTATTAGTAATGCTAAGGTGGGCTCACCAGCAGCTGGTGCCCTTTGTACAACAACATGAAATCTAGCTGATTCAAGATTACTGGCAATAAGATAAAAATCTTCTCGTTATGCATATCTCACATAACGGATGGTAGGTTGCTTTCTCTTGAACATACTTCACTGCTTTATCAAGAATGCCACATCCATGTCAAATTTATGAAGAAAAAAAACCCCAAATCAAAACCCAAAACCAAGACATTCTCTGTAAAACAATAGATGCAGGGAGAATAAACATACAGCTCTTAAAATGTGCAAGAAAGCAAATGATGTCTACATGACAAAATTATTCTAAAAATGCATAACATTTCTATCAAGTTGAGCTACTAGAAGAATGGTTAGCATGCCACAACGAAGAGGCGAAAAAGTATACATTGACCTGTCTATAATTCATATTACCCTTTGCTACTCCCATCAGAAAGCAGCTTCCTGTGACAGCACAGCAGGCAGATTGTTGCTTTCTTACCCTTCTGTCCGGCAGATTTGCTTAGCTTTGTAATTTTTGCATATATGTGTAGGTTTCTGTTTGATCCACTACTATAAAAACTCAGCTACTATGTCTATTCTGCAAGTCTACATTTCTGCGTTCGTTTTTTTTTGCTAACCTTTGAACAAATTATGAGTATACTCCTGGAAAGATGTATTAATAGAATAGATACTGAAATACATCAGCTTGAAAGTAAACATGTCGGTATGAACAAGCCCAAGAGGGGACATTTCTAGAATGCCCACCTCCACAACTGCTGCCCTAGTGGAAAGTCTGAGCTGTTTTTTTGGTTCTTTTATGTCACTGCTGCTTTTTCTGTTACAGTCCTCCCACTGATCAAAAATGATATAGAGGTACAGGAGTTGAACTCTTTTGCTTTTTAGTACTTTCTATTGCGTTGAGATATTGGTAAGTCAGTTGTGGAGGTTGAAAATCGTCTTGAAACTATTTAGTCATACTTAAAAATGCTTGCAGAAATGCTCTGAAGGCCTAATTTATACCTGATTACTTTATGTTAAAGCAGAAGGTGCTTATAGATGATTTGCCTTCATTCTGGGTTGTTAGGGGTTGCACTCTGAAAGATAATGTTGACAAAGAAAATAATAGTAACTGAATTCTTTCAAAAGAAGGGTTGGATTGAGTTTTGGCTTGAGGTTAGGATATGTTCTTAGTTTAGCAGAGCTACTTCAAACATTGCTAATTAGAGAAGCATTAACATAAGAACAACATTTCAAATTCATTGATGTCATCTTGCTAACAGATTTGGATACATGGGCCATAATCCTACTAAACGTCAAGAGCTGCGTTTTTCCAGAACAGGGAAGGCCACATGTCCTAATTTGTTTTCATGTTTGGAGGGACTGGGGGAGATGGGAGGTGTGGGATCAATTCTTAATGGTCATTGTTCTTCGCAGCAATAATGAACTACACAGAACATGTCTGGATCTAGCATTAGGCTCATTTTGGTTTGTGACTCATTTTTTGGTCAGAAGTAGAGCTTAAAATAAAGTCTTAACGGCTTTCATACAGCATATGATATTGATATCACCTGAAAAGTATTGTACCAGCAAGAGTGACTATACTGAGCAACAGAGAAAATAGTCCCCCATAACACATCTTGTGTTCAGAAGGTTTTAGGCATACCTCTACAGTTTTTGACCAGGAGTCAATTTTGCTGTGTGCTACATTTTTCTCATATGAAGACACATCAAAATGCATCTTTTCTTCTTAAGTCTGTGCCCTCGGTACTTATTTGCCCAGGCTGGTAAGAGGGTTTCAGGATCAGTGGGGTCTTTTCACTTGCTTTAGTTCAGATGTATAACATTCCTAGTGCCTGCGCAGCAAATGTCACATTGGCAAGACCAAAGAACATGATGTATCAAGATGGATACATTACCAACTCATATGGTCCCAGCCCTGCAGCAATCCAGTACCTACTAAATTATTAATGCCTAATAAAGAGGCTTATTGCAGCTCTGAAGCTAGTGATTGCTTTTTAATTACATATTTCTTTTGATTTCATAAGGTAGTAAATACTTTCTTCATCTCTCTTTAAAGAGAAATATGCATTTTATGCATTGGTACCCTTTATATAAGTTATTTATATTCCATGCATAATCATCACCATGTTTACCCCGGGTCACATCAACCTTTTAACCAACTTTTTACATTACTTTGCTATCTTTACAAAACATTAGTTATTTTACAGTTTTTAAAAAGAATTCCTCAAAGGATAAATGATACATAAATTCTTCCTTGGTACAAAGAGTAATGAGGACCCTTACACAAGTCACTGCACATTTGTGTTGATTCCAGCTCATCCCTGTGAAAAATGAACTGATGGGGTCTGAGGCTGCATGTGCACACCCAGCGTGGGTCCATGGGGTCACCGGTCCTGCCAGCAAACCTGCACCGGCATAGGCTCCTCTCTCCATGGGGCTGCAGGTCCTGCCAGGAGCCTGCTCCAGTGCGGGATTCCCATAGGGTCACTGCCTCCTTCAGGCATCCCCCTGCTCCACCCTGGTGTCCTCCATGAACTTGAGGTGGATATCTGCTCCACTGTGAACCTCCATGTGTTGCAGGGGCACAGCTGCCTCAGCACGGGCTGCACCACAGGCTGCAGGGGAACCTCTGCTCCGGTGCCTGGAGCACCTCCTCCATCCTTCTGCACTGACCTTGTTGTCTGCAGGGCTCTCCTATCTCTTCACATATTCTCACTCCTCTCCGCAGCTGCTGTTGCTGTTTGGCAGGTTTTTTCCCCTTCTTAAATACGTTATCCCAGAGGCGCTACCACCATCACTGATGCACTTGGCCTCGGCCAGTGGCAGATCCATCTTGGAGCTGGCTGGCACTGGCTCTGTCAGATGCAGGAGAAGCTTCTAGAAGCTTCTCACAGAAGCCAACACTGTAGCTCCCCCAGTTACCAAAACCTTGTCATGCAAACCCAATACACATGGATATGCACCAGGGCAGAAAATACATTAGCAACAGCACAAAACATGTGCTGGAGCAGCATCTAACTTACTTTCTACTAGTACGTAGTCTCTTTGCTTGTATGCTGCTTTGATACCCTACTCACTGAGTCACATTAGCGCTTGTATTGGCTGAGGTCGTATTGGCTGAGGTCATGAGTTGTATTTGCTATAACACTTTAAAAGGGAATAACTATGTGTGTCTAAGGCCAGCTTGAAACTGAGGGCTGAAAGCTCAACAGCACATCCTGTCTGCAAACGTCATTCCCAGCCCCAAGCCCCAGGCCACGGTTGCTGTGCTCCCATTGCTCCATGAGGCAAGTAGTTGTCAGTTTTAGGCAGAGCTTGTTTTTCCTCTAGGCCTGTGCAGACAAAACATTTAGCATTGGAGAAAGTGAAGTCTCTTTCTCTCCACTTTTCCTTCACCAATCTGTGTGGCTGGAGAACGGGGACAGTAGTGGGTCATGGCCAATTGAGGGAGTGCACTGTGCCCACTTACTGCTTGCTGCAGGAACCGAAATAGAAGCCCTCAGTATTTATTTGAAAGAAAAGAAAGAAAAGAAAGCCCTAACCCACTGAAGTTAATGGGGCCTGGGGTCTTGCCTCAGCAAACTTACAGGATTCAATCCTGAGGTAGTATGGGGAAAAGAGTTCTGAGTACAGAGGAAGACAAGCAGTAATGAAGCCACATGTCATTACATTTTCATGATTCTTTAAATACAAAACTATTCTCTGGTGACCCGTGTTCAAAGGAAGAACATACCACTGTTTTGAGGGGCAGTCTTGGGATGTGTCACAGAGCAATGTTACTCTCTGGGCTACAGTGACATAATATGAGCCACAGACTTTGCTCCATTCCATAAGAAGACTGTTTTCCCTCTGCTCTTTGATCCAAATTCAGCATATGAAGGGAGAACATCCTCATGTTTTGAGCATGTCTTAGGCCATCAACAGCGCTGGGTGTTCCTTCAGAATCAGCTGCAGACCTGCTGCCTAAGTGGAGTCGTATTCCTGCAATCTCTGTCTTTTGCTGCTAACTACCTACATGGTACAAAACCCTCTCACAGTGACAGCTTTGAAGCTACATTACTAAGGGGATGTAAAGAATCTTAAAAATCCCTCTGTTAAAATTCCTAATTGGTGCCAATGTATTATAAGAAGAGGTTTTCTCCAGGCCACTCTTTTACTGTTGCTTGGTCAATTAGGGTAAATGAAAAGACAATGGCTGTGATTTTCCACTCCATCCCTCTAGTTTCACATTAATGTAATAGAGCAATTAACACTTGAGGCTTCAGCCTCTATGGCTGCTAAGCTGGAGTGAGCGGTTGTGGCTGGGCCACAGGGAAGTCTGAGCTGAGCCAGCCTCAGTGAGTGAGGGAGGCAGAGCTGTAAGCCAACCACCTGGTTGCACAGCCCGTGCATGAAGTCTTTTTGATGTACACCTAGATGCAAACAAGAGAATGAACCCTCAGTAATAAATAGCAACACTACATAATAATAGCTGGGAATTACTAAGTGCTTTACACTTATACAATGCCAGTCATAGGAGGCTCTCCCAGCATTTTGCAAACATTAACCTCTGCTATTAAATGTGCATACCATGAGCTTATTAATTAGTTTATGTTTTCTGTGTTATTTTTAACCGGGAGCAGTTCCTCGATCCAGTTCACAACACAGCCCCACACACAGTTAGATGAGCATTGGTACCTGGATGTTGATGGTGTTGATAACAGAGGAAGGAGAAGGGAGGTCTTAGCACCAGTGTAGTCCCTGAAGCCTTCATACTGTTAAACCATAGGTTTAGGCAAAATAATTTTTAATTCTTAACTCCAGCAATGCAGTTGTGATTTAGATTTTACTGCCTTTCATTACAGTCTCGTTCCCCAGAGTTGTAAGAACAATTAAAAGGCCTTTTTCCATGCCCTTGATATGACCCTTTCAAAAGTAGGTTAGGGCTCACCTTTCGCCTTCTCCTGCCTCACTGCTATTAAAGACAGGATTGAATTTTGCAGCCACTAGATCTACTTAGAGTTACATTATGATTCATCAGTTGCCTGAGGCAGAGACTGGAGCCAGATCTGTTGCTGGTATAAACTGGCACAGCTCCACTGATTTTGACAGTAATTTGCACCGCCTCACCTGTGTATGTTTTTCAAGGCATCATGTTGCCATTCAAGCAATAATAAAATGAATGGGTCGTTATCATGAGCACTATACTTGTGTTGGCTACAGCAAAGGTACATGAGGCATGAATTTGACTCAGTACTTCTTTGACTGATGGGGAAATCATGGTCCTACAGATAAACAATATGTTTTCTGTTTGTTCTTTTATCAATATCTAGATAGAACATATGGAGGAGTTTTTGAAAGCTTTCTTCTGAGCAAGGTTGTTTTCCACTTCTGAACTGCCAATTTACCATGAGAAATCTGTTCACTGGAATGACAGAATGGGCAAGATGTACAGCAGAAATAGTATGGTCTATTGCAATAAATTACAGGTTTCTTTTTCATGTGCAGCAGTAGAGGCGGCACTGATGCAATTAGCTGCAGCTGGTTATAGAAAGAAAACATGCATCTGTAGATGTCTCAGACTGGAGGGAACCGAGATGTATTTTCTGGAATTTATCAATGTAGAGAGAGCAGGAAGAAAAAAGAACTGCCAGTTTCATTCCTGGCTACAACAAACTTTAATAACCTTTTTTTCTTCCCTCTTAAACTAACTTAACCTAGTAAACACATTTAGTCCATTACATAGCAATTAGCAAATGCATCTAGGTAATCACACATGTTCCGAAGGAAGGGTATGAAAGGTCCAGTTTCTGGACTGAAGGATTTGAAAAAACTATTTGCTGAAGTAAAGAACTAAAGTGTGCCATATGATTTATGCTGTTTTACCTCTAGGCTTCAAATAGCCCTTTTAATTTTGTTATAAGAAAGACTTGGGACTAATTTGCTAGTAAAGCTCTTGCTGCAGGCCGTTCAAGTTAGTCTGTTCCCAGGTATCACAGTCTAGGGTTTCCAGAAACATAGCTGCAGAGGATGTGGCTCATGTGCATGATTTTGAGCTCCAGCCTCATGGCATAGCAGTGCCTTAATATCCTGGTCACGGACTAATTCTTTCTCTGCCTGTTTTACCTGCCTCTTTTAATCTCAGCACACTCACCATTTTCCACCATATTTTTCCAACAATACATGTGATTATCTGAAAGTTTATTCTTTGAGAAAATACTTTGTCTACTTCCAGAGACAACGTTTCCCCAAATAAAACTGCACCTAAACTATAAAATTAAAACTGCTCAGTAAATTTGATCTGGAAAAAAAAAATTGTAAAAGAGATTTGCTCTTTCCTATATCTAATTTGGTTGCTTTTCTCACTTTTTGATTTTGCTTTTGCCCATATTTTAGTTTTCATTCTTTCATGGAGAACAAAATGAAATTAAAATTTCTGCGTCAAGGGTTCTATTCAATCTCATGTTTTGTTTCTCTCTCTCATTGCCCTGGCTCTCATCCTTTATGTTACACTTTTGTCTGCCAAGGTCAGGTCTGACAGACAGAAGTGAGAGAGCTGGCAGATCATTTCTTTCCGCTGTTGCTTGCAAATGACAATGAGCAAGACTTTGCAAACACTGAATATTTCCTCAAGAGTGAAGTGCTCCTGCCCCTACACTCCAGTTTTTCATTATTTTGCAGTCCCACAGCTCATCTACTCCCTTGGAAACATCTCCAATAGGTGCTTTACTTTCTGTGCTTTGTAATGTGCTTAAATTAGTGGGTTAGATCTTTTCCATTTCTTTATGCATGGGACACTAAGGTCTGGGAAGTATAAGAGAATGATAACCATGAACATGAATATTTCCCAGTGAGGTGTCGTGTTGTCATCCTCCAGTCCTACCAGAATCCTTCCCTGTGTTTGAGTGTTAGAACTCATTTCATGGCATCAGCATCATAAAAGTGGCTAGTCAGCTATTTTTGCTATTGTTTTGGCAATGGCTAATTTGTCTTTCTGTAGAGTGAGCTCAGAACTTACACTGAAAACATCACAGAGTGGGAAAGGAGAGGTGACCTTCAATATCAGAATTCAATCCCAAAATTCAAAAGGGGCTTCTGGGCTTTTGTCCCAGATGCTTACTCTCTGTCTGAGCTCACACTCCAGCAGAAAACCACAAAGGCAATTACACCAATGCAGCACGATCACTGACTTGCCACTTATTTTCAAAGCTGTGTTTAAAAGTAAAACGCCACTTCTTAGACTTCCTCCTTGTTACACAGCCTGCTTTAATGTTCCATCAAAACAAAGAAAACAACTGTTCCCACATTAGGCATACATTAGCTATGGGGGAAAAAAAAAAAGAAAAACAATTCATTATTACACGCTTTGGAAAAGGAAAGGAGCCAGGGTGTGTGCCTAGACGACAAATTTCTGTAATCTCCACACCTATAATTTACTTCAGAAATATGCGGTTACCTTGAAGAAGAGAGGGCTCTTACCAGCTTGCCAGTATAATGAATGATTCAGGTGTGAATGGAAACACATGAAGGGAAAAGTAAAGATCTAAGGAAGACAGAGTTTCAAAACTGTAAGGCTAAACAATGTCTCCTCAAACCTCACCCACTCAAATTCCTGCCCCACAACTCAGCAAAAAGGAGACAAGCCGTCTTGATACTGGCACCCTGCTGCAGTCAGATAAAAAAAAAGGCAAGTATTGAAACCCACAAAACAGATGGCAAAGGAGGCATTTCAAGCACTCTCAGATCATCCTGTGAGTTGAGAACAGATCTTGACAAGCTTCGGGTTATTGAAAATGGATCCAAGCGAGAGCTGAGGCTGCTGCCAATTTCTCTCTCCTTAATTACAATCAATTTCTGTCGTGTGCTCACCAGAAAGAAAAAAAAAAAAAAGGCGTTCCAAACTTCAGTGTATGGAGATGGGAAGTACAACCTGTACTTAGATACTTAGTTCATGATGCTGAATGCAGAAGATGGTCAGAACATAGAGGAACAGTGGCTATTTGAACAGAATAATTTATGCTGGTTGCTCCCACACGGGATACTGGCAAGGACTGTTTTCCTCATTGCTTACTTTGGAAACAATCTTTACACATCCCACCAGTAATGTAAGTCTATGAATTAGTCCAGATAGATCACTTAGAGCTACCAGAAAAGATTTTCCATATCAGAAATTAGCAGTGCATGCTGATGTATTTGGTTTTGGTATTGTCTTCAGTGGTTGTCAAAGAATCTGGTAACAATGAAAAGCAAACCTATGAAGTCAAGTATAAAGACAGCTCTGCAGTATAACACATTTGTTTAGTGCTGTAGGGGACCCCACCTCAGCTGCCCCCAGCAGTCTGAAAGCCTGTTGTCCCAGGCTGAGCTAATCACCTGAAGCTTGTTCAGAAATAGCAGCACCTTCACAAGGTGATTTGGCTCCCCTTTCTCAGAAACCCTTTTAGGATGAGAATAGCTTCCCAGAAATGTGTTTCTCTGCTGAATGAGAAGGCAGCTTGGGATGACAAGGTTGGTCTGCGGCTGCAGTTCAGTGAATACAGCCTTAAGGCTCCAGCCTAACTGCGGAAGCATTTTTTGATGGCTTGACTTTTTATCAGCAGGACTTGCTCCAGAGTTGGCATAATCTGTGCTCTCACAGCCAGGAGAAAGAGCATTAACCAGCATAAATGTGATGTCATGTGCTCAAGTTAATTTGATGGAAATGATGAGATGTACCCTCATGGGATGAGGCTCAGGTTAGAGCACTTCCCAAGGATTAGGGATGGTGAAACATCACCTGGGGCAGCTGGCACTTTAGCTGTCAGAGGGGTCTGTGGCTTCCCTCTGGGCTTGATTCGCCCTGTGCCAAGCATGTTCTGGAAAGCAAAGGTGGCAGTAGGGGACTGGTGAGGTATGGCACTGGGCTGCCACTGGCAGGAGACAGCTGCTGCATTACTGGCTTGTGACACCGCGACCCCCCTCCCTGCCTCCATGCTGGGTTCACTCCTGGCTTCTGCCTTCTCCACGTGAGAGAAGCACTGGGAGGGAAGAAAAGGAGTAACCAGCTCTCTAAGATTTTTGGCCCACAAGCAATTGGCTCATGTCAGCCATCCCTTTGAAGTACCGGGGCTGTTTGTGGAGGCAGAGGATCACAGCTCAGCCCCGGACAGGCTGATTGTTCCAATCAAAGATTTAAATGACTGCCACATGCAAATACGTGGAAGAAAAAGCTGAGCTCCATGGCAGCTCCACCATCCTGGAACCCCTCGAGCATCCAGCAGCATGGGGGGTGCTTCAAGGCTTTTCAGCCATTTCAGACGATTTCTCGTTGAGGCTCACACTGTCTGTTTGTCCTGAAGACAGACACAGGGGACAGCACTTGTAAGGACTTTAGGAGCTCAGGACTTATGCTTTAAGGCAAGTTTCACAAGTTTCTGTGGCAGCTTGGGCACGTCTTTTGCATGACAGTGCTGGGGTAGAACTACAGGCTCACCCCGTGCCTCAGTATTCCCTTCAGAGCAGCTCTCAGTGCTCCTTGTTTGGTGTGCAGGTGGGTGTCAAACTCACTGTAATGTACCCCTGCCTGGCTCACACTGGGTGTCTGAGCATCTGGATCGCACCTCAAGTAGCCTCTTGACTCCAACCTTGTGGGTTCCTCATGGGTGGGTTCCTCATGGGTAGGTTCCTCACAGTCTTCAGCAGTGGAAGTCGTTAAAACACTTACAAGCTACACTAATACTGTCATTAGAGTAAGGCGTCTGTGAAAGAGCTGTGAGATAGCTTGGTAAGGAGTAGAGGAAATGCCACTCGTGCATCCAGGACACTTACTAATACAATATAATAATGTGTTCACTCATTTTAAGTGACTGCACAGCACAGAATTGCAGATTTAATTTCACATTGCTGTTCAGTTCTAGGAAAAGTTAGATTACTTGCACATAACTGCTTTTTGTGTCCTTCATATTGACCCCAACTGTTTGATACCTATTTGAATGTCATGACAGAGATCAAATAACAAATGTAAGGCTAATGAAAAAAGACAGGCTGTTTGTCCAAAATTAGGCAGATCTGCCCGGTGAGACATTGTCTCTTGTGTTTCCAATAAATTAAATGAGTTTGAGAGCTATCTGTGCTGCTATCAAGCTGTTAGTCCTCACCTGAGCTGTCCAGAGGTGAATCACCTTTTAAAACATATTTTTATGTTCATGATATCCAAAGAGGAGTTGCCAGCTAATCTGCGTGGACAGTTTTGTACTGCTTTTAGGAATGTGAAGCTAAGTCTTTAAATCCTGCTCTGGCTTTCATAAACTTGGAGAAGGAAAAGACACATGTGACAAGATTAAGCATTATACAAACCCTATTTTAGTTTATTCCAGTATTTCCCAAACATCAGGCACTCCTTCTGTAGCAAATATGAAGGACCAGAGGCATAGTGGGGGTAGGGGAAAAGGTACTTATAGGAAGACATGCAAGTTTTACTGCAATATGCAAAGGGTATGATTGATTTCATATGAAGGGCAAATGGGCTGAATTTAAGCAAGCTGCATTTATTCAGGGCTCCAGCTCTGGAACCATCCAATTACGTCAGGCTCAGGCTTGTTTCTGAATGCTTTTCTACCTTTTACTGCTCAATAAAACACTTTGGAGGTGTGAACAGCCTATGATGTAGATGTAGATACACTTTCTTGAGTCAGCAGATAGCCTAAAAAAATTATTCCAAAGCCTCAGCTCTTTTCTTCCATCTCCAGGAGGTATTTATTCCAAGTTTTACCATTCTGAGATGGGAACACTGTGTAGGATGGAGGAAGAAAGACAACATGATGGCCATCCTTCCTAAGCAAACACTACCTGCTGCTGCCAAGGCAAGGGGTGCTGCCAGACTAATGTTCTTGGGGAGATAGATAGACAACTATGCTGAAGCTTCTAGGGAAAGAGAAGTATCCCACAGCACAGCTTCCATTTCTCAAAAAAAAAGCCTGGCCACTATCACACCATGTTGTTGCAGTCCTGGTGTGCTGGTCCATGGGTTGCCAAACACAGCTCTCTGGGAAAGAGAACAACAAACAAACATTTGTGAAATCACAATCGGAAATGTAAGCTCATCCATGCTGTGTCACTTGTGTAAGACCTCCAGCCTGCATCATGTTTTGCCCCAGCCCAGGGGTCTGCCTGTCTTGAGCAGACCACAGGGTCGGAGCCTACTCAAGACAATATTATTGGGCAGATTAATGTTCCACAGTTTCTCCAGTACCTCTGTTCACAGAGCAACAATTTCACAACAGGGTGCATGTAAATAAACACCAGAGCCAATGTGAGCAGGCTGAGCAAACCAGAAACACCACACTTTGTAGAGGGAGCCACTTTGGCTCAGATCAGAAAACAAACATAGTATTGTGAGGCTTAATATTGGCGAATACTTGCTTTTACTCTGCTGATTATGAGTGGATCTCATACCAAAAAAATGACACTTAATGGATTATTTCTAATC
The DNA here is from genome assembly GCA_039720435.1 of Amazona ochrocephala. Taxonomy (NCBI): domain Eukaryota; kingdom Metazoa; phylum Chordata; class Aves; order Psittaciformes; family Psittacidae; genus Amazona; species Amazona ochrocephala. The sequence continues at coordinate 62,332,786 of CM077878.1, forward strand.
ATATTTCTTTCTTTTTCTTTTTTTTTTTCCCCTCACTCCAGTTTTACCCTCCTCACACCTGCAATTTAATGTTGAAACATTAGCCATGTTGTGATTTCTTTTACTCCATCTTCTCTGACTTTTAGCACACAAACCATTTGGTGCTGGGACTGTATGTGTACAGACTTCATACTCTACCAAAGTACCTTGTCTGTTCTGGCTCCAGGAGTTCATGGTCCCAGTGGACTGAGGCAAGGGATGCAAAAGGCAAGGACTCTGCACAAAAGAGCATGCCAATGCCTAAAGCTATAATCTTTGGAGCTGTGAATTGGAAGGAGGAGGAGACAAGCTTATCAGTACCATCTCATGGCCTCTGGAGGGGTGATACATAGATGTAAAGGTTGTATGCACACAAGCTGCTGAGTTCCAAAGCTATGCTGGCAGTGGAGGAGCTGCTCCATCTTCCTGTGCTGTGGAAGCTCTCCTTTCCATGACCACAGCAGTTGTAATTCAAGACCCTGGGGGAGATGGGGAGCAGGCCTCACAGATGAATAGAAATCCCGGGATGCTGCTCTTAACATGTTCATCTACAACTTTTTAGCTTCTCAGTGGTTACAAGCTTATGGTGTTGGAGGGAGCAAAGGCAGATAGTAGCATGGGATTTCTCAGGATAATTGGTCTTTGCATTAAGAGGATGATTCACTGCATCCAACTTCAGATGTTTGCAGTGCAGCAAGTTCTCCACAGTGAAGTGGAAATAGATACTTCTAGGGCACTGTTGATTTTGTCCTCGCACAGATGTCTAAAACAGGTCAGATGAATCATCTCCTGTGAATGTATCTTTCCACTGACTATAAAGGGGACCTGGCCTCAGACATAGACCTCTATATTACAGATGTCGGGAGTGAGGTGTAGGGAGTACTTCAGAAAGATATTCACTCCAGAGTATGTACAGAATGACAGAATCATAGAATCACAGAATAGTTAGGGTTGGAAAGGACCTTAAGATCATCTAGTTCCAACCCCCCTGCCATGGGCAGGGACACTTCACACCAAACCATGCCACCCAAGGCTCTGTCCAACCTGGCCTTGAACACCACCAGGGATGAAGCATTCACAACTTCCCTGGGCAGCCCATTCCAGTGCCTCACCACCCTTACAGTAAAGAACTTCCTCCTTATATCCAATCTAAACTTCCCCTGTTTAAGCTTGAACCCGTTACCCTTTGTCCTATCACTATAGTCCCTAATAAAGAGTCCCTCCCCAGCATCCTTATAGGCCCCCTTCAGATACTGGAAGGCTATGTTTATACATCAATATTTTGTGCATAGAAAAGACAGGAAGTATAAGTATGTCCTTACGGTTGAATCATGGATATTAATAAATTTTGATTGCATTCTCTGGGAATACAAATGTCTAGAAAATCAGCAGAACACAGCTAAAGTAGAAATTTTGGTGCTAGTATGTAGTTCATAGTGACTTTCAATACATATGTTTAATGCTGATGTGTATTAATTTAAATATTTATTTATTACAAACAATGCTGATGAAGCTTAGGATTTATCTTCTTGGTGAAGTAAATTTCAGTTTTCCCTCACATTTTTGTAAGGAGGTTGCACACAGTGAAGTTTCACACAAAAATGGTGTGTGATATGAAGCTCCCTTTGTCCACAGCTGTGGGGACCTTCCAGCTGCTTGTAGGATCATGACAGATTACAGATTGGAGACACATGTTTTCCTTACCCTTCGGTCAGTATACTTGCTGAAAGCTACTACACTTGCCATCTGAGTGGCAGAAGAAGAAGAGGAGTGCATTATGACTTGGTCATGTCCCTTTCTGCAGCTGTGGCAGACAGAAGAACCAACAATGGGAGCACCCCACTCTATTGCCACCACCCTCTTGCCCCCTGCCCAGGGCTCCCTCAGCCTCACACCAAGGCTGTCCATCCCACATTTTCCTTACAGCTAGGAGACACATGCCCTGGGCCATAGCATCAACTGTTCTGCCCACTGCTTCACTAGGGCCAGTGACAGTAGCTCATGTGGGGCCCAGCCGCTGACTACCCACAGAAGAGGGGAGGGAGTTTTGCCCATGGCCATGGGTTGCTTCTAGCTCCCTGCAGAAATGTGATGAGGCAGAGGCTGTGGCTATCATCTGTTCAGCAGAGAGTTGACAACTCTCCAGATGAGTGGCAAAGGAGGTAGAGCACAGGAGCACGCCATGATGTAGTAACATCCCTGTCTGAGCATCTAGCTGTAATACACAGGAGAAGCAACAAAGGAGGAGCAGCCCCCTTCCATCACTGTGGGCAGCCCCTGCCTCCCTGCTCTCTCTTCCCAGCCCTCACTCACCCGGTTACTCATCTGCCAGCCTGGGCTGGTGCAGCCCTTTTTATACCTGTCCAAGGCTAGCTGTGTCACCAGCTGCCAACATTCTACCTGCTACAATATGGCCACAACATCGCCAGGGCTAATGCCAGGAGCTGGTGGATGTCTGCCGTGATGTGACCATGACATCATCTGGGCTGGTGCATCACTGTGACATAGCTATTCCACCATTCCAGAGTGAAGAAACAAACAAACAAAACTCCAGCAATGGATAATGCTTAAGAGGGAAATCAAGCAGCAATTTGAAGAACAGCAACTTACCAAAGGTTAAAAAAGAATTAAAACCATCAGGCCTTACCCGCTGCTTAATTTTAAAGATTTGTGTGGTACTTGCTGCCAGTATCTGTGGGTTTGAAGGCTAAATTCTGGAAGAAAAATGCTTGTCAAATTGACTGAAGGTCATATTTCACAGCTTTGGAATTATAGGCATGTCCAGTGCCAAACCCTGCACTCAGGAGTGGCTGACAGTGCTGAGGACTAGCAGTGAACTGCAAGACTCATGTCTTTCTTTCCCGGAAAGAGTAGAAGTTGCAAAGTGGACTTTCTTTGTTTACTTGGAGAGAGGCAACTGGAGGCCATCCTCCCTGAAGAAAGGCAACCAGATGTTTCATGAAAGGAATGGACCTCAGAATTGTGAATCCCCAGAAGAGAAACAGTGTGAATCCTCCTGACTCCATCAGGTTCCCTGGCACTTCCTCCTTGTTTGGGCTTATGTCTACCACTGCCCAGACACCGCCAATGCCTCTGAGTGGTATGACCACATTCTTCTGCTATGAAAATCCCAGAGCCTGGTCCCAAGGGATCTTGCTATTGAAAATGCAGCGTTGGTCTTCTTGGGTTTGGGTTTCTTGTTGTTTGCCTCTGTGAGCTGTTTATTAAGTAATCAAATAACAGCATACTAAGTAAATAATGTCTTGCCTTACTTACAAGAAATAAGACTTGTTATATTTTACAAATATGCAATAAGAAAAGGTAAGGCAAAATACATGGTGACTAACCCCATGGGTGAACATACTTTAGGATAAAACACGCTGGAAATTTGAATGGTTTGTTTCCTGTTATGTACAAAATGGCTGCAAAGGAGTTATTAAAGTCTTTCAAATAAATACAGTGCTTTGTGTGTTTGTTTGTTTCTAGTTAGAGGTATACAATCATTCAAAAGACCATGTGCTGTATAGCCTCCGCAGGGTTTGCTTTGTAGTACAGATAGTGCCTAACCGCTACTTTCCTCTCTCTTGATCACTAACGAAAACAGACCATATAGAGATGAAAGTGTTCTAAATCAGTGCTCTGTGTCATTTCCCACTTACTTTGCACTTTTCTGACAGCTGAAAGGCTGCAATAAATTGAGTGCATGCACACCCACAGAGAATGACAGTACTACCATAACCTAGTCTCTCAGGACATGTATTTCTTCCCCAAGGGGCTATACTGAAAAATTATCTAAGTGGGGGGTTTGTTGATGTTCTCCACTGAAATCTTAGCATTAACATTTTGATCGATGTGATTTCTTTGTGAGTTGAGTTTTCCTGCTACTTTTCAAAAAATCAAAAAACATTTTAAACTAATTGAAAATAAATCTAATGCTATAGCTAAATAACAGTTTCATACTAACACATGTATGAATAAAAGCTCAGGCATGTAATAACAGCAGATTTTTTTTTCTTTTGCTCCCTTTCTTTCCTTCTGTCATTTCGTTCCTTTCTCTCTTTTCCTTCCTCTTGCTCTTTCTTGTTTTTCTTTCCTCCTTCCCTCCCTTCCTTCCTTCCTTCCTTCCTTCCTTCCTTCCTTCCTTCCTTCCTTCCTTCCTTCCTTCCTCCCTCCCTCCCTCCCTCCCTCCCTCCCTTCCTCCCTCCCTCCCTTCCTCCCTCCCTCCCTTCCTTCCTTTCTTCCTTCCTTCCTCCTTTCCTCCCTTCTCCCCTTTTTCCCTTCCCTCCTTCCTTCCTCCTTTCCTCCCTTCTCCCCTTTTTCCCTTCCCTCCTCCCTTTCTCCTTTCCTCCCTTCTCCCCTTTTTCCCTTCCCTCCTTCCTTCCTCCTTTCCTCCCTTCTCCCCTTTTTCCCTTCCCTCCTCCCTTTCTCCTTTCCTCCCTTCTCCCCTTTTTCCCTTCCCTCCTCCCTTTCTCCTTTCCTCCCTTCTCCCCTTTTTCCCTTCCCTCCTCCCTTTCTCCCTTCCTCCCTTCTCCCCTTTTTCCCTTCCCTCCTCCCTTTCTCCCTTCCCTTCCCCCTTTCTCCCTTCCCTTCCCCCTTTCTCCCTTCCTCCCTTCCTCCCTTCTCTGATTTCCTCCTTCCCTCCTTCCTTCCTCCCTTCTTTCCTCCCTTCCTTCCCTCCTTACTCCCTTCCTTCCTCCCTTCTTTCCTCCCTTCCTTCCCTCCTTACTCCATTCCTTCATTCCTTCCTTCCTTCTTCCTTCCTTTCTTCTTTCCTTCCTTCTTTCCTTCTCTTCCTCCCTTCTCCTTCTTCCTGTCCTTCTGTTCTTCCTTCTGCCCTCCTGCCCTCCCTCCTGCCCTTCCTGCCCCTCTCTCTCCTTTTGTTTCTGCCTTTCTTTCTTTCCTCCTCCACTTCTAATTTTGTTTTGTAGGTAGTTGAAGATCTGGTTTATTTTAAAACAATGAAGAAGGCAGAATCCCCTGAGGTAAATTCATTGAGTACTGGGAGGTCTTGGTAACACAATTGAACTGGCACCAAATCAATAAAAACAGAACAGAAGAAAAAACAATAATTAAAACATTCTGTCAAAAAAATGGAGCAGTAATTAAAAGATGCAAACTATTGTTTTGCTACACTAATTACATTTTAATTTTCAATAGCTTGCTGAATAGTATAAAAGCCCATGCCTATAAAATGTCCCAGTGACAGTGCTCTTTCTGCAACTAGCGTGATAACAGTGTTTATGTGCTGTAACAGAGTGGTATGTGCTTTCAACTCTGTGTGGGTGAAACTAGCTTCCCTAGCTTCCTTGTAAGATAGCATGACAACAAAGTTGTTTTGCTTTTTTTTTTCTGGTGTGGAAAATTATTACTCAACGCACACTCACACACACACATGCACGCACATATACACGCACACAAAAACAGGCTCAGTCCAAGAGACACTCTGCGCAGGGCACTTCCATTGACCTCAATGGGAATTTTGTGTGTGGCGCAACAATGGGTTGTTGGCCAGCATGAATACTGTACTTAGGTTTAGACCATGTTGTTTTCTTCACATGTTACTGAAGGATGAAGAGAAAAACAAATTGAATTTTCCTATTAATATACACCATTTGCAACCCTAACACATGCAACCTTTTAGGCAGGGTCCTGAGGACTTTTCTCACAGAACTATCCTCATAGATTTCACTGGTAGATACCCATACATAAAAGCAACATAATAAAGCCCATATTGTGTACCGTTATGAATCATAATTGTCCTGAAAAAAATTACGTAATTCATTTAGCTGCTTTTGCAAAAAGTTTAGGGGACAGTTTTCCATAGGCAGATTGAAGAAACACTCCAAATCAAGGGTACGTGAAAAAGAGCTTGTTACTGTTGTTTGCAGCAGCTCAACACAAAGACGAGTTATTCTGATGAGTCCTGGCAAAATCTGGATCCATTAGCTTCAATATGCTTCTCCACAGCTGTAGTTTACACACTCTGCCTTTCATATCATCTTATTTGAATGATAGAGCTCTCCCAGAAACAGGCATCCCATGTGTTCAGACGTGCCCCTAAAACAATAGATCCCTTCCATCAAAGTGGGAGCAGTGGGGGAATAATTTCTCAGAAACTAATCCCTAGATTTCAGATGTATGAAATCAATGAAATGCCTCAATCAATGAAAACGGTCAGCATTGCCAAACAGTATTTCACAACTGCATAGCTTTTCTACATTTGCAGTGTAATTTGGAATTACCTTGTAATAATATTAAAAATAATAATAAAATAAGACTGCACCAAATGATGGAATAAAATTAGCATCCTTTGTACCACTGCAGCAAGAAGCACAAACAGGGAGGGTAATGTTTTTTTAAAGAGAAAACACTGGGCAAACATTACCTATGTTTTCGTCAGTCTACAGTCCCCTCCAAAACCTCCTAAATTCACCTCTCCATTGCATGTATTCATTCCCATTCAGCTGGGAAGGTTTAACAAGGTATAAATCTGGACAGCGTCAGCCTACTTTATGGAAACACATAACAAGTAAATTTAAAAGGGAAGCCAGGATAAAAATATTACCAAAACCAGGCTCACTTACACTATGTACAATATCTATATGTTCTTCTATGGAGTGATAAGGTGGTATTGATCACACCAACAGTATTGGTACTTTTTGGAATAGAAGCTAACCTGGAGGTTAGGAAAACTACTATAAATAGCACAATTTACATCCTGTGGAAAACTGCAATTACGTATTTTCACGCACCAAAGTTGCAAAACCAAAACAAATGCAAAACTCGGAGCAAAATCTGGCAAAACATACAAAAAAATAAATATCCTCTAGTTTAGAAAACTAGTCCCTTATCTTCTGGGAATAGCAGGAATTGAAGGGGGTTTTGTGCTGATGCAAGAATAAATTGCCTAAAGAATTATTTCATGGACACATAGCATTCCCCAAGTCCCTGTTATTATGATGCTAGTGAAATATCCCTATTTACTGAAATTAAACAAAAACAGATATTTATTTAGAATTCCTGTAACTGCTACAACCAATAAATGTGTTTCATCACTGCGATTGCAAAACCAAATACCTACCAGAGAAATGCAGTTCACAACAACACATAACTGAATGGAAATAGAAATTTTGTTAATGCTATGCTAATACTCATGGCAGATGTATTTGGCTGAAGGGAAGATAAATCAGAAGAGCTGCTTGAGGCTGGGCCATGGGAGAGTCCCTGGGAGCAGTGAGCTGGGCAGCCCCTATGCAGCGATGTTAGCACAAGACCAGCTGCCAGGGCACAGGGAAGTTCTGGCCAGCTGAGGAGGGGAAGGTGAGCTTGGTGTGGCGAACTAACAGTGTAACTGTGAGCCTGAGGACACAGTGAGGAAAAAAGCAAAGATATCCTTAGCGCCCTTGGTAGACTACAAAAGCCTAAGGATGCCTGAGCCATGCCTCCTCCTGCGCACTGGATGGATGGAGGCACCAGCATACCCTGCAACCGTTCTGCCTATCTTACCCTAGCAGCCTCTGGAAATCTCTCACCAGCCTCACTTCCAGAGCAACTTTGCAGACTCTGGCTACTGCAGATACAGCCTTTTTTCTTAGTGTCCTACACACACCTGCCCTAAGGAAGAATGTTGCAACAGCACTGAAGTTGTAATTCTCTCACCACTAATACATGCTGGGTTGTTGGAGGACCAGAGGGAAAGCAAGAGATTTCCTCACAGCAGACAGAGCATATGTGGCCAAATTGACATGGACAAGAGTGGAAATCACTCTATGGTTGGCACTTGTGATATAGTCATGAAATACTCATACTGCCAATAGCACCATTTGTTCTGAATAGACCACTGGATCCTTGGAAGCTCATTTCGTTGCCTGAGAAGACTGGAGCAAAAGTTAACATCAAGATACAAACTTTGTGTTTTCATATTCGTCCTACACTTGATTCTTTGGAACATACAAAGGCTGTGGTTTCACAGCTTGGCAGAATAGGTCTATAACCATTGTAACCTGGCATGTACCCTAAAGGCAGGGACAAGTTGCTCTGTAGCTGAAACCTGTCCCCAGCCAGATGAACTTCTTTGCATTAGCAATGAATTTCTGTGCCTGATGTTGTCCTCTCAGCTGGGATGGGAATGCCATTGGCAGCAAAAGAGGAGAGACCCTCTGGTGAGCCAAGGTAGGCTTGCTTTTGGATTATGTGACAGTCAGCTGCTCCAGTTGTGTGGTCAAGGTTCCATGTGTTTTAAAATCAAGTTTCTTTCAGATGCTCTGTCTGAGTGAATTTTAGAGTTGGAGATGATGATGTGAGATAACCACAAACAGCTGCTCATAGTACTTTGGGAGTACATTTCCTTCTCTTGCAGTTCTTTCTATTGAAGGAGATGATCAAGGCAACAGTAAATACATGAATGAAACTCACATTACTACAACTTGGAAGCCTAGTAATAGCACTCTCTCTCTGCTCTCATTCGGATAGTTGCCTAATGTTAAAGCCGTGAGTTGAATTTTATACTGCAAGCAAACAATTGCGTCAGTTCTGCTCTGATCATAACAAACACTGGCTGATGAAATTGAACTTTCTGTATTGGAAGTCTAACATTTTAAATGTGCAGTGCAATACTAATCAAGGTAGGTCTAAAGGTTAAAAAACACAGCTTCTCTTTGTAACCATGATAATACACTAAACACCATAATAGATTTTTAGTACCCTGCCTAAGCGTATCTACCTTTTAATAATGTCATAGAATGACATAGAATCATAGAATCATAGAATCATCTGGATCCATTAGCTTTAATATGCTTCTCCACAGCTGTAGTTTACACACTCTGCCTTTCATATCATCTTATTTGAATGATAGAGCTCTCCCAGAAACAGGCATCCCATGTGTTCAGACGTGCCCCTAAAACAATAGATCCCTTCCATCAAAGTGGGAGCAGTGGCCCCTTCATAGAAGGCCACCAGATTGGTCAGGCAGGATTTCCCCTTAGTGAAGCCATGCTGGCTGTCACCAAGCACCTTGTTGCTTTTCATGTGCCTTAGCATGCCTTCCAGGAGAATCCACTCCAAGATTTTGCCAGGCACAGAGGTGAGACTGACTGGTCTGTAATTCCCTGGCTCATCCATTTTCCCCTTCTTAAAAATGGGGGTTATATTTCCCTTTTTCCAGTCATCGGGAACTTCACCTTAGTGCCATAATTTTTCAAATATGATGGACAGTGGCTTAGCAACTTCATTTGCCAGCTCCTTCAGGACCCTTGGATGGATTTCATCTGGTCCCATGGACTTGTATACATTCAGGTTCCTAAGGTGGTCTTGAACCAGATCCTCTCCTACAGAGGGCCCAGGGTCTTCATTCTCACTGTCCCTGTGTCTGCCTTCCAAGACTTGGGTGGTGTGGTCAGAGCATTTGCCCAAGAACCTCATGATACTAGCAAATATCCTGCGTCACATGCTAACAAAGAAGATGAAAAATCTTGCAACCAGAGCCCCCCGATAAGGGAGAAGAAATTCCTCCCTACATCCAAACAGTGAGAAACACCAACCAATCACAGTCACCTGCTATCCCAGTTACTTCCAGCAGACAGCCATCAATGCTGCAGTGAAGATTCTTCCCTTTTCTCTACACTCCCAAATATATCCAGACAATCTTTACACGTTTACATTGAGGAAAAAGCTTTCATCCTGACTCTGACCCCTGTAAATTCAGGAGTCTGTGATCCAAGCAATACTATCAATGTAGTATCGAATGTTCGAAGGAGGTGACCCTGCTCCTTTACTCTGTTCTCATGAGACCCCACTTGGGGTATTGTGTACACTTCTGGTGTCCTCAACATAAAAAGGACATGGAACTGCTGGAACAAGTGCAGAGGAGGGCCACGAGGATGATCAGGGGACTGGAGCACCTCCCGTATGAAGATAGGCTGAGAAAATTGGGGCTGTTCAGCGTGGAGAAGAGAAGGCTGCGTGGAGACCTCATAGCAGCCTTCCAGTATCTGAAGGGGGCCTATAGGGATGCTGGGGAAGCACTCTTCATAAGGGACTGTAGTGATAGGACAAGGGGTAATGGGTTAACTTAGGGGAAGTTTAGATTAGATATGAGGAAGAAATTCTTTACTGTAAGGGTGGTGAGGCCCTGGAATGGGTTGTCCAAGGAAGTTGTGAATGCTCCATCACTAGCAATGTTCAAAGCTGGGTTGGACAGAGCCTTGGGTGACATGGTTTAGTGCGAGGGGCTGGAACTAGATGATCTTAAGGTCCTTTCCAACCCTAACTATTTTATGATTCTATGATTCTATGTTAAGACTATCCCAGTTAATTTTCTGGCTCATGAGGGCAGAGAGATGAACTGAAGGGCCTGTTAATTTAGTAATTGATGGATTCCTGTGCTGTTCAGGACAGCATCACTACTGTCCTTGACTTGGCATGGAAATTCAACGAATCTGAGACTGCTTGATTTTCCTATCTTGTTAGCCAGTTACAAAGCAGGTGGGAGGTGGAGAAAGCTCTAATTATACTCTCATTTTTGTCTTCTTATCTCATTTTTGAGTCTTTCCTGTGATTTGTTTCAAGAGGAAAACTCAATGTGAAGTCCAACATTTAGCAGTATCTAGATCATACAGTAGGCTAGCATCATATAGAATGCTGGGTTTTTTTCCAGGCATCATAGTTGAATGAAATATGTGCAGATTAATTGGAAAAGTTTCAAAGAAGAGTAGCAAAAATGAAGTGATAGTACAAGGACTATGATCAGTACAGAGGAGGAGGCAGAAGAGCTGTCTGCTGACATACGGGCTCATGCTCAAGTGTAGAACCCAAATAACAGGTTTCAGTATTTGCAGTGAAGCTATTAGGTCAAATAACTATTAGGAACATTACAGTGGGTAAATTCCTAGCTAGTCTACCCATAATTGCCTTCAAAGAGAAAGCCCTTCAGAGGTAATTAGTCAATACAACTACTTAGGGAGCAAGTAAAGGGCGGAACAAAGGCCTTGCACTTATAACAGGTCTTAACAGAGCTCCATAAAATGTGTAATACTATATTACTGATGCACGGACATTTTTAGTGCCCATTTGTTTCCGGGACTGCATGTTGATGCCCAGGTAGCACTTGGGTTTGCATAGAGGTTCCAGTTCTGGCTCTTCATGGAAGCACTGCAGACCCCACCAGTACACCCCTCTTCCCCTGAGAGCACTGATAGTGAAAGTGACTAGTAAAGACAGACATGTAAGGAAACGAATTGTGACTTTGTTGAAGGATACCTCTTATCTCCACTGTATAGTCAAGGGCACTAGAAAATACCCCTTAAAGTGACAGATCTTTTGGCTTTATGATGTGGACATGGTTGGTCCCTGTTGAAGAATTTCCAGCCTGACCAGGAATAACAGAAATCCTTAGAAAAGATGACATTTTCTGTGAAAAGGTATGGCAAATCACTTCCAAAGTAGAATTAATATATTAATTTGGACTGTGGCTAATATTTATCACCTCTGAACCAACAATAGCAACATCCTTGTTTGCACTTCTACAGCCTCTTACAGTTGCATATATCAAAAGTTCTTTAAATAGTGACTTAAGATCTTCTGCAGTTTTCAAATGGTAGAACAGAGCAGAGTTAGGTGAGACCAAGGCTTTATAAAAAGTGGCAACATTACTGTGCAGAATGTACAGACTGTCTGTTTTGCCAGAGGTCCGTGTTGATTCCCACAATTTAACAATAACTAGCATTGAGACTCATTTAACAACTAAAAATAATGAACTCTGCACGGGGGATCCTCCTGCGGCATTCACTGTAATTAATAACATTAGTGGCCCTCCATTATTTCATCTACATAATTTGTGAGGTTGTCTTAGTCATTAGTGTTATCACCCTGTTTGTACATTTCACATCCCCTTTTAAAAACTAAAAATAAATAAGAAAATAAGTCTCAGCAATATGAATGCATTGGGTGAGGGTTTAGAACCAAACTGAAGAGCTAAAGGCTAAAACCACAATATATTCTATATTCAACTTTGGCTTCAAACACCTGAGTCCAATATTGCCAACCTTCAATGCCCTCTTCCACAACCTAATCCTGAAGGCCTTCCAAATCCCTAGCTTTTTAGCACTGAATTCCTCCAAATGCCTGTGTACTCATTGATAACAGCCCTGATCTGGTCTATGTTGTGGTTTCTTTGTAGCGATTGGCAAAGAGTGTCTTCTAAGATCCTCACCCCAGCAGCCTTTTGGAAAGTACCTGAAATAACAGCCTCAGTGCAAAATGTGGCCAACAGAAAAAGGCTTATGCCTCCCTTCTGCTGTGTCTAGTCACGGGTGAGCATCAGTGTAAGAGAAAGTTGCTTCTAAGAAAATTAAAGTAGGTGCCCTCCCACAATTGCTCCCAGCTGTTGATGCCTCTGAGCTTCGTTATCTTCAGCAACTGTCCTCAACCTTTCCAAACTTCAATTCTATAAAAGGGGGAGAAAAGGAGAGAGAATGAGGGGCTGTCCTCAACAGTGAGTAAAAGGGGAGGGGGGACAGCATCATTATTTTTCCCCTTATTTCTCTGCAAAAAAAAACCAACTGTTTGTGGACTTGCGCTCTGCCTCACCTCAGAGTCTTAGTAGACATAAACACTGCAGTACTGTTTTAGAATGTTGCAAAGGGTAGTTGTGACCTACTCACAGGTACTGCTCTGCACCCACTACTAAGGCATCACCGGCCCTGGGCTCTGCCATAACACATATAAGAACAACAAGACAAAGCAATAGATTTTTGTATTCTATGTTCAGTACACCTCTGGGCTAGAAACATGCCTATCAGGTCATGTTCAACTATTTCCTTATTTTTAAATATCATTCTTGGTGCATTTATGAGTGTTCAAAGGTGATGTCTCTTGCTTTATGTATCAACAAGGCACAGCATAGGGAAAGACCCCTTTTCCCTGTCTGAGATGTTTTATATCAGGCCAAGACAAAACAAAACAAAACACAAATTTCCAGCTTTTCTGGAGACAGAAGTTGTTACTAAGATTAAGATTAATATTGACTTTTCTAAGACTTTTTTTTCCCATTAGAAAATAGAATGAAAACCAGCAGCCTACAGGTAACATAGACCTTCAGTCACCACAAAGTAAATCATACACAGAGAAGAAATCATGTGCTTTGTTTCTTGATTTCTGTTATGAGTCCTGTCTTGTCTTCCTTGTATTTTTGTCCATCTCATTAGGAAAACTTCACAACAAGCTATATCTACTTTAGGATTAAGATTCAAAGATCCATCTTTTTAAAATACTCGGTATCCTAAAATATGTAAGCAGTGCAGAATGCAAATCTCTGTAAAAGTGGATCACACACAAAAATCAGGAATTAATTTTCTTAATGCAAAAATGACTTCTGCAAACACGTAACTTGTAGATACTAGTGGGCAGAACATGGACAGCAGCGATAAATCTGTGGCCCTGTGTGTTAGTTACCAAATCCAACAGTCTATGGAATTTCTTATATCAATTTTAAAAGGTGATATGGACTCTGAAGGACTTTATTTTGGGGTTCATCTGGGGTCAAGTGTTTTTCTTGGTTATCACGTTCATCTTTTTCCTCTAAGAAAACATATTTCCTCCTAAAACACGTGGAGCCGCTTTCTAACTTCATGTAATCTGCCTGATTACGTAAGCAGGCTGCCTGTACCTTCACTCCTGTACATTTCAACACATCCTCTGCAGTAAGGAAGCCACAGGCAATTATTTATTTGACCCTTTCCATCCCCAAACATTTTAATTCAGAAGTAAATGCTGACACTACAGTTTTTCTCTTAGAGTTTGTTTTCCTTAGCTCATTTGTAAAGTTCTTGAATTTTGCAGTAGTTTTTTGGCTCTTTCATTATTCTGGCTTCCATTTCTTAGCACTTGTTTAAGTCAGCAGATCAAGGGTAAGAGCACTGAGCCCATATGTGCCTTTCTAGTGCAACTGCACTGGTTGAAAAGGTAATTTGACACAGCTTAGCCCTGGTCCTCAGACATCATCCTCCCTCCAGAAGTCACCTCTTGTTCCATCAGCCTCTTCAAATGTTCTTATGTTCATTTCTTAAACTGCTTCAGTGAAAAAAAATTGCTGCTTAAAATAACTCATCTCACTATGATTGATATTTGTTGGGATGTTTTCACATCTGCAGCTGTTTCATACATTTTGGGAAGGCAGTAATGTGTGCTGGCATCATTAAAGGTGCTGCATAGCTTCTAGGTGTGGATTCACAGAAACACAGAGTCACAGCATGGCTGAGGTTGGAAGGCTTCCCTGGAGCTTATCTGATCCAACTGCTTGCACAAGCAGAGTCACCTAGAACAAGGTTGCCTAGGACCATGCTTCTGAAAATTGCCAAGGAGGGTGACCCCACACCTCTCTGGACAACCTGGGCCAGTGCTCAGTCACCCTAACAGTAAAAAAGTGTTTCCTGATGTTCAGACAGAGCCTCCGGTGTTTCAGTTTGTGCCTATTACCCCTGGACCTGTCAGTGAAAAGAGCCTGACCCCATCTTCTTTGCACCTTCCCTTCAGATATGTATATACACTGATGAAATTCTCCCTGAGCCTTCCCTTCTGCAGGCTGAACAGTAACAACTGCTCCTTATAGCAGAGCTGCTCTGGTCCCTAATTTTGCTTTGAGATGTCTTTAGCAGCAGCAAAGGCGTACTGCTTGAGCCTTTGCCATTTCTTGATCCTGGCTCTTAATCATCTTAGTGGCCCTTCGCTGGCCTTTCTCTACTACATCCATCTCTCTCCTGTACTCAGGATCCCAGAACCAGAGACAGTAATCTGAGTGTAGCCTCAGAGTGCTGAATGGAGGGGAAGGATCATCTCCCTCAACCTGCTGGCAGTAACTCTCCTAATGTAGCCCAGGACAGAGCTTTATTTTCTGCCATATGACATTGCTGGCTCATGTTCAACTTGGTGTTCACCAGGACCTCCAGATCCTCCTCTGCAAAGCTGTTTTCCAGCTCATCAGTTCCAAGCATATACTGGTGCATGGGAGTAACCTGAGTTCCTCACCAGGTGCTGGACTTTGCACTTCCCCTTGCTGAACTTCACGAGGTTCCTGTCAGTCCATTTCTCTAGCCTGTTGGAGTCCTTCTGGGTGGCAACATGACCCTGTGGCACACCAGAGGTTCAAGGCAGTCATTTCTTTGGGTGGCATTGCTGGGGCCAGGAGACATGCATTTACAATGTGCAATCCACAACCCCAGTGCCACCCCCAGAGTTGTCATTCATTCCCTGGGTGACCTCAGGTGCGTCAGTTAATTCTGCAGTCGTTGCCTGCTATGTCTTATCTGTACTATGCACACTGTAATGGAGTCTAACAGGTGTTTAAATGCACAATAGCTAGTATGAAAGATTACGGCAGTTAGCATTTCTAGGGTATTCTTATATTAAATAATAAAACTGCCATATTATTAAAGCAGCCAGTGGTGAAAAGAAAATAATTTTTCTTCTCTAATGCAGTTTTTTGCTGGTCAGAGTTGACTAGACAAGGGCTGGAAGGAGGGAGTTGAAAGGCAGCAGAGAATTCTTGGTGACCTGAGCCAGTCCCACCGCCCTACTGTCTTGCTATGTATCACCAACAGCGCAGGCTACGGCTTCTCCTGCAGAGGTTTGATACATTGTAAGGCCCAGCCACTGCAGCCAGAGAGGTATAGCAAGTTTCACCAGTCTCCATGCCCACTTCCTCTGAGCACAGCTCAGGCAGAGAAGAGAGCTGTGCTCCCAGGATATAAAACAAAGCCATGTCACTTCTTGTGGCACTGCCCTGAGCCAATCCTTCATGCAGTGACTTTTACATTTTCCTTCCAGGCCACCAGCTGACAGATGGTAACAATTTCCATCCACTTGCTGACGTGAGCTGGTTTTGAACTTTAATCCAGTCCATGTCTTAACTGCGGTGGCAAACACTTTTTAACTAAAAAGAGCCTTCAAAACAATTAAAAAAAATAATAAAACCAATCCCCCCAAAGCCCAACAGCCCCAAAACAGCCCTTGCTAACAGTACAGCTTGTATAAAAGGCTTGACAGATGTAAACAGGCTGAGCAATCACACAAAGGAAGGAAGCAACCGTTGCGTGATTGCAGGACCTTGTGGTTACTGTGATTGAGGCACCTGGCTATTGCTCTGTACGACCACCATGTCAAAGACCAGCATTCGCCCCAGAAATCTTGCAGTTCACAGTCACTGTGAAGCACAAGATAGAAGCCGACTAGGGAACAGAAGGAAACAATGGAACAATGCTGGTCAGCATGAGAAGCAGTAGTCTCATCATTAAATCATCTCCATTTACTTTCCTAATATGCTAACATTTTCTGCCACACACAGATCTCTTCCTCCCAGGCAGTACTGAGTGCCTTCAACTCCCAGGGAAGTCTATAAGTATGGAGGGACGTCAGCATCCTGCATGAGGTGCTTAGCATTGTGCATGGCAGAGCCTGGAGAGTCAAAACTTGGCTACTTCGTATATTCTGTCTTGCAGCAACAGCCACCTCTGTAATGGAAAATTATTATAATACAATAATACAGCTGGGAAGAATATGCCGTGTTCCTTGGACGCTAACAATAGTAGTTTCTTACTCAAATATATATGGATAATAGTTGAAATGTTGTCCCTAATAACGCTTCTGAAGGTAATTGCTTTCTTAAAAGTTAGACATCTGCAGTAGGAAAAAAAAAACCAAAACAAACCAACTGTCATTTTCTGTACGAATTTTTCTTGCCTGGGAGGTGAATAATCTGCTGTGATTTCTGGGTATTTGGGTGTGCTCTTTGCATGTCTCCCATGTGATTAGTTCCCTTAATTTTTCCTTCCCTGAGTTGTGTTTACTGCAGGGACTCATGTGGTCAGTCCTTTTTCTCTGTTCTCCCCGCTGCCTGGTGGCACCCTCATGTTGCAGATGTGCCGGCTTCATCTTCAACCCACGATCTGGATAGTCTCATTTTTTTACTGGATAAATTCGGAGTGTTGAACTGTCTGGCAAATCTCAGAATTTGTAATAAATGGATTCCATTTAATACCTTGTCTTTTTCTATAGTTGTTGCCATTGTCTGTGCCTTTGGCGGATTTATGAATAATAGGGCTTAATCAACTATATCAACTCTAGATTCAAAACTAAATGGTTGCAAATTAATTCGAATTACAAAGATCAGCCTTAGGAAGGAAAAATGTGGCAAATACCACAGTTTTCCAAGCTAACCGCACCTTTTGGAAATTCCCAGAGTAGCTGATTCACTGGAAGACAATTACCCCCCCCCCCCCCTTCTTCCCACCCTCCCCCCTCCAAAGCACATTGTTTTAAAGGAAACTTAATAAAACACAGTTTGTTAGCAACAGTCATTAGGACCTTACTGAGTTTGCTCACGCTGATGATAATCTTTGAAAACTAATTTTTTTGCATTCCAATGGGATTTCTTTGCTTATCCACACCTACCTATTGCAACGGGAACCTACCCTGAGTAATGGCTATGAACCCATCTGTGCATCACTGACGTCACTGGGAATTTTCTCATTGGGCTCAGTGGGAGTAAAGCTTATGATATCCTGAAAAGTAATCGTAACACATTAGACACCCATTCCCTCGTTCCTTGTACAGTCAAATTCTAGCACCAACAATAGTTTTAATTCTGGGTGGCTAGGATTTTTTTGTTTGTTTGTTTGTTTTTTGTTTTTTTGGTTTTTGTTTTTTTTTTTTTTTTTTTTTTTAAACTAAATATATTATGAGTCAAAGGATATTGGATCCAACACTCCAAGGAAACAATGGGGACAGATTCTTCATCCTGGCTAAGTGCCTTTTGTGTCCTTCTGTGTGGCTACTTTAATTTGTACCAGAGGCTAGCCATACACACATCCATACACATGTACACATGAAATCCAGCAAGACTAAAAATCAAGGAAAAAGGAAAAATGTTTTACAACCTTTTTTGGCTTCTGATACCAAGCTTGAGTTTTAACACACACACATAGACACACAGCACAGAGAAGGAAAGATTTTAATTGCTAAATGGAAAAGGAAAATAATGACTGTTTGTTTAAATATTAGGTAGCTTCAGGATACTAGGAGGTAAGTAAGTGTTCAAGAAGATGGCAACAGAGAACCGACAACACTGTAGTGCTTGCCTGACTGAATTAGCTATTCACAATTTGCTCACACACCTCTTTCACTGTGCTGACCCTCTCCTTTTCATTAGTTTTCGCTCTTGAGTTGCTTTCTTACCTGTGTTTACATTCTGGCTCTGCAAAAATGACTTTTTTTTTCCTGGCTGTTAAGCTACAATACGATACTTGTAACCTAGGACTATACATTTGACACAAGTATGTAAAATATAGTAGGAAAGCAGTATTTTCTGCAGGGAACAGAAATAGCATTTTTATCTCTCTGACAAAATCATACTTACATACATCAGTCAGTTATAGTCTATCATCAGTGTCAATCAAATGTCCTTTCTATCTCTGAATTTAAAAAAAAAAAAAGGGCAAAAACTTTGACTATTTTAGGGAGAAAATCACCTTTTTAAGGCTGGAAAAGGCTGGCAGAAACCATAGCTCAACTCAAGACCACTTTTTGGGAAATTCCCAGAATGCTGAATCACTGGAGTGGGCAATTACCACCCTCTTCAGCTGAACAATCAGAGATTCTAAAGAGAAATGTATGCATGCTTAAAGAAAGGAAATGCAGCTTTACCCTCACTCTCTTTTGAGAGCAATTCCTGAGAAATCTGTTCATAATGGGGTTTCCTTTTCTTTTAACTTCACACTCACTAGAAACATAACTAACCATAGATATTTCTAAAAGTTTATCATTGATCCCATACTTTTCCACATTAGAACACTTACTGCAAGAGTTTTCACCCCCGAGACACGGCTGCTGGGCAGGTTTTTTGTGTGATCTGACTCCCCTATCATGCATTACTGCACTCACTACCTGAGGAGGCCTAGTAAATCCAGACATCCCAATGAAGCTGACTGCTTGAAAGCCAGCAATTTTGAGGCCCGTTTTCTGGAATTATTTAAAACTATATCATGCTAAAAATCTAATATATATTTCATATACTTCTATTTCATGCCTTAAATAAGCAAAAGTGGGCAGTGATTTGGAGAGTGATTCCTGTGAAAGGATGGTATCCCATTGCAATGTAGTTCCACTGAAGTCCTCGATAGCCAGAGCAACTCGTGCCTTTGACTTCAGCTCAACAGTCTTGTCCCGTGAGACAGCAAGTGTACATCACTAACGTAGAAGCAAAAGGTTAGATTTTGACATTTTTCTCAGGTATCAAAAGTCCTAAGAAAGTGGGTGGACATCTCTCCACTATACTCCCCTTTAATCGGTCTGGCGGATGTTACAATTTTCATCTTCCTGTGGTCCTCCAAACCCAAGCGATCAGGCCAAACCAGCCATTGTTCTCATGGAGGGATAATGAATCCCACCAGCCCTGTCCCTTACACATATTTGGAGCTTTATTTAAAATGAAGAGGGTCACAGGGGAAGGTGTCACACAGGACAAAATAGAGAGACAAATTTGGGAGAATTTTTCCTCTACACTTTCCAAACAAAGCCACATTCAAGAACAGAAGATCAAGAAATTAAAACAATATTACTTCGCATTAATTCTTGCCTATGTCTTACTTGGCCAATTTATTTCATAGCCTTCATTGTAAATTCCTAACCCAATTTCCCTCTAATCTCCGTACCTCCTAGATTAGAGACTGTGTGCTCAGCACTCCTCTGAAGCTCTTCCCACATGCTGAGGTGCCGCTCGCTGGGCGTTGGGACAATGTCAGCAGCAAACCGCACACCAAATACCTGTGAGTCAATTGCACAAACCAGCAAGCTTCATTCCCAGGAGGGTGTTGGCATGGCCTGTGGGTCCAGGGCACTTGCTTTCCCCCTGACCAAACAGAGAAAATCAAAGCCACTTCTCACAGTGCCATTACTATTTGTTGCTGCTTGGGAGCTGTCAAGAGGTGAGTCTCTCAGACATGGTCACTGTCCTGAGTGGTTGGGAGTGTTGCGTCAGCTAACTGGTGCAACAGTTGTGACCACAGTCCCTGTCTGTGACCAAGCAATCAGTGGGAAAACAAACTACACTATTTCTGTCACTGAGTTTGAAGTACACTTCCACAAACGTCAGCTGACTGGAAGGATCCAGTTCAGAGCCTCTTACCCACACTGCACTTCATCTGAGAGAGAGATTCTGGCACCATCAGGGTGCAGTCCATCTCACTCTGCCTAAAAGAGGTGTCTCATGCCAAAGGGATCAGTTGTTCTTCAAAGGTACTCATTTCCCTCCATTTGTTAGAGACAGCCTGTTTTGGTTATATATATACACACCTAGGTAAACTCAGACAAGAGTCCCACCTTCTTGGACTCATGCTACAGTTACAGTAACATCACTGTGGGTGCAGCTCAGAATGAAAACAGAGTTGATGTTTTTTTTCTAGGCAGTCTAGTTTTGTTTTGCTTTGAAAGAACCAGTATTGCAATAAAGCACTTCAATGTGTGGTAATACAATGAGATAGCCCCACGCCTTGTCAACTGAAAATACTTGGCATTTAGCCCAATGACTGGCAACATCCTTTAGGCGTGGTGATATCTCTCAGTATCGCCCCACCCTCACATGTCTAGCATTTCGTTAACACAAGCGTTAAGGTCCAGTTCTACTACCCTTACTCACAATGAGTAAGGGTGGCGGGATCTAGGTCTAAGTAAATTAATATTGCCATAATGAGGCCGTATTTGTAACCTTATTATGCCAGTGAAAACTCCACAATCAGAGCTTTGAGAATAAGGAACTAATTGGCTTGAAACAGTTTCAGTCTAATAACCTCTTACCAGAAGCTCAACAGTGCATTAAGGTTTATACCCGGGGTTGGATAGATTAGTTTCAATTTCAGGTAGTGGGTATCTATCCAATTACTCTCCTCCTTACTCAGGGTAGAGCACATGGCATTCCTTCTGCTACTTGATATGCTAAGCAGCACGTGAGTTGGCAAGTTGGGCTGAAAAGCAAATTAGCATTATGCAAACTGCAGGATTCTGGCACTTACATTAGGATCAGTGATCTGGCAAGAAATCCTGCCAAGCTACCAAGCCTTCCTGAGCCCAGAGAGCACTGCAAACCCTAATCCAAGAGACCAGCTGACAATAACACAACAAAACAAAACACAAAAGAGGGTGTGGGGGAGGGGGAGAGGGAAAAAATTCTTAATTGTCTGAGAGAGTGCCAGGGGGTCTATGGAGGTGGATTTTCTATTGAGACCTATCTCTTGTATTGCAGTGAAGAAGGAGAAAAAGAGAAAGGTAAGAGAGACAGAAAAGTAAGAGAGAAAGGGAGAAAAAAAGCAAGGCAGTGAGAAAGAGGAAGAGGGAGATAAAGAAATAGAAGGGAAAAAAAGAGGAAAGGGACAGGAAGGAAGAAAGGAAATTAAAAAGAGAGGAAGGAAGGAGGTATTATGACTAACCCACAGCTGGCAATGCTGGTGCCCCAGCTGCTTGTGGATGCCTGTCTGGTGGCATTGCAGCAGAGCAAAAGGAGGCAAATCAATTATGCCACAAAAATGCCCTCGGTTAATGGGCTTATCTCTGTGATGGACCAGTCAGGGTGTATGTGTTCATCCCCTTTTGCTGACTCTCAGAAGATGTGGGCAGCTGCTGCAAGAGTGGCAGACGACAGCAGGGCAATAATACCTTAAAGCACTTCAGCCGGATTCACCAGAATTCATCTGTCTTAGTGTAGGTTCCTTTAAGGCACCCCCAGGTAAAGATGATTTTTTTTCTGGTGTTGGAATAGATTATTACTGGTATTTTTGTCTGGTCTATGAAGGCAGGATAAGGCCCATAATTCTTACTTCTTAGTTTGGATGGAAGGGAGAGGGAAAATAGAAGAAAGTGTACAACAGTACCTAAGCCTTAATGAAAACAAAGGGGGTTGTGCACCTGTCTGTGACTCTGTGCCTTAGAAATCATTTCTGTATTACAGCCTTACTATCTATGTTTCTGAAGAGCCTCAGCCACATATAGGACCCACCTGTCTGTACTAACCCTGTACACATACAGCAAAAAGACCAACTATGTGTGGACCCTTTCACAGTTCTCAGATGGTAAAATATATTTAACCATGTTAGCTACAGATAGGATTCAGCTGTAGTTTTATGACATCAGTTGTAAGAGATTGTGCTCTAATTACACGATTGCATGTTGCATTATGAAGGAATTTCTAAATTCTTTTAACAAAGGCAGCCTTTACTTTTTTTTCATAGCAAGAAGGCAAAGTCTGAGAAAGATGTTCCTAAATCATACAGTAATCAAATACAATAGAGTAATGGAAATCAGGACCTCTCTACTGGAGCTGTTAGTCAAGCTAGTGTGCTGTAGGATTGTATAAAGTTGACCTTTAAGAACTGTTTGCTTTCACCTGGCTCATGGTTTCGTCAGTATAAAGGCTGCAAAGGGAAGGAATGAGTTGAGCCCTGTAATCCCCTGCCTCTCAATGGCCATCAAAGCTAACTAGTTATCTCTAAACTGAGCTCTACAAATTGTGCTTTTACCTCTTAGGCAATCCAAAGTCCTTTATTTTCACTATTTGTTTTGCAAATGTTTCAGCTCAGTGTGTTAAAATTAGAAAATGAGACACAGCTTTTCAGCCTGCGAGCATTATGAAGACCTGGCCCAGGTGCTGTGAACCTAGTACACAGAACATACCCATCCTTTGAGGGTTTTGTGTGTAAGTCATTAAACCAAGGCAGCAGGGTTGTTCCATGTTCTTAATGAAATTTGTAGTAGGTTTCATTAATTTCCCCTTGACATTCATTACAATGGGAAGAAACTGAGTGACGTTCTGGATTTCCATTTCTTATGAAATAAGTGTGCTTACTTTTATTTTAGTTGGCTACTTGGTGATGAAGTACACACAGCTCTGTACCTGCAGCTCCAGACTTTTTCAAATAAATTCACAGAAAATATCTAGTTATAGACAGACTGTTTTACTCTGTCTCCTTTTCTCTGATGCCTTAAAAGCATTTGGAAAGTATGGACTAGCCTTTGATTTCTGTGCCTTCAGTTTGCTGATCAGAACCCTGAACTGAGATCACAGGAAAATAACGTGCACCATTCCAGAGCTGCATGACTGCCACAGTACCACTGTAAGAAAGTTGAAGGTTTTATTACCTGCATCTAGGTCACAAGGTCAAAACTAATTTGATTATGTTGAGAGAGGCGGTAACGCAAGTGCCTCTGGATAATGTGATTTCATGATGGCAGGCAATCTTCCAGATTGCACTTAGCCTCTTAAGAAATCCTTGCTGGTGTTCAGATATGTTTCTACACCACCTCCTTACAACAAACCAAATTGTACCCTAAGCTTTTGAAAAAAATGAACCCTTCTCATCCAGGTGAAACAGCATAGCATCTTCATTTGGCTTCCTCCCCTACTAAAAAGGATCTACAAGCTGGACAACACAAGTATGGGTTTTGACCACCTCTGTCTCTGACCTTTCAGGAGACTGCAGGGAAGCTGATTGTCCACTCGTGGTGTCTCTGTTTCCTCTACCACACACTGGTTTCTCTATTTACATCATAATCTCTTTGTGTGGCATAATTGTCTAGCACAATGGGGCCCTCAGTGGTAACCTCAAGGTATTTCTATCATAAGAATAACAAACAACAGAAAAGAGGAAGAACAAAAGAAGAAACATCACAAATACAAGAATAGGTCCAAACGTCATCAGACTGAAGAATTTCAGAATTCAGGACTTTTCAAAACTGGAAACAGAAGCTAATGAGAGGTCCAACACTTCCTTTTATCTAGAGCTGTGACATGTATCTACAGGGAATCATGGCACGCATTGTATGCATTGCTTCTATTGTTCGAACATACCAAGCGACAGTCCAGTGAAATCCGAGACATTGTACCACATCTAGCATTGTCACAAACATAAATTATATTTTGCTTTGCAGTCTTCTTCCCAATATTAATGCTTTAAAAATGCAGTTAGGAGCTTTTATTCCCTTCCTACAAATAATTTATTTTGTTTTCTTGGAACAATAGGTCACATTGTTCTTCTCCTTCGGAGCTTTCACTTTGATGTGTCGGATTTGACTGCTAGAGGAAATGTTGTGGACCAGAAAAGGATCCTTGCTGTGGTCCAACTTCACTGTAAACAGCAGGTGCAGCAGCTGCTGCAGGAAAGCCAGTTGTTTTCCTGCTCCTTTTCAGGGATGAAAGACAGGGATGTAGCAACTTATTTTTCTGGAAAATCTGAGACATAAAAAACAAAAATAAAGACACAGTTTGAAGTGTTTCCTGTATTTGTCAAAAGTCTCAACATGCAAAATAAAGGACATGTAAATACTGTACTTGAATATGTAAATACTACATCAAGTATGCAAATACTGCACCTGGATATAATAGTGTTGGTGTTATCTATGAATCTGGCCAAACACTGAGCTGAACTACAATTTGACCTGCCTCCTCAGCAGTGCCAAACCAATTTCCACCAGCAGTTACATAGCAGACTCTGACAACAACATGCAGAAATAGACCAGTAATTCCTCTAGTATACAAACGTAAAGGAAAGGATGCAGAAGAAACTGTGTTTGCAAGTACAAGTGCTTCCCGTGTTCAGAACATGCTGTTAATTAATAATCACTCATAAAGATGCCCAGGGGCAAGCTAGGAAGTGTGTGTTCAATTCCTTAGGTCTTCACACTGTCCCTTGCTCTGAAGCCGCAGGAAACTGTTCTTGTGCTCCATGCAGGATGGGTGTGGCTTGCCATGCTTCTCACAGGCCCACACCACTCCAGGGTCATAGAGGATCTGCTTAAAGTTCAAGGTTTTCCTGGGCTTGTAAGGCAGTGTCAAAAGTTTGTGTTGTCCCATCATTTCCAACAGTTGAGTTTAGCAACAGAATTGGTCTTTAAGAAATCAGTCAGTCACTGTCAGCACAGGTACTTTGAGTCAAGGGCATTTTACTGCTGTGCCCATAACTGTGGTAAGTATGAGAAAATTTTTTGTAGGAGCTCATCTGTAAGTTCTGCTACAATCCTGCTCCAAACAAATGTTGTATTTCCTTCATGAAAACAGTTTCACAAACAACACAACTAGGACTTATATGTGTCTGTGCTGAAATATCATCTTTCTCACCTATGCCAGAGAAAGTAGAGAAATACATCTGTAAATAACTTCATCCATTGTTGATGAGTGCTCTCACCTGCAGACTGTGCAGTTAAGAAGAGATAGGCAGTCATCTCTGCAGTATTTAATGAGCATTTGGCAGGCCTGCTAAAGATATAGCACTTCTTTGCTTCATTGGGTGAAGCGCTGAAGCCACAGAGAACAAAGTGGGGATGGAAGCACTATGTGACAGTCACACAGGCCCTCCTTCTTGCATCCTTTCCCTTTGCACTGGACAGCCAAAATCCTGGCTCCATCAGAATACCAAGAGGATGTTTTAAACAGGGATGTTAATCCTGCTCAGAGCAGGATTAGCTGCCCCTGAAGCATCTGAATGCCAGCCAGATGTTGCTCTGCAGCTGGCAAAATGCCCAAAGCAGCTTTTAAATTCCTTTTTCTGCTTTTAAGATGGAGGTCCCTTTTACCAGTAAGCGATATGCTCTGGGACTCTCAAGGGATTACAGAACCATCACAGTAGACAGCTCATTTTCACTCACTTGTAGTCCACTGATGCCAATCAAAAGGCTATATCTGTATTAACAAACTAAGGCAGAGTACTGGCACAGGACTATCCCACATATTTTTAGCATGCTCCACTGTCTAGTTCTGGCTCTCCCTGACACTGTCCAGGCAGCATTCCTGGGTCAGACCCATGTGTTGTCATTCCCAATGGCAATTTAGTTGTGACCACCCTGCTCTTCTGGAAACAGAAGAAAGCTGAGCAATATGGACATAAGCTGTGCCATACTGCTTGGCATCAGAACGAATGAATTATTTATTCTGGTTTATTTTATTCACTACAGTAGATGTAGCCCCACTGCTTTCAGTGAGCACTGGATTATACTTAGAAAAAGACATATGATAGATTTTAAGTGTTAAAGACACTCAGCCCAGAAAACTGTTTAAATTGGAGCTAATTAGATACCAATAAGAGCATGCTGGGCTCCATGCCCATACCAATTTATATATCATCTCTTGAAACCTTTTATCCCCAAGGGAATGCCTGAAGCATTGTAAGCATAACTAAACAAAGGTTTGTAAGTAACAGGTCGATTTTCTCCACCTTCCAGTCCTCTTCTTGTGGTAATAGGAAATGCATCTCAAAAGCAGATTTTGAAATGGAACTTCGTGGTAGATGGAACTGTTGGAACAAGTCCAAAGGAGGGCCACGAGGATTATCAGGGGACTGGAGCACCTCCCATATGAAGATCGGCTGAGAAAATTGGGTCTGTTCAGCCTGGAGAAGAGAAGGCTGCGTGGAGACCTCATAGCAACCTTCCAATACCTGAAGGGGGCCTATAGGGATGCTGGGGAGGGACTCTTCATTAGGGACTGTGGTGATAGGACGAGGGGTAATGGGTTCAAACTTAAACAGGGGAAGTTTAGATTGGATCTGAGGAAGAAATTCTTTACTGTAAGGGTGGTGAGGCCCTGGAATGGGTTGCCCAGGGAAGTTGTGAATGCTCCATCCCTGGCGGTGTTCAAGGCCAGGTTGGACATAGCCTTGGATGGCATAGAATCATAGAATCATAGAATAGTAAGGGTTGGAAAGGACCTCAAGATCATCGAGTTCCAGCCCCCTGCCATGGGCAGGGACACCTCCCACTAAACCATGCCATCCAAGGCTATGTCCAACCCCACCTTGAACGCCGCCAGGGATGAAGCATCCACATTTTTTCATCAACACACACCCCCAAGTCCTTCTCCGCAGGGCTGCTCTGAATCTCCTCCCCGCCCAACCTGGAGCTGTGCCTGGCATTGCTCCGACCCAGGTGGAGGACCTTGCACTTGGCATGGTTAAACTTCATCAGGTTGGCATCAGCCCACCTCACAAGCGTGTCAAGGTCCCTCTGGATGGCATTCCTTCCCTCCAACTTATCAACCGAACCACACAGCTTGGTGTCATTGGCAAAGTTGCTGAGGGCGCACTCAATCCCACTGTCCATGTCACCCACAAAGATGTTGAACAAGACCGGTCCCAACACCGATCCCTGAGGGACACCACTCGTTACTGGTCTCCAGCTGGACATTGAGCCACTGAGCACTACTCTTTGCGTGCGGCCATCCAGCCAGTTCTTTATCCACCGAGTGGTCCACCTATCAAATTGATGTCTCTCCAACTTAGAGAGAAGGATGTCATGTGAGACAGTGTCAAAGGCTTTACACAAGTCCAGGTAGATGACATCAACTGCTCTGCCCCTGTCCATCAGTTCCATAGCCCCTTCATAGAAGGTCACCAGATTGGTCATGGTTTAGTGTGAGGTGTCCCTGCCCATGGCAGGGGGGTTGGAACTAGATGATCTTAAGGTCCTTTCCAACCCTAACTATTCTATGATTCTATGATTCTATGATTTCTTGCCAGGTAGTTTTTCTTGTCAAGTGTGTTAGACGTGATCTCGTAGTGATCTCAGTACTCCAGCCTCTTCTAAACAAACTATTTTATAGCACACTTCAGGCTGAACTTAGTCCATCTAAGCACAGGTTATATGTGACAACAAAAAGTCAGGTTTCCCCCATTTAACCATGTAAACAAAGAGCCATATTTCTTTGCTAATTACCACAGACTTCACCTTATTTTCCCAAGCTCACTCAATCACTCAACATAGCCTCTTCTATCTTCTTTTATTTCTCCACCTATCACTCATTCATCCGTGACTTGCGGTCTTTTCCATCCTTTCCAAATTGCTGCTTTTTGCTGACACAGCAGCCTACTTAGATAATGAAAATCAAATTGCTGTAATAAGATAATACCATGCTTTTCACTAAGAACAAATAGAAGCAGAACTCTAGAAATCTGGAGGATTAGGAGCAGGGATGTTGTTATTGGTTAACTCCAAATGCCTGAGACAATCTGCCAAATCTCTGAATGTGTCTCACGTGGTTAAATTATCCAGATACTTTGTGCTCAAAGAAGTTAGCAGAGTAGCCTCAGGTAAAGAAGTGTCTTTCAGCACATATAGAAAAAGACCTGAAGAGCCCTTGATGTAAGGAGAGAGTGTTGAAACACATAGCCTGGGCCAAAGAATGTATCTGTAAAACTGAAACATATCTAATAATAATTCTGTATCTAAGATACTTGGGGAAGTTTTTACAGCATTACTTTTAGGTGTCTTTAAACCACTGATCTGTGGTGAAGGATCATAAATATTTGGAGGGGGTATCTGAAGTCCCGCAGCAATCAAGTGCAGACTTTAGAAATCCTTAGCAGTGTTCAAATTCCTTTGTAGGGCTGGATAGCAGCTCTTGATATGAAGTGGTGTTATCTTTAACTGCTTATGTACCTCTTGTCTGTACTTAGTGCATTCAAGGCTGCAGATGATCCTCCCTCTCAGACATGCTAAGAACCCTGGCGGTATTCAGGCTTTTGAGGATCTTTCAAAGCTTTCAATTCCACCATTCCCAAAGCAAATGATAGAATCTGCTGAATTTCAGAGCTTCCCCATTCTGACAAGTCACCAAGCAAGACCAAAGAGAAATGTCTGTCCAGAGTCAAAGTTCAATGTTCTTGCTAATTTTGCACACATTATTCAAACTGACACTGTTCTCTGCATTGTTAATGCTTTCATGTCAGGGAACAAAAATACAGTTATTGACTGAAGTGCAATATTATACATACTATTCCATTACACAGTTGCTTTTGCCTTTTCTAGATATGCAGACTTGTCTTCAGACAAGACTTATCATGTTGAATAAAATGGAGCAATACAGCACTTAAATTCAAGAAAGCAATGAGGCATTCCTAGAGTACAGTTGAATCTGCTACTCTAGAGGCATGTTACAGGATTGTATTCAGAGAGCTTACCAAATAGGTGTTATTTATCTCACCTCGGTTTAAATATCTCAAAGTGATGGCTTACTCTAAGACCAATCTTGCAATATTCAGCGGGAAGAGAGAGGAGCCTCCAGGAGGGATTTCACCCTAATTATTCCAGATATTGAGACTATAAAGGCAGCCTGGGTAATCACCTCTGATATAGATAGGTGGAGATGTCTGAAGTTAAACAGGTGACTCCCATCCTAAGCAGATAACTAGGAGATATCTGGAATGACTCATCCTCCCAGTGGAAAGATTGACTCCATGACTACTTTTCGTTGTTGACGGGGCTGCAGAGACCTCCATATTATTTGTCTCTTGAACTTAGACTCCACTGAGGCATGGCTGATACAGGGCTTTTAGGATAAATCATATTCTCACCTTCAACCACCATGGAGGGCTCCATCTACAGTAAAGACACATAGTCTGGAAAGGCAGCATAAGAAAGCATGTCCAAGCATCCCTCAACAACTCAGCAAACAGGGGGTTTCCCAAGGCTGTGATTATACAAAGATAGTTTGCAAGGTGAGAAATAGGTCAGAGTTGGAGCAAGGGCATTGTGTTGCTAAAGAAATGTATAAGCTATCTTCTGAGAAAATAGGCACGGGAGTCTGGTGAGCAATTTTGTCTCCCACATTTCATCCACTGATCTGGGAAACACTTCTCTGGCAGTTTCAGTAGGAAGACTTATAACTCAACCCAATTACTCTGATACGTCTACTATTCTAAGAATATTTTCCTTGCCATAAATGGAATCCTAACATGTGCAACAGTATAACCCTATATCTACTTCAAATATGAGAGTATCTGTGAATAGGAAGCAGTGTTAATTTTGTACAGCATACTTTTTCAACTAATGTATTTTAAATCATTTCATCAATGTGGGGTCTGGTTTTCACTTTCTAATACACATTTCTAGTAAGATACAAACCTCAGTGAAATCTCTCTTTTCCCCATACCAGCGAAAAGGGTTGACAATTTTACGTCAAATACACCTAATACGACCAACTCTGTTACCCATGCTTATGTGATGAAAAACAAATTGGAACCACAGACATGTATGAGAAACATATATGGGGGCTCCACAATAACTCAATCCCTTTAAAAACAGGAGAGTTTTGTAGCTTTATCACAGGGCCTTCCAGATGCTGGGGATAGAATAGAGGCCACAAGACCTGCAAGGTTTGCAGGGGAACCAGGTAAAGCTGGTAAAATAACTGTATGAGGGAAAATGTTCACAGAATCATGAAGGAGCTGCTGGAGCAAAAGAGACCTCTCCTTTGACTCTGAGGTTGCCTCTCTTGGGTGTCCTTTCTCTGGATTACTCTGTTTCTTTTCACCAACAGAAAATTCTGGCTATTCACTTTCCATGTGCTGCTTTAAGTGTATTACAAGGCAATAGAAATCAGAAAAGGTCCCCATGGTACATGATGGATTTCAGAATTCTCACAGCTGTCACCAGCCAAAGACTGCTTTAAAGATTAAGAAAGAAAAGCAAGCTATTAAATAAAAGAGAATGTTTTGGCTAGGGTCAAAAGTATAAAATCAGTATCACCCTTGCCTGTGGCCCTGATCCTGCACAGGCTTACGCACATGCTTCATTTCTCATACTGCAGGTGCTCCCACTCACTGTCACACAAAAAGAAAAGCGCATGAATCAGTGTTTGCAGGGTCACAGGTGAACTGTTCGTAAAATGAAAGTTCTAGTGAAGTCTAGTTAAAAACTTTATGACTCATCTAACATATTCGCTAAATAAATACTATATAGAATGTAGTCAATATTGGAGCCTGGTATCATGAATTGTCACACAGACCAAAGCCCTCCCTAAGCCTTTGCGTATGTTTTTCCAGCTCATGGCTGCCTCTTGCAGTCTCTCCACCCTATCTGGAGCCCTGTTCACAAGCCTGGTCAGCAGTGGCTTCTGGCTAAAAATATAGTCCAGGAGAAATATATTCATAGTATAGTTCAAAATGTACATTTTTAATTATTTTTACCCAAGCAGAAATAGAGACAATTTTTTTAAAACTGATATTTATTATGAACCAATGCACTGAGCTTTGTACTTGCCTTGGTTACTAAATCAAAAGCCTGTAAAATTAGGCATTTGTAACTCCAAAGTAACACATTCTAACTACAGAAGGGCAGGGGAATGATAAGCCTCAGCTGAGGTCCTTTGCTAATTAAATCTGTACATTTGAGTTTGCATGTATATAAGTACCACCAGCTCTACTCTGATTAGAGCTTTTGTGAGTGTTTTACATTATCACACTGATGCCAGCATAGACGTCGGACAAATGTCAACAATGAGCAAGAATTCAAATGAATACCCAAGAAAATACTCAAAACTCAAATCCAGTTTTCTTTCCTTTTGTTCAAAAATGCCAAAACTTACTACATTATTATTCTCCGGATAGCAAAAAGAACTCCTTAATTTATAAAGGTTTGCATCTTCAGAAGTTGATTAGTAACACTACTGTACATGTAAGCATGGTTTAAGGTAGGGTCCTTTATAAATTTAATTTTTAAATGTGCCTTTTATTTCAAAACAAGGAGACTGAAACATTCTAGGTAAAGCCCTGACCTTTTGAAGCCACTACCAAAATTCACATTGATGACAGCAGGTACAGGATTTTGTCCTATCTACTCGCCATATGCCTAGATTTTAATAACATTTTTTAGTTTCACCAGTAAAGGAAAGACATAGTGGTGTCATATTCGAAAGACACAATCAAATGGCTGCTCCACCATGCTAAATTGGTAGCAAGCCACCAGAGCTGAAGAGCAGCCAAGAGGCTTCCACACTACAGTGTCTGCTGGAACGTACTGCTGACTGTTTGACAGCTTTACCTATCTGGATCCTTACAAAGCTTGGTGTGATGTAGTGCTCCTAGATCTGCTTCTCATCATCAGCTGGTATTTCTCATCACAATAAGTTTAGAACACTGTGTGGCATTAAAATTTGAACAAATACCCCACAGTAAGTACCAAATTTATGAAACCATATGTCTTATTGTAATGGAGTCAACTGTTCACATCATGAAATCATTACCTGTCCTTGAAAAAGAGATTGGTTTTATGTACACGTATATACATAGATATTTGTCATACATATATATTTACTTATTTCTTAGCCTTATTTAGTTTTTGCATATCCAGGATTCTGTCATGGTTTTTTGCACTTATAAAACATATTTCTTTCCATCGTGCTTCTTTTACAATAAAAGTTCAGTCTCTGCCCAGATTTTTGCTGGTAAGAATGCCAGTTGTCTAAGAAAAAGTCTTAAAGCACAAAGAATGGGAGCTTTACTGCTTCCAGTCCAAGAAACCCCAAACTGAGACTTGTCTGAGGTAAAAAGTACAAGTTATTAAAAAGCATTAATGACATGGGATATACTTTTTCTAGATGAAACAAACATTACCTATATCAAACAATTAATGATTATGTAATTTAGTGACATATACAATAATTCCACAGAGGAAAACCATACAAATATTATTGTATAGTATATCATAAAGTTGCCAATGTAACACAGAACAGTTGGAAAAGGTGAGTGATATTGGAAGTTATGTTGCATTGAGGGATTTGAGATGTCTATTAGGGAGTATACTGCAGAAATTAAGAAGGGAAAGAGCGGAAGACATTATGGACATTTCTCACACAGGGAGCAGAAGAATGAGCTCACAAGCAGAGACACAGGAAGGAACAGAGACCTCCAGATCTTCTCACACGTAATTGAAAGGCTATAGCTCCTCACACTACTCCCCTAGAAGCTTCCTGTAAAAGCAGCTTACTGTCATGAAGGCAACTGCAGGGAATCAGAGGAGAGATGGCCTGAGCTTTTCAAACTGCAGTGGTGCATTTCACAGTACATTTGCTGGAACTGTGCGCTGCAGCTTGCCCCGTGGAATGCAGCTGGGGGGGGTTGGCTTGATGTCTTGTCTGCAGTTGCTTCAGAAACAGCTGATTTAATAGTAATGATGATAATAGTATATCTGAGCATATATCACAGAGTATATCACAGAGGTTAATTTAATTCTGTGAAGAGAGATATATACCTTAACACAATGAAACTGTTCTGAGAGGCCATTTTTACCCAAGTCAAGGTAAGAGCAGGTTAGGATAAGAATCTTGCATCCACATGGGTAGGGAAAACAGGACACTGAAAATGTGGGAATGAGAGGTAACATGGTCCTTTCATGTCCCACTCACTAATTATGCATGACTGTCGGCCCAGGCCAGTTTTCACTGCAGGCAATGAAAAGTATCCTATTAACTTTGGTGGCCTTGGAGCAGAATTCTTGGAGCAGAGTAATCCACATGGCAGCTTCAACCTGTTGGTGACTATACTAGGGTGAGTTTTAATGTTTTGAACTCACAGCGGAGACGAAGATTTTCAGTCAGATAGAGGAAAGGAGGTAGACTGAGCCTTTCTCAGTTGGAAGCTATTCCTCACATACAGGAACAGTAAAAAGTGAAATAAAAGGGCTGTGCAGGAAGGAAAGACTAGGATATTATATACCTGAGTTATGATTGCTTTGTGCTGGAACCTTTTTTAGCACATTACACACTGCTTTCAGAAGGATGCAGAGACGTGATGAAACAGATGCAACAGATGCAGCACATGCAGGAAATACAGCACTTCTTGCAAGACAAACTTTTGGGGGTAATTCAGTTTATTAATGGCATATATTATAGAATAACAAGTAGCAGATGATCATTAAAACTTATCATTAACAGACATTTCTTGTGTATTCATCTTTTGTTGTTTCCATAGCAAGGATGAGAGAAATCTGTGTAGCCTGAGACTTTTGAGTTCCCAGAGCTCTCATTTTTGACTTGTAATTTAAAAGTAAGTATTATTTTTAAGGGAGGTTTAATTAAAAAATAATACTGAAATAATTTTGTCACAAGAAAAGCCTGTGGTGTGATAGATTCCAAGGATAGATTTGGCTCCAGGAATCTCATCATCTTGTTCCCCTGATTTTCAAAACAGCTCCAGCAAAAGCAGTGGCAGATTTCCACTCCATTCATTGCTCTCCTCAAAGCAAACACTGCAGCTTTTAATCTTTGCCTCCTAGTCCATCCAGCCTCAGCACTGGCAGTTTAGGAGATGATCCAATGGCTCCCCTGGTGAGCTCACTTGCTCCTTCTTATCTCATCAGGAAGATCTATAGTGCCTGCAATCAGAGACAGACAGAGTGCAGATAAAAGCGTATCAATCAGGAGAGCACCAGTAGCTGCACTATGGTATAAAAAGGCTATACTTTATTCCCAGTCCGTGTGCAATGTGGTCAGAATCAAGGAGCGTAAGCAATGACCAAGGACAAACCTGAAATTGCAAGAGGAAGAAAAATCCAGGCCATATTCTGAAACAAAGGCACAAATGACGGTAAGGTAAATATGTCTATGTCAGCTAAACTTCATGTCCTGAAATCCTGGAAGATAGGACAATGGCCTTTGGTGACTCCTAAGAAAAACACCAGACTGGAGCTTAAAATGACAGGGAAGTTAGCAAATAAGCGAGGAATTTGCTTGGGAAGAAGGGAGAGAGGTGGATCATTATATTTCTCTTTCCTGTCAGACTTATCAGCAGCTGACTCTGAAGTCACGTGCTATGTGTCAGAGGACAACTAACACTTTCTGCCAAAGTTTACAGAAAACATTCTCATGGACAGAACGAAAAATGTTGCCTAGAGGGATTTTGGATTTGCTGTCACTGAGAGATTTTAAGAATAGCTTAGACTTTTTAAAGACTAGATTAGACAAATGTCTGCCCAGACCAGCTTATGTTGTGGGTGTACTTTGAGCAGGGGACACCCTAAGCCAATAATGAGGTCTTCGGACCACTTGGGTTCCCTTATGGGCATGTTCTTCAATTAGCCTGTGCCATGCAAGGGCTGTGCAGGACAAGATGATGGAAGTCCAGACAGAACTGGGGAATTTATAAGAATACAAATGATGGAGGGTTGATACACTATCTGAATACCATGTTGTTAATGCCATGTTTGTGTCACCAA
This sequence comes from Amazona ochrocephala, assembly GCA_039720435.1. Taxonomy (NCBI): domain Eukaryota; kingdom Metazoa; phylum Chordata; class Aves; order Psittaciformes; family Psittacidae; genus Amazona; species Amazona ochrocephala. Next base: position 62,367,817 of record CM077878.1, read on the forward strand.
TTCCACTGCTGGTAACATTCAGTGCCAGGCATCCCTGGTACTAGCAAATTAAACGTGTGCAGCAAAGGAGGTGGCTTTGCAGACGGAATAAACAACAACAAATGTGATCGAAGCAAAATGTAAATAGAACGGTAACCACTGTCAGTGTCATACTGCATATGTGACAGATGTGAAACACTATAAGTGCTAAATGTACCCAAAATAAAAAGACACAGATGTCCTGACAGCAGGCAATCTGTGTGTTTCTTCTCTGTGCCAATTCTATATAGCGCTTTGTAGTCCCCAGCTGTGAGCCCACACAGATAGCTCCAGACTCAAAAGTTAAAACTTAATCAGCCCCAAGCTTCTGTGCCCCAACAGGCAGCAGCGACGTCACTCTGAGTGCTAGTGCCCACCAGCACGGCATTCACAGGCTGCTCTGACTTGGGACTGCGTAACCCAGAAGAGAGAAATGGTCAGAAATGCAGAGCAATCTCAATGAGCAATCAAAATATATGTTGCAGATCGTGCTACAATATGTGATGGCCAATGCGTCTATCAGACAAGATGAGAGAAGGGCAGGCACTGCAAGGACGTGCAGAATTCCTTTATCAGCTCAGTCACCACCTGGAAAAACACCAGAGTAGATATAAAGCTTAATCTATTAATTAGTGCTGTCAGGACCCTTCTCACTGTGTTGGTTACCTTTGCCAAAGAGATATGTACTAGTAGGGACTGGTAGTACTAGTAAGGACTAGTAGTACTAATAGGGAGTGCTAGTAGGGACTATTGTACTACGTTAAGTGGAAGCAGAATTATAAACCTCATTTTCAATACCCACTAGAGGTATGTATTTGCCTTTACAGATGAGAAATAATAAAGCAGGGAATACAGCATAAACAGTGTGTGCCATGCCAAACACTGTTTGCAAAGCAACCTTCCAGGACATCAGAGCAACCAGCACTTCTGCATAACCAGAAAGGGAGGAAACCAAATGAAATTTGTAGTGGTTACAGGCTTCCTCAGGTTTAGCTAGTGGCATCTCAGCTCAAAAGTGCAGCAGACAGGATTCTGAGCACAAGAGAAAGTCACAACTGCAGTCAAGGCCTCAGCCATCATACCATTTGATCTCCAAAGATGCAGTAGGGTGCTGCATATTCCATACTTACAACATGGTGTATCCAAATGTAGTTGACTAGTATTACAGGCCACAGCACCATGTGTAATAAAAAGGAGTTTGAAGCCTTCTGTGCCTTCAAAGGCAGAGAGGTCACAATCCAATTAATACCAGGTATCAAAGGCCTACACATAAACACCATAAACATCCTGAGAGACACTGGAAATGAACCATTGTCCCACAGTCTGAACTGTTTGCCCACAGAGCCAGGAAAGTGCTGGCAAGGAAAAGTTGATTTCCCAATGTGAGAGTGCTCTTGGTGATGACCACTGCCTAGCACACACATGGAAACAGCCAGGGCCCCAAGGAATATTTGAAAATGGGCAGCTGATAAAGAGATATGTGAAAAAGCTGTGTGAATATGGTGTTACTGTCACCCAATACAGCATGTAACCACTCTGGTATGTGGTTTATATAGCACTCACGCATAGTACTCATGTAATATTCCAAGTCCTATGCGTGCTGCTCCAGCAGTACCACACATGCACACGATACCACAATCAAAAACACATCTTCCTGGCAAATTTTGACAACCTATATACCATGTATTGCAACCACCCGCACACATATGACGTGATGATAACAGCTGCCATTGCATCACTAGCAAATACTTCAATGGACCAGCACACATTTTCTCAGAGAGGGAGAATCTTCACACAGTCTCTGAACAACCTACAAGCAGATGGCAAACTGTGCACATGAGGAAAAGCTTGAAGAAGCACCCAACACAAAGGCCGTATAAGCAAATATGCTGATGATGAATCTGGCTAATTGAATGTTTCATGAAGTAAACACATCAGTAAAAGCTGTCCCACCCATTAAAAGCAGGCTACATAGCAAACAGTTTCAGAGCACTTAGTAGTTGGTGGGCTGCCCCTTGTGAACATTGCTGGTGGGCAGTGCAGTCCAGGACATGCTGTAAATATTGCCACAAGTTGAAAACCATGCCCGGCACAACACGTAGCATATAACATTCTTCTTTCCTTCTTCACACACCTCTTGGATGTGACAGGGGCAAGAAAAACTTGCCATATCACAGCAGATGTAGCTCAGAGGAATTTTTGATATGCTGAAAATAGGTTCCACTATTCTGGCAAATATATTAGTCCTAGGTGTGATGACTTCGGTTATAAGGACTAAAGCTTCAGGGTTTTTTTGCACAGAAAGCAAGCAAATGACTGAAACAACCATAAAATATTTAACAAAGAGAAATGAGATGTGCAAGAGAGTTGAAACAATTGCCTGACGGTGGAGGGGCTGAGCTAGAAGTCAGAGGTGACTGCAAGGGAACTGGTGTAGATACAAGAATTTCCATCCAGTTCAATAACTGCCTGTGGTATGTGCACTGGGGAAGTTCGATCCATGTTTTGCTGTATGTCATTGCATACATACAGTCACAACAGCGCTGCCACAGGCCAACCTGCAATTGCAACAAGCCTTTCATCTCATCCAGCAATCGTTTCTGTTCTTACATGCCAGGCAGCAGAGGCGTACACCTGTCTTTACTTAGCTGGCTGCATTCCTTCTCATTTCTCCAGAACACGTCCTAATCTACAGAAGATTTAGCTTGTGAGTGTTGCCTGGACAGCAATGCTCTGAGTATTTTCATGTTGTGCTTAGCACAGTAGTTCCAGGAATCTGGCATTTCTGTGCCAGGTTGTGCTGCATTGCAGACTGCGAGCTGCAGTGGTTCACAAGACCCACGTTGCACCCATGGGACCCGTGGAGCCAGAAAGCTCCATCTCTTCTCCAGAGCACTCTTCCACCTCTCTTGGCATGGGCTTTCTAATAAACCTGAGTGAGTCTGGCCACTGGCACACCACTCCCCTTGCAGCAGCCATGGGCAGGGCAGCAGTGAGAGGGCTGAAGTGGAGTGCAAAGCTGTCCCCACCAGCTCTGCCCCATGAGGCAGGCAGAGCAGAGCTGTGTTCCCATTAGAGGTGATGTGTGGATGGCGGGTGGTGTTAACGAGCCTGGCTGTGCCATGTGTGCAGCTCTTCTGGAATTCTGTTCAGAAACACCATGAGAAACTCAGAGCATGCATTATTTATGCTGGTTATTAGAAGCAGATGCTAATGTTTCTTTGCTGCGATCTCCCAAGTATCCTGTCCTTTTATGATGTGTGGCATGTGTGTGCAGTGTGTATGTCTCTATATCACATGCAAATAAAAGGTTACTTTCACCATTTGTGTTGTTTTCATTGATAATGAGGACCTTACAACCTCTTTCTGTGGTCTTGCCCCTGCAGATGTTGACTGTGGAGCTGAGGTAAGCATCTGCAGTAATGTGTAGGGCTGCTGTATGGTGTACATGTGTGGACGTCTGGCATGAGCAATGGATGAAGGGCAAGTCAGGGCAGGAACAGTGCTCCGAGCTGCCTCCTGGCACTGGGTAGCAAAAGGGCAACCAGGATATCTTATCCTTATACGTACAGTTCAGTGTTTGAGAATGGCAGGCACAAAATGGTGCAAAATTCACATTTTCTCTCTCTGTTATATATTTATATATGTGTATGCACATATATATATAGTCAGAGAGTTCTTTCCCATCAAATACCCTCTAAAAATCATACTCTATATACATAAAGCAAATACTGTTTGCTTGGGTATTCCTCAGTATAATTTAACCAACAGCATCACTCATTCACTGTGTAACTGAATTATTTAATTACTAGAAGTTTTGTTCCTAAAACTCAAGTGATTTTTAGTAACATAATACCAATAATTCGATATCTGTATCAGATTGGCCTAAAATTATAACGCCATAAATTCTATTCTTATCAAGCTTTCTTAATCCTGTTCTCCTGGAGTGACTAGTCCCTGTTTTAATGGATCCACATGCTTGAAGTTTCTATTTCTAATTTCATGTTTTCAAGCCTTACATTTTACATGAAGAAACAGCAGATGTTAAGAAGATTGCTTAGGCATCCTTTAGAACCATCAGCCCAAATTTGGGAGTTTTCAAGGCAGTGAGCAAATCTACACTTTCCAGAGATTTTCTCTGCAGTCAAGCAACACCTCAGTCAAGGCGCATGCACTTCCACCTGTGTTTATATGATGTTTTGGATAAGTTTTGACTTAAAAATAAAATGCACAGTTATGTCTTTCCTACCCACCAGGTGGACACTGGTGCAGTACCAGTCCATGATGCCCCATGTTGGGAAACTTTCATCATATGCCACAATTCTTTTCTTCTTGAGCTTACATCACTCTTTAGATAAAATGCTGAAATGCAATATACTGAACCACTCCTTCTGCAGTAGTCAGTGTATTGTTTACACATTCACAAAACTCCTAGGAATAGTTAATGAGTAAAGACTTAACAAAGACTTAAATCTGTGTCGTAACAAATACTAGAAGCCATAAGTAATCATATGGGAAGGGGGTGGGGATGGAGAGAGAGTGACTATGCTAACTGGGTGTTTTGGATGTGAGCAGGCCTAAACATTGGCTTGGTAAGCAATTGGGAAAGGTATTGGTCATATTCCTCAGGTGAACACAGTCTGGAGACAAGCTATGCATGGTTATATCCTCTGAGGCCAAACGTATCTTTCTGAAGAAAGAGAAAGAATGGATGTGGTTTAGATTGAAAGTTCTGAAACTTTAGTACATGAATCACTTCAGAATACCACCTGGGCTGCTTAACATCAAGGATGTAACTCTACATAAAAGAGAAAAGAGAGCTGCACGGATCTGTGAGCTATTTCTATTTTCATGTGGGAAAAAGAAGTAAGATAGTAGTATAGAGAGTTGAAGGATGGCAGTTTCCTTACCCGCTGCTTTTTAGCTGAAGACTGTCATCTTTGGTCCATCTGAAGAAACTATACAGTCGGACTTGAATGGTTTCTACAGATAATTACATTCCTGAATCATGCTCTGTAGGAAAACACAGAGCAACCACTACCAACTCTCTCTCTATTAGAGTTCATGTTTGTCACCTGCTTTCTCTTTCTTCTCCATACTCCTACAGGAGCCACTGTCTCCTTCCATTCTCAAGTCCTTGTCAGGGGAAGATCTCATCACTTAGGCGTTCATCTGACAGCCCTTGTCGCAGTGTTTGGAGGCACCCCTACCATAGTCACCATACCAGCCTAGGTAGACAAGCTGGACCCATGATAGTTCCTGAAGGAGGGCATTTTTGCACCACTCTCTCAACCTTCTAGTCTTCACAGGCTGAAATAGAAAGACATACAAAGCAGTCTCACATGCATCCATTACCACTGCCAGAAGGGAGAGTAGTTTCTGTCACTGCACTCTTTGATGCATACTAAGTTGGGAAACCCCTGATCTAAATGTGGGGTTTTTTTCCTTTTTTTCACATCTGACTTCAGCTATCTGCCAATAGCTTGGTGTTGGTAGATTTGTAGCATTACTGCACATACAGTCTTCAAAAAGATGTGACTATTTGTTTGAAGTCAGAAGGACTGACCTTGCTCCTGATCACAACTACGTCTTTCTATTCCAAACTCTTGATTCAGTGACACTTTTGATAAGGAAATTTCCTTTAACATGTTCAAGAATTCTGTAGAAGACTGAAAGAACTTTGACCAGAGGTGTGCAACTTTTGTGCAAGTTTTAAATATCTAATTAGAAAGTTCAGCTATGTAAAATGCCTAGTACAGCAATCCAGCTATCTTGCAGCTTAATGAACTTCTTGCAGTTAAAGGTCTTTATATAAATAATTATTCAATATCTTCATAATTATTCTTATTACAAGCAAATAACAGCAATGAAAGCTATGTTTTCATGTATGTCACTGGGTACATTTGTGTACATAAAATTATACATGCAATTATGCATGTATCCTCAAATTTTAAAACGCCAAAGCTATGTGTACACCTGAAAAACAATTTAAACTAAGCTCCGAGAGAATTAAAATGTGCATCTGGAATATGTGGATTTTTATGCTTACAAATTCAGAAAGTCTAGAAGTGTCTATATACAAATTTGTATATGAAAAGAAGATTAACTGGCAATGTAGCCTCTTCGCAGGCTACAGTTGTTGTGCCTAGAAGATTTCTTTATAGATACCATGAAGGCTATTTTTATATTGTATGTACTCGCTTTTATTTGATCTCGCTTACAGCACATTGTGAGTTTGAAAACAAAAGGACTACGTAGCTTTTTTTCCCCCTTTATGAAGTATAAGGTGAGATATTCTGATTTTTAGGGCAGTCCTTTTCTCCTGATTGTCCCTGCTGGAAATTACTGAAGCCTTGGTTTTTACAGAAATTAGAAGAGCCGACCACATAATGTTGGGTGAATCTCCATAACAGCAAAGTGCTCCTTCAAAGCTCTGCCTACCCTTTATTTGCCAAACAAAGGCCACTCTTTGCACCTTAAGCCAGGGTGGAGTAATTTGGGGGAGGGAATGACAATTATGGTCTAAGAGGATGGGGAAAAATACAGAGGACAAGCAAGGTGCAACATGCAATGATCATTGTTTATAGTATGAAGCAGGATGTGAAAGGAGGAGTGGGTCAGGTGTTTCCCTGTGATTTAAGTATTAGGGCTGAGAGGTATTTTTCTTCTTTTCTAACATTCAGAGTGCTGGGAAGAATGAAACTGGTGAAAAGCTTCTTTGACAGTCTTTAACACCAGTACCACCAGGGAAACTGAGTGACTATGGATCAAATGAAGCATGCCTTCCACGACCTTCCTGAGCTGTGACTGCAAAAGAAGAAAACACATTCTCTCCATTTGATACTAAGTCCTGCCCCACTCTGGAAGCTGCGAGGGTCTGTTGGTGCAGATGCAGCCTGCCCTGCACCAGCTGGCCACCATGCCTGGGAGTGCTCTCCACAGACATGGCATCCACGCTGCCATTGCAGCCACCAGCAGTGTGACTCTGACACATGACTTTCTGAAACTGGTTGGGGAAAAAACCCAAGGACTCACAGCAAAGCTAAGGGGAACTATAGCACACTGGGGCTAGAGCAAAGGGGAAATCCCAGCCTGCTTCCGATTTCCACCATGCAGTGATTTGCAACACAGTGTACACAAGTTATTGTCACTACCTGAACAGATAGCGAGCTCTCAAACTGAAGGAAAGCCCTCACCCCTCAAGTCAGGATGTAGCGCAGGACCCAGACTGACCTGACACAACCCAACATGGCAGCTTGGGCTGGCCGCCTGGCCTCTTGGCTGGATGAGCTCTTCAGAGGCTGGAAAGGACAAAACAACAACTACTTTCATTTGGATGCCTGTGACTCAGGCTGTGGTTGGTCAGCAGCCAGGGGCTGTTGACAAACAGGTGTGGGCACTCCTGATGACGCCCCACTCCTGCACAGGGTGGAGCTGCCCTTCCCAGCTCCCGCCACACCATCCAGGTTCTGCGGATCTCCCTCCAAGGCCACAGTGTGTGTCACAAGTGTTCCAGGCACTGCCAGGGTGGTGGGGAAGATGGTTTGGCCAGGGCAGAAAACTTGCTTTTCCCTCACCAGCAGAACACCTCCTTGCCACAGGAGGCACTGCCACATATTTAGCCCATGCACGCAGAGCTGGGGAGGACAGTTCATGGCAGAGCTCAGGAAGAGGCAGATTGGGTATCATCCAACAGGACTTACTCTTTCACTGGCTTGTGTAATGCACCTTTTAAACACCAGTCAAGGATCTGGATGCAAATGTGCCCCTTATGCAATGGAGTGAGTAAGATTCTGCGCTGCCTGCAGCCTCTTTTCCAGGCAGTGCGGTTGTGTTCTCCACACGATGAACTTGAATGTCAAATATTAATAACAAAACAAATTATCTCCACCCTATGATCAAGGTGTGTCGTGGCTGATTCCTGTTTAACATCAAGGTTTCTACTGATCAGGAATCCTTCCTGCAATCCTGGGCTCCAGCTGTATCAGTTCTGTGAGTGATTAAGGAATGACAAAAATCCTGAAAAACTTCCTGGTATCTGAGCTCATCTTGATACTCTTCCATGGTTTGCTGGGGTGGGAGGAAAAAGCGGAGCTCCAAAGATAGAATGCCTGGAGTAATTCTTGCAAAACTAGCCTAACTCAACCATCAAAGCGCTTCCTTTAGGTAAGAATTTACCCCCACCAAACTCACAGTGCACAAATAAAACTGTTTTTCAAAACAAAAACCAGTGTCTCATACAATAGGATTTTGTATAGATCATAAATGACACTCCCACTGTGCCAGCCACAAGCTCTTTTGTGCATTCAAGTACTTAGTCTGATGAAAAAGCAGCAGAAATGTTTTTTAGGATGTAGATCATTTGGGGAATCATGGAGCAGCTGAAAACCGTTCATTAAGGATGAATAATTCTTGAGACTTTTCACTCTGTTGAGGTTACAACTAATTTATGGCAATTTTTTTGATTCCTCCATTTCATGATAGATCAGTAGTACTTGAGCACTGTGCATCTTTTAAGTGATTCTCCTTAGAAGAGCCTGAGCAATGGTAACTGGTGAATATGCTGTCTTGCTTACAGTTAGTGCCATAGATAGATCAAACTCTCTGCAGAGTTTTAAGTAGTGGTAGGACTCATGTACAAAGAGAGGCCGAGGCTTCAGAAAAGAAAGTGGAGGTGAGATCTTGAAGCTGTGTTCAACTACCTTACAGAAATATAGAGAGAAGGCCAGACTTCTTTCTGGAGATGCACTCGGAAAGGACAAGAGACAACAGACACAAACTGCAACAAGAAGGATGTTATTAGATATCCAATTAAAAATGAGGGAAAAAAATTCACAATGCAGAAGTCAAAGAGTGGGACAGGTTGCTCAAAGTGTCAACATACTCAGCAGGACATGACCTCAACCACCTCACCCAACTTCAGAACTGGCCCTGCTCCCAGTGGGGGCTGGAGCAGATCAGATGCCCTCCATAGAAGCCTTCCATCCTGCATTATTTGATTAATCTATGATACTGTGGGAGGGGGCGATAGCTATGGATGATGACAGTCAATTATCTCATCATTCTATACTCAAATACTCAGCAAAAAGGAGAAAGATAATGACAGTGAAAAGATGGGATCTTATAAAAAGTAATTCTGTGAAAGGGAAAGGAGAAAAGAGAATAAGAACTACATCATGAAAAAAGTCAATATGAAGGAGCACAGAAGTAAATAAAAAATAGGAGATAATTCTCTTTTCTACCGGAACACCTTCAAAGCACACTGGTCGTGCAGAGCAGAGGCAGATAATAGGTCCCCCCACTTCGAAGCACGTTACTGTATATTACAATGAAAAGAAGAGAAACATATCTTAATGCAAATGTGAATTCTATCTACTATTTCTAAAGGATTGGTAGCTCGTGCTGGTCCCTCTCAAAAATGTATCCTCATTTTCATTTGACTAATAGATTTACATGTAAAAAGTAGCCTTTTAAAAAGATTCCAGTAATGGAAATAGTAATTAGTACACTAATAATAATAATTCCTGAGCAGTTCAAAAGTTTAATCACAGGTTGTATAGTGGTTCATCTTACCACCAGTTCAAAATTCAGCCTCAAGAGATAATTAAAAAAATACAGTAAATGGTCTCTTTTTCTCTTTCTGCAAATTATCCTCACACAGATTATATTCTTGTTCAAACATCTACGTGTTCCTGAGCTCTTTCTGAGCTGCCTACAGGCAAGTGTTTCTCTGAGCAATCAGGCTTGAGGACTTTCATGTCAGATTTCTGTGCTTGGTTACCTGGATACTCTGTGTCTATCTTCCTTCCTGATGGTGAGGTGAATAAGTTAGCTGCAGGAAGTGTCACGCAGAAATGCCATAAACCAAATTAAAAACAACCATTTAGAAAGGTAAACCAATGACTGAATGAAATGGGAAGCCACTAATCACTTCCCGCCCTTCTCCTATCCTTAATGATAAGTATGAGTAGAGACTTCATCATCTGATGCATGCATGATGCCCTCTTTGACTTGTGTTGGATGGTATCCATATTACAAAAAGTACCGCAAGAACTGGAAATAATTGGTACCTCTTACAACATATGCGGATCCTGTGTGGAACACAATGTCTTAAAGCAAAGTCTTTGATGTTTCCCAGTTATATAACCCCCGGGGAAGGAGGATGTTATTATGTTCAGAGCACATTTTCCTTACTTTCTGTGTTAAAAAAGAAAAGAAAAAAACACCCTGAGATCTTTGCTGAAAGAGAACTTAGAAATTGAACAGTTCTGTGATGGCTCCCTCTGTGTTATCTCGTTCACTTCCCAGATCAGCAAAACAGAGCTGAGTAAATCTGAATCCAGCTGTTGCATTGTTCCTAGAAGATTAATCAGTAACAGTCACAGAAGTCAATGAAAACTCGGGCTTGACGGAGAGGTGGGGGGTTCTTGCTATTACACATGCATAAAGAGTAGAGACACCACAAAGTGAAAGGGGATGTCCTGGCAGTGGACGAGAGAGTTTTCCTTGGAAAAACTCAGCGCTGGAGGTGCTTTTAATTATGAAATACATTACCTCCAGACCACAGTTCGATAGCCATGAGAGAAATGGCACTACTTATTAAAAGCGAGTAAAGTGCAGAGAGTTCACAGTTCATCAGACAGGGCCCAAAACGGAAGTGACTGTTCTGTAATTCTTTCTCTGCTCTCTCCTAAGGAGGGAGCTCATTAATACCTTGTGACTCTGGTTAACCAGCATAAAAGTACTACAGTAGATTAAATGTATTTGCAAAAGTGAAACCAGCAGCTAATAATCTTGTTCATACACGTTGACTTTTCCCCCTGACTAATTTCTCTTGTAGTGGGAGTAATTAACTTTATTAGTAACACTGACTACTCTGGTACCTTCAGGCGAGCACTGGTGGAGCTGCTTATTAGCAATCACATAGTTTCACTTACACTGTTATCCTGAGCATTTCCTACAGGGTGATATGCCTGTTGAATATAAAGGGGGACAGGTTAACTTCCTACTTTAAAATAAATGATGATATGTAATGTTGGAAATAGGGGGAGGGAAGAGGCAGAAATCCTTAATTTTTTTCTTGCTAGAATTCATTATCACTTTCAGTTCACATTTTGCCTTTACAATGGCAGGATGACTGGAGCTGGAGTCCACATCCCCCAGTTGTGCCTCCTCAGAGGGGCTCTCTGTGATACGTGTGCTCAACCCAGCCCTTGACACAAGAGACTCCTCATGTATCCAGGAAATCTCCCACACGGCTTTGCCAGCAGACTTCAGCCAAGATCTCTGTGCAGAAGAACAGAGGTGGCAGTGAATTACTTAAGCAGCAGGCAAACCTGTGACACTTGCAGTTTGGATGAGCTGGCACTTTACTGTAGGACAGGAGCCAGCCTGGTGCAATTCTCTGGAAACACATTTGTTGGTGCCAGCTTTCCTGCTTGGATGAGGCTACATGGTGAGACGAGAAACATTACCTGTTTTGCCTCACTGTTCCCAGCAATATTTTCTCCAAAAATGACAGGCAGCCTCGCAGGGAGCTACGCTGCCTGGGGGTTGTGAAACAGCTGTAATGCTGAAAAGAAACAGGTCATGTACCCACTCATTAACTGGGCATTGCAGCGTGAAGCATGCAAAGAGGCACTGGCAGCCAGTCTGAGGGCTGCTTTCAGAGGTGGGGCAATTGGTAGCAAACTGTACTCAAATAAATCTGTATGGTCAGAAGGCAAGGTCACAGGTCCCAAGGTGAGGGAGAAGAAAGGCTCCTCCTTCTCTGTCAGATCAGTCATTGTTGCTTTTCTACTATGACCTCAGCTGTCCATCCCCATAATGCACAAATTACACTGACTTACTAAGATTAGGACATAGCCCTTTTCCCCATACCAAAACTTATCCCTTAAGGTTCCCCTCGTGTTGAGGAGGAAAGTCCACGAGACACTTCTGATTTACCTATTTGAATCTATTTTATCCATTCTGTTCCTAGTCCATCGATATTTCAGGAGACATTGCTCAGAACAGTTTCACTTCCAGACACATACAGCAGGAATAGCAATCATGAAGTGTGGGTTGCTGAAGACAGTGGTGTACCACTAGAATTGGAAACTGCTGAAGTCCATATTATATAGGCCGGATATGCTGCTCTTTTTTATTACTGTTATTTGTTTAAGGAAAGGGAAGAAATACTGGGGAAGGGAAGCTGCTGCACTTGCTGGCCCAGCTCCTGCCCCTTCTGTGTTTGAATTTTGCTATGAACGTTTGCTCCCAGACCTTGGTGCAGTAGCAGGGGAAGGTGCATGAAGTGAACAGGGCCGAACCACCTCTATAGCCTGCAACAGCCCCAGACTGGCAGATTGACCTGCAAATTGCAGCAGTTGGAGCAGAGCTAGGCTGTCATTCCCAGGCTCTGGATGGCCCCAGTGACCCAGTAGGTCTGGCGAACACGTCCTTGCAGTGTGCTTTTTGCCAAACATGAGTGAAGCAAACCTAGCACCATTATACAGGTCAAAAAAAGGAGAAAGGAAGAGGTGGAATTGTTGCTTGGGTGGAGTTTATATCACACAAATAATTGGGAGATTATGAATTTACACTACTGAATTGTTTTTCTCACTGACCCATTATTTTACAGGAGAGACTCATATACAAGCAGACAAGCAACACCCCTTATCAGATAAAATCCATTTGCATGCTGAACAGCTGGCTTTGACTCTTTCTATAGCACACTTAGCTCACTGACACAATAATGCCCAAGAAACTTTAAAGAATATCGCTGGCACCATCAAGCTTAAGAAAGCAGACCTGCATTCTAAAAACTTCTTTATTGAAGTTTCCCAAACAGATCCCTTTCTAATCTGTCCTTCTGTGCCATATCCATGAGTCTCAGCACCCATTTCTCAGAGAAAGAGATCAAACAGCTACTTGTACTAGTCATCATCAAGTATATCCAGAGAGATACTAGTGCCTTTGCAGGTAAGAAATGACACCCAGAAATCAAAGAACAGAGTCATGTCACTGGAGCTGCCTGGCTCGCCATGTACAGTACCCTGCTGTCATCAGAAACCAATATAATAATACCTGTGATGGTATTAAGGTCTGGTTTAAACTGAGGTGCAGCTTTATGCCTACACCTCCAGCTGAAAACTTGTCATAAAATCTCACTCTCCTGACGGACTTCATCCAGAATCTATCTGTTCCAAGTTTATATCCAATTGTTTGACACCTTACTCTGTATTTTAATCTAAATGCTCCTCCTTCCTGTGTACTTACCACCAGTTATAATAATAGAGAGCAATAACATCTGCTGTCAGTCTTCAGTACAAAGGACCTAAGGTTTGGCTCAGACACAGGTGTGAATGCAACCCATCATTCAGTGGTTAATAAAGATCCAGTCCATCTGCATTCACTTACTGCATTTACAGTAGATAGGGTGAATAGGTATTTTCACCCTATAAAATTTTAATTATGAAACTAAAAGTACAAGTTATATAATCAGCTTTCAACATCACCTGACATTCCAGCTCTGCTTACATTAGTGTTCAGCTTCCAGTCATTAAAGGATGGATTTGCTTTTTGGTAAATAAAGCAAACAACTTTGAAAATTAAAATTATATCTGACCTGCCCTCAAGTATGTTTTAAGTGGGCCAGATGCAATGGGATGTTCTCACCACTGCCTCACTGACATACATTTGGTCTCAGAATTTAGGGCTAACCTTTCTTGGCAATGATTATACATTTGTAAATACATATATATAGTACGTACATGCATACGTACTTCAGTCAGAGAAAGAACATTTGTTTGGGGTCCAAAAACTAATCTCAGGCCCAATCAAGTATCAAAAATTCTAGGAATGGCCAACTTTTAACTTTTGACCTGAGCTTTATGCCAACTCATTGCTCCTCATCCTGCCCTAGTTGGCAGAAGGGCAGGATGAAAGTGTCTTGGCATAATGCAGCATTCAGCTGACTTTCCTGATCCTACCCATTGATGTTTTCCAGTTTCAGTGTCTATGTCTCCCTGATTTCCTGGAGAAGACGCATAAAACAATCTCTCCCTTCCTCTTGCTGGGTATACACACAAAAGCTTCCAGTGTAAATGGGAGGGAGTCAGGAAAAGAGTCAGGAATTTGTTGTATGCAATGTTGCAAACATGACCCCTTGCCATTTGATAGAGATGCCCACTCTAAAGCTGATTAAAAATTGACTTTTTGGAAGTACTGCAAACATATGTTGTAGCTTTTAATTCTCTAAACTAAATACTACTATTTCTTTTTTAAGGGTTGACAGGACCAGAGATTGCATGAATCCTCCCTTAGATGAAGATTTCTGCTTTCATAGGAGGATAGTCAAGATAAGTAATATTTAAATGTCAGTATTTCCCCATTTGGAGGGGGGGACAAAAAAAGTTCATTTCAACCAGGATAGTATCAAGTTACTTTTATAAAGCACCCCTTCCACTTCAGATAAGACATTTACATATCATCATCAAATACTTACTAAATCAAGGTAAGTCAGAATCATTTATTTGGCATATATTGCCAAAAAATAAATATTCGGTCATTAATATCAAAGATCTCGCTCAGTGCATTGCACATCATAATGCCTCTGGTATCTGAGCACCCAGACTTACCCCTCCTCAGTTTAGACACTTCATAAGGGCACCCAGCAGCCAAAGGGCTCTGCTTAAGTCTTGCCCAACTTTACACCTCACACTCTAGCAACCATCAGTTGGATGGTTGTGGATAGGTGGGTGCTGGAGGGTAATCCAGCTCACCTGGGATCAGATATCAAAGAATGTTCCCTTTCTATAGTTACAACAGATCAAGGTTTTAAAGATTTAAGGGTTTAAATCTTGCCCAGGCCCCCCCAAGATCCCCAAAACATGATACACACTATATTTATGCAAGAGCTCTTAGGATATCTCCTCATGTCTCAAAGAGCTATAGACACGGGGCCAGTACACCAGTTCCTGCTGAGCAGGACTTCATAGTATGTTATTAAACCATTGTTAAATTCCCCAGACAAGCTTAGAAAAAATATATTGAGTAGTCCTGCTGCAGAGAGACATATAGTGTATAACCCCCACATCTGGTACCTCAGTTCAGAGCCTAAACATGGGGTTGAAAGTAAGTAGCACTGGTGCACATTTTGTGAAACGAATGCATTTGAATTTTTTCTGACGTGGCAGTATGCTTAGGTAAATATTTGCAAGCACTCGCTTCTCAGGAAAGCCTTTCTTTACATAGGCAAATCTGAAAACTCCTTAGACATCAAGTAAAAGAGATCAGTTTAGGTGCATCTTCTTGTCAAAATATAGTAGTATGGCTTGTCTACACAGTAAAACAGCCTGAAATAGTTAGTCTTCAATAACTATTCCACACACAGCATTCCACCATTGCTATTTTATAATAGTACCCCTAGGGACACATGGCTAAGTTAAACCGCAAAAAGGCACAATTCAGACAGAGTAAAACAGTCCCCCCCACAGTGAGTGTGGACTTGCTAACTCTGGCTAGCTCTTGGTTCACTCCCTAGTACACTTCTCATTTGCATCCACAGCTGACTGAACTTTTATCATCTTCTGGATTTTTAATCTGCAAAGCTGATATCTAATAGAACCCTAGAAATTCGAATACGACTTTCAGTAGCTGGCCATTTCCATCATGTTCCTGCCAATTATTTGCTGCCATACAGGGATTTAAATGCTTTGTCCACTTGAATTATCATGCTTGCAAAATAGACAGTTCTGACCCTTCCCTTTGGAGTCTAATCTACGGCACAATAGAAATAGCTATTCAGAAATATACCTGATAAACATTCATTATTTGCCTCTGGTTGGTTTTGTCGCACTCATTGCACTCTGTTTCCCTCAGGGGAAGGCTCTTTTGCTATCTTTGCAGAATGCAGTTGACAATAAGGGCTTTTGGGTTATATCTCTGAAAAAAAAAAAACAAAACAAACAAGCAAATGGTCATAGTGGTGCCAAGGAGTTTTATTGCCAACAAAAGCACATGAAGGATGGTCTGGATGCCTGAAAGAAGCAGCCACTGGTGCCACTTGGAGAATGACAAACCCTTACAACCCCTTAACTTGAGCCCTAAATCAAATGTGTTCATTACTCCAAGACAAGTGAAGATAGGTTACCCAAACTGCTCTGTTGCTAAATATATGACACGTAAATAGCCTGTTGTTTTCTTGCCAATACAATATGCCACCTCCTACCCCACCTCTCCTTACGTAACATTTTTAAATAAAAGCTGAAGAGGCCTGAACAGCACAAGTAAAAACAGGCAATGGATTTAAAAGAGGGGTGTGTAAATTACTTCTGACAAACAGGTCTTCCTTTGCTGAAAGGGGACTCAGGGTTTTTCATTAAGAAAAAAAAAGGGGGCACTTTCTGTCTTGATTGTTTCAGAAGAACGTTGTCATAACAAGCACTTTCATCTGTAAGTGGAAAGACCCCATATAGAGAGTAAATTTAAAAAGCTAGCAACAGTCAAACAAAACCTCCTGCCTTGCTTTTCAATACAAGATTTATTCTCCTTGGTACTGAGAACATTGCATAACCCTTGTAATATTATAGCTTATTGCATTGCACCGTCGTACTACGTGAACTTGTGCTGTGACACGTCCACATTCAGGTGTATCAGACATGCTGGCAACACCTATGACACAATAAACCTGAACTATGATAATTCAAGCTTGATGGGACATGTGGCATTCCCACCTACTGGGCTGGAACCCTTCTGCTGTATGTACACATTGGCCAGACAGCTTTATACCGCCCTGTGTTATAAGCTGTGGTCCTACATGCTAGCAGAAGGAGTTAATCACATTGAGAACAAGTGTGAGCAAGTGGGCACTGGACAGTAGTACCTGTTCAGCCCACCATTTGGGGAGCAGATCATGGAAAAATCAACTGAGGAAGGAATCTGTATTATTTAATATCCAAATTGAAGAAATAGTGAAGGGTCTGTGTTCCAGTTCCTAAACTATATTACTTTTAGCTTTTGTGTTGTGCAGCGGAACCCAAACTACACAAAAACCCCAGCTGTGCCCTCAAAAACTCATTCATTTTCCCACTGCTATTAGTTGCCTGTTTCTAAAGGAGGCTTTTACATCTGCAGGACATTAGAATACCCTTCAGCGTTCGTGAGCAATGCAATGAAGTGAAGAAAAGCTGCAAACAGTTACCTTGGGACTGAGAAATTTTTTCATAGTCATAATCAGCTCTAAAGTGCCAGTCTGAATGAAGCTGCAGAATGCCCAGAAAGGTAGCCAAAAGAGGCCTGTAAGCCTTTTCAGTCATCCCAGTTCTCCTGTTCTTAGCAGCTCTGCCACTTTCTCAGCGACGGCCCTTCTTGTTTTGGCAACTTTTTCTGCCCTTGACTCCAACTGCAGTTGATAGGATCTAATACATTTTAACAGGGATCAAAGCACAGCCACATTAATTCTGTAAATGACCATAATAGCTTTCAAATGTTTCTATCAATGCTTTTGCGTCTCTAGTAATAAGAACGTGGAATTATTTGTAGTCTGTAAAATAAAAGGGAAAATTAGCTTCAGACATAAGTTTTACTGACAATAAAACTGTATATAACCATTTGCTTATTTTTTAACAAAGATGAATTAGTAGTATGTATTTTAAGAATAGTCCAAAAAAAAAACTTAGTTTTGTCCTCTTGCCACATTTGTCACAATAAGGTGAGTCTGAGAAATGCAGCATCTTCTAGTTTTCCTGATCTTACTTTGCTGCTGTGCCTCACTGACAGGGAAGAATCATATTCTTCCATTCTTCTCACCACTGTTTCTCAGCAAATCAGTTCCAAACCATCTAACAGGATTAGAAATGCAGGAGGGCAATGGTTTTGAACTTACTTTTCTTTCTAATTTTAGGAGGTAATAAGATTATTTAATACACAGATTCAAATTTTTCATCATGACATTGCAAACTGATGGATTTTCTCTTCTGCCCTCAGAACGTCTAAAATCAAATGCCAACGGTAATGATTCAGAAGTGCTTGTTCAATAGCTCTCAAGTTGCACATGTTTTAAAATTGAGGATGAAAAAAAGCCTAGCATTTCATAGCCTAGCTTATCAAGAATACTTCATATCTATTAGTCAGAGCTGGTGTCATTAAGAATGGTCAAATAAATCTCTTGGAATTGTTTCTATTGTCTGATAGGATAAGAGCACAAATACTTTCAGAATGATCTTTGTTGTGTACAAATGTACAAATGTAGCAATTTAATTTTAAGATTACCCTTACAGGTAACTTTCAGCAGACATCAGTACCTGCAGTCAATTTTCTTATTGTAGGAATCAGACTGAGTAAAAAAGTCTTTCAGAAACTGATGTATACCTCTACAAAATTTACCTGGGCATTTTTACTGGAGATTAAAAGGTTGTCTCAACTAAGAATAAGTTAGTGGGAACAAAAATACAAATAATCTAAAGCCCCACCTCTACAAAGTGAAATGGCATAGCTTCCAAAGGGAATATCTACAAAAGGTCCTTGCACTGATTTAATAAATTCTACTAAATGGGTGCTGTACATGCCTGTGTAAATCCCAGACACAAAATGTAAGTGCTTCCCACTGATTCAATACAATAGAAGCTCAACATTGCTGAATTAAATCCATGCAAACATTCAAATAAATATATAGGAAATGATCTTATGATTCTTTTCATTCAGCTGTAATTTGGAAATGTGGAAATTTCATGCTCCTTTTTGAAAATAGGATACCAGTAGAGCTAGGCCCAAATTCCTACTTTTGAATCTCAGTCCCAATCTAACTGTTTCCAAAGTTGAAGTTTTCTTCAGCTCCAACACATGGATCAAGTTTCTTCCAGATGAATAAAAAAACGTTGTTTCACAATGCAGTAGCCAAAGCAGGAATGCAAGACTCTCTTTTCTCATTTGTCGGGTCATAGAAAATGTTAGCCTTGGTCCTGATTACCTCTAGCCAAGCAACATGCAAGGATTTCAGCCTAATAAATGCCTCATATTATTAGTGACACCCTCTTCTGAGAAGCTGAGATCTGCTGCTTGGTGAAAAATAATACAGGGCTCTTCTGAAAACAGGACATATATTCTGACTTGATTCTAATGAAATCTCATTGGCATGTTAGCTTCCTCATATGTTTGTCTCATTTGCCAGAACAGAAATCTATGGAAATTACTTTTCACTGAGATTAAACCAAAATCCAAATGACATTTTATCTAGATAATATGTAAACATGAAGTAAAACCACTCATGAGACATCTGTCACTTTGTAGCTTCTTCCCAAACTAACCCTTTGCTCTACAATATGGTTACTAAAGGCCTGAAGACAGACAACTTCTGCTTCCAAAGTTTGAAATCAGATCCTCAGCATGATCCTGCATTATACAAATCTAGACATAATACCAGAAACTGAAGAACAGTCCTGTCTGTTAAACCACTGGAGAGTTTCAGTACGTTTAGGCTAGTTGTTCTCTATACATTTTGTATTGTTCTTTTCTTTTTTTAAAAATAGTGAAAGCTACAATATTCTTTCTTCCTCAACTTTCTCAGAAAAATCCCTTTTTTCTCAACAAGAGAATTCACCTTTTTTCCTCTGGCAGTACACTTGGAAATATTCCCACACCTGTGGAAATGAGAGGGCTATTCTGGCAACAAAAGTACTGGTGAAAGGCAAAAGGGAGGATCCACAACTGGAGTTTCCATTTTTTTTCCTTCAACCAAGGTGAGTAAGCCTGTTAAATTCTTTCATTGTTAGAATTAAAAAGCTCCCCTGACCCTAAAATATCTGACCTGACAGTAGATCTGCTTTGCTGAGTCCCCTTCATTCTTATTTATTCAAGAAGAAAGACAATCCAAAATCACAGCAGGCCATCCTCAATTCCAGTCAAAGATGGCTGATAGGGCAAAGTCTTTTTTTCCAAGCACAGGAAATAATAACGGGTGGTGGAAGACCTAGTCTATCTCGCTGTACACATTGCAACTTTGCAAAAAGGTTTTACCTGAGAACTGCATTATCAGATCCTCTCTTCTTGTGAATTCTCAGGGTTGATTTTCTTTCCCCTAAGCAATGGCTGTGCATGTTAAATGCTAACTTTATCTTAAACTTCCTTGTGCAGGCATACAGACCTGAGAATGGTACTGTTCTCCAAAGTCTGATTTGTTTAAAACTAATTGTAAGACAATAGTATTTCTCTCTTGACATTTGTTTTCCTGTTAAAGATAATGTTGGAACCCGTGACATGACCACATCCAGCTGCACCAGACACATCAAAATCAGTGACAGGATGAAACTAAATTACTAGGCCTTTTTGTGGCTGGGGCACCATGTGATGCATCACAATGCAAGATGACAATTGAAACATTTTAAACTGTAGTTCAAACCACAGCAAAGAAAGCCTCAGGACTTAAGATCAGAGAGAGAGAGAAAGAGAGAGGTGTTTGCGAACTGTAAAAGAGGAAAGGATTTATCTCTTCGCTTCTTCACAGGTTCACCATCTCTGACTTGCTGCCAATTGCCCAAAGGGCTTTGACATCTGAAGGACGTTATATAAATCTACAGCACTCAGGAATAGGGGTGGAAGAAGGGAAGCATTTGAGTCATATGTGGATGAGATCTAAGCATTCCTGTGTCCCTCACCACTGCCTTCATGGGCAGAACTAATCAAGCACTGAATGGGCCATGAGGCTGGCAGGAACAGGCCACTATCGCAGATAAGAAAGAAGCTGGCCAAGGCTTTATTACAACAGTCACCGAGACAGCAACTAAAAGAACAGACTTTCAGAGCAGGCTGGCTCTTTAAAATAGGCATATGTAGGATATCATCAGAGCTGTAAAGTGTACTGTGTTTTCGGGTAGTAAATTCAATAGAACTGTAGACAAAATAGTCAAATAGCAAATGGTTCACTAGGTTATGCTTTTCTGATTAACTATCCAAAGTGATGAAAATATCCGTTTCTCAGGCCACAACTTCAAAATTTAAAACATGTAAAGAAAGAGCTTTCTTTTTAATACGCAGGTCTCAAATGTTGATTTTTTTAGCACAAATTGACACAGTCAGAAAAATGCTGTTTTGTTTTCTGCAGCTCTTCAATCTTCAAGAATATTCACAATCATTTTATATTTACAAAATTAGGGGTGTTTAGGCCTCAATGCTGCACAAACATACTGCTCAGAAAGTCAAAGCTGTGTAATTCCCAGCTGAAGAGTTATTGCCACCAACAAAGGCTCCTTGGCCGCATTCTGTGCAGACTTTGTGGCAAGTTCAGATTCTTTGTCCTTGCTTTCAAAATATGTCATTTCTTGGCTGAATATTACCCGTGACTCAACCTTCTGTGAAGCTCTTCTTCTGTGTCAGTTTAGCGGTATCTCCTGGACATGCAACAGCATCACAAAATATCCCTCAGATTGACGCTCTCACATCATGTATATTCTCTTGCAATTTTTTCTCTGCTTCTGCAAAGAAAAGCATAACATTCCTATGTTTCTGTGAGGGCCTAGGAACCCTCTTTGAGCACTACAAAGTAGTCAACAATTATTTTCCCATTCTACCTTTGGTTACAGCTACCCAGATATTTCACATTGGAGGCACAGCCAGAATTTCATTTCAGCCAGTTTATTGTAACTAATGATAGGTTTGGGGCCTGGATTTGAAAGTTAGGCCTAGATTGGGTGGAGCTATTCCAATGCTGTAGAAACCAGAAGATCTTTCATAGCAATCATTTGTGGTTGTGTGGGCCAAATGAAGATGATGGGAGCAAAAGATAAGATGTTCATTTTTGTGTCTAGCAGAGACCAGTCGAGAGTGAGGAAGGCCTGCCAAGTACAGATGTGGAGAAACACTTTTTTTCTGGTAGTGGCATTTCAGCCACCATTTTTTAATTAAATTTTTAATTTTCCAACTACCTGTTTTAAGTATTCAAATATCTATGAACTATTATATAATGATTCTGGAAAGAAGCATCCATTCAACAGGTTTGTTTCAGAGTGTTTCTGACATCGGACTTTGCTTTATTCCACCTCTAAGACAGCAATGAATGATTGGTCCCATATGTACAGAGCATACACGAGTCTTGGAGCACTCTTCAAACAAGATTTGCTGTGTAAAGCTGTTATTTTTCCCCTTTTGCTCATCCTTGAAAGCATATCAGAAGTATTACCTCTTCCTGCAAAATGCTTGCAAGTAGTTTAAGTTGAAGAGGAGAAAGTGAGCCTTCCCACTCATTATGTGTAATTTTCTTCTGATTTGTTTTGATTCGTTTTATGGGGATGGAACACCATGTAGGTGTGGGCGAGGATCATGGGGTGGGTAAAATTTGTGGGGAATGAGCTGAGTAAGCAAGTTTGAAACTACCTCTCAAAATGATTCTTCATACAAGCCTTGGGGAGGCAATCAGACACTTGTTTTAGAGTCCTTTGACAAATCCCCATTCTCTGTTTCATAAAATTGTGAAAGCAAAGGATTGTGCAGCCAAAATTAAATGGTTATGTCAGCTCGTTCTACACAAGAATTCTGTTTGTTACTATGAAGTCTGTTGTCAGTAAAACCATGTGTCTTCCACCCCAGAAGACCACATACGTTGTGTGTGTCTGCTCATGTCTAAGGCTGTTGACTCACCTCAAAGAGGCAGCCATCTCACAGCATTATCAGGGTTTCCCCAGGCTGGCCCAGAGCACTTTAGGTTGAAGAACATGTACAGAAAGAAAGGGTAGAAACTGTAGAGCAATTCTGTGTGTGGGAGAGGGATTTTTTCCATCCCATACATCCATGGTCCCATAAGAAAGTCAGCTAAACATCAACAGGCTGCTCTCACATTTCCACAGTCCAAGTGTGGCAACCCAGAAGAAGGAAGGGGTTCAGAAAGGGGGAGATACAGGTAAATGCCCCAGCAGAACAACTCTGTTGAAATCTCACGGCCACAAAGCTGAAAGGGCTAGAGAACTGCAAGGAGGGGCAAAAATTTATTACAAATAGCAGATGTCTGGAAATTCCTGAGTGTATCAACAGGTTGTCACAAGTCCTGCAAATCCCACCCACCCAGCAGAAGAAACCTATGAAAATTCTGCAGGGGGAACTCAAGAGCTGCTTTCAGTGGAAGGAAGCAATCTGACCTATAATTAAGTTTTCATCTCCTATTATTTATCCGACATCGTAGCATCTCATCCAACATCTACCTTGCTGACACTGTTTATTTAGTTAGTTCATTATATTTCTCTATAATTTGTTGCAGTTGAGCTGAATACAATGGCTTAGAAAAACATCATTCCAAACACTTTCATCATCACAACTTTCTAAATGTCCCAGCCCTGCTTGTTGCCAAGCAGAGAAAGAAGCATTACTGTTTCTGTCACACTTGAATGCAGTCCTTTGCCTCTAAAAATGCACTCACACCTGCTCTGGGACCTGCTGTTCATTCATCCTCCACTAGCCTTCAGAAGTGATGAATGTGGAGGGTAAAGGAAGACCTAAGGAGATGCATAAATGCAGGATGTAAAAGAGAAGGAGATGAGTGACAGAAAGACAGTGAAGTGCATTTGGCACACCCTGCTTTTCTAGAGTGTAGTTTCACATTATCCTTTGTAAGCTGTATATTATTTTCCTGACTGGGGCTGGGACTATCTTTTGTGTGATGTGGTAATAAAGCTTCAGGTACAACAGGTATGGGGACATTAGGCAAGACTGCAAAGGGTCTCTGATCAGTTACAATCAACAAAACTTGACTGAGTCTTAATTTACTGTGGATGAAACTGTGCCAGGATCTGCATCATTTATGTGCATCAGTTAGACATGCACAGACCTGTGACGGCCTTCTATACAGCAGGAATGCCATTCATAAAGAATAAAGCCAGGGAGACCTGGTAGCTCAGGTCCTGTGTGCCCTGTAGATGATTGGAGACAGCCATCTTGGTATGAAAAACAACAAAATAATGAGGATCAGCAGGTCTGATTCTGATTTCAATTATATTTATGTAACCCAGGAGTGACTCCACCAAGATGTGGAGCAGTAATGGTGGAAATGCAGTGGCAGGCCAAGAATGTGTCTTAGGTAAATAGGCTTCATCCATAACACTGCCAGGGCATTTTAGACGGTTCAGTAATCAGAGGTGTGACGGCAGTGCGGTCATGTTCTAGCTAGCTTCAAGAGTATGGCAGTGAATCTGCAGCTGTGCAGGCTGTGGAAGGAGCTCCATATGTGTTTTGGAAGGAGGGAATGAGAGCCATGAAGCTTAAACCACCATATCTTCCTGGCTATTGTTAGTGCTAGATGAAAGCTGGTTTCAGTACATCTCACATGCTGGGATTGCAGCTGAGTGAAGTGTAGGCATAGTGTTGGAGGCTGGCAGACATAAGCTATGCTTACTGTAAATCTTAGCAAAGAAGTGCACTTATTTAAGGCACATGCCAGGTAGTTCCCAAGAACTTTGAGGTACTGCAGATGAAAAAGTCTTTCCACAGACGAAGAAGGACTTTCATTTCTTTGTCGTCTTTTTTCCCTTTTCTCTGGCAATCAGATGAACAAAGGGATGGTTTTGATTCAGAATCTGGAGCAGATATGGGGAGGATTGATTCACGATCCTTTTCTTTTTTTTTTCACTTTTAATGGGCTGACAGACTCTGCTCCAGGCCTGTGTTCCAAAGGCCTGATCCAAAACCCACTGAAGTCAATTCCTGTAGAGTGAAGTGTGATGTGAACTTGGCTGCAAAGTAGTACTAAACTACCACTCTGTAAAGAAGCATAGACCATCAATTTTTTCTTAATTGCCCCAACTATTAAACAACTCCTTAGAAAATCTACCATGCCTGCTTCCTGCCAAAGCTTTCTGTCCTCTGCTCTGTACCTTACTTTTCAGCAGCTTGGCACTCCCCACTCACAGATAACCTGGCATCTGTCCTTGCCCCATGGCAGGAACACCTGCCTGGTCCCATGCTGTGTTCTGCATCTCCTTTGTTCCCTTCAAACTGTTCCCAATCAAGCTCACGTGGGCAACTGGAGAAAAGGTTACACTGTGTAACAGAAAAATATAAACAACCAAGATGTACCTGTAGCAGGAACATTTTCTCTCATCTTCTGTTGCAAAAATCTTCGGCATTCATATGCACACATACACACACCCTGCCCATCCTTTACTGTCCTCTTTGCTATAATGACTGCATGAGATTGAAAACTCCTGAGGGCAGGGTCCTGGTGTATAGCTTGCTCTCAAAAGCGTCATGCACGTCTGGGCTGTTGTTCTAATGATCAGGGTAAGGCTGTCTGTCAACATACCTCATTACCGCACTGAGCAGGCATCTGGTCCTTACACTGTGAAGTCAGAGCCTCAGAAAGTCCTTTTGAAAATCCCACTTCAGCGAAGAAGTAGAGGTGCTTGTGTACATTTAAACATGTAGCCCTAGGGCTGTGCAAATAATGAGTTCTATCAGCTGAGCTGCTGGGCTGAAAAATTGTAGGGTAGAAGCATCTCAGTTTGGATAGACGAGGAATAAAAATAATCTAATTGGTCTCAATGAAAATAGAAACCTGTAAAATGTCATTTCATTCAACAGGAAAAGCTGCATTTGACTGAAAATTAGATGTTTCACTTCGGGAAATTTTGAAAGATCCAAAGGAACTGCAGAGGACAGATCACAGAATCCCAGAATGCTTGAGGTTGGAAAGGACATCTGGAGATCATCTAGTCCACTTGCCCTGCTCAGTCAGGGCCATCTAGGCCCAGTTGCCCAGATCCATGTCCAAGCAGCTTTTAAATATCTCCAAGGATGGAGACTCTAACAACCTCTCTTGGCAACCTGCACCAGTGTTTGGTTACCCTCAGAGTAAAAAAGTATTTCCTTATGTTCAGGTGCATAAACACTTTAGGGATGGGGGTGTTGGTATCCTTCTCTCTTAAAACACCAGGAGAAAAGCTAGGAGGCATGTTTTAATGTCCATCTCTCTCTCAGGGGTGAATAACCAAGAAAGGCCATGAGGACACCCTCAGATAAGAATACTACAGTCACTTTTGTTACTCTGGACAGACAATTTGGCCAAACTGGAGCTGCACTGAATACCATCTACTCCATTTTCCAGCAGGTTGGCCTCATTGTCATGACTCTGAAGCTATTTCACTCTCTTGCTAGAAGACTGTGAAAGTACTTTAACATAAGCAGAGCAGCTCCCACGAGAGAGGCACACCTCAGTGTATTTATAACCTCATGGCTAAGTGACTTGAGAGGTGGCAGATGTTAGCGAAGCTCTAAAGCCTCCAGTGGTTCAAGGCAGAGGTTTGCATGTGAGGACTTTAAACCAGGACATTTTTGTAGATATTTTTCAGCATAGTCAGCTTAGTCTCGTCCTCTTGGATCTATCCCATTTCTTATAAAATATCCAGATAGTCATGGAGGAAGTGTGTGAAGAATGACTTCTGACATGCTAGTTAAAACATTCTCCTGGAAGGTGTGACATGCAGGACACTCAATGCTGCTCCAATTAATGGTTAATTATTTACACAAAGAGGACAGTGTAAACAGGAATGAGAGACCTGGCCCTCAGCCCCTGTCTCCTGGATTAACTGAGAGGCAGCAGGCAAAGAGAAGGGGAGGGTGCAGGGTCAGCTCCCCCAGAGCAGGCCACCATCTCCTACAGATTGCATTTTTTCCTGTGAATTGTTGGTTAAACAGGACACTCTCCGTCAGCTCTGTGACCCTAGCCCTCTACTCCTGATGCTATTCATGGCAGTCAACCTCAACCCACAAATAGTTTCACGTTGACAAAAAGTTGCCCAATGTGTTGAGTCTTCACCAGAAAGGATTCACCAGCTCTACAGGACTATTCACAGCCAGAACCGCCACCCGCACAACTCCAGCCCTCCGAGTTCCCTTCAGATTGCTGAAGCAAGCCAGGTAGCTTTATCTGCACACTCTTTTAAGGTGCTGCTGTCAGATTGCCAGGCATTTTAGGGTGTTTTGAGTGCAATGTCTTATGTATGTGCTAAGTGTTTGCGCAATGCCAAGCACAATGGGGTCCTGACTCTGGCAGGGGTGCCCAGACACTACTACCATTAACTATAATTATGACTGATTACCCAAATCACAGTTCACGTCATAGGGCAGACTCTTTCCATGTGCAGAGGCCGCAGGAGCCCTGCCTGAGAGCCAAGCCGGGGCACTGCACCTTGGGCCACCAGCCCTGCTTCCCGCGCAGGAGCAGGGGGACAGGCAGCAGGCCAGGTTGCCCATGTGCTCAAAGGAGAAAGCAGAGGTTCTCCTTTAACCTCTACTTGGGGCCCTTGTGCGTCTAATGGCAACTCTGCCAAAATACTCTTGCAGTCCTTCCCTCAGGGCTCTTTGCTAACCAGCAGAAGTAGGGCTGTCTGCCAGGGCCCGTCCAGTTGCAGTTTGACAACCCAAAAGCTGTTGCCAATGTCTGCAGCACCCTTTTCACCATGTGAGGGGGTATCTGGAGCTCGGGGACCATATATTCGTCACATCTTAGGACAGGCTTGTTAAAACAAAGGGAGAACTGTGAAATGCTGTTTGCATCCATCTACTAGGCATTAATTTTGTCACACGCAATTTAGTAAGCCCTGCATACTGGAGAAAGTATAGAGAAGAAAATGATAACTGCTTATTTTCACATACTTAATTAGACTTCGATAATTATCGCTCTGTATGTTTTAACTCTGTAAGAGCAACACGTAGCCTGTGCGCACATGGCAGCAAATAATTCAGAGACTGAGTCAGTTAATGTACATGAAGCTGTTCTACATACATTTATCTACACTTCAAAATGTACTATTTTTCAAGGCACTCCATGCACTTCACTGGCATCTACTTGTTCAGTGTGATACTCCTGTCAGTGCTGGCCTTGTCCTTTCTACTGCACTAAATGAGAAACAAAATCAATTAGAAAACATTGTCTAAAGTCTAGGCTGGTGAAGTGTAGGCTAGTAGACATAAGCCTCAAAGTCAGAGCTGTTTTAGGCTGGGATGGTTCTCAAAGCGTCAATTAAACAACTTTACAAGAAAGTCAAACTTCATCTTCCAGTTGGAGGAACAGTGACACAGGACAGACCTGGGAGCAGGATTTGGGCTCTACAAGTTCCATCATGGCAGAAAAGATTGCTCAGGAGAGAATCAGGCTCACCAGTGTCTGCTCTGTGAAGGTTCATAGCCCAAATCATACTGCGCCATTGCTGCTACTCTTATCTGTCTAGCATATGTATTTCAAAAGCCCTCAGTAATATTTTCCATCAAGTTGTTTAGGACCTTGCTGATGCTTTTGTTTTTCAAAATGCACCTTTTGAAATTTATATAAAACATGCAGCATAATGTTTTGGGCAGCAAGCTGTGAAACTGAAGTTGCAAGTCTGTGATTTCAGTTCTAGTAAGGGGATGATTTATTTTGCCCTTGGACAAGGCCTGATTAGCTACAGTTGCTGTGGCACTAAGATGTATCTAGCACTTCTTTCAACCAAGACAGAAGTGTTTTCAAAATAACCTTTGCAGAAGTAGCAAATAGCGCTGAAGATTTGAAATTTTAGATTCAGAAAAAAACACTTTAACCTCTTCCCATGTGATTTTCCCATCTCGTTTTTCAAATCTCAAGTATTTTGCTGATATTGTGAATTTAGAATAACCTACTCCCAAATTTATGCCATGAGACTGTTTGTCTTACAGTTGCCTCCCAGACACTCAGCTTACCACAAAACCAGGCCATTGGACTCTTTTTTTTCTTCATGGCTCCATGTAAGCGACAATTAGAGTCATACAAAAGTTGGTCACAAATACTTGCAACATTTCATCTCCTTAATTTTTACATAGATAACACTGAATAGCTCAATGGTTTTTGATACTTTTCAATCAGAAAAATGTTCATTTTAAAACTTTTTGTATAGAAGAATTGACCTGCAGAACAAGGGTACTTTTTTTCCTCCAAAGTTGACAAAAGCCTTCAATTTTAACATTTCTATAATGAGCTATTTATTTTCCACTTAGAAATTGTTCTCAATGTAGAATTTTACACTGAAGAATAAAGTTTAGAGGAGAAAAACTTGAAGTCATCTTTTCAACTTCACTTTAATGAAATGCTGATCTCACTTAATGAAACATCTTGCCTTGACCCATATTTTCCTGATTATCCTCCTGAGTTTCCTTCCAAGAGGACATCTTCTTGTCACGGGTTATGCAAAGAAAAACTGTTGAAATTTAAAAAACTCTTTGTGGACAGGAAAGCTATTTCTCATCCTCTTCCGCTGCTAAAAACTTTGTGATCCTTGGAGGGGGCAATGATATACATAGGTGGCATTCCTGTGGTGGACTCAGTGAGTAGCTGATTTTTGCTAGCTTTGCTGTGTGGATACAGACCTGAAACCTCCACTGGGCTCAGCCATGCAATGGGTTTGGGTTAACCACAGGGAGCAGAGGCTGTGCAGAAGCAACGGCTGTCGTCCCTGAGTGGTACCCAGCAATGCGGCTCACAGTATATGAATCATTCAAGCATTTCTTCCAGTTCTATACTATTTTATTTTTAAGCCAAAAGGGCACAGTTCTCCTGAATATGACAAAATGCTGACAAATAAAATGTAGATTTCATGATAGAATTTATCAATCTCCCAGCCGTCTTCATTCAGTGGAGAGACAAGAATACAATATGTAGAGCGCTGAAAACCACCCTGAAGCTATGTCTACTGTGATACAGAGGAAAGTTCAGCTACATCCTTCTGAGTTTCATGAATGGAGGATGCCAATCTTCCACCTTAAAAGAGGAGCAGCTGATGGGATGTGTTGTCAGCCTCTTTGCCCTTGGCATTTAAGGTTTAAGGTCAGCTTTTGTTAGGTAACTCTTATTCATAGCAGAAGGCATCATATCCTAACTTTTCTATGAACAAAAGGAAAAGAATTATCCCTCCTAAAGTAATAATGCTCTTGGTAAATTCATTGTGTAATACTTTCAATATGCTTATATCCTTTCTAATCACAAAAAAATAAAATTAATTAAAATCAAAATTTAAAAATTACACCATACTGCCAAGAGCCATAAAATGACCTAACTTGATGGTGCAGCTCTGCTCTCTGTTTTGATTTTCAAAGCCATATTTTCTCAGCAAATCTTCCAAACAGCAAAAATATCCAGCATTACAGATGTTTACAATTACAGGCAACCGAACGAGAAAAGCAGACTTCATTATCAATCAAGATTTCAGTTTTGTTTTTATTTGTTGTGGTACCTACTTGTGGGCCCTTCCATGAAGTTGCACAATTGCAGCTTTTGAGGATTATATTTCATGGCCATAATAGAAAGGAAAAAGGTTTTAATATGTTTTCACAGTCTTATTATCTACTTAACCTTCCAGCATCATTACTCACCTAATTGTGAGCTTTATAGAAAAGCCTCATACAAGATGTCTTGTTGTGAGTTCATAACAGAAAGCTTCTTAACAATTACTGGGATTTCTCCAAACCAAACACTGACCTTGACAATCCAAACTGATCACTGTTGGAGGCTATTAAACTATAAAGCCTTACACTCCTTAATAAAGAAATTACTCTCAAATTCCTTTTTCCCTCTGCATGTCCAGTGTGAGGTCCCCATGCTCCTCAGAAGTGGCTGAGTAACTGCAAAGGTGCTTCGGAGTCCTTTCCTTACAGGTCAAGCAGCTTCCCCTGACTTAAAAACAAATGGTGGTTATCTGAGTTAAAACAAAGTCTTCCTACTAAAGCATCAAAAATATCTACATCCGTTTTCATTACACATGTCTCTTGATACAGAATCCAGAGCTGTTTGCTGTATTGCACAAAACCAGGCACAGTGGTTTGTGCTTTTGCTAAAACATAAAGTAGCTTTTTTAGTCGTCCTTGATCTTACATCTTGAGATGTTTATATGATTTTGTCTCTACCATTGTCATGGGACACTACTAGAAACAGAGAACTGCTTCAGTCTTGTTCCAATGAGGAGAGCAACTCCCATGCTTTGCACCAGTAAAGCGACGGGCATAGGAAAGAGCTGAGTTTCAGAGGCGATTGTGGGTTTGTGTTTATCTGACAGCTACAGATTCTCCTTCTAGGTGTTATGCTTCATTTTCTTACTTTTTTTTTCCTCTTGTGCAGCAAACGAACCCAGAAGTGTTTGTTGAGGCCAGACAAGACCAGGACAGGTTCTACCTGGAAGACCTCCTCCTGCTTCCACAGCCAAACACCAGTTGAGTCTCACAGGAGGTGAGAGCTCAGTAAATTGGTGCCCACCCACATCCCACCAGAGACCACAGCTATTGATGAACATGCAGCACTGGCCTCACTCCCATTCTAAGAGCACAGGGCACATCTGGGATGCAGCTAGGCATGTGCCAACTGCATACACACGCAGTCATACACTGTCTCAGGGCAGGTAACAGGTAAAATGTACAAGAAGGCCCAGGCTCCCCGCCTTGCAGGCTGACTGGGCAAAGTTTGGGTGTCCTGTGCAGAGGGTGGGCATATACTCTTTCCCACCTGGAAATCTTGACTGAGAGGAAGAAGAAATTTTACCTTTCCTGCAGGAGTGATAATGCAGACAAGCAACTCCTGTTGCCCTCTTGTTGCCTGGAAGGCTGAGAGGAATATCCTCTACTCATGGGTCAACACACAGGAAGCCTGAGCCTCCTCAGAGGCATCACATCCACAGCACATGCACTCACAGTGGACCACCTGATGCACAGGAGACCTGACGAACATGCTACGCATGTGTCAGCTGTCTGTGTGGTATGCGTGCTGCTGATGTAGCGTGTCCCAGCTGTGTCAGACTTGTGTGCCTAAGTTACGCAGTACCCAAACCCTTATTTCTCCATGAGATTTTCCAGGAAGAACTTCAGGCATATTACAGTTGAAAACTCACTCTAAGTCCAAAACAGTCTAAACTTGAAGAAGGTCTAGAAGAAGTCAGAGCATGTTGGAACAATGATGTTTTGGTGTATTGTCTTCCTGCTGGAAGCATGCCACAAGAACAAACGTGCAGAGTCTGACAGTCTTCCTTCATGAGAAACTGAAGTTGTTTCAGCATTTGAAAGTAGGATTGCACATCAACACAGCAGCCATGCCTACCTTCCCTGTGTGGGAAGGCTATTTGTCCTTTTGTAGACTAAAAACTATAAGGCTCTTATTCTACTGTCATTTATAACATGATATATCAAGCACATCTGAATGTAGTATATCATGTTCAAACAAACCTACTTGGGAAACCAGCCTCACAGAGAGGCTCTCTATCTCTGGGCCTGAAGGATCTCACAAGGAAGACCTGAGTTGTAAGCTAGTGTTAGCTGGGAAAGTACACAAAGAAAGTATTTCTATACACCTATCCCCTTCTCACCTCATTTTAAAGCAGCCATCTAAAACTGACAGGTGAATTATACCCTAAGAGTATACATTTCTCTCCATCCCTTTCACAAAGGGTCCCTAGCTGAAATGTAATTCAGTACATTACAGTACATATCCTTATTCGGTCAAACCACTGTAAGCTGACTCTCTGAATTTCCATGGAAAGTTTTGTTTTTCATATCAGTGCAACCAGTATTCATCCCCTTGGAGACATTAAAATTCTGGTGAGGTAAATCTCCTCCATTTCCTGTAGCCCAAGCAGCCCCATTGTCAGACATCAATGTTTTCTGTAAATAATGCAGAGCTGGGGGAGTAGAGGGAGAGGGAGAGGAGAAATCAACCTGTGTTAGACTGTCTTCTTTTATAATGCCCACAAATAATGTGTAAAGATTTGGCTGATTTGGTGAAAGGCATCTTACTATGGCCTGAAAGAGAAAAGATGTGAAACTATCGCCCTTATACTTTGCTCACTGTCTAAAACATCTGTTATAAAAATATATTATAAAATATTATATATATATAAAAAATGTATCTCTTATAAAAATACGTATTTGGAGTAGCTTCAGCTAACTTGAGCTGTGTAAAAGCTAAGCACATAGTCCAGATGAGGCATGTTGGCTCACAGCAAGGGCAATTCCAGAAGGCAATTCTTCCCATCTTGGCTCACAGCAAGGACAATTCCTGAAGGCAATTCTTCCCACCCTATGAAGGTCTCAAATATTTCAGGTATAAAAAGGTTTTATGTTTCATCCTCTATACTCATTCTCTCTTTGGGGAGAAAACTAATCTTTTACTATCTTGCTTCTTCTAATGAGTTACAGAAATTACTAAGTTTAGTTATCACAGTCTGTGCCTGAACAAGATCATTGTCTTCTTCCTCTGCCACTTCTCTATAAATATTCAAGAATGTTAAACACAGATCTCTGGGGTATGGCCAGCCAAATTAGCTTAAGAATGCCCATGGCACAATTTATGTCTAACATCTGTGGTCACATACCCACCACTGTGGCAAACTTAGGCTGTTTGAGTACCTTTTTTAATCCCACTGATCCGAGCAAGTCAGCATTGGTAGCACTGTTACTCGCTGTGTTACTCTGAGGCAGGGAAAGGACAGCATCAAATTCTGCTGACTCTTTTCCTGGAGAGCTGCCAAAGGGACCTGCAGAAAGAGCATGGGGTCAGTCTGAGGGTGCACATCCCTGGCTGAGGCTTGTACGCTTTATGGGTTGACATGCAAACTCACAAACAGAAAACTGACAAATCCTCCTCTGTGCTAAACCTGTAATAACTAATCCTGCTTGAGAGTAGGGGACACATTGTAACTTCTGAAAAAGGCAATTCAAAGCCTATGGTCTTCAAAGCATCCTGTGTTGTCCTGCACCTTTTAGGGTGTTCTTTAAAAACAAACACAGTGAGCAAGAGAGATGGGACTAGGATAGGCTTTCAGTGTGCAACATGTCCAAAAGAGGGCTGCTTCAGCAACTGTAACTTTCCAATTTCCTCTCTTTCTGGCATTGAAATAATATTCATTTTCTTAAATTTTACTCTACTTGGGTTTTGGATTCGGTTGTGGGTTTTGGTTTTTCGTTTGTGTTCATTTTATTTAAAAAAAAAAAAAAAAGAAAAAAGAAAAAGAAGCTGCTTGCATGTATCTTCCAGGCAAAGATCCAGCACTAGTGCTGTGTGGAAAAAAGTACCATTGTTAGACTGCATGGTCCATCACAGACAGGCTCTCAAGATGCTCATAAAACTCTGGGACTCACTTTCATTATGATCAAGTGTGTGGATACATGAAAAGCACACTTGCATCACAGAAAGCAGTGAACGGTAGACACGTAATAACTTTTGAAGATGTACTACGCTGTAGCAAGAAACAGAGTCATTTATGATTACTGAATGAATGGGCTGATAGTCATCTACTTGATGTGTGATACTTTCTGCCTTAGCACAACTGATTTTAAAGGTTTCTTTTTTAACGGTCATGGGATTTGGTATTTGTGTGTGTGCAGACTTCCAATAATTAAATAATGGACACATCAGTAATGGAATAAAGAAAAAGGCAATTAGTTTTGATTAAAAGATCTTACTCTCTTTTAATGTCATTGGTAGGACTGGCACAGACCAACATATGTCAACATCCAGCAACTAGTTATTATTTCTTTTTCTTCCATTTTTTTTCCTCTTTTTCTCTCTTCTTATTCTTTTTTTTTTTTTTTCCGCAGAAAAGTGGATTTACCATGCCAGATTACATCATTTTCACACATGTTCCACGTATAGGTCTTCCAAAAATTATAAACACAGAAGCAGAACAGTAGTTTGTTTAGGTCCTGACCCTGATAGTGACACCCATTCAACCACTAGCTGCAGAAGAGCTAGCTACAAAACTGGAGTAATGCACATGCCAAGAGGAATTGTTTCCACTGGGAAGCAGTACTGAAGGTTTTCCAGGGTTCTTGTTTATTCATGTACTTTGTCTACTAAAGACTGCGGAAGGTCGGATGGTCTCTTTCTGGACAACTACTGCTGGCCCAAGTAGCCATTGGATTCAATGGTCCTTGTGGCCATCAAAGGCTTTTCTGTGTCTTGTTAAGAAATGCGGACAATTACAGCATTCCTGGAAGTGTATAAAACAGACTCATATTCCTACATCCTTATCCAATAGGTTTATGAGATATTCCGAATTCTTCAAAACCTAATAATGGCTGCAGGGTTTTTACAGAATCCCCAAATGACTGAGCTTGGAAGGGAGCGCTGGAGGTCAACTGATCCAACTCCTTGCTCAGGCAGAGCCATCTACAGCAGGTTGCCCAAAACCTTGTCCAGGTGGCTTTTGAGTGTCCCCAAGGATGGAAACTCTACCGCCTCTCTGGACAGCCTGGTCCAGGATTCAATTGCCCTAACAGTAACAAAGTGGTTCCTCATGTTCAGAGAGACCTTCCTGCATCTCAGTTTGCATCCATTGCTTCTAGTCCTGTCACTGTACACTGCTGGAAATAGCCTGGCCCTGATTTCTTTACACTCTCCCTTCAGGTATTTATATACATTGAGGGGAGGGTGTAAATGTGTATTTACATTTCTCTTCTCCAGGCTGAACAGCCCCAGCTATCTCAGCCTTTCATGATAAGAGAGATGCTGCAGTCCCCACTTTTACTTTGAGATATCTTTGGCAGCAGCAAAGGTGTGCTGCTTGAGCCTTTGCCATTTCTTGTCTATCTACAACATATAAAACTCCAGAAGCCGACTTTCTACTTCTACTAGCTACTCAGTTGTGTTTAGTTCTCATGTAGCATATCACAGAGCACAAGTTATGCATACACCCTTCTCACAGAGACTGTATTTCTGACGTGTAACATCTTCTTCTCAAATATGTCTGAAAGAAAGTGCTTCACTGTTTTGTATACGTTTTAAAATCTTCAACAGTGATGAAGAAGAAAAATTGACTGACTTCTGTAGTCAATAGATTTATGGTTACTGTAACAAGCCGGTGTGTTTTGCCTGATGGAGGCTTTTAGTGTGAGGGTTTTTTTGACTCCACATTCTGAGTAAAATATATTTTCAGGCTAACAAGAACAAACAGGCAGGGGTTTTTAAATTATTTAGGAACCTACCTAATCTCAAGGGCAGTAAGGTGTCTAAGTGTACTTACATATCTGGGCCAGGAGAACAGCAAAGCCAGCTAAACCAGCTGGTAGGGCTATCACAGGGAATAGGTGGTGTCTCTGAGCGGTCTAGGATTAGCATAGCCTAAACCAGATTGAAAGCAGGGCCTGTCTTTTTAATAAGTGTTTGCTTAGTGACTCACATCATCTGGGCCCCCACCTCTAACTGGAGCTTTTCAGACTGAAGCTGTTGTGATGCTATTACTAATAATAGTATCAGGAGCCATACCACAGAGGGGTAGATACATACCCGGCAGTCGCTGCAGCCTAATAGGGTGTAGCCAGCTCCAAAGGGGCTCTGGACAAGTTCCACCTCGATGATAGAGCTTGGGCTGTTCTCCGCAGCTCTTTCAGATTGCATCTAAATACTCCTCCCTGGAACAAAGTCCTCAGGCACTTCTCTGCTTCAAAGCCTGCCTGGGATAATTAGATTGAACAAATGCTTTGTCGTATAGGTCGGAAGAAGGAATACAGTTTTTCTTTAGTATGAGGCTCCTTGTAAATATAAGATCTTCCCTGAATCTTTCAACTATGTCCAGTCTTCCCACAGGTAGACTTGGCTGTTCTTTGCAGCAGCTGTCCATATTTATATTAGTGTTAACTCACTTTGGAGTCACAGTGCAATTCCACCTGCGAAATGACTAGATCTGCCCATGCCAAGTCTTCCTAGCCTTGCTCTCCCAGTGCATGGAGTGGGATAGGGACCCAAAAGCAACATTAAAACTGCATGATGTGCTCTGTAATCTGGGAATAGGCACACCTCTAACATCTCACAAACTTGCTTTATAATGTGCTGGAGAGATTTCTTCCTCCCAGGGTCTGGGGAGACTCTTTAGAAACACCTTTCAACAAAATTGACAGATTGTAAGAGGACAGTGGGAAGTCTGCATTTGTGATACTGCCACCACAAGCCAAACCATTGCCCTTTCTGGTTGTGCCTGGGCTGCAATGGGCAACACGAAACAGGGGAGAAAGGGAATAACTAAGCAAGGAGGCTTTATGGAGTAGAAAACAAACAGACAACGAAAAGGTGTGCTCCTGAAATCCTTCAAAGGGTGTTAACTCTTTCATAACAAGACTAATGACTCCCCCTTAAGCTGGTAGTTTCCTCTGTGCCTCATTAAGGTTAATTCAGTGGGTCAGATTCATCCCAGGAGTCCTTTCATTGAAATCACTGGAGTGATACCACTAATAACCGCTGCAAAACAAGGAGTTGAACACTGTGTATGCAAGAAAAATAGTTGTGCTGAAACTTTTTGTGAAACTTGATTATGGCCCTAGCAGACTCTCCTGCAACATTTCCTTGCTTGCGTGAATGAAAAGAAAACACATCAATAGGAATTTAGGAAACTGTACTCTAGCCTAATGTCAGGTTTGCAGCATAGTCCACCAAAATCAGCCTAACCAAAGAGCTGGAAATGGCTGATATCTGAGAATGGTTCAGACACAGCTCATGAAAGGACTGGAACACAGGACTTCACAGCTGGAACCATACATGGTTGCACAGTGCTCCCAAACATTTTCATTCCAACAGATAAACAACACCTTTACCAGGACTGAGGGCACATCCTTGCCTTTGCTTCAGCAACGGCCTGATAGCCAGACAGACACACTTTGTGCAGCACCCTTCCCTCCTCAAGGCTGAGAAGGGCACAGGTGCTATGCCTCCCTCTTGCCAAGCTGATGCCCTACCCACTAAGGTACATGAAAGGTGGGTGGCAGAGCTGCAATCATTTTCTCCTTGAGACTGTGTTCTGAAGACTGGGCATTTCCCAGGGTGCAGGTGGACAGGGTGCATTCGGAGCAGCCCTGAATCACACACTGCTGCTTTGCAGTGCAGCACCTCCAGGACCTCCCCACCATCACTGCTGGCCAGCTGTTGGTGGCCTCCTGCTTAGCACGCAGGCCCTTTGCATCATCCTGCCGAGGTGCTGCTATAGGGTGCTGCAGTGCCTTGGGGTGCGGTCCTCTGTCTATTTTTTTGGCAGCAAAACAGGCTTGCGAGAGTCCTTCTCTCCCCCACAATTTATTTCCACCCTCCCAGTCACAGTTTGCCACCCCCTCAGTTGTACCAACACAACTGCTTACAAAGCCACCCCACTCAGCCAGGCTGCTGAAATGCCCTGCAGTGAAGTGGTGCACAAGGAAGGAAAGGAGTAAGAGGAAATGGGCTGAGTGGAGAATGTGGGAACGACTGCAACCAGCCTTGCTGCTGAGCAAAATTACTGTGGAGTTGTACCCCAGTGGTCTACACAGACAAAATAAGGGCTTTAGCCACTTGCTTCTCTGTGCTTCTGCTCTGTGGGTCAAAGCTCTGGAGCAGAAGGGTTGCAGCACCACACCTCTCAGTGCCTTCACCTTTTATTCCGAGCCTTACATTTCTTTCCTGTCTCCAAAATTGATTTACTGCTCTTGAAGCTAGGAGAAGATCAAGCAGGATAAGCTAGCAGGAATAGGGCATTTTCTAGCTGGGAGTTACAGCTGAGGCAAAGACAAAACTTAAAACCCTAGAGGTATGTTATTGTCAACGAGTTTTAACAGCGCATTTGCATCCAGCTCCTAGTCATCACCATCTGCCTTTCCTAAGAAAGAGAGGCAAACAAGCAGGAAAAGGGGAGGAAGGTTTTGTGTTTTGAGGCTGCCTTCTGAGTTCAGGGCTCATTTTCAGAGAGGAGCACATATCTCCTCTTATTCTCTCAGCAGGTCATCCAAACACTGCCAAGCACCAGATTCTTGAAGTGGCAAATCATCTGGAGCTTTAAATTTGTTTGATACTGGTCTGCTTCTGATAGGGCTTTTATTGGTTTTCTTTTTCTTTAGTTTTAAGACTTTTCTTCCCCTAAGCAAAAGTCCAAGTTCAGCTGAAAAACTGCTTGCAAAAGTGGGAGTCAATGTCTGTAAGGGGGAAGGAAACAGTGAGGAAAGACCTTCTCTGCCTTCGTGTCCTTGATTTCCAAAGGTTCGTGCACTATGAGAGCTGAGGACTGAGTTCAGCTTTTTCTGTTTGCTAACTCGCCCTCTTCTGCAAGTGAGTCTGTGGTCTCTGAGCATGGCTTCTTTTCATGGCTTCCACAGTCTCAAGCCCATTGAGTTTTCCTATTTCTTCGCAAACTTCCTGATATGTTAGTGTTGCCTGGGTTGATTCTGCAGGATTCTTGTGTTTCCCACTCCCACTTATCCCCACCAAGACCTATATAAAAGCAGCATTACTTTTCCTATTGAAAACTCTAAGAGAATCTCAGCAATTATTTCTCATTAGATTGAAAGATATGCTAAAAGGGTTAAATAAAACACATAGGACATATGAGTAGGATTTTATCTCCCCTATCTTTTAGCTACCCTTCAGTTTCTGGAGAGTCCATCTGTGTCCAGAGATATTGTTGATGCAGCTTCTTACATAGAAAATACTCACTGACCACAGATCAAATAAGCATATTCTACACTCACCAACTCTCTTAATCTAAAATAAGCATTTATTCTTCAAGTCTGGAGGAAACAAAAAGGTTTTGGCAAATAACATAATGGAATTTATTATTTATTCCAGAACATCTCCCGGGTTTGGGATGGGGGAATGTGGAAACAAAATATGATTTATTATTGAAAAATCAATCTACATTGTAAGCAAATTAACCATGCCAGAACTGGTGGGTATTTTTTGTTTCAGAACTGAGTGACCATGGAGGGATCTGATCTGAAGACACCACAAACCATCTTAACCTACAGTAACTGTGCCAGCCAGCTTCTCTGTGGAAGCATTTCTTACCAGTCTTGCCTAGCTTAGGAAAATGAAATGTGCTTAACAAATGCATTACATAACATGTATTGATTACTGTATTTTGAAGTGTCACATGAACGAAGAAGATTTCAGTGTTTTAAAAAAAAAATCTAGAAATAGGCTGACATCTCCATAAGGGTTTCAGTTCATTATTGTGAGCTCAAAAGTCTTCCCAGGTTTGGTCACTGCCAGCAGACTTTTCCCTAGCAATTTCTAGTCAACAGTGACAGTTGTTTAAAATCTTGCTGGTCACTATGTTACCAAAAAACCCTTTCTCCTAGTGTGGAGTACACTTCAGAGTAGTAGGTAGCATACTTCTGCCATTGCTCAGTCATTTTTGAGTAACCACTGCATTCAGAAGTGCTTACTAGAGAAGATGAGATAGCCATCAGTTATATGCAACTTTAGGAAGTATGCAGTAATGTGAGCCGTCCTGAGACCAGACCTCATGCACTAAGGGGGTTTTGTTTGGTTTTTCAGTCCACAGATGCAATGAGAAAAAATTACATGGGCGTTCTGTGATTTTACCATCAATAATTCCAATCTTTTTATAGGGTGCTTCATAGTCATTTTAGACTGTGAATAGCGAGTTAAAAGTGGGTGTACCAATCAGACCGATAGTATTTTACTCCCACTCTGTAGAGACGATAGTGACTAGGCATGGTTGCAGGTAATGGAGAATCATGGTCTATCTTTTTCCATGTAAGGGACTAGATTCTACCCCTCCTACTCAGGCTGAAGCCCTAGTTTTACAATACGGGAACTTCAGCTGAAACACCCATGCAAGGGGTTCATATTTGCCACCTCCGCCTGCAACCACATCTTTCCAGGTATCAGCACTCTTCCCTTACATTAGCAAGCTCAGCTGGGCTTGAAAATAACCCCCCATTTCTGAAGGTTGTTTTTCTCTCCAGTGGCTCACAGAGGAGGCGGCAAGAGCGGGCATGCCGAGGCAGGCAGAAGCGCCTTCCAACAGTGCTGACCTGGGTGCCTGGGTAGCCTGCCATGACAGCTGGAAGCATTTCATCCCTACCTAAACCATTGGGGAAAATCAGAGTCCTCAGGGTCTCCTTGCCTTCTCCCACTGTGGCAATGAAAAACTGTTCAAGAATGGTCTCTGTTTCCCTTCAACATTTCTATCTGGCTGGTGGATCTTCTGGCACTCTTACTCCCTTTTCTTCTGATAACCTTGCTAGTGTGTCAAGAATGTACCTTCACAATGGTCATGCTGCTTCTCAATAGCTGTCATGGGCCTAGGTAACACCAAAACTCAATACAGGACAACTGCAGCAAGAAATTAAGAATTTAATATGTAGAAAACTAAACTAGATGATTCAACAGTTTCTCAAGCCCTCATTCAAGAGCCTATGGGTTCAGTATATACTTCTTTCCCCAAAGAAGTGATAGATGCTCCATCCCTGGCAGTGTTCAAGGCCAGGTTGGACAGAGTCTTGGGTAACATGGTTTAGTGTGTGGTGTTCCTGGCCATGGCAGGGGAGTTGGAACGAAATAATCTTAAAGCCCTTTCCAACGCTATCATTTGATGAATATGAGAATTTGCAAGTAAAGAGTTAATCCTCCGAATGCTTCCCTGGGTGAGGCTACTTGCTGATGCCAACAGTAGAGCTCATGTACAAGAACTTCATGCACAGGGAGATTTAGACACTGGCAGAGCAGTGGCTTTTGCAACTAAAGAGGGGTTAGGATGGTGTTATTATTTTCTATAAATTATTCTTTTATTCTTCCTGAAAAGTCCAAAACAGTGATCCAAATTTTCATTCAGACACAGTCAAAATACCTCCCCATAAGCCAGGACTTCCAGTATACAAAGCAGTTCTCAGACATTCATTATCCTCAAAACAGCCTGTGAGGTAGGAAATTGTAAGTGTTATTATCCCCACTTCACAGGTGGGGACTCCGAGGCAGGGAGATTATGTGATTTGCCACAGGCTATATAGCAAATCCATGCCAGACCCAGAATTAAAATTCAGCAGCACCTGACATCTGAGCAAAAACTCAAGCTCTGTTCTCTGCTGCCTCTAGAATACATGTTTACTTGCACATTTGCCTATATTAAGCAGGTCTCCTGATGAGCATTCATAACTGACCACTGTAAGTCCCTGTGTAGTACAAGGGTTTACACACATACCAAGAAAGTACAAATCTAAGGAAAGCACAAGCTAAACCTTGACAATTTGAAGAAACCTCCTCAGAAGTCTAAAGGAAGATCTGCACAGCAAACTTCTGAAAGTTGTATATTACTAATCAACTTCAAACAAAGCAATAAAGTCTGGAGCATAGTGTTTTGTGTTATGCCAACAGACATAAAGGATATTATTTAAATCAGTGTTTTCCTGTCCATTTGCTTTCTGAAGGAAATGCATAGACTGGCCTATACTCAAGAGCAGGCAAAACTTCTGATTTCCTTGTGCTGGGAAACACAGATTAGCTCCCTGAATTTAAAAGAAACACCACACATTTTCATGTAAAAAGCAAACCTTTCTGATAAGGTCATTTTGCTTTGAAAGAGGTAGATAAAATACACCATTCATAGCTTTAGTAACATGCCGGATATTTTTGTCTATTTCATACTACTGACTTCTCTTTGCCAGTTCATTATGCAAAACTCTGATCACAGAAGTTTAATGGTTTTGGTTTTCCACAGTGGAAAGTACTTCTT
This sequence comes from Amazona ochrocephala, assembly GCA_039720435.1. Classification (NCBI taxonomy): domain Eukaryota; kingdom Metazoa; phylum Chordata; class Aves; order Psittaciformes; family Psittacidae; genus Amazona; species Amazona ochrocephala. The sequence continues at coordinate 62,410,275 of CM077878.1, forward strand.
TGCTCTAGTTCTCCTGTCAGCTCTTGCCAAAACATGTAGTTGTTCGTTTTCCATCTCAAAGACTGTTATGAAAAGATTAATTTCTAACCTTGAGAGAAAGAAAACTTCTTTTTTTCTGTTTCCTTCACAGTTTTTGTGTGAGTTATTTCTAAAAAGGCAGAATAATGAAAAAAGTAGCAATGAATGGGAAGGGTTTGAGTCAGATTTCTTCTCTGGTGCTGGCAGACCCTCTCTTTTTGTCTTCGCATCGCACTCTGCACAAAGAATCGGTGAACTGAGTTTGCATAATAACATCTTGTCAGACCTTTTCTCCGCTTCAATTTCTAACCTGAATCAATACAGAAGAGCTACCCATTCATCCGTGTGTTCAGTAACACAGTCCACTTTCCTTGGTTCCTCCAAGCTCTTCTTTCTGACCACAGCTCTGTTTTCTTCAGTCTTGCCCACACGATTCTCACTCATCTTCGTTTCGTTGCAGCCTTAGAGATATACAGAAGGTATTAGAAGCAGAGAAAGAGATGAAGGGAGAGTGGAAAGTTGAGAAAATAAAATGTGAGAGTTTCCTTCTTGGAAAATAAAAGGAATAACAACTGGTTTCTGCAGTTTAGAAGCTTTAAAGGTATGTTGAAATATTCCTACCCAACGATTTATTTTATTTACTTAAATAATCTCATACTTTTGAGAGACTTCCGCCCCCCACCCCCCCCACCCCCCCAAAAAAAAAAAAAAAGCAATATAATAGTCAAATCTTAATGGCATTCAGGTATTACGGAACTGATGGACAGGGACAGAGCAGTTGATGTCATCTACCTGGACTTGTGTAAAGCCTTTGACACTGTCTCGCATGACATCCTTCTCTCTAAGTCAGAGAGACATCAATTTGATAGGTGGACCACTCGGTGGATAAAGAACTGGCTGGATGGCCGCACGCAAAGAGTAGTGCTCAGTGGCTCAGTGTCCAGCTGGAGACCAGTAAAGAGTGGTGTCCCCCAGGGATCAGTGTTGGGACCGGTCTTGTTCAACATCTTTGTGGGTGACATGGACAGCGGGATTGAGTGCGCCCTCAGCAAGTTTGCCGATGAGACCAAGCTGTGTGGTTCGGTTGATACTTTGGAGGGAAGGAATGCCACCCAGAGGGACCTTGACACGCTTGTGAGGTGGGCTGATGCCAACCTAATGAAGTTTAACCATGCCAAGTGCAAGGTCCTCCACCTGGGTCGGAGCAATGCCAGGCACAGCTACAGGTTGGGCGGGGAGGCGATTCAGAACAGCCCTGCGGAGAAGGACTTGGGGGTGTTGGTCGATGAAAAAATGAACATGAGCCGGCAATGTGCGCTTGCAGCCCAGAAAGCCAACCGTATCCTGGGCTGCATCAAAAGGAGCGTGACCAGCAGGTCGAGGGAGGTGCTCCTGCCCCTTTACTCTGCTCTCGTGAGACCTCACTTGGAGTATTGTGTGCAGTTCTGGTGTCCTCAACATAAAAAGGACATGGAACAATTAGAACAAGTGCACAGGAGGGCCACGAGGATGATCAGGGGACTGGAGCACCTCCCATATGAAGATAGGCTGAGAAAATTGGGGCTGTTGAGCCTGGAGAAGAGAAGGCTGCGTGGAGACCTCAGAGCAGCCTTCCAATACCTGAAGGGGGCCTCTAGGGATGCTGGGGAGGGACTCTTCATTAGGGACTGTGGTGAGAGGACAAGGGGTAATGGGTTTAAACTTAAACAGGGGAAGTTTAGATTGGATCTGAGGAAGAAATTCTTTACTGTGAGGGTGGTGAGGCCCTGGAATGGGTTGCCCAGGGAAGTTGTGAATGCTTCATCCCTGGTGGCGTTCAAGGTGGGGTTGGACATAGCCTTGGATGGCATGGTTTAGTAGGAGGTGTCCCTGCCCATGGCAGGGGAGTTGGAACTCGATGATCTTGAGGTCCTTTCCAACCCTAACTATTCTATGATTCTATTTCCTGCAAAGCATGTGGCCACACTGATGGGACAAACTTTTGGAGCCCTGTACTGCTAAAGGAAGAGTACCTGAATGCCAGCAACAATTCACTGTCCCCATTAAGCAAATCATCTATGCCATTAACCAACGTATCCTTCCCAGTCTACTCAGCACATATACTACTTACACTTTTCTCAATACATTTGTTTTAGTTTTGCTTCCCAGTTCCATACAACATGCAGCAACACACCCATTTCAGTCACTTTGATTTGCTCTTATGTCTTCTTTTTCCTTTTCTCTGTTTGTTTTATTTCTTTTGCCTTCCTCCCCTTCCCTCTCTTCTTTCCTTCAACCAGCATATACTTTTCCTTCTTGACTTTATCAGTAGGTTTTATGTCCCATCCTTTTACAACCAGTGGCAACCTGCTGCCACTGGAGATCCTTGTGAAGACATATCAGACGTCATTCATAACTGTAATGGAGCTCTTCTTCAGCAAAGGTGTTCATTCAGCCTATCTCATACTTTGGTTTTGTTTTAAAAGCAGTATTTAAAACTGCTTCTTTAGTTTATGTAACTGAGTCACGCAGTTCAAGTCTAGCTCATATACAATCTCCTTGTAAACAGATACATCATCCTTTTTGAAGCGCAGGAAAGAGCAGACTAATAAATACAGCCCAGGTTGCTCCACTTGAGCGCGGAGAAACAAGTTGGTCGTCATATTCTTGAGAGCCAGGTTAAAACTAATCAAGTTCACAAAGTGCAGTTCCCTCAAGAGCAGTATCAGCCCTTGACACCTGGAATGATAACACATAGTAAGAGTCATTTTAGAGATAAATGATGCTTATAGTTAGTTAGACTGCAAGGACCAGAAATCAATGTGCAACTCTAATTTCTGCTAGGACTCTTCTCTTTGGTCTTAGTCATACAAACCAGAGGCAAAATAGCAGTGATAGTACCGGAAATATTGCTTAAAGTTTATTTTCTTTGCTCTCTTCATTTAAAGGTAAGAGTGCCCATTATTTTAAAATCACTCATCTGCACTGGATAAATGTTACAGTTTGTGGGTGTGCCAATTAAAGTTAATTATTACTGATCTGACTTAGCATTAAAATGTCTGGTAGAACTGGCTCTGAACTTGCAAAGGGGACTTTTTCTTCTGTATCCCTATGTGATTAGGAAGCTTGTTGTTTTGGGACCCGGACTTCCCGATCATTCGTACAAATAGGCAAGATGACTGACGAATGCCAAAATCATTCTGTATAATATAATTCAGCTGCATTGGGCCTAATCTCCATTTCCTTGGAAAGATGCAATTGGTGCAACTCATGCCATTTGGCTTAGTCTGAGTTGTACAAATCTTGGTAGTGCCACTGGCCTCTTTTTACAGACAAAGGAAAGAAACAGGAACTTCTGAGCCTGGTACTGAAGAGAGGGTGTGATTGATACACATTTCAAGAACTGCTTTTTTCAAGTCATTGGCTATAAAACAAACTTGGAGGGACGAGTTCAGGTTTAGACAGCAGAACATTAGATGCTGAAATTGAGTTAGATAAATACCATTCATTTTTATCCGGTGGCTGACCACCACTACTGGATCTGTGGTGGGTAGACTATCTTCATCAGAACATATCTTTCCCTTTCCAACTTCACTTGTGTGGTTTCAATTACAGCTTTCAAAAGTCCAATTTTCAGTTCTTTCAAGAGAAAAATTATTTTCATTTGTTTTGGTTTAGTCTGAAACTACATTTTTTTACTAGGCAATACAACAATAACAAGACAACAAAAATGTTTACTATTGACTGAAACTTTTCATTCAACTCAGAATGGGATGTTTTGTTTTCAGCTTGGCAATTTTCCACTGCTCCTTGGATTTTCTTATCCCTTTAAAAATTAGCATTAAATGCAGACAAACTTTGAAATTAACTATTGCCTCAAAACAAAAAATGAGAAAACTTATTTCAGAAAGCAGTAAGAGGAAATGATTCAAAACTCAAACATAACTATCCATAAAATCTTGCCAAATCCTCTTTCAGATCTTCTGACATTCTATATTTTGTAAAAATACATAATTTATAAGAAAAAATGTTGTTCAGCTCCATTTTTCTTGTAAGTTATTTTAAATCAATGGCCCTAAACAAAGCAGCTGTTTCTTTAATGTTCCTCCAAGTGCATAAAAACAAGCATTCAAAGTCTACACATGTACAGAAAAGAAAATTCATAAATTTAATCATATAAGTGAGAAAAAAACCCCGAAAGACTGAGAATAGAGAAGGAAATGGAAGGAAATTTGAGCCCATTTCTGAAATAATTGAAGTATGCCCTCAGCTTCATTGCAGCCTGTTGAAGATTTTGCTGAATTGCAGCTCTGAATGTTGCAACAAAGAGATGTGGAAACATCTAATAAAGCTTGTATTCTTAGTGAGGTAGAAATAAATAAATAAATAAATAAATAAATAAATAAATAAATAGAAAAGCATAGGCCAAATGCATGCACACTGCCCATTCCTGAGACTGGCATTGTCACTGTCTGGCAGGTATATGATGAAATAAACGGGTGGGATTGGTCTTTGGGGTGCTGTTGGTACTAGAGGCCATTGAGAAGAGCTATTATTATACTGGGGAACATTTAGAACACAAACACCCACTCAGTCCTTTCTTCTGTATGCTGCATTGTGCTGTCCCCACTTTTATCATTCGCAGATCCCATTTTCCCTCTGCTCCTCACCTCCACTGTTATTTCTTTCTTCTTTTTGTCTGTTGGGAGGCAGTGGGAGGGGGGCCCTCAAGTGCCTTTTCCTCTTCATTTCATTCTCAAATGAAAAGAAGAAAAGGACTCTTGGTTCCTTTCAAGTATTACTCATAGCTTCCTAAAGGTGCTAAGATCCAGACTCATCTTCAGAATAAGCTCCATTAATTGCACAAAGTTCCTAGGGAAGTCATGGATTTTTGCCTCTTATCAACATGTGTGAAATTAAACATATAAAGCAGATGAAAAAGAAATCCAAGTCAGTAAGCAGAGTTACAATAGCACATCTTTAAACTGCCTGGGTGTTATTATGACACCATTATTTGTTTTTAATTTTTCCTTTAAAAATTCTTCCTGCTCTGTTTCATTACCACAGACTACTGTGCTTTTTACATATAAAGAGAACAAAATAATATATTTTTTAGAATTGTTCATGCTTCCAGGGAGAGAATTAAGAAGTATAGGCCTGGAGGAAGCTGTATGTCCCAAACCTGAGAGGAAAATAGATACCTTGCATCCCTTATATAGTCAAATCTTGCCCTATAGATCTCACTTAGCTGGTGGAATAAAGGTAGGAAAAAGTGTGCCCTGGAATGAAGTTTGGAGCAGGTGAATTACTCCCACTGAGGCTCAGACGCATGGTCTGCAGGATCAGACACTACAGAAGGATCCAGGTGTTCCTTGTCTTTCACTTACTCAACATATTTTACAACCATTTGAGTTCATGTTATACTGTGCATACATATGTCATCATAGCGAGGGCGTAATAAAGAGCTAAAGCAATAACCATTGATCACACTCTGTAATTCTGTGCCAAGAGATACTGTCACATGCTCTCCATATCGTAACCAGAGCTGTTCCTCTTTCCCTTGTGCTTGGCATGGCTTACTGACCGTGAGATCATGGCAGATGGGAGTCTGGACATGATAATGCACTCGTTAGGAACTGAAGCTGCTGCTGTTAGTGTCATTAAATTTTTTTAAGAGAATCATCAAAGCCAACCTTGGAAGCACTCTCATCATCTTACTCCGATTACTAGCAGCATTATAAACATGGCATTCCTGAGACAGTATGGAGGCTGCGTTAGAAGTGAACCCAGAGCAGAGCTATCTAATTGCAGCAAGAGGAGAGTATATCCCGATTACACAGCTGCTTTGCCAACTTCTGAATGTCAGGAAGATGGTTGAAACCCTGGACTGATACAGCCTTGCTGAGGTAGTCCTGCCTGCCAGTTGTTGAAAGCTGATAGCCAGGTCATCAGAGAAATTAGTTACAGTGATGCATTTTGAGGATGTGAGAGGTATCTACATCTCTTTTTTTCCCTCAGACAAAAGCATAACCCACTCAGAAAAACAATTACTGAATTACTGTCAAAACACTGTAGCAGAGAATATTACATCAGCAGGGAGCATTAATGCAGCCGTATACAATAGGTTGCATTCTGACTTCTCTTCCACTTATTGTCAAGTACAAAGGGATGGTCAGGAACTGTGTGGAATAAGAACCAACCAAAGGGTACGCTAACAAAAGAAGGAAATGGTGCAGATGCAGTCACTCATTCACTCTTCCTGCGCCAGTGTCTCTTTACTACCACCCAGATGTAATGACATACAGCTTTCTTGCTTGAAGCCATTTTGCCCCTTGGCTAGGTTGGAGTGTATAGAAATCTCCAGCATACACTGAAGAATGACAGCTCAGTATCATCACTAAAAGGAGATGTTCTATCATGTGTTCTGTCTGCATTTTATGGTGCTGTCCTGCTCCAGCCTCCTGCCTTTTCATTTCTGTCCTGAAAACTGTCCAGCATAGTAAAGTAAAACTGGAGTGCTTTTCTGTCCACCTAGCCCTCAGGCAGGCTTAAAAGGATACAAGGGTTCGGGGCATGAAAGAGGGACAGGAGATAGAATAGGTGGGGTGACAGTGACAATCTGGCCCAGAACTTGGGGAGCTGATACAGACGCGATGCACCCATTACTACCTGTAGAAGAGATGTCTTTAAATAACACTGCTTTAATTCAGTCTGCTGTCAATGGAGTGGTATCTCTGAAAACACTAGAAGGATATTATGCTTGCTCTTAGCAAGAAATGTGTCATATCTTGGCAAATGACAGAAGGGGAGTTGTTAGCTAAAAGATGAGCAGCTGAAGAAGTTGGTGGAAGAACTATTAATAATGCTACACTAGAGAATATAAAATATGTGGTATCCAACAGTTTTCTCAGGATCAAAGGTTCAAACCGTTTCCTCAAAGGACCTTTTAAGGGGTAATGGTCAAGAGTGAGTGCTTCTGTGCTAGCCAGGATGCATGATAAGTTACAGCTTCAAGGAAACTCTTTGTAATTTCATGGAAAGATAAAGTAAAAGGACCTTGCTTTCTTAAAATAACAGGAAAATATCCCTTATGATACACTGCCAGATCTATCCATCTAAGGAAAGAATGAGTTGGAATTAAGTCACACTACTGAAGAATTTGTAAAACCCAGATCTGTGTGAGTTCATCCTTATACATTCTTAAAGCACATTTTCTGAAACTATAATATAAACTATGAGGCTGTATGCACATAACAACACATGCACACACACAATTGCTTTTAAAATGCTTCTTCTGTAAAATATAGCTATGGCGTATGCCCAGAGACATGCTGACTCTGGTGGTGACTCAACTAGCCCATGTTGACTGATAAGACATTTCTTTAAGGCACATCAGGGAAGTTTCCAAATCTGTTTTCTTGAAAGAGAGCTAAGACATAAAAAAAAGATTTTGCAAACAAAGAGATTTCCAGTATACTAGTAATGTGGCTGCATTGCACACTTAAAAGACATGTTTAGGAGTAACAGACTTGGACACCAAGGGACTATAGGCTAAGTTCTTTGCCTGCAACTTTTAATAGACCTTTCCTCTGAGAAACAGCCACCAGTGACTGTAGAGCAGATCAAGTGAGGCCACTATCTGATAGTCATGGTACCTGAGGTATAACTACGTGGTATTTGCTCTGCAGAGGGCATGGTTTCATTGCAGGCCATAGGCACAGGATATGCATCTTTTGAACAGGGATACAAAGGTTTGTGCTTTTAGCTGTGGAGATCTTTGGTTTGGTTTCAAGTGCTGTCTGAGATACTATACCAGCAGAGTAGCTAGGGGAAGGTAGTTATGAAGATACAGCAGTAAGGCTCCATCTTCCTCAGCAAGAACACAGGACTTCCAGCAACCACAAACACATTTGGAGGTTTGTGCCACACTCCTCAATAGGTCTGTTTCCCAGCCTGGTTCAGACAGAAACTGTACCCATGCACCTCTATGACAGCATGGATTCTGCCAAAAAGTTTTGGAAGCAGAATGAATAGACAAGCTTTGCAGCAAAGTGAGCATGCACGCTGGGCTCTTGGTGACTCTCCCGTTCCTGATGAAAATAGAGCACCTAAACTCTGAGCTGTCACAAAGACCAAGAGCCCATGAGCCTTTCTACTCCCCTCCAGGAAAGCATGTGCTAAGCATTTGATGTGTGCTGAAGTGCCCTACTCTCCTGCAGCCAAGCATGCAACTGAGTTCTCTCCATACACAGAGAAGGCAAGTATTACTGCACGTCAAAGTAGACTAAGCTCTAGAGGTCGAACATCTGCCACTTTTCCTGAAGGTTTCAGACCTTTTCCCTATTAGTAACGCCCCATGTAATGCTAGCTTGCCAAGCAAATTACAGAAATTTCAGGCTTAATAGATACCACAAGAGCTACAAGTTTGAGAGTTTGATTCTGTTTAAATTTTGCATGCTGCAACATGAAATTAATCTACTAGTGCGTCTTCAAGTGCTTTCAAATAACTCTACTGCTTGTTTTCTGTTTACAGAAAAAAAAAGCACCCTTATTTCTCTAGGTGCTCTTCTTTCTATAGCCCTAAGTTACTGTCTTGTAGTGGGTTTTGAAACTGTGAGAAACAATTTGCATCGACTTCACAGCTATAATTTATAAGGAACATAATGAGTCATTGTCACAGGCTGTTTGCCTTTGTTCTCTTGTACTTCCTTCTTTCTAAATGGAATTTTCTTAGAAAAAAAAATATTCATTTTGATTAGATAGCTTCAGGACTCTTAAGAAAAATAGGAGCATTTCTGGACAGTAGTGTGAGTCAAAGACAAAGTTTGAAAGTTTAACCAAAAAACAAACACATGAGACAAGGTGTTGTATTTAGTTCTAAAATTTAAAAGAAGATTTGTATGAAAGGTATTAGCCATACTTTACAAACACAACCAGCCATATGCTTATATGCTTACACTTATTGCCTAACAAGAGATTGGCTATTGCAGCAGTGAAAGCAGAAGAAAACTCTGGCTTACAGAAATGTTTGCACTTTGCAACACTTAGGGTTTGGTTAGACAGTTGGATTTAAGGGCAGGTTTAATAAGCAATTTTATGTCCTTGAAATAAGACTCTGTTTCACTTGAAGATTTCTAATCTCATTTCCAAATATAAACATTACTGAGTACAGAGGAATAGTATGTTCTGTCTGGTTTTGAACCTCTTTGAAAAACAGTAAGTGAAGATAAAAAAATGTGGACAACTAGGGCCATCATATCTGTAACCCAGTAATTATTAAGATTGCTTAAAACCCGTAAAGTGACATGTGAAAACACACCCAGCACAAATATCTTTTTCTCCTTTCTAATTTCGATCAGGCTCAAATGATTTTATTTCCCTCACTCCCTCAGACTTTCATAAACCCCTGCTTTTGCCCTTGTTGTAGGTGTGTGGTGACCGATGGAGCAGCCCTGCCGGCTCCCCAGCAGCTCTCACCTTTCACCAGTCCAACCAAAGCAGCAGAAGACCCTGGTCTAGACAGTGGGACTTCTTACAAGTAGCCGTAATAGACAAATGTTTCATAAAATCCTTCTCAATAAGGGATACCCACTGGCTGTTTCTGTCAATCCCCTTTCTGCTGACAACTTCTCCAGATACTCTGGCCAAACTCTGTTTATGTTTCTATATTGAATTCAGTATTTCTGTTTCAAGCATTTACAGAAAACCATGGGCTTCACAATATGTAGACAGAGGTGAAGCTCTTGTGTGAGGCTGAAACAGCAGTACTGAGCTGGTCTTTCAACAGATTTCAATATGAGTAGAAATAATTTCTTGCAACTCAGTTCAGAAAGGCACATATGTGCTGTTCAGCTTAAGCAGCCCCTTAGAATTACTAGGTGCATTTTAAAGATCTCCCCTGAACAGGGTCTTACAGACTAATCTGGGTCATGTGTGAGAGAAGCTGCATTCCTCTCTGGTTCTAATGTGAGCGGTCATACATAAATATGTACATTTATATAAATACACTCAGACATATATACAACAATCATGGGTTTATGATTATCTGATGCTGACTATCTGACTAAGATGACACTGGAGTGAATCACTACCACACCAAATTTGCTCAAGGTTAGACTTGTTTTCTGTTTTCTTTTTCCTTCATAATGTGGCTTTTGTTCAAGGTGATCCATTTGAAATACGAAAAAGCCTCAAGAAGTGTCTTTGAAAATGGTTGTGGTTTATTTACGTAAGTAAATCTTTTGGAGGAAAATAACATGCACGTTATACTTATCTGGTGGCATCTTTTTATCGTTTTTCTTTACTTTTTTTCCAGCCACATTTAGGATTCAACTTTCTCATGTGAAACCACTAAGGTCTTTTTTCTTCTCTCATGTCTAGCATGAAACTCAGAAAGTCCTTTGTCAGAGTAAACATTACTTAGCAACAACTAAAAGCATCGGTGTTATCAGCATTGTTCCCAGGCTGAAAATCAAAAACACAGCACTGCACCAGCTACTAAGAGGGAGAAAAATGACTTCTACTGCTGAACCCAGGACAGAAACCACTGAGGTCTTTTTTCTCCTGTAGACATAACACAAATGACCTGTCAGACACCCACTATATGACTCATGTGCCATAATGTGGAGAGATCTCAAATACAGTCTGGAAAAAGTGGCAGGAAAAGTCTTCAGTCAGGATTTCTTCATGTAAGTCAGAGGAGCTCTGAAAATCAGAGGAGCTATGTACATGTAAAACAGCATCAAGTATGTGCGGCAGCTGCAAGGTTACGACACACAAACGCTGGAGATTAAGTGGAGTGGCTTTTGAATTAGGAAAAAGAGCAATGGTAAATACTCTCCTCCAATCACAGAAATACCCTGTGAAAAGAAAGATGTGTAGTGTAGCTGGCTCTGAAGGAAAACCAGCACATCCCCATCACATTAGCATGGGAGCAGAATCAAGTCTAGAACGCTCAGGAAAAAAATGTCTTTCAAAAAGCACATCAGGGAGCTGATGGCATTTGTTGTTACATTTCCAATCGTGTTCTTGAAAGTATACCCGTCATCAGTTGCATAGAGGCTGTGAATGCCTTGTGGTTAAGCTAGCCCTACACCGACAGCTGAACCCAATGAGGACATTCAGCAAAGCACCAAAGGAGTTTCCTGCTGTCTCAGAATACCACCTCTCTTGCATTTGGAAAGCTGTGGCAAGCTTTTTTTTTATCCCAGGCAAGCCATGGTAGTTGTCTGCCAGTTTGTTTTTTCATATGCAGAGATGACAAATGTGATGACATATGGAGCTGAAGCATGGGTGAAGCTGGTCCAGGAGATGCAATGGAGACAGAGGATGTGCAACAAGCAGCAAGAGGCAGAGGTTGCCTTGCTCTACTGACTGGAGCCAGGCTAAGCAGTCTTCAGGATCTTTTCATCTGTGCCACTGGCCCATTGCTTGACCCACAGCAAAGTCCATCACCCCTCTGTTTTCCTGTCTTTCTTCTCATGTTGCCATCTCATCCAGTTGTATTGCGAGACATCTGATCCATTCAGGGACTGTATCAAGTCCTCAAGATCTCAGCCCTGGCTGGTGCCTGCTGGTTTCCCGGTGAGACAGCAGGTGGTGTGATATTGAGGTACCTGCAATATTAGTCGTGTACTCTTCGTGTCTGTATTTCCACCATGAATCCATCTCCTTCTCATGTCACAGAGGTGAGCTGGTGCTGCTGGCATGACCGCATGTCCCAGCCAGGGCAGACGAACTGCATTCTCCCTTCTCTCCTCATGGCAGTGATGGCACCAGGCAGATAGCCCAATTACGCGGTTCTGTAGAATCCAGGAGTGGGGCTGTGCTGAGCTAGTGAGCCCCATATCTCCAGGGAGAGTGGGAATTAAGTGGGGGTGCCAGGACTGTTACTGGTTCCTCTCCAAGATCGAATCCCTGTTAGCAAGTCCTGGACCAAGCAAAGATTTTCAAAAAGCTTCAATACAGAACAGTAGTGAGAAGGAAAAGAAGGATCAGTACTTCCATCACCACCCACCAGTGCCATTCCTGCCTGAGATTTCATGGCATCACAGAATTTGGTGATATTGGAATTCCTTCTGTTATTAGCAGCTGGAGACATGGAAAATCTAAAAACCATGCCTGAACCGAACACAACCAGGCAAGTATAAGGGACAGAACGCTTTGGCCTTTTGTACAGTAAGTACAGCTCATGAAGAATTTCTCCATGGAACGTATTTTTCTGAACAGACTTGTTTCCTGCAGGGATTTTCTTAGACCCAGGATAGATCTTCTTTTAGCATCGGAGAGAAAATGAAGCCAGCAAACAGCCTGGGTTCTGAGAATTTTGCTGCAATCTGGAAAACACTGCTTAACTTGTCTACACGTCCCATGCAGGACAGGAAATTTGAAAATCACAGCCTCCTTCATCTCCTGGGAATACCATGACTTCCAGTCTCATGGCTACCCTGTGCTCTCAGTCTCTTCCCTCTCTCAAGTTTCAAAATTTCAATAGTGTAATCCCAAAAGCAGGAAATTCTAGGAAAATGCAAGAACAATTGATTTTTTTCAGCTAACAAAATTATATCCTTCCTTATTAATATTCCTTCATTTTCAGAACAGGTACAGGTTTGTGAGGTTGCAATCTTATTTCTTAGCCTAACAATAAGAACAAACCTGATGCAACTGTAATAGTGCCAGTACAAATATTCTGCATTTACTTTGATATCAGTACAGAAGTTTTCAAGTCAAAATAGAGTTAAACAAACAAATTAATGCAAATGAAGCCCTTTTTCTTCTCAGCTATCTCTAATTGTTTATTCTGGCCCCTGGTCACCATGTATTTTCTTACTATTTTAACCAGGATTAATTTAAGCAGGCTGGCCCCATGCAGGTCTGTGATCCTGTAAGGTGCTGAGCATTTTTCCTTTGATCCAACAGAGATCTGAAGCATTAACTTACCTTCAGCTCTTTGGGACTATCTCTGCATGGGAGCATATACTTTGGCTCCTTGTGGGATTAGGGCCAGCAGGTCAGCACCTTTTGAGACACAGGCCATTGTAGTACCTTGGTTCTCAGCATTGAGGGCTTGGACAACATCATGTGCTCCAAAGCACAAAACAGTTGTAATCCATACTGTCTACCCAAATGTGAACAGAAAGGTTGTGTTCAACTCTACCTGATAGGAAACACTCCTGATTGGCTGAGTTTTTGTTAGATGGATAACATAATGGAATGTATTTTTATGCCTGGGGATTTAGCTTGGAAATGTACATGGTCTTCAATGAGCTGTCTTAAAAACAGAACTCTTTTTTAACTGCACAACTTTTTTTTTTTAACTGAAACTGTGCTTACAACTAAAAACGATAATCATTGCTGACACATTTCTTCAGGCTGCTTTTGTTCCCAAATTTTTATTTAATTTGTTGAAGCTGCTAAAAATGTATTTCTGCTTAAGAGTCATGAGACAAACTAAAATACACAAGGGTATGGAGAGTGTTTAACTCAGGCTGATATTGATTTTGAATTATATATGCTATATGTTACTATAACCTCATGCAAATAAGTCATTTTACACAGCTGAGTCATCCTTAATGAGCATTTTTATCAGCTGTGTACAATCCAGCAGACCTATGAAATGTCTAATGCTTATCCACGTCTGTAAATCTTCGCAACCGTAGGTCTTTGTTTTCTTCCAGACAACCCCAAAACTGTAAAAGATGTCAAAGAATAATAACATTAGCAGAAAGAGAAAGAAGATAACTCAAGTGAGAAGAAAAGATAAGTATATACCCAAGTAAGACCAAAAAGAGATGGAAAGTCAAACTGCAGAGTTGACATAAATAGATTAGGTTGTATTTCAGTAACTCTGCCAGCCATGGAGCATGTCAGCCAAGTCCTGAACTCTGATCATATTCAGGAGACTGTTCCCTAATAAAACTGTAATAGCATTAGAGTTAGAAATCTCAAATACTGTAAAAGTAGCAGAATTTCAGGGCAGTAAAAAGAGAGGGAATTCCAGACAGTAGGACTAGTAGCCTAGGGGTAAAAAAGGTTTTTGGCAGATTCCGGTCTTAACTATGTAGGCTTTTTACATACACATTTCCAAGGCTTCACTTACTTCATGGTTAGCCTGGCATAAATGAGATCGGTCTAATACATGCCTCTGATTTCCCTTGTAAAATTACCATAGACTACAATAACGATAATCCCCCCAGCCCAAATCTTAATGTAATTTCCCTTCTTGGGGGAATCATAAAAGTGTAAAAGACATCAGGCCTTTTAACTTTGTTAACATGGCAAAATAACAGCTCAGTAAATTCATTTTGTCTCACGGGGAAAAGGAGTGAAAAGGGCTTTTGCCAAAGTTCGTTAGGACATGAGGTCAGCTGAGAAAAAGTATTATGTGATTCTTAGTCATTACCAGCGCTGTTTGAAACTCAAAATGCACAGTGAAAAGCAGCTTCAAAACAGTCTAAGGCATTTAGAAAGTGAAATACTACATGTTCAACTTCAATGACCATTTAAGAGTTGCAGAAAAATAAACGTCCAGCTGTATATTCGCAGATGCAGCTCTGACTTCAGCAAGGAGCATTTTATGGTACATAGGAAATACTCATCATAGCTGTCTCATCGGTATTTCTTGCATCAACCTTCAGCAAAGCCATGCACCAGCACAGCTTTCTGTAAGTCACTAACAGCAGTTATCACCTCCACATGCCCAGGGAAACATTACACAAGAGATTACATTAAAATACTTTGTGATCAACCAAACCATAACCTCTTTGAAGAGCTTGTTGAAAGCTTTGCTCTCTACCAGATTAGGTGTTAGGAGCTGGACAAGTGATGGCACATGCTGTCTTATTATAATTATTTGGGGCATAGGTTTCCTTCCAACTGCCTCAAAGAATCTGGCAGTTTTTCCCATACTGGTTCACTAGCAGCTGATTAATTGAAGATAAAAATCTGGGCATTCCTAAACGTCAATAGATTGAAATTATATTGGAGATCTATAGGCTCCATTAAAGTGGTTGTTTAACATGAGGAATAAGACACTGTCTGAAACAAGAACTGGAGATGGCCAATATCCTTCTTTTTAAAAAATGACACTGGAGTTAAGTTACCTATTAAAGTGACTGCTGGCTCAGTCAATATATAAAACTGAATGATGCTAAAATATTTCAATAAGCAGTGTCAAGAGTAAGCATGTTTAATATAACATCACAAAGAATTAACTGAAAATGAGCTCCTTCATTGTTCTAGATGCCATATAAAGAGAAAGTGGAAGAACAGTCACTGTACTGAACAACTTGAATCTAGACAGCTAAAAGAGACACAAATGGAGTGCAACAGAATCGTGTAAAAATAATAATGGGTTTTGAGCAAGATGGGGAAACGCAGACTGTGCTGCCACCATTCCCAAGGGTGTCCTCTGTCATGTTCCTGTGTCATGCACAGTTTCCAGGAAACCTCAGGGCCAAAAAGGATGATGGTGTTCATGGAAAGGTTGCAAGGCATTTGTTTCTTATGAGACTTACAAAGCATTGTGACAAACTGCAGTGATTGTTTACAACAGTTAAATGTACTTGCTGAATTAGCTCGACAGCAGCTTGGACTGTCAAGTCAGATCTTGGGAGGCAAAAGAATAAAAACCATTTTTTTCCCTTGATATCACAGAAGGAGTGAAGGAGAAGTCCAGTGAACAACTGATAAGTAAGCCAACCTGTGAATGAACCTTGGATACAGATCCATTCCACTGGCTGAAAGTCGCCACGAGTTCCTCTCTCATCTCGTGCACAGACGCTGAGTCTGGAGGCAGTCACTATCACAAGGTCTCCCCTGGGTGGCTGCAGCTTTGCCATGCTATGGGAGCAGAGAGGATGGAGGGCCAGGTGGCATTTTTATTCACTTCCTTGAAGTACCTGCTGTCCTTGCTGCAGAGGCTCAGCGTTTCAGTGGCTTTGATGTGGTCACACAGGCAGCTTGGGAGAAACATTTTAGACTATTCTGACTGACTTTAAGGAAAAAAAAAGCAACAAAAATGCCTACACTGTGTATGAAAGCAGCGCCAATGTCAGGTCTGTTTCCCCTGTTGCTGGCATCAGCAGCAGTTCTCCAAGACTCACAACTCCAGGATCTGCCGGATCAAGCACTTCAGAAGCTTCTGCTAACAGTTTTGCTAGCAAATCTGACTAGCAGCTCCCTTACCACCCCAGCAAGGACTGGAACCATACAACAGTGAAAAATGTACCAAATGAAACTGTTAGAACAGATTTGCTTTTCAAGGGTACAAACCAAGTCCTTCAACAGCAAAAGATCAGCTCATTTCACACTGAGTCCACAAACTACAGTGCAATAAACCTGAGTGCTGGCCGATCTGGGATATGCAGCTCTTCTGCAAGCACTGATATCCTACACGCTGTGTGTGCTCCCCCATGCACCTCTTCCAGGTTACTTGCAGAGCAAATCTTACTTCCAGAGCAAATCTTCTAACAGACAGTGCAGCTACTCCAGCTCCAAGCACAGTAGCTGCACCAGCCCCACTGACAAGTACAGCAGCTACCCAAACCCCAACAACAGGTACTGCAGGCCACTCCAACCACAGTGATACTAGGTTGACTAAGGAGGGATGAAACAGCCCAGGTCACAGATGATGCAAGTAAAAACTCATTTTTTGCCCAGTTAGTTCAGTCAGTGGAGCATTGGACTCTTAATCCCAGGGTCGTGGGTTCGAGCCCCACGTTGGATGCCAGTGAGGACACTGGCAGGTTTGGGCCCTTTGTGAAAAGGCTTTGTCTGGAAGCAGAGCAACCGGCAACACAGAGGTAAATTCATCTGGGCTTCTGCGCAGTGGCAAGATATCGCTGCTCAGGTGCAGAAGCTGGTGGTGAAGGTACACCATGTAGATGCTCATGTACCCAAGAGTCGGGCCACTGAGAAACACCAGAACAATCAACAAGTGAATAAAGCTGCTAAGATTGAAGTGGCTCAGATGGACTTAGACTGGCAACATAAGGGTGAATTATTTTTGGCCCAGTGGGCCCATGACTCTTCAGGCCATCAAGGCAGAGATGCAACATATAGATGGGCTCATGATCACAGAATCATAGAATCACAGAATAGTTAGGGTTGGAAAGGACCTTAAGATCATCCAGTTCTAACTGCCCTACCATGGGCAGGGACACCTCCCACTAAACCATGCCATCCAAGGCTATGTCCAACCCAGCCTTGAAAGCCGCCAGGGATGAAGCATTCACAACTTCCCTGGGCAACCCATTCCAGGGCCTCACCACCCTCACAGTAAAGAATTTCTTCCTCAGATCCAATCTAAACTTCCCCTGTTTAAGTTTGAATCCGTTACCCCTTGTCCTCTCACTACAGTCCCTAATGAAGAGTCCCTCCCCAGCATCCCTATAGGCCCCCTTCAGGTATTGGAAGGCTGCTATGAGGTCTCCACACAGCCTTCTCTTCTCCAGGCTGAACAGCCCCAATTTTCTCAGCCTATCGAGGGGTGGATTTAACAGTGGACACTATTGCCCAAGTTATTCACGAGTGTGAAACGTGCTGCAATTAAGCAAGCTAAACAGTTAAAGTTTCTTTGGTATGGAGGACGATGGCTGAAGTACAAATATGGGGAGGCCTGGCAGGTTGATTACATCACACTCCCACCAATCTGCCAAGGCAAATGCCATGTGCTTACCATGGTAGAAGCAACCATCGGATGGCTGGAAACATATGCTGTGCCCCACGTCACTGCCTGGAACACTGTCCTGGGCCTTGAGAAACAGATTTTGTGGTGACACAGCACCCAGAGATAATTGAGTCAGACAATGGGACTTATTTCTGGAACAGCCTGATAGATATTTGGGCCAAAGAGCATGGCACTGAGTGGGTATATCACATCCCCTACCATGCACCAGCCTCTGGGAAAATCAAATGGTACAATGGGCTGTTAAAAACTACACTGAGAGCAATGGTTAGTGGGACTTTCAGACACTGGGATACACATTTACCGAAAGCCACCTGGTTGGTCAACACCAGAGGATCTGTCAACAGGGCTGGCCCAGCCCAGTCAGAACTTTTACATACTGTAGCAGGGGATAAAGTTCCTGTGGTGCACATAAAGAATTTGCTGGGGAAGACAGTCTGGGTTATTTCTGCTTCAGGTAAAGGCAAACGTGCTCGTGGGATTGCTTTTGCTCAGGAACCCGGATATACTTGGTGGGTAATGTGGGAAGACGGGGAAGTCCGATGTGTACCTCCAGGGGATTTGATTGTAGGGGAAAGCAGCCAATGAACTCAATTGTATGCTGTTGCCTGCTATGTAGCACTTTTATAGCCCACCAACTAGATGTCCTCAGATCACCAGCGACTGGTCCTGACTTCCCTCCAACCATCGTCCCAACAAAGAATGAACTTTGATGAAACCAGATGACTTCTGCGGTATCATCAGCAGCCAAGAATCCAACCCTGCACACAGCCTCTCCTGCTCTGAAAGGCTGTTACAAGAGATGGAGGCCAACATCATGGACTGGGTGAACTCAGCAGCTTTATAGGGATTGGTCCATGCACTAAGGAATGATACCTCTCTCTCTTTGTGTGTGTGTGTGTATGTGTGTATATATATATATAATATATAAGGGTGATGGCACATTGAAAATGTGGGATCTGAGCATGGCATGAACGGTATGGAATAAGGGGTGGGTACTGTCATGGGTTCAACAGTAGAAGTCGTTTTTCTCCTTAGTAGCTGGTGCAGTGCTGTGTTTTTGACTTTCAGCCTGGGAACAATGCTGATAACACCGATGTTTTTAGTTGTTGCTCAGTAATGTTTACTCTGACCAAGGACTTTCTGAGTCTCATGCTCTGCCAGGGAGGAGGGAAAGCTGGGAGGAAACAGAGACAGGATACCTGACTCAATCAAGCCAAAGGGGTATTCTGTATCACAGCATGTCATGCCCACTATATAAACTGGGGACAGTTACCCAGAAGGGCTAGATCACTGCTGGGGTCAGGCTGGGTATAGGTTGATGGGTGGTGAGCAGTTGTATTCTCTTCCCTTGTTATTTCCCTTATCATTATTATTATTGTTGGTAGCAGCAGTGGTTTGTGTTATACCTTAGTTACTGGACTGTTCTTATCTCAACCCATGGGAGTTACATTCTTTTGATTCTCCTCCCCATCCCTCCAGGAGCGGGGGAGGAGGAAGGTGGGGGGGAGTGAGGGAACGGCTGCATGGTTTCTAGGTTGCTGGCTGAGCTTAAACCACGACAATGCACCTCTTACTTCCAGATCTCCTTCTTGGCAGAACCTGAGTGTGAGTATTCCCATGACTTGAGCTGTCCACATGGGCGAGCCGATGGGGGAGATTCATTCTCTCCTGCCCCCCCGGACTGGACTCAAGCAGCTCTAGATTTCAATGAGAGCTGCAGCTGTAGCTGCAAAGTACTGATCTGGATCCAAATTTCCCAAAGCGGTACTCAGATGATTTAGTTCCGTGTTGAAAGGAGCCAGTACTGAATTTTAAAACAGAAATCAGAGCCAAACTTCCTCAAAGTCTGGGAATGTTCTGATCTAGTGGGTTTGGTTCGAGCTCGTCTCTAATACGAACCACATAGACACAGGGCCCAAATCTGCTTTCATTTCCATTCACTTGACATAAGAGCAGGTTATAAAACTTTCTTGTAATATAGTTTGTTGGAAAAAGCCAATAGAGTCAACTAGTTATTCTGATATTCTATAAATTGCAAGGAAAATTTCTCTGTGGATATGCTTTAAAAGTATAAAGAAAGTCTCTTCCCAAAAAGATGTTTATTAAAGTTTTCATTTTTATTGTTTCTAAACCTATTTCTGCTTTATCTTTTTCATGATGCATCATTTTTTCATTACATAGTGGCAGCTCTCTGACACTGTGCAATTGGACGTATTATTACTAAGGACATACCATCATAGCATGATCATAACTGATTTATTCCATTCCTTTTATTTTATGTGTGGCACCACTGCTTAATGTGAACTGATACATCTCATACTTTCTTCCAGCTCAGCTTGTGAGAAAAATTGACACTTAATGTACTGACATACTATGAAATTTTACATTATTCTAAAAATGATACACAGGTGAATTACTGTTCAAAACAGAATGTTAAATCTAAATATGATGTATGAAAATTCTGTCTTAAAAAAATATCTTAAAATGAGTACTTGAAATCCTGCTTCAAGGGAACTTCTGGAAATGCTTGATTGAATTTGGAAGAAAAACGAACAGCGACCACTGAGATGGAAGAGCCAGATCTGACCAATTCAACTTTACTTGTATCTGCACAGAGTGTAGAGGATTAGCCTCCAATTTATCTTGGAGATGAGAACTATGTCCATGGAAGTGAAACAGCCTTTGCACAGAAAACTGCAAAAGCACAAACAGAAATAAAATCCCTCTCCAAAATGCCCCTAAATGAGAGACCAAATATAGCTTTGATGCAGAGCATTGATCCTGCAGATGGGCAAGCTGGTGGAGGTCCATCCTGGCATGGACATAGCCTGAAGAGCAACCAACTTGGCATGATAGACAGCAGGGGAAGCCATGATCCAGAATGGTGGCTAACCCTCAGAGCAGCCCCACTAACTAGAAGCCTGCTTTACTTTTGACAAAGCCAATTACATTTCCCAGTTTCATTGCTTAGCCTGCAAGGTCAGAAAACTGGGGGAAATTACATGTGCAGTAGTAATTTTAAATGTTGCTGGTTGGGGTCATTGGTATCAAATAGCTTTTGTTTGTGTGCCTTAGGTTTCTGTTTGCTTTGTTTTGTTCATTTTTAGGCCATCCTAGGCATGAACATCATGATTTGGGAATTTAGATAATGCTTTCATTTACTTTCTCTTGGACTTGACATAATTTCTTTGCTCAGAGCTTTGCTACTACCATCAAATAGCAGGCGTATTCTCAGGAAATCACATTTCAGTCACCAACTATTAATTCATTGTGGTTATGGCTTTAATTTCTGTTTGTGTTAGATTAAAACCATTGCTATGATTATCTTAAATACTTATCAGATGCAAGATTCCTCACTGTGAGGAACCATGCGTCTCTCAACCCAGGAACAGTAATTTTCAGCACTAATCCAAGAAAAAGATACAACATGTGTTTACATACAAATAAAGGCATAAATGGCATCAATTTGTGCTTAATTTACATTAAAATTGTGGTGTAAGAAATAAGCCTCTTCACTTGGTCTGCCTAAGCAAGTCAAGTGCTCTGAAACCTCTGCATTTTGCTCAGGATTTCATGAGTAGAGCAACATGCCCCTGTATTTTACAGCGCCCATTGAGCAAGTATGGTGACCGTGCTCCTCACACCACTGATAATTACTTCATGTAGTAAATCAAAGACTTCTGGAGTGCACCAAACTTAGAGCACACGCACAGATCATCTGGACAGGGCATGTTTATGAATGCCTCAAAATCTGCATTAACAAATTTTCTGGACTGAAAAAAGGAGGATATGTCCAGGAAAACCCAGATGTGTGATAGCCTTAACTGAGCCTAATCACGGGGGGAATTGTGAAGGGTCAGATTGGGCCACAGGTGACCATAATTTTCAGAAAACCCCTCCCCAAACTCTAACAACCAGCTATGGCAGATATGCAAAATTCAATTTTCTTTTCATGGGAAATGAAATAAAACACACTCCTGACATTAACACAATCCTCCCGTGACAAGTTTCAAATCCTCATGACAGTGCATGGAAGCGCCAGCAAAGAAACAAAAGCACGCTAAAATAGGTTCTTTTGACAGTGCAGTTATTTAATGTCATCCTTAACAATAGCTGGACGATTGTTCCCAGCTTCTGCAAAAGTGTCGAAGTGAGATTCACACCTAGGAAGTTCTCAGACAGAAGAGTCAGAAATTTAGTCAGAAATGTTAGAAAATCAGAATTGCAAACTCCTGGCATAACCAGAAGTAGCTATTGAAAAAAAAAAAACCATCTTGCACAAGGCTGTACTAGACAAACTCAGCAATGCTGATGCTCTGCCCATAGCAAAATGGGTTTCATTCAATCTAAGAATATTCACAGACGATTGTATCTTTTTAATTAAGTTAATTTAAAAGCCTGTTTTGCTTTTGACTGGTGAAAATTTCATGCATAAACCCCAGAATAAACAAACAAATAGAAAGATGCTAAGGAAGCAGGACAATAATATGCCCTTATGTGCAAGACAACTTGATTCATTACAGTAGCATGGCAGAAGCAAACTTTTAAAAGGGACTTTAAAGTGGTCAGTCTAATGCAGATCCAAATCGAGCACAGATACTTCACCGTACTTGAGATAAGATTCTGATGCCAGCAACGAAAGTTGCAAATACTCTTCCGAATACTGTTATTTCACTCTCACATTTGCTGGCAGAGCTTCAATGATACATTTTGGCACCTGTGATGCCTCCTTCCTTGGATTCTGGATGCTCCTGCTGGCGCAGGGCAAGCACTGGCCAGGTGATGTCTAAGGCAACAGCAAACTGTCATGCTAGGGCTCTGCCTGGGAGGACACTGGACAAGGTCCAGGTAGTGAACAAAGCAACCAGAAAGCAAAGGTGTCTGCAATATGTCAGATAAAAGGAAAAGTGACCCAATTGGGAATAATTTCAAACTTTGAAGGAGGGGAGGTATGACTTTGGTTTCTTAATTCTGTCCAGGACTCAGAGAGAGAGTGCCAGAAAAAAATAGCACTGGGGGAGTTATTTTCTCATGGTGTCTCCAGCCAAAAGCAAGTTGTTACCAGAAGTCTTCTGAGACACACTGAGTCAGGAACAGAAAAAAAAGGAAAAAAGGGCTCTGGGACCCAAGGCAAGACATAGATGACTTGAGGCACCCACTTCCAAAGCTGTCATCCAGAAAAACTCCAACCAACAGCCACACAGCCCTGGAAGTGCCAGCACCCACAGGGCTCCAGTGGGGTGCGGATGTGGGTCTCCCAAACCCCACGCCAAGCTGCATGGCATGGGCAAGCTTGGGCACAGGGATGAATCCCTGGCTACAGACTGTTAAGCCCCCCAGAGACCAGGAAATATGAACCAGGAGGGTTTTGTCCACAGGCATCTGTGCTCTGAACAAAGCTACATCTCCCCAGGCTGCTTCTCTCCTTTGCCAGCACAAGTCACATTTACCCCACCAGGGCTTTTCTCACATTTTATAGGCAAAACAGAATGCCTCATGTGGAGCCAGTCTGGGAAAGGGACAGCTCGGCCCCCTGCTTCAGTCTTGAGTATTCCAGGGTGGGGGCGCTTTGCAGAGCTGGGCAGGTTGCTCACATCAGAGAGATAGCAATGTGGAACAATGGGGCCTGAGTTAGTTCACCTGAATCCTTACAATAGTGTGTAAGCTGTAGACACTACCCCTGCAAAAGCAGGCATTGCACCTTAAAATATACTATCTGTGGGGCACATCCATGCTTGAGATGCTCTCAGGATAAGGGTGATCAGCAATATGAAGGAGAAGGCTTTGTTGCATACGCATTTAGACAAGTTCAGGCAGTGCTTTTCCTGATATTCACACTGATCACAATTTTCTGTGTATATTATATGTATATAAGTGTATTTATACATGTAAGCATTTGTATGAATGCATTTTAAGTTATGAATATATGCATATATACCCTGGGTATTTATTTAGTTTGTGAAAAGACTATTTCATGCTATATTAGCACTTCAAAACCTCAAGCAGTGTTGTTGTGAGGCTGGAAGCCTGACTGTTTATGCAGATAATTATGAGATATAATTCTTCTTTTAGCTCATACTCTCACTTTTCATACTCATACTCTCACTTTTCATACAATACTGTAAAAATACAATCAAGGCATATCACCAGAGGCTCACTACTGTGTGTGCGTGTGAGCAGGTGTGCCATCCATCTCCGGTATTGATACTAACATCAGCCCATGCAAGAGACTCAAACAACAGTAAATAAGTTTGAGACAGCTTTAGTAACACTTTGAGTTGTTATGTTTTAAAAAAGGGAATTGAAAGCAGTGCTAAATAAAATGAGAAGGGTCACAATCTGTGGCCAAAATGGAACAATAACCATAGTAAACTGTTGGGCAATAAGAAACAAGAAGAGTTTTTCTTGATTTTGTTTGTTTATTTGTTTGTTTGTTTGTTTGTTTTCTACCCTCCTTGAATGTTTTCCACTTCATGTCAACCACTGGACTGTGGAAATTGATTCCTTCTGGATCTTTCCCAGTTGTGTGTGCTCGGATACTGACAGTCTGCAAGACAGGCAAAGCAGTTGCTTCTGATTCAGATTTCTCTTTTCTTCAGTGTTTCTCTTTTTCCTCTGCAATGGGTTGAATTTGTCCTGTAAAAATGGGAGCTACTAAAGCGTTAGGAGCTCCATCATCCATCCTGTGATATCAAGTGGCTTCTGACCCATTAGTAGTAAACTGCATAGCAGTCTATATATTGCAGCCACTTACAAACTGCCTGTCACAGTGGAAAGGTGATGGTGTGCTCCAAAATGTTTGTGCC
The DNA here is from genome assembly GCA_039720435.1 of Amazona ochrocephala. NCBI lineage: Eukaryota > Metazoa > Chordata > Aves > Psittaciformes > Psittacidae > Amazona > Amazona ochrocephala. The sequence continues at coordinate 62,434,767 of CM077878.1, forward strand.
TGGTTTGCAGACTGGCTTAGCTGCCAAACGCCAGTTATTTTTGCCCTCCTGTCAGCCATCAAAATACAGATCTATCTGATGGCCATTTCTGTACCAAGGGACAATGCAACCAACCACTGAGCACAGCAGCATTTTGAAATAATGCATTAAAGTGTCAAAGCCAGAGTTAGGATCTCCAGTTGTTTCAAACAGATTTTGATCTCTCATCCCCATAAAACCTTATAGACTGTTACCCAGATGATGTTGGCATGGGCAGTTAACAAAGGCTTTGGACTATTGTAGGACCAGTGAATGGTCCTGCCTGCAAACTGTGTCCACAGAGATCAGGGAAGGTGGAATTCACAAGACAAAGCTTTGTCCCACATTCCATGGGAAGGGACTTCCTTTAATCTCCCACAATACATGCAAAGATCTTCAAGTCATCATAAAGCTGTGTACTGGTCAAGAAGGAACTGCTGGTAGTTAGATGAGGCTGATAATCATTCCTGACTAATGGAAGAAAGCTCAATGCATGCATGACCTTAGGAAGAGCTATTCGAATGACTGTGAACTGTTTAAATAAAAGCAGAGTTTGGCTCTGAGTAATTGGTAGCTTAAGAATATCAATAGCGCCTCAGTGGGTTAAGGGAAAAATGCATCACAGGTGGCTTTCTAATTGACCAGAGAAAATCTTGGAAATTTAATCAACACATTTAGTCTACACATGAACAATTCATTTCACAGATGTTTTGTTAAGATGCTCACAGGCCTTATGTTGAGGAAAAACTCCATTCAACTATCCCTATTTTTACCCACATTGTTGAGTGAAGAGAAAATAGGTGCTTCAGTTGACAATCAAGGTCCCACATGGTTTACATGTGAAGTAGCAATCAGTCCATCCCTGTACATTTACAAAGTGAGCACATAATGTAAGAGCAGGTGCCTAAAAGAGACAGAAGGAACACTAACTAAAAGGGAAATGATTAATACGATAAACATCAGCCACCCTTAGCCATTCTCAGTTATTTTATAGATTAACTGGAAGTTCTCAGATGCATAAAGCTCAGCAAGTCTGACATTATCTGTGAAGGTATGAGACACACAGTATTTACTCCTTGGTTCCTTTGAAGAGTATGGTTCCTTCTGAAAAAAAAAAAAAAAAAAAAAGGAAGAAAAAAACCCTGTTGTTTAGTTTAGTTCTGGTGTGGCATTTCATTAAATGTGTTCCGAAAGGAAAGAAACTTCCTGCAAAATGAAAAGAAAAAGCAGCATTTCTTCATTCAAAGTATCCATGTGAGATGTTTTTGTTTGTTCCTCCAACACAAGCCAAATCTTTATCTGCTTATTTTTATTAGTGTTACTGATGCAACAGGAAAAAAAGTAAGCAACCAGAGAGTGTTCTTTAAACAGATAATAAAATCCCTCATTCTCAAAATCAAAAACAGATTGCTTCATGCCTGAAAAAAATGGTCGCATCGTAGGCATTGTTTTACAAGGGAAAAAAGACGATACTCATTTGTAAAATGAGGAACTTTCACAAACAGTGAAAACCAGAAGTGCTGACACAAGAGAGGAAGAATGTTACCACAGCGCGATGTAAAGAAAAGAAGCCAAAAAACCCCAAATCTATACACTTTCAATCCTGTGATATATGCTGTCACTACATTCACTCACTCTCTTCCTGATGTAATTCAGATATTTTAAGGGAAAAACTAGAAATCTCTTCCTGTTGAGTTGGCTTACACCAGGTTCTCATAGGCAATGTGCATGTATGCCCAGAAATATTTCTGCCACCTTCTCCTTCGTGTATTTAAATCTGATTATTTCTCCCATTAAGGAAACAGAACCCCATTTTGTATCTGCAGATTGTGCATAAGGGTAGAATAAGCAGAAGCATGTCTGTTATTGAGGGCTTCTTTTCTATCCCCTTCCTTGTTGTTTCACTTATTTGAAAGATTTTAGGGTTTAATTCCTGGGAGCAGGGAACATATTACCCAAAGACTGTAGACTAACTAGAAAAATGGTTTCCTGGCTTGGGTAGGAATTACTAGCATTGTTGTACTACCTACAAATAATAACATCATAAAGAAGAACAGTTTTCTCTTTAAAACATGCCCCCCCACACTTTTCTCACTGAGGGGAACTGACCAAAAAAAACCCATTTATAATCACTCCACTGTATTATGTTTTACACTGGGTTTAGTCAATAAAAAGAAGAAACCATGAGTCTAAAAATCCTCAAAAATAAATTAACATAGATAACACAACTGAGGAATTTTGCAAGAGCCGTACTACTCCCATAACCATTGAAAAATGAGGTGGAAAAAGTCATTGAATTTGTTCACTTCAGCTTCTACTTACGAAAGTAAGAACTTCCTACCTAGGAAAGTAACTCTCTGTTTCCTGACCACTGTCCTCTGTTTCAAATCATAGAATCATAGAACCAACTAGGTTGGAAAAGACCTTCAAGATCATCAAGTCCAACCGTTCCCCAGCACTGCCAAGGCCACCACTAACCCCTGGCACTGAGGGCCTCGTCTACACGCTGTGTGAACACTTGCAGGGATGGTGACTCCAGCACTGCCCTTGGCAGCCTGTTTCAACGCCTGAGCACCCTCTGGGGAAGGAATTGTTCCTCATCTCCATCTAAACCTCCCCTGGAGCAACTCGAGGCCATTTCCTTTTGTCCCGACCCTTGTTCCTTGGGAGCAGAGCCCAGTCCGCTCCTGGATCCATCATCCCGTCAGGTAATTGTAGAGAGCGATAAGGTCTCCCCTGAGCCTTCTCTTCTCCAGACTGAACCCCCCCTCAGCCACTCCTCATCACACTTGTGCTCCAGGCCCTGCACCAGATCCGTTGCCCTTCTCTGGACCCAACAAAACAATTTTTCACCTCTCAGAAAGCTCCTAACACCACGTCTTCCCCTGCTCACTTCAGAGCACCAGTAGCACCATGCAGACATGCGTGCACCTTCCCTCAGGGGAGCATGAGGCACCTGAGGGGAGCACGGGCAGGGAGGGGCTCCCGGCATGTGGCAGATCTTGCGAGAGTTGATAATGTTCCACTTGAGCTTACTGTGCATCGACAGCTTGGAAACCTCAGTCAAAGTAATTTGAGCCTCTTTTGTAAATCAAAATCATCTCTGATAGGACATCTTTTAAACACCCTGTTTCTTCAGTATATATTCATTGCAAACCAAGACTGTGATCTAACGCTTAGTCAAGAAGGGATCTTCCTGGCATGGGGCCTTGTGGTGGGTATCACACAAAGGCTTGGATGAGTGAAGTCTCATATGTTTGTTCAGACTGTGATGACCACCTTAAATTGACACCAGAAGAGATGCTTCATTCTCCAGACAACAAACTGTTGAAACACTAAGACCAAACTTCTTAATGAAACCAGAAGGCTCAAAGACCATATTGCCAGTAACACATTTCTTCAACCACGTATTATAGTCTGAGAAGACAGAAAACTCAACAGTGAGTCAGAAATGATGGTTATTTCAGATTTTAATAGTAGTAGTAATCCTTATACCAACCTTTGGAGAAAAGAAAAGGAAAAACTGAGAAAATGACCTCTCTGCAGAAAGTAAATATAGACAGATAATCCCTTTACTAAGTTTTCCAGTCTATGATAACAATAAAATTGTTTTTTTTTAATAGCATTAATAATAAACATATGAAGGGTTATCTATCTCTTCCAAATAAACAAATAAGATGAAGAAACAGGGCAGTTTATTAAACAGCACCTCAGTTTGTGTTTTACAGGAAAAAGTAGTAGAAACAGTGAAATAGAAGAATACTCACAGCTCTTTACCTGGTAGACCACAACTGTTGCGGTGGATGCTGTAGGTATTATGACAAAATAAGACAGCTGAAGGAAGATATAAGAATAATTGCTTGAATTTTGGTGCTTTGGGAAACATTCTGGGAGAAAGCATAGCAGGTATTTAAGAGAGTCATGCATGAAAAAGATTCAGAACTGTCTCTGAGCTAAACAGAGGGCCACAAAACACGCAAACCTCAGTCATACAGGCAGAGTGAAATTAAGCTGTGAAGAGTCCTAGAAATAAAGATATAAAACATCTATTTAGCAGAACTGAACTACAACAGGCTTTGCATTACAAAAAAAAAGAAAAAAAAAAACAAAAAAAAACCACAACAATATCTTTGTAAGTATTTCCTTCTTTTTCTTCTATAGTTTCTTTCTTATTGTGCAATTCCTGCTTTTTCCAATCACTGTTTAGCTGCCTGTCTGTTACTCTGTTTTGTTTTAGATACTAACTTAAAATTAGAACTGCTGCACACAATTGCTAATTGGAGAAGATCAAGGGGTCTGGGATTCAGATGTGTTTAGATCCAAATAAAGCTTCATTGGAAACTGCAGGTATTTCCCAGGTCTGCGAAAAATCAGTGCAGCGACTTAGGCTATGAAAAGATACCTGTTTATCCAAGTTCAAAAAGTATTTTCTATGTGCATTACTGGGGTTGTTGACTCATTATTATCTGAAAGATATTTAGTCAGTTGTACCACTGAAATATTCTGTATTGAATTTGACAATGTTTTCTTTCTTCTCATTGAATTCAGACTTGCTTTTTTGTCTGAGACTTAAAAATATTGGAAACAGCTGAATGGAAAGGTCTATGGGAGGTCTGGCTAGACCTTAACAAAGCTGTGAATCTGTCTGCTCATTTTCTATGGCTCTGTCAGCTAATGTCTTCTACCAGCCATGCAACAACAGTGGAAATGCAGAGATGAATTTTCAGTAGCACATGGGTTATGATACACTTTGAAAGGGGTATTAAGCCCCAAGTGTAGCCAAGATGTCCTTATGTATCCTTTTGAGCCGGTGATGATTGCCAGGACCAGCCTTTGATGCATAGTGATGACTCCTATTAAAACTTTTGTGAGTACAGCAACATATGTAATCCTTGATGACTCTAGGAAATGGACTTCTCACTGTAATCTACTTAAAGAAATATGCTGGGCTTTGTAGAATTAGCAAAGATTAAATCAACAGCAACTTTCAACAGAAGCATGAATGCAGAGAGATTAAATAATGAGAGCAGCAACAACCTGAGAAGACTGGAGAAGTCTGTAAGCAATTACGACAGATTTTTCTTTTGCAAGGTATGTTATCAGACAATCCCAGTTTTCCCTTTCCTTGTCCAACATATGTAATACAAGGCTGCTGAATAAAAGTTAAATGTGAATGTGAAATTGCCTTGATCTATAAACATCATATTAGTGAACAGCATCCCAGTGAAGAATGCCTCTAATGGGTCTGTTTTAAAAGTTGTTGTGAAACTCAGCTCAAAAACAAAGGTCCCACATGCAAGAAATCGGTTCACCTTTCGTCTATGCTTCACTTGATACATTTAGGTTTAGTGATTACAACATCTTGTAACTAAAATAGTAGGCTAATTAGGAGCTGGAATGAACTTCCCGAGTTGTGGGGTTCGTCATCTCCTGGCTCTACTGCCAGCATTATATAATGTCCCCATAAAGCAATGGAGCTTCAGCTGAAAGTTACTCAGTTTTTGCTATTCTTCCCACACAAAGGTTGTTCCACACCCTCCCTGCTCTGATGGTCAAGAATTCTCTTTTTCTGCACAATTTTAGATCCACTTTATACCCTTTTGTTCCTGTCCCAGCACTGGTCTTCAGTACATATAGCTCTTTTCCCTCTCCACTTTTTACTTCTTTATTTGTGGCAAGCAATTATATCCCTTTCTGGCCTTCATTCTGTTAAGAAAAGAGAGTTAGACTTTTCTAGTCTCGTTCTCTCAGAAGATAGTCTTCTCCCAATCCTCCCTGTACCTTCTTTTTATCTGTTTCCCTCTGAATTCCCCCCTTCCTGATTATGGCTGACCAGAACAGCGCATAATAACCTAGATAAGTTTTGCTATATTTTGTACAAGGATGACAATATTTTCCTCTCCCTCCTAGGTGTCTTCTTTAAGGCTGTGTCATGCTGGTAGCTCACAGTAACCCTGTGAGCCATTACTGTGACTACATATTCTTCCTCTTAACACATTTCCAAATTATGAGTTCCAGTATATAGAGAAATTCTTGGCATTAATCCCTAACAGTGTGATGATCTTATACTTAATATTATTAGATTTCTATTCCTATTATGCCAGACCTCAAGGTCATCCCAATTATTCTAATATTGTTGTATCATCTTAGTTCTCTTTGGTACTAAAAATACCCAAACAAGTCATTAGAGAAAGACTGACATAAGATCAAACCTCAGCACCAAGTCCTTCAGGAGCTGCCCTTGGCTACGTCCATCTAGATATACCATTTTCTTTGTAGCACCAGATACAGCTGCCTTCTCCTTTCACTAGCCACCCTACGGTTATTGTATGTATATCCATCTCTCTAGTCTGAACCATGCTGCCAGATTTATTGGTTTGCTGTAGTCCAGAGAGATTATGGCTGTTGCAGTTCTTTTGACTAGAAAGCCAATATTATATCACAGACAAATGTGTATGGAATAATATGCCACTGCAAAACTTGTATTTTATCCCATTTTCAGTGTCTTTGATTGTTCCTAATGCTCAGCAGTTTGTCCTTCAGATCAAGATGCATTGAAAGACTTCCTGTAAAAAAAATTTCAGTGGCTACACCTGTTTTGCACAACTAATCAGAGTGGTAGGCAAGAATTGAACTGGTACAAAATTTTGGATAGCTTTTATGAATTGCAAAAATGAAGGCTTCCCGAAAGCTCTCTATTTTTTAATTCACAACAGACTTTGCATTTACAGGAAACCACTTCTAAAATGCACCAGATTGCAATATTTTCCGTGTCAACTATTTAAAGTCTTCCCAAGAGCTTTCCTTTTGCCTACCCTCCAAGCTTCCTTCTCCCAGTTCAGCCTGGAATCCCATTATAATTGTGCTGATCTAATTTTTGCTCAAACCACTTTCACCGCTGGCAGTCACTAGCTTCATTTGAAATAACTTTGTGAAGTTGACAAAAACTGCAATTTGATCTCCTATGCAGGTCCATGCTTTCCAAACACATTCTGGTAAAAGTAGGAAGAGATTGCATCATTGAAGCCTGCAGGCAATTCAAAAGACTTTTCTCAGCACCACATCGCACTCTGTGACTTTGTAAAGAAGCATTTGGAAATTTCACACACAGTACAGACCAAAGCTGCCCATTTCCTCCATCATCATTGGTAGAATTAAAAACTTTTGGCCAAGCTGCCTAATAGGCAGCTGCTTGCAATTAGATGGAGCATTGCATCCATTTCTTAACTAACTTCACAACTGGATAACTACAGTATGAGCAATATACCATGAAAATTTGCCACCATGTTTAACTTATCTGCATTTCTGGTGGTTTCTGTACCTTGCCCTCATTTTTGCAGTCTGCTTGCATACTGTCTGACTCAGAGTGTTCCCACCCTGTCGCAATATGGCTGCTTAAAGATTTAAGCAACATTTTTGTCAGTCTTTATGTAGATGTGCAGCTCTGTGGCAGGCCCTAGGTTGCAAAACAAATGCATTTGATCTTTCTAAAAATAGCTTTAGTGTCTGAACAGAATGCCAGTGATGTCATGGTTTTTATATACTGCACTTTCATTTCCCTTGCTAAACTGAGGTTATGTCCCACTCATCTCACTCACACAAACAGTCTTACTGACGTGTTTTTACGCAGAAAATTAAGAAACCTTTTTCACTGTTTCTTCCAAGAGCAGAAACAAAGTGAACGGTACTTCTGGCGAAGCAATTGCATTTGCTACCCCTTAAAAAAAGATGTCACAAATTCAGAGACAGAATATATCTTTTCTCAAAGCCTATGGAACCAGAAAACACATCCAAGTTCTGCAAACATATGGATACTAAAAAAATTATATATAGAATTCCTGTTTCCCATTAGTTACCCTGCTCTACTGGAAGGCACCAGTATTCATAGATGTATCAAGGACTATAATATTAGCGCAAATGGCCTTAAGACAAGTTCAGAGGGTAATAAGACATGTGGGAATCTATTGCGCTTAACATGTGCAAATCCATTTTCTGAATTTCTTCTTTTTCTGCCTAAGAAAACAAACAGTATGAGCTCTGATGATTTTACTACCTGGTTAAGAGCAGGTGGGAAAAATGTAGCATACAGACCAAGGACTGGGTGAAGGGTAGCAAAGATCTTATTCTTTCTGTGGATTCAAGGGAGGCATTGGAGGGCATCACTGAAGGAGGACAGAGGAGACCGTTTTGATATGACAGTTGAGGAAAGGAGAAAGCAGAAGGGCAACACAAGAGTGGAATGAACTGGGTAGAACAAGCAGATAAATGGAAAAGCAGGTTACTCTGAGATGCCTGGCAACAAGCCCTGGGAAGTTAATGCGTACTGTGGGTTCCCACCATGGATTCTTGCTTCCTCCACAAATTTTTACAGGGAAAATTTCTGGGCAACAGCCCAACTGAGGTGATGACCATGAGTGGTTCTTCTCACTCTGTCAGATCTGTCCAAGTGACCAAATGAAGGGGCCTATCAGGACAATGAGCAGCAGCACTCCCAGTGATATAGGCTGGTACAAATGGTGGAGAAAGGGATAGGACAGAGTGGACTCTGTACACCCCTCCCAATTTTTTTGAAAAAATATCCAAAGTTTTCAGTGAGGATTAATAGAAGAAGCATATTTGATGTGGTGCAGGGGCAGGAAAACGTGCTCTTATAACAAACTGATACTCCCTATGTCAACAATGGTTAGTCTTTTTTGAATTTAAACTTTGCAGAGAGGATGAGGATACTAAAACTAAGGCCTTGGAGTTTCCACTTCCTGTTAGTAACTGTGCTTTACTCGAAGCAGTTAATATCCATAAATGTGTCATGGGATGCAATATTGTTGACAATTTAATCTGGAAAGAACCCTCGCATGCTTTCTTCCCTCTCCCATCCCTATACGTATATTCTGTGACATACGGTTTTCTTTCTTTTCCTGTATTTAAGAACATGTCCAATCTAACTTTCAGAGCCCATTTGTTCACTAAGGAAAGGCCAGTCTTCAGAGAGTCAATGAGGAGAAATTTTTGAAGATCACACTGTATCAAAAAGCTTTCAAGAGAGCATTCAAAATCCCTAGCCAACACAGAAAACACGGCAAGTTTCCTTCGGAGAGCCCACCATGCCCTTCTCCCTGTCTCAACTTAACCATGCAAAATTAAAATCAGAGCTGATCTCAGAGGTGATTTTAGGTGACCAAAATAGAAATAGATCCATTTGAAAATATTTCTCTGCCACAGATGATCTGTATTTTTAGCACTTTATTCTCCCTGATCAGACTGCATCTCCCATAATTTCCCACATACATGGCCACACTGCACCTCAGAAGAAGTAGTCTGGCTTTCCAGCAGCATTAAGCTTCCCTGTAAAGTAGCCTAAAACACATAAGGTTAGAGACAGAAGAGAGATATAGGCATGTCATATGCCCAAGTTCAGTATCAACTAATTGCCCAAGATGCTTACAGCGCATTGTCTGCAATGTGCTCCCTGGGTTTCCTAAATTTGATGTCTGGCTTGCCTGCTGCTGCCAAAGACATGGGATGGCTCAGAGAAGTCCTTTAGAGCACATATATTGAAAGTATCAGAAACAGTGCCCAGGCATGCTCTTGTCACCTCCACAAAATGCTGGGGAGGGAAGGAAGCTATTTCTTATCCCCCTTCCAACCTTTTTTAATATCACAGGCTCATGGTTAGAGCACAGATGTAGAGTGTGGGGGGTGGATACCATGCAACAACCCCTCTTCTTCCTAAGGGAACTTAAACCTGCCCTAAATAGGTGCCTAAAGAGTGTTTGCAGACTCATTCTCACATCATGATGTGATAAAAAGCATTCAGATGAAAGTGAAATATGAATGTTATCTTAGGAACACCACCTGCGGACAATGAAAGCCTATGCATCCAATGCACTACTGCAATCTTGTCCAGGTAGTCTCTTGCCAGTTTTTCTTTTCTTCTCTCCTTAAATATATGCTCTGGTAGTAAATGTGACAGACTACAAGGACTGCTTGGTTTTGGTGTGAAACACACAACCAAGGACAGAGTATTCACAGTTAATATGCCAGCCAACTGCCTGGGTTTCAGAAAGGCTTCTCTCCATAGTGTGAAAAAAGAAAATGTGCTAATCAGCTATGAAAGAATGAAAGGCAAGGTCAGGGCAGTTCCCAGGAGTTCATCCTGTTTACAAATACAGAGAGAACTTGCAAAAAGCTGGAATGAAGTTAATCTAAACAGATGTTAATGTAACTGGGATTGGAAACTGGCCCTGTATGTGCCTCTGTAGAGATATCCTACCTCTAGGTTAAATGTGAGAAAAAAATGTCCTTTTATAATTATCATCTCACTGATAGGCAGCAGATCTTACCACAAAAAGTTTTATATTCGTCACTGACAAGAAGGTTTTGTCCTTCTCACATGATGTGACACAATCTCTGGCCTCAGACTCTGAACATATCAGCTGATGTCAACACTTTCTCCTTCCACTTTCTAAATATTGCTGATCAGGCCAAGTTTCATTTCACTGAAAAGGCCACTTTCCTTCCTGGCTAGGTGGAAGAAAGAAACTCAGAAGGGTTCAGACATGATAGCTGCATCTCCGTCAGTTTAGACTGCAACCTCTGCATATTTCAGCTGAAAACTTCCCTAGATTGCAAGCATGCAAAATTTATGATCCATCCCAGAGTATTCAGGCCATGCTTATTTGGTTTTGTTCAGTTTTTCTACATATGTATATGCACACATGTTTTGTCCTCCATCCTTTTATATCAACTAGTCTAAACCAAAAAATATCTAGGAAAAAAATCAGCAAGTGCTTTCCATGGCTATGAAGTTACCTATCACTGGCACTTTTGCCACTTGAAATTCACTTTCATAGGATCATAGGATAGTTAGGGTTGGAAAGGACCTCAAGATCATCTAGTTCCAACCCCCCTGCCATGGGCAGGGACACCTCCCACTAAACCATGTCATCCAAGGCTATGTCCAACCCCACCTTGAATGCCACCAGGGATGAAGCATTCACAACTTCCCTGGGCAACCCATTCCAGGGCCTCACCACCCTTACAGTGAAGAATTTCTTCCTCAGATCCAATCTAAACTTCCCCTGTTTAAGTTTGAACCCGTTACCCCTTGTCCTATCACTACAGTCCCTCCTGAAGAGTCCCTCCCCAGCATCCCTATAGGCCCCCTTCAGATATTGGAAGGCTGCTCTGAGGTCTCCACACAGCCTTCTCTTCTCCACGCTGAACAGCCCCAATTTTCTCAGCCTATCTTCATACGGGAGGTGCTCCAGTCCCCTGCTCATCCTCGTGGCCCTCCTCTGCATTTGTTCTAACAGTTCCATGTCCTTTTTATGTTGAGGACACCAGAACTGCACACAATACTCCAAGTGAGGTCTCCCGAGAGCAGAGTAGAGGGGCAGGATCACCTCCCTCGACCTGCTAGTTTACCTCTAACTGAAGGGTCAAATCATCTTTTCTTTTCCAAAAGGAAAACTGCTACTAGTTGGTATGGAATACATAACAAAAAAGGCTTTTCAGTTAGAACACATGCAAAGATTCCTAAGTGCCCTACTTACCCACAGAATAACTAGGTTACAGTGGTACTCTACCAAAAAGCATTTGTTGCTAAGTAGAAAAGGCTAACTCCTGAACAATGATACCACTATGCTGCTCCCAGCTAAGGTACAGTGCTTAAGTTTGTTATTTGTTTTTTTGTTTTTAAACCAGTGAGACATGTTCTCAGCACATGTCTTCCTCCATCTCTTTATCTTCCTTTCCTTGCGCTTCATGTTCCTCCTCAGGAGCTCCTGGCACTATGCTAACAGAATATTATTTATTTCACTTGGGATGTGAAAAATGTAGTGCTCCTTCTCATGAAAAGATTTTCTGAAAATACAGAAAATTAGGGGGAGAGATTCAAAAGTGATGGCCCTGATAACACACTGGCAACACTGAAGAGTTAACATGGGTTTGGTTGAAGAAATGGTAGCCTGTTCTCAGAATATTTCTGTCCAAATCTGGGTACTTACTGGGCAGGATGCACAAGATAAAAAAAACTTTGAAACACAGCACAACATTGGAAATGGCAAGATGTTTTAATGGGAAGTCCCTTTGGTGGATAGAGGACATCCAATTCTAATTTTTTATTCGATTAATCTCTTTATTTGGGCCAAACAGAAAACGTGATTTCACTCAGGGAATTTCAAGCTGGTCCCTTTGAGAGCTGTAGGCATTTCTGCTCCTGACGAAAACAAAAAAGAGGGAGGAGGAATGGGAGAGTGCAAAATGGGAAAACAGGAGGGATGGTTTTCACAAGCAAAGTGATTGGTCAGTCAGATCATATACTCTGGGGTGGCAGGTGAGCCATAATGCTTTTGCTTCAAACCTCATGTTCACCTGGCATATTAACTGTGCATAAACAAATCCCTTTCCTTCACTGTGAATGCTGCTTAACTCAGTATGCCCCTAAAATATGTCAAATCAGTGGAAAAGAGCCAGAGGACTCAGCAGGGCAAGAGCAGAGAGAGGAAGAAAGAGAAGGTGTGAGAAGGTGTAAGGAGGTGGTTGTGGGGTAGGAGGGCAGAAAGAGACACGAGAAAGCGGTTGTCGGAGTGTCTTATCTCAGCTTGGTCTGGTCCCATGGGATGGGTGAAGGGGCCTCCTGGCTAGTCTGGATCATCCAGTGACTGATGCTTACTAATAAGGGAAAAGTCTCCATGGCAGAGGAGGCCTTCCACAGGGGAATTCCCTACATGTCTGCTCTGTTCAAAGCTTCCCTTTTCTCAAGAGGCCAAAAAAAGCAGGAAGGGGGAAGGGATACACAGACTTTCATTATTTCAAGTCACCATTTAGGACTGAAATGCAATACACAAATTCTGTCTTAATTTCTAGTTCCCACACCTTTTTCATTTGCCAGATAGGAACTTCAGGCTTTGGTGCTACCAATAGATTTTCTCATCTGTACTAATTTAACTTTTCTGACCACCGCCCATCTCTTTTTCATCGTCTCTGGTATAATTCACTGCTATAGGTAGTATAACACTTACAGAACTGTCCCCTGCTTTCCTCCTCCAGGTTCACAGTTTGTCCAGATGTGGAAGGACTTTGAGTTGCTGAGTCTGCATGGCTCCGTTCACCTCACATATACCTGGTCCTTAAAACATCCTTTTACTGCATGCAGGCATGCAAAAGAAGTGAACAAATCGATACAGAAGGACAGATACAAGTTTAGCTGGGTAAGCCTTATTTCTGGTACCAAAGCAATGTGTCAACTCCCTCATGTAGATGCAGTCTACATGGCTTCTTCTCTAGAAGGGAATTTCTCTTTTTGATGAATCCAACCAGAGATATTACCTGAACCTCTGCTGTAATCCTGCCATGTGTGATACTCTCACTGCGTAATTTCACTTCTTCATGACAGCATTGGTCAGCTCCTCACACATCCCAAGTAAGCTGGAAAACCTACATGCTTTCCTTTTCCTTGTTGAAACCAGAAACCTTAGTCTGTGCACATTGCCTGTATTGAAGTAAGGACCGTGGTTCTGATGGACGTCCAGGATATTGCAGACTAAAACAACATGAACATTTATTTCTACTAAACAGGTCTTTATTTAATAAAATTGCATGAGTACTATAAACTTTAAAAAATAAAACTCTGAAATGTATGTTGATTTAATTCTTTGGAGACAATAATCTAACAACATGTCCAATTTTGTTATTTCTATGTCCAGAAATTAGAGTACAAACTGATCACTTAAGACAAAACTAAATCCCTCTTGGCAAGTGGACAGCATTTGTTGACTAGCTAAACAAGTCGTATGTTTTATTTGCTAAAAATATCTGACGAGCCTTCAAAAAAGGCCTTTTTGAAGTGATTCGGCTTTGGAACAGAGTATTAAACCCCATAACTTATTGTGAAAAACACCTTGAAATTTGAAACAGGTGAATGATGAGAGGAAGTTATGCTATTATTCATACTGTATTTTATCAGAATTTCAGGGTTATTTGTGTGATAGATTTTTAAGCACATCGATTATGCTGCTGTAACCTGGTTTTAGCTCAGCAGCTGATCCTCCCTCCAAGCCCTGGACAGGTCTCCGCCTTTCTTCCAGTAAGGCTCTAGGGGAAAATCTGGCCACCCACTGGGCTCTGCAGTGGCATCTCTACTCCCCAAGAAGGGAGTTTCCCATGCCCAAGCCCTGGGAGGTGAATGCTAAGAAAGCTTGAGATATAAAGAACAACAGGGCTGGGATTTGTTATGAGTTTTTCTTGACTTCCTTAGCAAAGCCAAGGCCTGAGAAGGGCAGGAAGAGGACCCTTTATGGAACAGTCTGAAGCAAGGGAGTAAAACATGAACCGCACTGTGCTGTCCATGCTGGACACATAACACTGCCCAGCTGGGCAGCTATTTGACTTTCTTTATTATTTGATTGTCAGGGAGTAACTGGAAAAGGTCTTACAGAATTTTTGTACTTCCATACTTCTTCAGGGAAATTTGAAGAAGCCTCTTTAGGTTGTTCTTTACTACTGAGAATATCCTTTCCTCAGATTACTGGTTTTGATGGTTATTTTCTACCCCTGCAGATCCCAAGTGTGTCTTCTCACCTCCTCACCAGGGGAATGGCAATACTGACTTACGAGAGGAAGAATAAAGAGGAAAGAAGAAATCTGAACAATATTTTTCTTCTTGAGTGGGCAATTTATTTGCCAAAAGAAAAAAAAACAAACAAACAAACAAAAATCACATTGATCAAAATTAACAGGCATTTTTAGATAAGGAATTTCAATTAATTGTTTCCGTCCCTCCTTAAAGCAAAATATTTTGATGTTGTCATTTTGAAAAGTCTGAAATGAAAAGGAATTTTTATTTCAAGCTACATCAAAGTTGGCTTGACATAAAACCAGGGATGTCGAAGACCACGCTCATTTTATGGAGGGAAAATGAAAGTAAGTCTGTTGTGGTACAGAAACTCAAATTTCCTTTGAATTGTGAGCTGCTACTGAATCAAAAAATGTGTATATGAATAATGAGAATACCGTTTTATTTTATATAGAACAATTAAGGTTACCTGTAAATGGAACAGTACGTTTGCCTTTTTCTTTTGGTGCAAATTATAATTACATCAAACATTTGCTACCAATTTCAAATATGTGGTGGGGAAAGATCTTCTCATTTTCTGAACTCAACAGTGTGCAAAAAAACAAGCAAAAAATATCATCTTCTATACATCCCCAATCCTTCTCCATATATTAAAATAACCACCACACCTCAACCTCCAAGTCAAAACCATATTTATTTATGGTCATTTGCCTATGCCATTTCTTATGGCTGTAAATGTGCACCAAAGTTTGGATTACCCTACAGTAGAATATTTTCCTTCCAAAAAATGAGAATTAGCAGGCCTTTGCTAAAAAAAACTCTCTTCCTAAAATGTTCTCTAAGGATATGGGAGAAACGGCACTTTTTTAAGTGGCCTTTTTGTAAAACTTAAAATTTAGATGGAACAGAAAATAGAACGCACTTCTAATTAGGATCTAATGGCCCCTCGCCGGCTGTAGGAGAATTGTTTCAATTATGCTGTGACCAGTGTCATTGCATATCAAAAGCTGGAGCCTCTAATAATGCCAATAAAGTATTTCTTTTGTTTCCTTTGTTAAACTGTTTGGTTTTAAGCTATAAATTGGGGACAAGAGCATCAAGTGTCATCCTATGCTTGTGAAACCATGGCAGAATGTTCTGGGCTTTTAAATGCCCATTTCTAGCAGGGCCTCTCACTATGCCAGACCACATCTCCTCGCTTGTCTGTCGTTTCCACTGTTCACACTAAAAAAAAGGGCAGAAATAAAAGATTTCCAACTTCAGATCCAAATGGAATATACTCCTTTTCTCCTGTCAGTCTGACCAAATACAGAGTTTGGGCTTTAAACTGACCTTATATTGCAGCTTGTTCTTAAGTAAACAGTTAATTAAAATGTGACGTATCACAAACACCAAAACTTTAAATAACTTCAGTCACCTAAAAAAAGAACTGATAGCTTTTCCTAAGGGGAAAAGTACTAGTAGCTTACTAAGAAAGCTTAACCTCCAAGGCCAGTCTAGCTAACTATGGCCTTAGGGCCTAATCCTTGCAAAGTCCATCTGGAGAATGGCCTAATTCCACTGCCTGCTCTTTGAGATCATCCTTCTGCTTTTCTTCCCCACCCTTGCATCCGTTTAGTGTCCTCATTTGTTTTCTAATGACTTTCTAAAGTGAACTCAGCTCTAATTTCTTTCCCAGATGACCTTTAGCTGGATTTCCTTTCCGTGCTTCTCTACATCGTTGCAATATGAGCCATGATGCTCATATCCATATGAGCACTGTATCAATACCATATGCTCCAGACACAGAGCAGGTAACCAGCAACAAAGCTGAGCCATGTTTGAAACACACCTTTAACTTCCCAAAAGAGCAGGTGGAGTTGAGGAGACATCTGAGCCACTTGGAAATAAGCAATGGTGCTGAAAGATTTTAGCCCTAGTAGCCAGGGCCAATGTTTTAGGTGGAGTATTTCCAGTGCAATTTCCTGTGGAGCTTGCTGCTTTGCTGAACCTCTGATAATTCAACTCAGCAGTGCTAGAGATGAGGCAGTGACTCCTTTCTAGTCAAGGTTGTGTGTTGAAGCAAGAGGGTTTCAAGATTTCTGCCAACCCGATTCTTAAACACTGTGAGTACTATGAAACCCATGTTTTTTGTGGGGTTATTATTAATCAGCCATCAGAACTGTCATGTAAGTACCACAAAGCTGCTTTCATTTAGAGAAATGTAGCAATATCAGCCTGTTTTCTGTATCCTGTTTATCATTTTACCTTCAGAGTATGAGCATAGTTTCTTCATTGCAGCATCTAACTTAGAGTTTTTCATCCTTTTACATATCCCTAACTCTTTTCCCCAAGAAAGACAAGCATGGAAAAAGGCCAGAGTATACCCCTGCATAGCAAATGTAGAACCTGCTTGTCTCATACCTCCCAGGGACCCCCAGAGAAGAAGCCTGAGGATCTTTAGCAGTATGTGGGCCAACAGCCTAAAAGCAGGAAGCCAGAAGTCCTCACAGAAGGAAGTGAAAATAGTGCAGTGTTGTAATCATTGTAACTTTACACTTACAAGAACATAAAGGCAAATTAGATGGTTCATCGTTGCTGTAATTTCTTGTTACTTACAATCTGGTTTTCAAGTGCAAAATCTTTAAGCAATTAAGCCTTGCAGTTAAAAGCGCTTGTTGAAGGAGCCTTGGAGTAGCATTAATTCTCTCTCATCCTGACACACTGACCTGAAATGCTCAATTCCCTTTACAGCATCAGGCTTCTTACTAACAGGGAAACCTTTGATAGTGCGGACTTGACAACCTGACAATACAGTTGACTTTCTGAAGTAAAAAACTCTTTAATAAGTAAAAATAAGATGGGTTAAACAGATAATACCTATGCTAATAGCTAGGTACCTGTTTACACTTGTTAGTCACTTCATTAAAAGTATTACTCTAAATAACATGCTGGTTATATTTGTTAAACCCATTTCACAGGAAGCTTAACTAAAAAGGAAAGAGGTTAAGGGCCAGATTTTAACCTCTGCATAAGTAGGTTGCTAATCACAGCTTCAGACAAGCTCAGTGGAAGGGGAGGCCCTGAATCAGGGCAGACCTAAAAGGTACGTGCATGTGTAATCACTTTCACAACGCTTGAGCTTGAGGCGTGTTGTGGGATTAGGGTCTGAACAAGAGAAGCAAACACTAGCAGAACTGGGAATACCTTTTACTGCTCTGGGGATAATGCTTTTCTCTTTATGAGGAGGCTTTTAAATTATCTCTCAGTATAGCATATTAACAACCTTGTTTTTTTCTGAGTGCTGGTCCACATATGTGGAGCGCCTGCAGATGCCGTGTGAGCTGTTCCAGCTCCCCTCAGGCCTGCCAGGTCTCTTCAGTCCTGACTTGCACACTGTCCTGCTCTGCTTCTTTCTACAGCAGAGGTTACCAGCTGTGGGACGCGCTCTTATATTCTAGGAACTATGATATTATTACCAAATTTATTTTCCATGTAATTTGAGAGAGGAATAAAAAGCAGATTCTCAGCTAGCACAGATCACCATGGCCCATTTGTGATGGGGGAGGTTCATTATACTGTGCAGAGCAATGTCGATCACTATCAAACAGGAATTTGACTCTCAAAACCCAGGCACTGGTGGAGTATACACCAGCCCTCCATAAGCGCTGGTCTCCAGAAGGGCTAGAAAGGAGGATAATTACAGATAAAATGCCTCAGGCGCTACATGGGTTGGCCCCCTCTTCCATTTTCATTGTGGGTTTTTTTCAGATTCTTGAACTAGACTTAAAAAGGCCTTTAACGGACAGAAGGGGTTGGGATGGGACTGAAATCAGTATTGCTGCCATTTCCCCAGCTGCAAGCCTAGCTGTCAGCCAACAGTCCCACATGGACCAGAGCTCACAGCAGCCTTGTTCTTCCTACTTTGTCCTCTGGTAGTCTGCCTCCTCTTGCCCCATCCAGCTTTTTTTGTGTTTACGAGGTGAAATTTCTGCTAAGCTACAAACTGCATTCATTCACAGACTCCAACAAATGGCACAAAACAAACAGAAGGAGTGTCACCTAGAGATGGGAAGTAATGCGCATGAAGAGGGTCAGAGCGGGACCCTCCCTGGAAGTGGCACTGAGCTGTTATATCAGCTCCCATGCCACCAGTAGACATAGCCTACATCCACCACCCTGAAAGTCCCTGTTCAGCTGCCATCAAAACCCCAGAAGACCTTTGCTAGTCAAAAGGTTTGAGGTTTTTGGTTCCAGGCCTGTGTGCAGTGCCAGGGTTGTCCTGACAATGAAAGCTGAGCAGCCTCATGCCTGCCTCACAGCCAAAGTGAGCCAAGTTGACTTCCTAAGTAGGGGACGACACAGCAGGGTCAGGGAAGAAGAGCTCCAGGTTCTTGACCCTGCTCTCAGGACTACTTCATGATACTGGTAGAGAAGTATATAAGAAAGGCACTCAGATGAGGACTTTTACAGCTACCCACAGTATAGAAGTGCGGCATGTCATCCCTCCTGTGGAGTTTCAGTTGGTCAGCTGCATGGGCCATCATAGGATGGTTTACAACTTGTACAGTGGCAGATCCAGGGCAGGGGAATCTAGGCACTTCCAGGTCAGATGCCGGAGGACCAGAAACCATGATGTGCAAAACCAACTCCAGGCAGCTGTCTATGTGCAGGGTATCAGCAAGAGGTGCGTCACTGCACTGCACAATTCAGAACCTACTCTGAGATGCCAAATCCTCCCCAAAGACTCAACGAGCATCCCAAAGCCCTCACCTAGGCTTTCGAACTCTGTTTGAGAAGTCAGATATGAACAAGTCTTGTGCCATTTAACCTGTAGGCAAGCATCCTTTTTATTGGATTGGGCCTATCAGGTCAGATACTCAAAGATATTTGTGTTTGTGCTTCACTCAGCAATGTGTGCAAGACAGCAGAAATGCAAGCTATGTAGATATCCATCCTCTGTCATTGCCTAAGTACATCTAAAATAAATTACCAGATGGTGATGAAAGTGACCCACAAGAGAATCCTATAACTCCATCCTAAACAAGCTAAGATAAAATTATTGTCACAGAGGTAAAGGGCTAACAGCAAGAGGCTTCATTAAAGGAAAAGTAGACTTTTAATCTCCTGTACAGGGACTAGTTTCTCTTGCTGGAGATAATACCTGTAGGAATAGAAGAATCCTAATGTTCCCATGTTCCCTTATTAAATGCTTTGAAATGTGTTAGTGGAAACTTACTTTAAATACATATCAAGACTAGTCATAAGGAATACGAATCATTTTTATTTACCAGAACAAAGAGGTTTGCTTTTTTTTTAATGTAGTTGTTTCTACAGAATTCAGCTTATTTACCTCAGAGATGGATCATACACATACTGAGAAATCACTAGAGGCTTGATTTAAGCTGAAGCATGTATTTTTCAATAAAGAGTCCAAATTAGAAATTTAAGATCAGAATTGTTTCAGCATGTTTTTAAGAGTGGGAAATGTATTAAATCATTGCAAATATGCAGGTACTCTGTATTACTTCTAATCACTGATTTAAACTTATGTATACATGAGACAAGATGATGACTTCCTAATTTTCTAATTGGGATCCCATCATACGACATTGCTCAGCTGGATCTCTGTGGCTGCCAGGAGACGGGTAGAGCCTAGACAGCACTGCAGGAACAGGAGGAAATGTAATCCTTAGCCCCGGGATCCCACTGTGCAACACGTGTCCAGAGGAAATCAGCTGAGTGAGTCCAGAGATTGTCTCCCTTCAGGAAACACAGCAAAATCTCTCTTTTTAGAAAAGTCCCCTGACCAGAAAATTAACTTAGGACAGATACTCTCCTGTGGTCCATTGATCTGCCTTTACTTTACAAAACAGGGGAGAAAAAATGGGGGAAATTACTAGTGAAGTTATGGGAAGATGAAAATCACTTTGAGCTTGACTCTGAAGAGGGAGAATTCAGCAGAGACTGCTCTGGTGCTGATGATTTTATGTAAAGTATACCCAGATGCTAACAAGATTATAAAACCCAGATAGGTGCTCAGATAATCAGACAGATTGACTGAGCTTATTTGTTTGCTTGGTTTTTCTTTTTGCTGATTTGAAGCCAAAGATCCAAGCAAAGATCTCCACAAAATACCATTACAGCAGTCTGTAAATGGCATTTTCTCACATAAAGTTGTCTGAGAGGTTGAGGAAGAAAGATGAAGAGAACTTAAAACAGTACTTTTAGTGCTTTTTTAATAAAGATGTATTTGGACTACATTCTCCATTCAATGTATATGCAGATGAGCCTTAATAATAACTTACATTATATTTATAAATTTCAAAGAAGAAAATACTTAAGAGAAAGGATAAGTTAAACCTGAGGAGCCTTAAACAAACATTTTTATATGGTCTCATTTCTTCCAAAACTTTCATGGAGAAAACACTGAATTTTATCATTTAAATCACATTTATAGAAGTTGACAGATTTGATTTCAAATGTGGTTCTGTTCCTCAGTCCAAGGACACATATGTCCCCAAGTCACACAAGCATCTGATTATTAAATCTCAACTGTGCAAAGGTAAAGTTTCTTCTTTCAAATCTGTTTAAATTTCCCTGTAAGAATTAGAATCATAAAATCACAGAATGGTTGGAGTTGGAAAGCACCTTAAGATCATCCAGTTCCAACCCCCTGCCAAGGGCAAGGACACCTCACCCTAGACCATGTTGCCAAAGGCTCTGTCCAACCCAGCCTTGAACACTGCCAGGGATTGGGCATTTACTACGTCTTTGGGCAACCTGTTTCGGTGCCTCAACACCCTTCTAATCTTCACATTTAAATAACTTCCTCTTCAACTGAAATTTAGATTGCTGAGAACCTTTGTGGGAGAGAGGAAAACTCCCATAATCATCTCATTTGAATAACTTGAGAAAAACAATGTGAATAACAAGTAAGCTCTCTCATGTTGTGCCACCACACTAAATCTGGGTTGCCTGGGATTTAGGGTTAGGATGAAAAGATCATTGACACTGGTAATTCAGACCGTTCCTATGTTAGGCATGGGAGTGGATGGTGCACCCCACTCAGGTATCTCTACTTGACAGAAAGAATTAGGTAGAGAGTCAACTACTTCAGTGGCTCTAGGTACAAGTATACTGCCTACGCAAGAGATGGAGGACATGAAGAATCCCCCAAAGAAACATAGCAGGTGCATTCTTCTAATTCCTGGAACCTGTAACACAGGCTGTGAGATATTTGGTCACGTTTTCGTAAGGAAAATGCTACATGAAAAGATACTGGCAATAGATATCATATAAAATTATATCTGATTCAGTGCAGGGATTTTCCTTTTGCAGGATGTCAGGCTTCTCAGTCAGCCAGGTGTGAATGGGTGGTGACAGCAACAACGTGCCTCCTTCAGTGGGGGCTGTGATTTAGTTCCTTCCAAACTGGTTCTTTGAGATCTTTCTGAAGCAGCAACCCTGCTGGAGAAGTTAAGCCCATCTGATCTCACTGCAAAGAACCACTCACTCAGGACCTGAGGAAACAGAGAGGGGGACACAGCAGAGGACAGAAGGAGCAGTGCAGAAGGGAGGAAGGTGGACCCAAGCCCAGACTTCAATCCAGCAGTGGCTTGCCATTAGGTCAGCAGGTGTCATTTGGTCTATGACACCTGTAAGGAGCTTCAGAAAAACACTCAGAAGAGAACGTCTGCCTGTATATAAGTGTCCACCTTTTCAGTAGCCTTTCCTTCTGTCAGTGCAGACCTTCCACTGCTCCATTTGCAATTACTGACACCCTGAGGGTTGCAAGGTCCTCTCGCACCTCATGGAGCTGCAACAGAAAACAGAGCAGCTACAGCAATTTTCATCTAAGGAAGGTTGCCTACATCCTTGTCCCACTCTTGGCTTCAGAGAAGCACCACTAATCCTGATAATCAAACCTTGGCAGGAAGGCCAAAGTGTGCAGCTGAACCAGCTTTTCTTTTCATGAAGGACAAGACCTTATTTTCAAAAATAAGTAAATTTCACAAATTACATTGAAGGGACTTCTCATACCCTGAATGCCACCTTCAGTCTCAAAAGTCACACGTGTGCTTCCCTACTACGGACTGTGCGAGTTTGTTTTTCAGGAAGTTGGTGCTGAGAATAAGTTTCTTGCACAAGGCACAGTAAGTGCCTCGGAGTCCATGGATCAGAAATGGTGGCTAGTGTCTCACCTACTCAGATCTTTGCCACTCTCTCAGTTTCACCCTTCCCATATGTCCTTTCTCTGCTGATCTATTTATTCCCATTAAACAAAATACATATATTTAGGTTGGCAAAATCTCTTGAACCACTATTTTGTATTTATGAAAGGAGATGCTATGGATGAAACAAAAAGTCACGATGCCCAGGTGTCCCAAAGAGCATTCCTAGGAATGCTAGATCTAGAAATCGTGACAAACTGGGTGCAACCTGGCACCAGTACCGTTGTAGCCCCTGAAGAATTCCCTCTGAGTCCACCTTTCATTTACGATGGCCATTGCATCCCTAGATCAGCTCTGATTTTGCGTTCGCTTAGAAGGCAAAACCTTCTAAGCGGCTTAGAAATCCTTCCTCAAAAAATCCTTAAAAATACTTCCTGTGGCTTGGAAACAGAGAATTTTGGACATCTGGAAACAGAATGGTCTAATCTGTTTCACTGGGATGTGCAGAAATGCTGTGAAAGGCATTGCCTCAGAGTGATGCAAAACTACTTTGAATCCAGGGCTGCAGAAGATTAGTGCTGTGAGTCTTGTACCTGAGCTATCTATGCTGCTGGCAGCCTCAGCCATTTCAAAGCGTTCCCATCTATCTTTGGCTTGTTCTACATAATGTGGCTCCATCACAGTTCCTAGAAACTGGCAGATATTCCTTTTTGAATTATAAGCCTCCTACATGCTCTCTATTGCTCTAAATGTTTCTTCTTCTTCTCCCTTTATCTTTCCATTTTCTTTTCTGTGTCAGAAAGCTCAACATTCACATAAAGGGGTTTCAAATTGCTCAGCAAATTAAAGTAGATTATTAGAAGTGCGATTCAACAGAGTGGGGCCAAAAGTCCATCATCTCCACTAACCTGTCTCTGCCAGTGACAAACAGGACAAGAAGGGCCTAGACGTGCTGGCTGCAACAGCTCATAGCCCTGAAGCTCCTTCCCTGCCTCTTCTTCCTTTGGCTGGACCAGGAAAAGCAGAGCAGGAACTGGAGAAATCTGCCACCACCTCCTGTCAAGAGCAAAGGTCTGATATGGCCAGTGCTGCACCCCATAACCATGCAGAGTTTTACCTAACCATGCATGCTGGTCACCAGATCTTCTAGAGAGTTTACCCACTAGCTGCCCCTCATCTCCTCTGCACCTTCTACACAGAGGGAGGTGGAGGGCAGAAAGGAAAAAGGCAGTGCCCCTCCTGCACTTCCCTTGCTGCCCCACTGCCCCTGAATGCCATTCATTTCCCTTCTCTCTGCAGCTGAATCCTCTCAGGTTTTCTGCCACACTGCCCCTAAAATCCTCAGGTATCCACAGGCTTACCTATCTCAGATCTCACAGCTGCCGGGGGTGAGGGTGTTCCCACCTCTGGGAGGAGGGTGTTCTCCCTTCTGTGCAAGAGGGACATGACAGTCTCTGGACAAAGAAGGAAGACCACTGAAACTCAGGGAACCTGCACCCAGAGTTGCTCTCCTGGGACCTCTTTGGAGTCACCAGATTTCCATGGTCGGCAATGCCAGGTGGATCCCATGCTGCTTGACCAGCTCACAGAATGTCCCCCCTGCTCTGTCCCTGTCCCATCTGCTCCAGGACTGCAGGTTATGCTTAAATCCCATAGTCTTCCAGTATGCCCTTAAATCCTGTGCTCCTCTCCTGGCTAAGTTTATGAGCCTTGCCAGGTCACATGCTGCTCTACAAGACAACATGACATTCAGAGAGAGCACCTTTACATCATGCCTTGACAACACCTTTATGAGTTTTTGGCCTCTCACTCCACTGCCTCATCAGCCCATTGCACACAGACACAAAGTGCTAAGAGCTCTCCTCACCGGGAGAAGGCAAGGAGTGTCAGTGGGCCAGTACGCACTCTGAGCTAATTCTGTGTCCCTGGGAAATTTGTCAGGCAGGGACTGTAGGTCCCATTACCAGTGTCTGGCCCTCCCACGTCTCCTCACAGGGTAGCCCTAGTCAGCATCTAGCAACTACTCGGGTGCCTCAAGGGAGCAGTGGGTGCAGCTGAGGCGACCTGCCAAGCAACCCTTCTGGTTCGCTATTTTTCACCCATTGACTCTCCCCTATATCTCTTTTTATCATTTCTGCCAATTGTGATCACATATATATTTTCCTCTCCAAAGTCTTCTCTTCATCTTTTCTCCCTCAGTGGGTGTTTGTTTTGTTTTTAGCCTCTGTTAGGGATGGGCTGCCTCCTATACCTAAGGGGGAAAAGAAACATGGGGACAGTGGCCAAAAGCAGAAAACTTTGGAGGAGTACAAAACAAGGAAAAATACAGCAATGTCTTCCTGGTACGCTTTCCCAACCATCACACTCTCCTAGCCTCCAGCAACGTGCAGATCAGGGATGTAAGCAAATACTTTCTTCAGAAACACTGTTCATCAGAACTCTCCTTTATTAATCCAAACTGAAGCACATCGTATTATCTCCCCCAAATAAATTAATATTAAAAGTTATGTCTGGCTATGGCAAACATTACTGGGTGAGCAAGGCATGCTGCATCATGCTGATAATTGAGAGAGACCATGATGTCCTTGGAGAGAGAACAGAACATTCATAAAGCCATGGTGGTTCTTATAACAAGCTTCATTACAAATGCAGACCGTCTGCCTATAAACCAAGTCAGCTCCTGCCAATTTCCTTGTACGCTTCTAGTTCCTTATGAACCAGGGCTGGGGTTCCTTTCAGTAATGAAATGGAAAATGAAAGAGCATGAAGGGGCAGCAATGGCATGCTCTAACAGGGAGATACATATAAAGAGTAAAATTCTTATCTTCTTGAAGTTAGCAAGATGTTAACACTGAATTCATGAGGCCAGAGTTTCACTCTGATCTGTAGAAGCTGGCAGGCAACTTATCAGTCTTTGGAAAGTGCTGCTGTGCTTGTTATTTGTAGTATTTTCAGCAATTTTAATGCAATTAAGCCCTACCTAGTGAAGCCCCAGAAAACAGAAGGATGCAGGCAACCTGAGCAAGAATATGAGCCCTGCTGACTCTGGCGTAGATCAGTACCCTCAACTGCTCATGCACAGCTGCAATGAAGGGAACAACACATAGCTACCACTGAGACCTGGAAGATTTTGAGGGAAAACAAGCAGATATTGGCCACAAACCAAATGTTCTGACCTGGCTGCATTTTCCTCATTCTGTCTCCTTTTCCTTTTTTTTTTTTTGTTTTGTTTTGTTTTATCTTAGGAAGTGCTGAACATTCACCACTGTGCTTCCATGTACTCTCTGGATCGCTCATATGTCAATTGATCTTATTCACGTTTTTAGTATTCCCATAATATCTACTCTAATCACAGCTTGTTAAAGAATTGTTGGCGCACTGCATGCAGGTGCCTAACTCCACCATAAATATTTACAGCAGCATTGCCACTGGAGTTTTCACATGTGGCCTTTTTAGGCAGTAATTTATGGGGTTTTTAAGTCTTCTGATGCATCAGGCCATGCAGGTGAAATTTCTCTTTAAAAGTGCAACCAGTGACATCAAGTATTGCCTAATAGCTAGAACATGCTTCATGTAATATCCATGCTAATTTGGGATCTAATCCTTCGAGTATTCTACGCCTGGCCCTAATAATATCTTCTTTAGATGTCTACAGCCTAACACATGGGCTGTTTTCTTTTTACAGTTGGGTTTTTTTTTTTAAGCCTTCCCACATCTCCTACTTCATTCATTGGCAAAAGACCCAACTGAACCAAATGGCAAAGGAAAGCAAGAGGAAGCCTGCAAGGAGAACTTCTAAAACCGCTCTAATCTTTTAAAAACCTAGTTTCTAAAAAAAAAATGCACACAGCATTTATTGAGTGAACAGAGCTCTGTGAAGGGGTCCCTTTCTTCTCTAAATTCAAGTGAGAATTTAACAAAAACAGTTCTGAAGTTCGAAGAAGTGAAGCTGATGATGACAGAGATCAATGTTGGGTTTCAGGGAATCCACTTATTAATTTCATCAGGCTGAAAACAGCGGTTAGCAGTTTCCAAAATAGCTGAACAATGTCAGCAAACATTTGCTTTGACTGAACTGAGACCCTCCCTTGCCCTAAGATCAGCCCCGGGACATTTTCGGAAAGGCTTCCTTTATCTCTTGACAGTGTGAAAAAAACTTTACCTGCAAATTGACTTGTGTGTAGAAGGAAGCTATCATTCATGCTAATGGAGCCCATCAGCTTGCTTTCACTGTACCATGATACCCTGGAGCAAAAAATGTGAAGCCTGTTAAGCCCTGGGCTTAGCAATAGGATTTAACAACTTTAAAATGCCTACCTTCCCCTGTACACATAATGTCCACCACTATCCCACACATTTCACTGTTTCTGTGACAGCTGGTCAATGTAAACTAGCTCTTAAAAGATTTTATGTTGATTTTTATGCTCTGGGAGCTGTTTGCTTAAAATAAACCCTAGAAATATAAAAAAGCAAAGGCACAAAGAGACAATGGAAAACAGCAGAAAACAGAGCAGAAAATTGTACAAAAAATTGTTTACAAAGCTCCCAGTAATTTGGTAATGCGAAGCATCTTCCCTGCTCACTGCACTCCTCAAATAAAACGCTGGTGGGCACATTTTGAAAGCACTGGAGATCACAGTTCCTGCAAAAACATCGCTTTTGTGAAAAGTGGAGGTATGAGAAGGGTTAATCCCAGACCATGAAGCCAGAGAACAAAAGCATGAAGGAGCTGATCCCAGCTGGGCTTGATAGAAAGGCTTTGACTGGGACACTCAAGTGAGTTAAGATGCACCAGGTGTGCCTAAATGGCAGGCAGCAACATTTTTAGAGACAATTAATAGTAATTATTAACAGTTAATAGTATCACAATGCTAACATGCAAATAAGTGTTCAGTGGGAGGAATAAATGGCTCTAAACCATAACTGGTCAATAGGGAACATCAGACAACTCTCAGCCTGGCCTCCTGAGATCTGGAGCCATGCCAGCCCTGGGATCTGACACATCCCATCCCAAGCAAAAGAAGAACAGTTGAGAAACAGGACTCACTGACAGGCCTTGCATCTCAAGTCTCTTCTTTTGCCCATAAAAACTGATCGCAACCCTTC
Organism: Amazona ochrocephala; assembly: GCA_039720435.1. NCBI lineage: Eukaryota > Metazoa > Chordata > Aves > Psittaciformes > Psittacidae > Amazona > Amazona ochrocephala. Next base: position 62,462,619 of record CM077878.1, read on the forward strand.
AGAGCTGGTCTCATTGACCCCTACCCTTCATTGGACCCTGGCCAAAACTGTGAAAGCACTACCCTCCTCATAGTACAACCGACACTATATACTGCCAGGAAAAAGTTAAAAAAAAAAAAAAAAGAAGTAATTTGTGATGGGAAAGCAAAAAAAACCCTCAAGGATGCAACCAAAGCCAAAAGAGAAGCAACAACATTAAGCAGAGTAAGGGCACGGCAGAGCAGCAGTCCTCACAGATGGCACTGAGCAGGTACCTTTCGCTTCAGGTAAGAAAGCAATTATACATCCCTCCACTGTGGATAGGTGGCAAAATGAGGCTGGTCAGGAGCAGGGTCAGACAGTGAAATACAACAGGACAAGGAAGCAAATCATCCTAGGAGAAGTGTTTTATGAAAGCCTGCAGTGGAGTGTAGTGTTCAGAGTCTTCAGAGCCCATGAAACTGGCTGGGACTGCTGCCTGCTTGATGGAGGCATCCTTGGAGTCAGACTGATGACCAGTGGCCAGCCAGGACATGTGGAAGCCTGCAAGAGCCACAGAGAGGGCTGGGAGTTCCCCTTATCTGCCTGAAATGAAGTGAGAATTTGTTTTCTGGGGACAAAAAGCACTGAGGTAAAGAAGTACTTTTTCTCTGAGGGTACCTTAAAAAGTTCCAAAGATACAGTAAGTTAAAAGGCAAAAAGCTTGTAGGCAGGTAAGAGGATAAATCAACATTTTCAATAAACAAAACAGGTACCTTTCACAGGCAGCTGACAAGACCTTTTTCTTCTTGCAGCAAAGCAGCAGTACCTCCCTAAAAGTCCTTCAACACAAAGTGCTGACAACAATTGCAACTGGGTGATGCTGAAAAAAAATAATGTGAACCTCCGAGGAGCCACAAATAGAAGAAGTAAATCTCCCTTTACATGTTGGTGAGTTGTTGGAAAAAGAGAAGCAGCTATTTTAGAGATGGGACAGAGCTGGGTTGCTTCCATGCCATCAGAAAAAGGTCATGTGCAAACCTTCATACAGAAATAAAAATTCCTAGTACAATCCTGGGCATATTTGATTCAGACAAACTGCTACAACAGAAGATACAGGTGACTTCACAGGTAAGCACAGATGGGTACCTAGGAAGAAGAGCCGTGGCACCACAGCATCATTCACTGCTGCCTGGCCTGTGACAGGGTATTTTTATAAAAGAACTACGATCTGATTTGGTTTCCTTTCACTCGCATGCACACTCCAGGAGCATCTCCCTCAAATGGAAGTTTAACAGAATTCTGTTAGGCTGAAAACAGAAATAGGAAGATTTCTAAGATGCCTTGAATCTGGAAGATCTAAAACTTAGGGGAGATATTTCTGGAAACTTCCTTTGTAACGTCCAACATTTCAAACTATGAACTTGCAGATGTCTTTTTTAACACAGTACTGAACCATTATTTATCACTTTGATAACTCAGTTCATTCTTATATCTATCTAACCCTGGGAGGAGAGTCATAATCCAGGAGACTCTGGCTCTGCTACAAGTATCTACATTTGTTATTCTTTGCATATCTTTGAAAACTTGGGATAACTTTGCTCACCTGCAATACTTCTTACCCAGAAAGTCCTATTTCTCAGTTACCAGTGCAGATCTGAGATGCCCTCCAGCTCCCTTGCTATGCAACTTCCTGTTTTCTGGATGTAAAAGCACCGTTTGTTGCCCATGCAGGGCACACATCTAACGCGTTTTCAGCCCTTTAGCCCTTCTTGGATGGCCCCATTGTGCTACTTCGTGCAGTGATTCACCTGTGAGTCAATTCAGTCTGGTCTCACAGAATCTTTTTCACTAATATTCAGTCCTCCCCTTGGCTATAGCCAGCACTTCCATTGTCTGTCAGGCAGCCTAGGACTCTTGGTCTGCTGCCCATCTCTCAGTGGGTATGGCACCAAAGGACCATGAGGATAGACAGGAGTTTCAAAGGCAGATTCATAGGGCTTGATGAAGACTACACAAGTCCTACTAGAAAGGACAATAACTCTTCTGAAAAATTACTTCTTCGCATCCTGTCGTATACCATAAAACTACATTACAGACCATAGATTTTCTGGACTTACAAATGAATTCCCAATGTTTAATCTATCTGAATTTCTTTCTTGTGGGTTTTTACTTCAGAGTAATCCTTCACTAAACATTTTTCGGCCATTAGCTCAGGACTATACATTTTTCATTATTAAACTGCCTCATGTTTTCATTATATCTGCACGTCAGATTTTACTTAGTGATATATCAGTGGGATCACCCCTCTTATTACGGCACTTGAATTCCTCTTCTGGGACAAATACAGTTATTTCAGATGAAAAAGAGCTCCTTAAGCTAAAAGGCCATGAAGCGTATTGTCAAAACAGCTACTCAGATTATTTTTGCCAGACCCATGATAATTTGTATGAACTGAAGCAATATCAGAGTAATATCACATATGAGGAGGAAACCATACCAAAAAAATCATCTCTTTGGGGCAAGGTGCTACATGTAGCTGGAGAAAACATGTGCCCATGGAATAGCTGCCTAAACAAAAAAGACAGACAAAAGGTATGAGAAAAGAAGTGTTGTTGCCCCATATTACAAGCTGGGATTTGAGTCACAGCGTGAGTAAGTGATCCAGAGAAGGTCACACAGGAAATCTGTGTCACGGTTGATTATTAAACCCAGATTTCCTGATTTGCCACCAAATCCCATAATTACAAGACCATCCTTCCTGTCTCTTCCAACTCTATCCATAAAGTACCGCATCAGTTGGGCAATGCTTTATGGGAAGAAAAAGTCTTCTGCGCAGCCTGCAGCATGATCTCGGGTGACTCCCATCAATGGGCTCAAACCCACAGCCCTAGAGCCTGGCTGAGAAATTGCATTTCCCCATCCCCATGAGGCTGCTCCTACTCTCATGCAGGTGTCCTCCCACCCAGCTCTTGCCTTGGTGTCCAGCCAGCTGCACTCCCCCACATCGCCCTTCCCTGCTCATTCCCTGCTCCTTTCATAGCCCTCCATGCAGGCATCTGGACCAACCCTGCTGCTGCCTTCTGGTTTGGTGGAGCTTCCTCACTTTGTTGGTTGTGGTCTGGCTAGTGAGGCTGGAGAGAGGAGGTCCTGAAGATATTCAAGGCTGATCCTGTGGTACATTTAGTGATTCTGCTTGAAACAAATGAAATGAGGTCACAGTGCACACAGGCTTGCTAAACCTTATCCCTCATACTTCAATAAAAAGGAGGCAAAAAGAGTAAAGATGTCTGTGTCAGGATTGGGGAAGACCTACTGAAAAGATTTCTACCAGCACGGGAGAAGACCTGGGGTGACAGGAGTATCAAATTTCCTGGAGATTTAGGGAATTAATGGAAATCAGAAGACAAAGGAGATTGAGCTGGGCCTCCTGTGAATAAGAGATGGAAAAGAGATGTAAGGATGTGAAATAGACACAACTCAGCCTATCTGGGAAAGGAAGCAACTGAAAGCAAAGAGCAAAGGTCTGAAATACCAAGTATATCAGGAAAATAATTGTACACTGTCACAAATTTCCATAATTTATTGAAGAACACTCATCAGATCTACAGATTAAGAAACAATTTGGATCCATTCTTAACTATCTTCTGAGAAGCTTAAAATTAGTTTTTAGAAGTGTTAAAGAAGTGGGTAGCAGAAATAAGGAGAAGATACAGACATGCAGCCCTCCCTATGGAAGAAGCAGCAAACTCATTTTCAAGTTTAAAAAAACAGAGCCATATGGCTGGATGGTAATGCAGGGCTGAACCCTATTTAATATCAGCATTAACTCTGTAGAAGCTGTTGCTGTAGTAGTGACATCTGGAAGAAACCTTCAAATAGATTATTCTCTAACGTGGATGAAGGATTCTGCCAGTCTGTCAAAGAAAGCCTTCAGAGCAAATCAGTAACAAAGATCTTGTTACCTGAATGCAATGTAATTTAGTGGCTAATCAGTTTGACAACATTAGAAATACAGAAAAGAGCAATGGAAGGTGGGAGATGTAATTAATAGCCAGGAAGGCAGAAATAATTTCAGGAACATAAGGAGAAACATTCAACTTCTATATGCCACTGTCCACTGAACTTTATCAGTAAAATCACACGTTCACTCTAAACTGTTCCCAGTCTAGCTGATACTGTTCACAGGCTGCACTTAAAAAGCAGTAACATTACCAGTGGATGGTGTCATTAGTAAGGATGAGAGCTGCATGCACAAAATACTGCTAATTGCAAGAGCAGTGATAGATAAAATCCCCATCTTGTTGGTTCAAATACCTGGTTTTCTTTGGCCAAGTGAGAAGGTTCCTCTTGACTAATTAAAATGAGTCTGCTGAGCACAGACATTTGGCAGCCTCTGAAAATCAATTCATCCTTGTAGCTGGCCTCTCTGGCTGAAACAATATGTGAAGTTGTTCCTAGAAAGAGGGGTTTGTCAGTCTGCTTGTTGGTTTGTATTATACTTACACAAAAGCATTTTGGACCCTATTTACTTCTTCTGACACTGAAGAGATCAGCTAAAGTTGACAGGAGGAATTCTCAGCATCACTTGTACCTTATGTAGTCACTGAAATCCTAAAGAAGTGTAAGAAAATTAACAGTGCCATCTAAATTCACTTGCACAATGTACAAAACAATTGCTCTAATGTGAAATCATGATCATGACCATATGTATTTGGAAGATAACTGTATGTGGGGATAACAGACTGTATGTGGGGATACAGCATTTAACTCCAGAGTTATTGGTCAAAAAATCTTGGAAATGGTAATTTACATTTTTCACACTTGTTTTCAAAAAAATACTGTCCTTTACATACTTTAATGCAATGCACCTATTTGTTTCCTGCAGGGAACAAAACTATTCAGTCATTGAAAAGACCTTGACATTCATTTTACCCCAATCCCTTCAAATGCAGTCTGCATAAACACCTGATTCAACTGTGTATGTCTTCACCATTCAGTGGAGCAGATCAGACAGAGAGCAAAGGCACGATACAGTTCCTGGCTTGCAGCCTACGGAATCCCCAGGGGAGCAAGGGAATCCTGCTTCTCAAGAACAGGCATGGGCTCATGCTTGATAGGCTATATGTATTTACCCCATGAAGGCAACAAATGTTTTGTCCTAGAGTCCAGCGGGAGCAGATTCTTGCAGAGCTCCCTAACGTCATCTGACGTGCCACCTGCAGATGTCTCAGAAAATAAGTGCTTTTAGAGTTCACAGCTGATTTGGTTGCTCACAAACGGATGTGAATGTGAGCAAGATACACTATCTGTAACATTTAATACCAATATTACCTAGATTCTAAGACAAAATGTGCTGTTTTCAGGATGCTGCAATGGTCACATAAATAGTAATTTTGGACTTTCTTGTTCACGAAGTTGAGTTACAATGTATAAGGATCAGCACTATTAAAAAGGTGAAAATACAAATGACCTTTAAGCCAGATCTTTGTTTTATTTAAATACATAAAGGTGATTAAAATTATTTAATACCACAACTTATAGAGTCTAAGCAGGAGTAGCTGCAAGGAGGAAGAAAAAGTAGATGGAGAACTAGGAAAAAAAATGAGATTTCATTCCAGTTCTGAGAAAGTGGTTGAGAAGTCCCTGGGTAGCTGTTTATGCGGCTCTTGCTCTGGCAAAACTGCCACTGACTTTAACTGCAGTTCACTCAGTTGGAACAGCTTGCTAATCAACTAAGCACTTTTCATTTCATGGCAATAAGAAGGTGTGCTGAAAATGCCATCATATCTCTAACCATCTTCAAAGACTAGAATGTCTTCACACCATTTCATGGGTTTCCCCTTTCCAGTACTAAAAAAGAATGCTATAAAAGTCATTATTTAAATGATATATTGCAATTTTATGGACTTGGAAGCTAATTTTGCTTAGAAGCGTTTTTATGGACTTTGAAAGCCAAGAGTGGGGGGAAGCAGAGATCCTAAGATCAAAAACTTTCCTTTTGTAGAAAAAGGTTTCAGGGGGAGCAGATTCTGCCTCCTCTGGATAGGACTCAATTGTTTCTTAAGTCTCCAATACTGAAAGGGATTTTTTTTTGCTGAAAAATACACGTGAAGAGGGAATTCATTTTATCTGCCTTGCGAACAGATTATTTTCAGTTTCTACTATGAGTGGGAGAAGGGGGGTGTCTTTCAGGGAAAAGCTGTAAGATGTTTTCCTTAATTAGTTTAATTACAGAATATACTAAGACTATTAGATAAACATTAGGCTGTTTTCGAGTTCAAAACAGGCAGATGTTAGCAGGATTAAATCAAAATACTTTATACGCCTTTGAAGATTTTTTACTCAAAGGCTATTTTTTTTAAGCTCTGTAACAGCTGATATTATTAGACTTTTTCTTTCCTTTTGGTTTAAATATGTCTATCTAACTCGTGCAAGTCAGCTTTCATTAACAAAGCAAGCAGCATTCGGCTTATAGTATCACATTTCTGGAATCTGATGATTTCTTTTGTGTTCATCCATTCTCCCTGCTCTGATCAGATTCTAATTATAGGCAAATTACAGCTATTGTCTCAAAGGCTGAGTAACATATTTGTGGTGTTTGGGAGGAGGGAGAGAGGGACAGAAGATGGCTGATTTACAAATAAGAATTATGCAGAGTAGTAAGAATTGCTTATAATTTTATTTTTTGTGTATGGAACATGGCAATGGTGGGGAGGGGAAAGGCAGCTTTACATCCAAGTAAGCGTATTCAGTTTGCTGAATTGAAGCTGTCTTTCTACAGCTTCTCTCAATATTAACACTCTATCAGCTGCTATGAGGCACTGAAGGATAGGTAACTCCAGAGTAATAACTACAAAACATGATGCTTTGGGAGCTAACAAAGAGTTCATGGACTGTATCAACAGATAAAGTATCACTGGAGAAATAAATGTAAAAGACAAAGAGAAATACTCACACTCATGAGCAAATCTGCTAAAAACTTAAAATTATGTTCCCTTTATATACATACTAAGAGACTAAATACTACTATTTTAAGCAAACGTGTAAAGAACTGAAACCCATGCTTGTATATACTCAGGAGCAACAACAACATTTCCCTAAAACCACTGAAATTGTTTTCAAACTAAATACAGGCCAATGCCATTTCAGGCACAAACCTCCTTAACTATAATCATTTTATCATCTGAGAGTGACAGCCTGACGTAACTGCTTTTAAAGGTATGAATGTCGTCAACTCTAAATTGAAACAGAACTCAAAATAAAAAGAACAATAAACTCTTTTGGTCAGAAAGGTGGTTTCCAGTGCTAATATATTTACAAAGCATTTTTACTTCATCACTTTTAAAATCTATTGCCAAAGACTACCTCTAAGGTTGCTTATTATGGGCCTGATAATTACTCCAAGACACATGCAAAGCCAAATGAAAGACTTCTCAAACGTTCTTGCATATCAATAGAAGTTCTTTTACGAGAACTAGGCTAAATGCAGTATATTTTATTGCACTACCCTGCTGGTCACCTCAGTAAGATGAAAATGTAGAAAGCTTTTTTAGCATTTGATTTTCAAAAGGAGCTTTGGGTACTTGGCAGCCTTTTGCCTCCACAACTGGTCTAAAAGCATTAGTTAAGTGCAAGTTCATTATTTTCTCTATCTTCACCAGCATCCACTGAGTAGACAATAACAAGAAAAACCACCAGGCAGGCTGATGATGAGCAGATAGCTTCACGAAAATGTCCATAAAGCACAGCAAAACTGTACGGACAATGCCACAAGGACACCAATATATCGCTATGCATTCAGTAAGAAATTGTGTGTTGTGAAGATGTGCTCTTGCACATGCACGCACAGCTCAGTGACCTGCCTTTCGCACATGGTAATCCTTTTAAAAGCCTTTGATAAAAAAATACAGGCTAAAATCTGTGAAATGTTCTTCCTGTAAACAAACTGAGATGCACAGTTCCTCCTCGGAAAGAATTGTATAAATATCATCAGGTGTTAATGTAATGCAAGTGACCATCAGATTTCATTAAATGGCTAAATCTATTAAATTATTAAACCCTTGAGCGCACCAGTTCATGTCAAGTGTAAACATACGGTGAAACACTTTTAAATCAATTACCTGATGATAAAGGAATAATCTTCTTACTTAAATGAAAGCAATTAATATATGTCAGAGCTACGCATTTAAGAGGTTTCCAGGATCAGAACCATCCATTTCATAGCACCCAAACTCACGCTTTCAGAACTAAAGCACAGGGAAGTCTAAATAGTGTTTAATATATTTTTTTTCCATTCCACAGGATCTCACAACACTGTGTTTTACACAACACTGAAATTCAGCCACTGATTTTCCTCCTGGCATTTGTTTCAGTATCAGTAAGCGTGACACCAGTCGAGGAGCAAAGTGGTGGTGCTGCTCCACTGGTGTGGCTAAGGGGTGGCATTGTGGAGTTCTTACTAGCAAGGGCAACATGAATAAAGAGAAAGAGAGATGTGATAGGGCAGATGTGATGTGTCTCAGCTGCCTGAGGTGATTATGGCCATGGGGCCAGGCACAGCATCCCCATGCTGGACTGGGCACAAAATCTGCTTGTTCTGAGGCCCCTGGGCCACAGTGTCTGAGATTTGTGATTGGCCCCAACATACGCCAAGGCCAGCTGACAAAAAAGAAATACAGTGATTAGTTTAACCAAGAGCATTTAAAGAAATTGCACACAGGACTTGCCACATTTTCTTTGACTCTGCCTTGCTGACTAGACCTGAGTCCTGTTGCTGGCAGGAACTGTGGTCCTTGGTATTGCTCTTGGCAATAAGGATAAATGAAGAATTGCAGTTGCCTCTCTTTCCATGCTCTCTCTCCGTCTTCGTTACTCCTTGCAGCCTTTTGGTTCCCGCTCCTACAGATGACTTTTTCTTTTAATTATTTTTGCAGTGTCATGGAATGGTGGCATTGACAAAGAGGTGGCTGTTATCCCCTCAGGTCCACACACCCTTTCTCCCTCAACCTGTGATCCACCCACTTCGACATGATCTTCACCAACACCAGAAGTACTAAGCACCACCATGGTAGCAGAACTAGGAGTCACCCTGTACAGGTAATCACTAAGAGGTCATATCCTGAGCAGAAGAATGAGTGAACGTTGAGTATGAGCTCAGAGAGTCTGGCTGTGGGCACTGGAAGAATGAAGGGCAGTCTTCAGTGTGCATTAAGCTGGTTACTTTGAACGTACTGGAAAGGTCTCACAGGGTTGCTTTGTGGGTATGCTGAATGACGTGCGGCTTTAAGTGATACTCATACACAGTGTGACCATGCCTATGTAATGCACAGTGAAACTGCATTACACATGGCTTGTGCAAGAAGTCTAGCCTTGGTGAATATGCAATATACAGTCATTCTGCATCAGGGCCTTAAGGCACCCAGTTAAGTGGCAGTGACAACAGTGGGTGTTGATGGAGCACCCTGATACCCAATTCTGCTGAGAAGCGGTAGCAGGTTTCTGGAGCAAACACAGCAGCTCATCCAGCACGAATCCAGTGTTCTCCAACATTTCAGGGCACTGTGTGGGTTAGATGCACCCAAGGTTTCGGCAGGATGGCTACCTCTCAGTTTTCAGCGCCCCACTCCAGCTTTCACTCCCATTCTGTGAGGGAGTAGTCGCTCTTCCTGGCACAGAGGGAAGGGAGGAATTCCAGCCTCTGCCAGCCCAGAGGTCAGAAGCTTAAGTTGTCAGATACAGATAGAGTCATATGGGTACGTAGACAGTTGTAGATAGCATGCCGATAGAGATGGAGACATGCCATGAGTCTTCTGATTTTCTTTTCGTTTGGCTGCTGGACTTTGGCACCAGACTTTTCCTAAAGCTTCACTAGCTGCATCCTTGACTCAGGCAGTCAAGCTACTATGTAGGGTCATGATGATTTTCTCCTCCCTGCCCTTTCCTTCATTCCCTCCTCTCACACCTGCACTTTGCTGGTTTTTTTTTTTAGCTAGGGTTTCACTGTATCCTGCCACACAACGTGTCTGATACCTATGTCTATATGGAAAACGTAAAATCAGAGGAAGGAAAAGCAGTCCCACTCAGAAACACTTCCAGAATCACTACATCCTGCTGTAAAATCTTTGGACCTGGTGTCTTTGCTCTGATCGCATCCTGAGAGCCAATTCCAGAAGTGATGCACAAGACCCCTAGATATAAAGAGGTCCCTGGCCTACAGAGTCCCAGCCTTGGCTAACTGCATCATGAATGATGACAAGATTCATTTCTTTCCACAACCTACTACACTGCTTAGCTGTTTGTTACCACAACCTGCATCCTAGGTTTCACTGACAAGTCCCCATCCGCACAGGATGACACAGAACAGGATTCTCAGGGACATCGTATGCAGTACAAATGTATCACACTGAGGTATTTGAACTCATAGTAACCTTTCATTCTCACTGTCTTTACATGCACAAATTGACTTCTGGAAGTTCAGCTATGGTTTGCCTCCCATGTATGGTCTATATACCTTATATAGGTGTCAGGAAAAAACTTTGAGTTCTCTCCCATTCACCACAAATTCCCCTTAACCTTTAATGACTGAAGATCACTTCCAAAAACAGACCACTTCTAAGTGTTAAAACCCGGGAAATAAGTTTAAAAGACCCTCTGTTAGAATTTCCAAACCCAAATAATTGACCAAATTGCTTAATTTCAAAATCTTTCAGAGTGGAAAAGATGTCCTGTCTGAGACTCTCCACACCAAACTTAAGCCACAAATATGTTTTTACCATGACCATTCACAGCTGGGAAATGTGTGATTTATAATGGAATGATTATATGCATTTAGCCTAGGATGTCATAGGCCTTCTGCTAAGGTAAGTAAGAAGAGAACCAGTTCCAATCCTTCCTGCATATGTTAGGCACAACTGTTGTAGTAGAGCAGCTCCCTGGCCCTTTGCACAGAGTTTTACCAGTTCTGGGGTTTGTGGAATTCTTTTTTTAATAAAGTATATGGTCTAAGGCCCAGCTTGAAACAAAAATGCTTATTGCTTGCTGAGTTGTATGAACTTTGGAAATATGGCAATAAAATGGACACATATGTTCTATTATTATTATTATTATGCTTAAGGGCTACAAAAATAAATCATTCGCCAAGCTCACATGGACAAAATGAGCACTGCCTTCTGTGAGAGTTTGTACTTACATGTATCTGTTTACTTAGATGCATCTGTTCTTGATATCTTGTGGAAAAAAAAAAAAAACATCAAATATTGTATCTTATGAAAACCCATGGCTGAAGCATTGTTCAGAAAATCAACCCTAAACCAGAAGAAGTCCATTAAAAAACCTGAATATCTGGGTCTCCCAGCTTGGAACTCTCTTTTATTGTCATTAATAGATCATTTATCTTCAATATGGTTGGAGATAAAAATTCCTTTTTAAAGTGATGAAATGAAGAGATTTGCAAGTGCTGAAACCCCCTGATCTGCCCCTCTCTCTCTCATCACCTGATACAGGCTTAAGGTTTCACAGTTTGTGAAAGCCAATGGGAATTTCTCCCCCTTGCCAGTGGCCTAGGCCAATTTAATAAGTACTCGAACAGAGAGGTGGCCTGTTGGAGGGGCAGTCACCTTTCGCCTGGCAGGAGGAGCTGCGAGGGCCGGGACACTGAAGTGCATTGTGTTCCCGTGCTAAGGCCTTAATCAGTACTGATGAGATTTCTTCTCAAAGTCCAGCTTCCCCCCCACCAGCCTGACTGTAACTTGGAGGGGAACCTGCAAGGGGACAGCCAACTTCTGCCAGAGGATGCAGTTACCGGGGGTGGGGGGATTCACATTTCCCGTAAAGGACTTTCTCCTCTCTCACAAGGACTTTGCAGGGAAACTCCAAGCAGCTGCTGGGCAATTTCCTTTCAACTCTGTCCCAACATCGCAATTTACAGTTTTATGAAGGCAGCTCCAACTGCCTCTTCTCCTCCTCTCCCTCCCACTTGTTCAAGTTTGTCGATACCCGATCCATGAACATTTGTTTCCTCCTTCCCTGGAGGAGTTTTGAGCTCCACTGATCTCAAGTTCAGCCCTACCAAGACTGGCAGCAGGGCTCAGCTGTCTCTCGTTTCCAACTTGCTGCAGTTGCTTGTGCTGGACAAGCAAAACCAGTGTAATTCAAGCGGGAAACCCTTCCGTTGCCTTCTCCTCACACTGTCCTGGGCTCTGCTGCTGGGATAGTTCGCCCACCCTGTTCTCAGCCTATGCTCCCTCCATGGAGGACACTGGTACCAGGGGTGTACGGGCAGGTATGGACTCTCGGCCCCGCTCTGGCTGCCCTTAGTTCTTCTTGTCTGCACTGCTCCATGCTGTTCTGCACCGCGCACCGCACTGCACACCTGTAGCCGTGCCACACCTTCCCCAGGTGGGTCCCAACCTCTCGGCACTGCTGTGGGTGCACAGCGTGATGCTCTGGGGCATGGCAGTGGGATGGATGGATGGATGGATGGATGGATGGATGGATGGATGGATGGATGTGTGTTTAACATTCCTTGCATCTTGATCTCCAGGTGGTTCCTCTCACACACTGTATTAGTACTCTTCAGCATCAGACCTCTCTCGCCTCGTTCCCTTCTCTCCCCACTTCTCTCTCTTTTCAGCGATGACAAAGCCTTTTTCTTTAACCCGTTCGGGCTGTTCGCTGCGATCCCCTGAAGATGGATGGAGGAGGGGTTGGAAGGTCGGCGCTTTCTCTCTGTCACCAGCCGCGCGGCCCCGGCTACCAGGAATGGGGAGCTGCCGCCGGTCACTCGCGGTGGGGACGGGAGCGGTACCCTCGGCGAGAGCGAAAGGCTGCGCGGGAGGGCGGGTGGGCGGGCGTGCAGCGGAGCAGACCCCAGCGAAAACCCGGAGCAGGGGAGGGGTGGAAGGATCCTCCCCCACACCCCACGGATAAATCAACCCTGGTCTCCCACCGGCTTCCGCGGCTCCCCGCGGGGAGTGCGTGCAGGCAGAGAGTAGGCGGCGGGCAAGGCTAGCTGCCCGCGCCGCAGGTCCGCAGCCCAGCCGGGATAACAGCGCTAGTTGCCTTCTCGAACGGGCGCTTCTCGCTGATCCCAGCGCCCTGGTACACCGCTGCCCCTCCGGTGGCTTCTTCTGCGCCACTGGCCCCCCAAAGATTTATGAAATGTCGGAATTCGTTGCTTTCTAATTAGCGGCGCCGGAATCTGTCTGCTTTGTCTTGCTCTTCAAGAGGTCTCTGCTAAGCGAGCGCACATCAAACAAGGGAAAAAAACCCAACCTGTATTTTAATTAAATTACCTCGCCCTGCTCGCGAGGGCTAAAAACCCAACACGCATGCTGGGAGATAATATGTACTTTCTGCTCCCCTTTCCCGCTCTGCCCAGGGTTATCCATTCCGGTTGCCGCGCTCTGATTTATTCGCCTGTATTTATGTTTCCTGGGAGTTACATTACGAAGTTGTTTATGCAAACTGCAGGAAAGGAACGGAGGCAAAAAGATTGTGGGAAGGATGTGAAAATGAGAGTGGTATGACAGTGCCGGGAGTGCGGCGGAGCTCACATTTAAATCCCGCTGTTTGTCCTGGAGCTTTGGGTGAGGGTAAAAAGAAATAGGGAAGAAAAAAAAAAAAAAAAAAAAGGAAAAAGGGAAAAACCCTCTCTTGGATTAATGTACTTTTCTCGGTGCTGCCGGGGTGGCAACCGGCCGGGTTTGCTTCGCAGCTGCCAGGGAGATTCTCCGGAGGCCGGGGGGGGGAGGGTGGCAGAGCCGGGTGGCGCTGGCCGCTGCCCCGCTACGATCGGCTCCCTCCCCGCCGAGGCCGCTCAGGTGCATGGAGCAGCAAGCACCCTAGCCCTGTCTCCCGCGGATCAGGACCGCGGCAAATTGCGCTTAAAGGGCCAGCGGTGCAACAGAGGAGAGATTATTCACGCGGCGCTAATTGATCCTCTCCTCCCCACCAACCCCGTGGCTCTGCCGCTGCAGCACCGGGGCACATCTTGCAGGTGGGGCGCGGTGCTTCGGGGAGCCCCTCCGTCCCCGTCAGTTTCCCCGGCACCGCCTGCAGGGCTGAGGGTGCGGGCTGCAGCGGAGCTCTTGCCGGGATCCGCAATCAAGGGGAGCGGACACTAGCGCCGTTTTGCCATCAATCCGTGGCTGTTTGTCTTTTCCCTCGCACCAGCCTCTGGTGAAATAACTATGCTTCAGAGCCCCATGGCTTTTGCTGCCCCGAGGTGCGCACCGCAGAGGAGGAACTGTTCGGTAGTTCCTGCGCTGAAGGGTGAATCAGCCAGCGGCGGGGCAAGTCCTGATGCTCGGGAAACGCGCCGGTCTGGTGTCGGGAAAGGGAGCGGGCACGTCGGTTTTTTATTGTTCTTCCCGGAGGTTTATGTGAAAGGAAAAATCCCTTTAAAGTGTATTTTAAAGCGCTCGATTTTATGATAAAACACGAAGTCCCTCAGCAAAGGATTTAAGTTCAGTCCGAGGAGTTAACTCATTCCTCCGCGCCGCGGTGCCGGAGGCTGGAGGTGGCAGATCCCCCGCTGCTCCTCACCAGCTCCGCCGCGCTGGGAACCCCTCGCCGGGGCTACATGAAATGTGTCCTTTCACACACGGTTTATCAAAACCGATTCCCACCTGCAAGCATTTCCTCGGAAGCTAAACGACCTGTTATTATCGGCTGTCTGAGTTTGCCACTTGCTTTTGGGGTAAAGCAACGGTAACCTGCTAATAATAAATTTATCCTCGGGGTGGAAACGGTATTCCGGGAGAGTGACGATGTCTTCCTTGGATTGTGCTAAATGTAAAATTTGGCATAGTTTCTAGTAGCTTCTGGTCATTAAAACTCCCTGCGGAATTACTGGGGGTCGGGGGATGTCAAAGACAAGGAGCTCCGAGTTTGCGAGGAGTGGAATACACATTCTGGATCTGGGGAGAGGGGAACAGCCATCTTCCTTCCAGCAAGTACTTACCTTCCTCCTAAATCACCCCTTTGAAATCCAATTCACCTAATCCGGTGAGGAGCCGAGCCTCTTTCTCACTAGTACAAAAAAGATGGGGTTGTTGGGGCTCTGAGTTGGATGGCAAACAATAGATTTTCCAACTATGGGGAAGACAGACTGAATGCAATTCAGCAGATGCAAACAGGCGAAACTGGCTGAGAGATTGTTTTCCTCCAGAAAGTAACCTTGCGAGATGCTGAGGTTATTGACTTTGGAGTGAGAAAGGAGGTGTCTGATAATCAGCTCACTCTCTATCTTCCTTAGATTTATAGATCAGGGCCTCCCTGTCACTCCTGAAAATATAATCATGCTGGTAATAAACCCTGAGGGAAGAATGAAACAGCAAGTGTTTTTATCTGAGAGCTAACACAGTGACCTTTGAGTTACACGCTTAAAGGAGCCACGACGGGATAGGAAGCCCAGGGCTGGTCTTTCTGATGCCTTGTTTTGGTGAAGCTGCCCGGGAGGGTGCCGTAGCAATCCCGGCACAAGCAGGGCTGTGTTGCAGCGCTCCCCACACCTGCAGCACAGGGGAACTTGGCGTATTGCGTTTTGCTCCGGGTCTGGAACTGCTACCACAAGGAGTAGAGCTGGTCGTAAGATACACAGTTTGGGAGGGGAAAGATATCTGTCTCACTTTGTTTCACCAGATGGGAAAACTACACCAGAGGGACCGCTTCTCCCCCCCCCCCCCCCTTTATTTTTTGGGCAGAAACATTTCCTGTCTTCTTTGCAAAAAAATGTATTTTATGACCATTTTGCTGTGCAGACTTCTTTCTTTCTGAACATTGCACAGGGTAATGCAACACCTCCAATCTGTGGAGCAGATACCTCTTGATTTCTTTATCTCAGATCATGCCTTTGTCTCTATTGGACATGTTCATACTCTTCAGTGAAAACTCACCTTTTTACAAGCTGTCAAATGTAACACTAACAGCTGAGCATTCCTTAAAAAAAAAAATAAAATCCCACCAAAAAATCCCACAAGCAGCTCGAACGTATTTACTTAAAATCACTTAGTATTTATGGCTCCTTGATTTTTTATTAGCCTTTAACAAAGTCTCTCACTTTAACACTAATCCAGATGGAAGAGTCTCTCCCCTCTGCCTGTAGCAAATGTACCCAGAGAAGGGGAAAAGAGTTATTTAATCAATTCTAGTGTTTCTGATACTTAGGGCCATTTTGGAGCAAGCAAAATACTCAACTTCAGTGTGCCCTTTGCTAAATATATATATATATAGTTTCCAGATTCTGTGGTCTAGCTGGTGATAAGCAGGATTAAAACAAACAGCACAAAAAGCTGTAAATGCAACTGCTTCTACAATCCCATTCCTCAGGGGAGGCACCGTTTCCCAAAAGACCTCCATTTAACGAGGAAGAACTAATCAGGAGACGAAAGTTCAGCCTTTTGACACAAAGATGGCCCAGGTTTCCCAGCTCTCCTTCACTTTCCTTCCTAAACTCAGTTGAGTAACTCCAGCCTGCCCACAGTCTGGCAGACCAGAGGAGGGTAAGTGCAGTGAAGTGGTATCCATTTGAAATGGTACAAGTGGTTACTTTGGCCAAATGCTTGACAGACGGGGAGGAATTTCAGAGAGGCCCAAAGCAGCCAGGAGAATGGATATCAGCTTGGCAAATGTTAAACAGCAGACACAAGATTTGAAAAACACATTCACTGATTTGCCTCTCAATTTGCTGTGGTGACTCAGGATGGAAATCTGGACATTGCTGTGGATAACACAATGAAAACCTCTGGAGAAAGGTCAGCATCAGCAGAGAAATTTAATTAAATATTGGACAGCAAAAAAAGAGGAGGCAGACATGGGGAAAAGATTTACATAAGCTTTGTGATCATGTAGCTTGCCAGAAAGACCCTGCCAGAAATAAGATCTCAAAAAGAAAAGAGCAGAAATCAAATGGCTCAGGGAAAAACACCATGAACTGTCAATGAAACAAACAATAATGATACTTGAAAAGACCATGTCTGCTTTGGGGAGTACAGAACAATCAGAGGGTAAGATGAACAACACAAATGTGTAAAATATAATGAGTGTAATATAAGGTAGATTAGGAACTTCTTGGCCACCTCATGACTTGTAGGAGTAGTAGACAAACAAGACAAGAGGAAACGGAAAAGCGATCTTAGGAATTTTTCTGTACCAGGCACAGTTAGCTTGGGGAACACACTGCCATCAGTTGCCATTGAAAGCAAGGTCTTGATGGAAATCAAAGGAAAAGTATATATGGATAATGAGAGTTATTCCTCTATTATAAAGGCAATACTTTTGTACCGTTACATTTAGAAGCAGTGCAAATCTTCAAGTCTAACAGAATGTAGGAAGAAACATGATTAACCTAGAAAAACTTTTTTTCCGTGGTTTTTGGAGTTTCCTCAGAAGTAGCCACCAGCAGCCATAATTTGAAGTTGAATACCGGATATACCTTAGACTGTGGTAGTGTGAACAT
Source organism: Amazona ochrocephala (assembly GCA_039720435.1). Classification (NCBI taxonomy): domain Eukaryota; kingdom Metazoa; phylum Chordata; class Aves; order Psittaciformes; family Psittacidae; genus Amazona; species Amazona ochrocephala. Next base: position 62,480,038 of record CM077878.1, read on the forward strand.
TCTCATATTTCTTTGCCTCTCCTGTAGCAGTTTTCTTTCCTGGATAGCTTTCAGTCAGCTTGCTAGCATCAAGTCTGGAACTGAATTCACAGAATAGAAGTTCTGAATATGATAGTAAAATATTAAGTAGAACAAATCAAATAATGTTCTATCCTTTTCTCCATGTTATTATGGCACCTATGTGACTTAGGATGACTAATTGACTGTCAGCTAAATACTAAGTCTCCAGATTTTTGAAGGCGGGAAGACTACTAATAATGTGTAATGTATAAACTGTTTCCTCCTCAACCTATTCAAAATAAGAATCATGACTGTTTGCCTGGTTCTTCACATGTGGCAGTCAGTTTGATTTTCCTTTCCAATTCGAGTAATTGCTACAGGAAATCTTTATATTTGTGTTCTAATTTTGGGACTCAGGTTTGTTTTGAGTGGAACTAGAAAAGAGAACAAGCATGCAATGTAAAATTTGTTTAAAACTACAAAGAGAAAAGTTCCACTCTTTATTTTTGCTCCGTAACTTTAAATAAGAATAACTTTAATTTAACACATCTGGGCAGTTTGCAGACCATCAGATAGTGCCTGCATATCCAGTGTTCTAAGTACCTTGGGCAAATATGGTGACTTAACAAATTAATAATAAGAATTAAAAAAAAATCCTAAATAAACCCAAGAACAACCACTGACACCAGCTGCCCTTACAGACCTGAAACGCTATTTCTTTGCCCTTCCAAACACTCATCTATTCTAGGCAAGGGGAAAAGAGTAGGAGGGATTGTACCCTGAAAGAAAATACTTTTTGTAAATTCAATTCATTTGAACCTTAGAAAGAAAACAAGCAGCAAATTTCCAGGACTTTAATACAGCAATTTCTCCCTCAGTACAGACTGAGCTTCAATAGCAATACCTTTGCTAACTGAAATCTCAGAGGGAAGGAAATTTCTTGACTAGACTTCTTGCCAGTTCTGACCAATCACTTTCTACAAGGGATTGCTGGAGGAGGTTGCAAACCTGAAAGCAATGACACTTAGAATTCCTGGGACGTGGTGGACTACTTTACAGAGAAGTATTCTTTACTTTGTACAGAAAAAGAAAGGCACGGTGTCCTGCTGAAGGTTATAGACAGTCTGTCAGTTCTGGGACAGAAAGCTCTTCCATATTTCTCATAGGAAGACCACCTTTCCACACTGTATTTGATCCGGCTGGCCCTCTTCACACACCTTTTGTCACATTTTGTCCATATCACTGGTCTTTATGGCCCAAGGATTACAAAAAGTGTAGACTGCCCCAAAGCACTTTTCCTTCAGCTCTTGTAATTCAAAACAGGATGCCATTTAGACTCATGCATACCGTTATCATAAACAAACCCCAGAACTATTTAGATCACAGATCCTACAAGCACTTGGATACAACAATATGTGCCAGGTATACATTTTAATTAATCCTTCTTGTTTCTCACTTATAAAAGTTGGTAAATCACAATAGTGTGAAAACTACATAAAGGGACAGCTTTGAGTTCACTCTTCCATCCCTGAACTGCTCATCCCCCTAGCGTGTGTTCTCTGCGTACCTTGACATGCAAACTCAGGCTTGGGTGCCTCAGATTATTCTGCTATTGATCATTCAAATGTTCTTCTGCGAGGGAGCACTCCTCCCTGTAATTTTGAGGATGGAAATTATTTCGGTTGATTTAAAAATGTGTTTCACTTGTTGGAGACCATTTCTTCTGATGTTAAAAAAGCCAACAAAGCCCATCTCCTTCTACCTCATTTGCTTAAAAGGCCATGGACACTTGATGGACACTTCACCCGATATTCCTTGAATTGTAGCCTTTTGTAAGTAGAACCGATGCTCTTTTCATTACAAATATTTCAATTGAAATGCCCTGTGGTAAAGTCTGGTAACAAATAAATAGGCTTGTGCCTCTTCTAAAACTAAAAGGAAAAAAAAGGGGGGAGAAAAAGGAAAAAGTTCCTCCCTCTCACTTTCTGTATTTTCCACCCTTTTGTTTTCCTGAGCATCTGAAGGTACTAGAGCTTGCTAAAAATGCAAGGGGCAGGAGGAGGAGAGAGAAGATAACATTATTCCTTGCTCTGTTTTTTTAGGAGAGATTTAATCTTTGGGCATCAGAAGATAGGCCTGAATGACTGCCTGATCACCTCTTCACTCTCTCTTCTTTTATCTGTATTACTCTTGACTCTTTTCAGGGATGATATCTCACTACTCTTGTTTGGTAAATTAGGCTATTGTTTCACTGTATTTCACTTATTGTAAAATGTTTTCTCTCTTAACTTCAGGCCATTGTTCCTGGGTAGTGTGGATGCTGCCATTGGAGAGGGGACTATGTAACTGGGGCCAGATACTGCCCTATTTTGGCAGCTAGCAGTAGTGGGCTGTCTAGAACTCTTGATTTCATGCAGGTTTCTAGCAGAAAAAAACATGGATAAACGGGGTCAAATTTGGCCTTGTAATGGAAGGGAAAACTAATAAAAGATAATGAATATTATATAATATGGAATAATCTCAAATGGAAATTTAATTTTCAAGTTAGCAAACACTCAGAGTAACAGGCTATGCACTGGATGTTTCTGAGAAAATATTTGTTCACAGCCTGTTTTATCAGTGCTTCTTGTTGCCTCATGCTAAACACCAAAAAAGGGAAGAAACACAAATGTCACAGTCAGTTTTGCTCCATTTAACAGTGAATCTCAAGGCTAATGGTTGTAGTTCAGAAACAGAAACCTCAGGACAGAATGCTGAAATATGTGGTGCTGGGACTTCATTTGTTGTTACTAGAATGTATGTTCTGGGTGGTAATTTTTTATCTAACTGTGCTTTGAAAATAAAACCCCAAAATAAAACCCATTGTAATTATGTTTTGCTTGTTCATGCTGAGTAAACCACACCAGACTTTTGGGGAGAGCAGATTGAGGTGTGGAGGAACTCACTGCAAGCATGTGTTGGTGTTTCATAGCATGTGCAGCCTAACGGTTGGCACCAGCATCAGCTGAGCTTTGACAAAACCCAAGGGATTGCTGCTGTGCTTGTGAAGAGGGCCTGGGTGAAGGTGGTTGCAGGCCAGCTCATTAAAGACAATAAACATGTGTTGTGCCATGTTTGATGACTGTTGAGAGAAGGTCAGAGTGAAAGAACGTACATAAAAACTTTAACAAGGACATGATGCCAGTTGTCTCATTTGGCACAACAGTGCCTCTGCACACAACACATGAAGCCATAATTAGTGAAGTCAGTGCTGCCGTGTTTCCCAGGAACTGCTGGGAGCCACCAGCTCCATTATGTGGTTAATGAACACCTGAACACCATGCAGCTGATGGGCATTTCTTAGGAGCACATGGAGAGCCTCTCTGGAGGAGGCTATGGTCTTTTCTGGATCTCCCCCCTCCAGTTTGAATGGTACTAACATCTAGACCAGAGATGCCAATGGAAAATCTCGTTCTTCATATAGGACAGCCATGTCCAAGAGTGTGAGGTGCCTACAGTAAAAGAGGGGAGCAGGACAGAAGTTGTAATTCCCTTTTCCTATTTAATTCATCTTACAAAACAAAGCAGGGAGGCAACAACATTTGTATTGAGTGCACCTCCCACTCTGGAAGTGTTTATTCCAAGCTCAAAAAAGCAGGATCCTGGGCCAGATCTGCTCCTGGCATACACACATGATGCTGGGCTTGCTGTCAGTGGGGTTTCAAGCAGTCTATCCACAGGTGAGCACGCAGAGGATGGAAAGCAGGGAGAGGCCCCGGCCACATGCTGGCGGCTGCCTGAGGCAACCCACCCTGCACAGCCCATGGCAGCTCCCGATCCATGAAAATCTCCAGCAGGTTTTTCACCAGCCCCTTTAAATAAACTGACTGATCAAGCAGTTTGAGGGGATGAGGTGCACGAGATCAGTCCCACCAGCAGCAGGAGAAAGCATCTCTGCCTGCGGCTCTGAAATGCCCCGCTCCCACCAGTCCCCCAGTGTACCTCTCTGCTGCAGAGCTCCATGCCCTTCCCCAGGCCGGAGCTCCCTCGAGCCCTGTTATCTTTCTCCTATTCTCTTTTTCCCTGTTTAAACAGCTAGGGGAGGGCTGGCAGCGCTGGGTCCCCCGCATCCCGGCAGGCCCGAGGGGCTGCCGCTGCCCCTGCGCGGCCCCGCGCCCTGACCAGGGGGTGGGATGGGGGCTCCGCTGTGCCGGCTCTGGGGCGAGGCAGCGGGTGAGTGAGCCCCTCGCTGCGGGGGCCCCCAGGGAGTCCCTCGGCGCGGCCAAAGTGAAAGTTAAGTGACTCCCGAAACCCTTTGGGGGTGGCGGCGGGAGCCATGTGACAGCCGGGAAGCGGGCCGGCGGCGTGGGGCTGCGGACGGTGATTAACGGAAGGCTTGGGGTGGGGGTGTGTGCTGCTCTGTGCCTGAGTCCCTGCACCGACGGGTCCGCACTGCCGGCGTCTCCCTCCGCTCCCGTGCCTGGAAGCGGCGGCGTGGGAGTCCGAGCAGGCAGGGTAGGAGGGTGGCTCCCCTCCACCCCTTCCCCTCCCCTCCGCCGCGTCCCCCTCAGGCAGGGCAGGAGCGCGCCCCACAGCGCTGCGCCCGGGAGGAGGGACTCGCCTCCCCGGTATGGTCACTGCGGCTTATTAAGGGTGGTCGTGTCCCCCTTCTCTTTTTTCTTTTAATTGTTTTTTCATTTTCCTCCGCCGCCGCTGCGGCTGTCACTGCTCTCACCGTTACTGTTACCACCGCTTTTCCCGGGGCTCACAGCTCTGAGCGGCCTGGCCCCGCCGCCCTTTTGTGCTCGGCGCGATGAGGCGAGGGGCCAGCGGTCGGCGGGCGCGACCGGCCCGCGGCGCCCGGGGGCAGCGGCAGGTAAGCGGGAAGGCGGCGAGGGGCGGGAGGGGGGCACGCAGGTCGGTAGCCGCTGTGTGTGTACACCGGGTGCGGGCGGCGAGGTGCTGGTGCGGAGGGGGCGGCTGTGTCTGCGACACCCTATGCCGGGTCCCCCCGCCCAGCCGCCGCCCGCCCCCCGAGCAGCCCGCTCCTCACCCGCGGCGCGGCCGGGTTTGTGCCGTCCTTTGTTTTATTTAGGCTGTGTGTAAAAACTTGCTATCGCTGCCGCCCGAAAGGACACCCCTTCCCCTTCCATCCGTAGGGAGATCCCTGGGGTGTCTGCCCCTTCACGGTCTGCCCCGTGCTTTAACTCTCCCCGTCTCTTCCCGATATTAAACCTGTCTCTTGCTGTGAATCTTCCCTCTCTCCAGCCCGCCCAGCCCGCTGTCCTCCCGAGTCCTCCGCTACAACCTTTGTACCAATTTTGACTTTTTTTTTTCTCCCCTCCCTTTGATTCCTGAAGGAGTCCCCTCCAACCTGTCTGTAGGTATGTCTGTGTAACCAGACACTGAGAGTAGCTGTCTGCCGAGGAATTAACTCGGCAGTCCCTAAAGCTTAGTTTGCATTCAATAGAGGTGTTTGTTTTTCAGGTTTAAACCTCCAGACGGGTTGAAGAAATCGCCCAAAAGGGACCACTTGGCAGGTTTTATTTCCTCCCTTGAAATCCTACTGGACGTGGAGCAGGTGGGGGATTAGGAGGGGAGATATTTTGGGGGGTGAGAAGGAAGGTGGGTGGGATGGAGAGTGTCCAGGGGCTGAGTGGTGTGGGAAGGAGGTAAAAAAGGCTTTAAAGTTCGGAGAGTGGAGCCGCGCTTTCCCGGCTCCTTTCCTGCGAGGGCAGGGAGGATAGCTCAGGCTCTCGCTCTCGTTCGTTAAAAATAAACGCTACAGAAGTTGGCAGATTTTGTAGTCTTAGAGAAGTGGAGTCTCTCCAGGATTAACGTAAAAAATGTTGATGTTTGAGGAACTGCTCTTGCTCAACCCGTAAATAAAGTGGAGATGTTGACAGTTTGTCTAGCCTCTGGTAAACGAGAACAAAACCCATTTCATTTCTTGAAGGGCATCAATAATTGTGAGGGTGGGAGGGAGAGGAAGGAGTTTAACTATTAACCTTTATCTGGGATCGTAAAAGAGTTGAAACTCGTGTTTCTGAAGCTTCTTTTATGCATTTGATTTTGTTTCCCCCTCTCCGCTTTCCTTCCCTGGACATGGTGAAAGGTAAATGAAAACGATGATGCTCGCATTAATTGGACAAGCAGGCGATTTTATGGCTCACCAGTAAAAAATAAATGTCACGGGAAAGTTGCTGCTTGTAGTGCAAGTAGTGGGAAAGTGGTCTGGAGGGTGTGTGTAGCTCAGGGGGAGCGGTAAATCAGCGGTGCTGGCTTCGGGTTGAGCTGTTACTTCAGTGGTTTTTTGGTTTTGTGCTTCCAGATCGTTCACTTGAAAACGCCGGAGGACAATTTGCGGAAGGTAAGAGAGCCTTTTCCCCAACAATTGCATCCTCCGGGGCCACATACTGTGTGTACCTGAGTATTTGCCTGCTGTTCAGGCCCACACTGCTGGGAAAATGCCGAGCTGTTGCTGCCCATGGTGTGCATATTGGGAAGTACAGAATTTTGTAGTAAACAGATAAGCTTCTTTTGCACACAGAGATGCTTGTTAAGCTGATGAATTTCTCCTTTCCAAAAAAGGGATACTTTTTATTTCCTTAATTAGAATGTAGCTTAGGAAAGGAGGAGATGAGCTCAATGAAAAAGTTTCTGTTCTGACCATATTTTGGTATGAATTAGGGAAAAAAACATATTCCCTGTACCTTCTTAATTGCTGCTTTCCCAAATGCGTTATGCTACTTTGTGGCATGATTCTTGTTTGAAATGAAATAAAATGACTGTTACTACTTCTGAAAATAAACTGTGTGCAGCCACCAGAAGGTTTGTCTTTCCCCTTAATGAAGTGAAAGCGGGAAATCTTCGGGAGGAGGCAAGGGTGGGAGAGATAGGGGATCATAAAATTTCTCAGAGCAAGTGATTGGGGGGATGTCTTTGTTAGTTTGTCAGAGTTGCAGTTACAAGCAAAATACACTGTTCCAGTAAATACAAATTCAAGTAATTTTAAAGGAAAATTGAAAAAATACTTTCCCATTATTTTTTCTTATGAAGAACAGACTCTTTCACTTGACTGTCATTAATTTGTCATTCTCTTGTCTAGGAATCAAAAATACAAAGACTGAGTAATACTGCTTATTCTCATGAGTTCCTGTAGAAATCTGTGCAGCACACTCAGCCTCAGTTCTGAGGGAGGTCCTCTTCCCCCCTCCCCCCCTTTAAATGAGTCCCTGCCAGCAGCAAGTGTGTTGATATACTGATCTGAAGGACTTGGGCACGATGCCAACTCAAGCAATTTAAATGACATGGTTGATAGTGTCTCTACTGTCCTTATCACACAGTAGTTGTCTTTAATAAACTCAGTGAACTTCCAAATGATAATCATGGATGACAAATTAGCTCGAGGTCTAGCTCTCCTGTTCAGATGAACTCTGTTTTGCTCTGACTGATAAATAGAAAATGCTAATTGCAGATGAACTATAAGAATTTGCAAAACATACCTCTCCTGTAAATATGTGATTTCTTTCAGGCAAATAAGAGCCCATTAGATTGTCTGAAATAACTCTAAAACACTAAAGTGTTCCCATGGATTCTGCTACTAGCAGTTCCATTTTCTTAATTTTTTCAGTGGTAATAAATTTATGTGAGGCATTGTATCCTGCAAATGAATCCTTAGCAAACACTTCAAAATGGGAAATAATTTTGCATGAAGTAGGTAAGCCACTATAATATGCCTAACAAATAAAAACAGTCTGTAATTCCTGTAAAGCATTTTGGATGGAAGTGAAAATGATTGTTCCATCAGTTTTAATTTGAAATAGGTAACCTTTAAGAAGCAGCTAATACAGTTTCAGAACTGTGACACTGTCAAATAGTAAGCTGCTTCACAGTAAGCTTCAGAGTGTTTTGAGTACCTCTAGTACTCATACTGACTTTCCCCTTGTAGAATTAGAAGATTACAATACAATCTGAAACTACAGAGGAACAGTCAGAATATTACAATTGGCAGTTTAACTGCAAATTTCATGTATGATTCCTTAGATAATGATTTTTATTTTTTGAGAGATTTGATTCTAAAAATATCTTCGCTAGATCTCATCTTCCTGATTTCCAAACCTGCTAAACCTTGCCAAAAGCCTTAGAAGTCCTTTTGTTCTCAGCAGCTGTTCAGAGCTTGCTGAAGTACCTAATATTAATAATAATGTGTTTCATATCTTATGGTTGTGATTGAAATAGTGTTGTGTGCTTAACTGATAAGTTTGGAAATGCTCTTCTTAATGGCAAAGATTGCATTTTTGAAAATTAATCCAGGAATGCAGATGGCCTAATGTCAGAGGTTTGCTTTCTTGTAGCTTTCCAAAATTAACTCCTTTGATACTAGCGAAAACTAATTAGATTCTATCTGTGTCTTAAAAGTAACAATAGATAAAAATAATCAATTACTTTCCTAAATCCTTTCCGCAACTGAAGATGTCTGACAAATCTATTTATTTTTTTTTTTTTTTACTTTATGTGTCAGCAATCATAGCAATAACAGAAGTTAAGTGACAGCTTTTGTAAAACTGAAAGGCTCAACCTGAGGTCCTACTGAAAACTTATCATTAAACTCCTATGGTCCAAAGAATGGGGCTAAGAAGGGAGTGTGCCTTCATGTATGTATTCACTACATGTTAGTTTTGTTGACTTCAGTCATTTCTTGACAGTATGTATCTGTTCTATACATTAAAATTAAGCACTTGTTGATTCCAAGTAATATTTAGAAGATACTTTGTGATGTGAAGACGCAGTATTTCTAGAAACACTTTTTAACAGTTGACAGGTCACTCCTTTTTGGATGCTCTGAAATGATGATAATGACTTTCCGATACTCAGGATGTGAAGTTAAAAGCAATCTTCTTTGTTAACCCTTGTAATTTATGAGGTTTTTTTTCCCTCTAGTCCTCCTCAAACCTGATAGCCCTTTCAGTTTCACAGTTGGCCTCATGTTTGACTATTCTTTTTGCTTTGAAAGCTGGGCGGAAGGCTTGTCAGGGTTTGCAGTTGTACTATTCCGTGAGGGGCTGGGTGGCTGTGCTTGAAACCATATGGCTGTTAGTTGTTGAGAATTGTTGCCACCATTCCTGATTCCTCTTTCTTATTAAAAACAATACTAAGGATCTCTTCATTAGCAGTGTATCACATTAGAAACCACATATACTTGTATAATGACATTTAGAAAGATAAAGCTTGTAGAAGGCAGTCAAAGACAAGACTTCGGGTTTGGGGTGTTTTTGGTGAAAACTAGGCACATTAAATGCACAGAAAAAGTGCTTAGATTCAGAAAGATTTCCAGATGTAGTGTGTCTGAAACATTTCTTTCTAAAAATGCCTTTCTTTTACACTCCTTTTTTTGCTGTGTTCAATACTTAGGACCTGAAATTGCTAGCATGCTTAATAAGCACAATCTTACTACTGTGGGGAATGCCACCAGAGTAACGAATAATTTTTGGTGAAGCAGTGCCTTGTGTTAGCAGAATGGACTAGGCCTTGTCTTTTAAGCTCCGCAGGGCAGGGAATTGTCTTCAAAGTATTTTCTGTAAAGTGCCTGGCATGCCTGTGTGTGTCAAAACATGATAAATAATAACAAACAGTAGCTGACAATTTATGTAGATTTTTTTTTTTAATTATTATTTTGGAATTTGCCTATAGGGGACTTCCTAGCAAAAAGAAAAATGCCAGAGTGACTTCCAGCTGGGATAACATGTGCTCTGATGGCGAGAGAAGCTTTTAATCGGAACAGAACACACATTTAATCGATAGTATCTCCTGTGAAGCCGTCGGGCCAAAACATCAACTGGTGTAAATCAGTGTGTCTCCAGTGAAGTCTGTACAGACACAGCTGACTTTCACCAGATGATGTGAGTGTTCTTTTTGGCTTGAACAATTTTCCTTTAATCTTCTTACCACTCAAACTTTTACTATGATCTGCAGTGTGGAAGGAAGATGGGACAACTTTTCCTTACTTTCCTCCTCCTTTAAACCTTTGGTGCTTTTTCTTTTGTGTGATGATGTACGCAATTTTTAGTTACATATGCTCTAGTCTCCTCTTCAAGCTTGTGAAGGTAGGTATCCTCAAAATCACACCTGAAAAGGAGTACCATTATATTCAAAAACTCACCAGTCTTGTCCAGCTTGCCAGATGTAGGTGTACAGTAAATAATTTCCTTGCCATACTGTATTTGTGATTAAAGGTTCCTAAATACTGTTATTGGAAACCATCTCCTTAGCAATTTGTGTCCTGTGAAGAAGTTTAGAAGGATTGCCCCCCACATCAATTTCCCAGAATAATTTTATTGTGTCTGCCAAGTGCCTTAATGTTTTAGTTACTGAAATGCATCATCCAGATGAAGTAATTGAAAATACTGAGTGTGTACATCTTGTGTGGTGGGAAGACTCAAATGATACTTGGGTAGTAAAGAGGAGAAATAAATTACTTTTCTTTATCTTCCAAGCCTCTAATAAACATTTTTGAAGGCAGTGTTAGTAAACTAGCTCTTGTTAGATGTGGGAAAACTGTGTTTGAGTAGAGAGCCACTAATTTTCAGAAGTTCAAGTTAATTCTTGCTCTTTCCTATGGAAGCCTGATGCCATTTTTGGAATTTTGTATAAATATTTTCAACAAAACTTGCTTTGTTAAGTAATGCAGAAAAGTAATCAAGTCTTTAAGGTGATTACCCAAAACTGATGGTTCTGAAGAAAGATGGGATACTTGCTTGTGTGTGTGTGTGTGTGTGTGTGTGTGTGTGTGTGTGTGTGTGTGTGTGTTCAGATTTGGAAGCAACAGAGAAATAAATCCTAACACAAACAGCAGCTATGAGGAGAAACGTGATTAACTGCCTATTCATACATTTTTGCTCAAATGTCTTGTCACCCTATGCCCTGTTTTTCCTGATCTTTATAAACTAATAATATTTTCAGTGGGGAAAAAAAAAGTAATAAGATGAAAATATTGTGCCCAGATGCTGCACTGCAGCAGGTCACATAGAAATGATGTCTGTAGAGCCTGAAAAAGAGTGAATTCCACAAATGGAAATGAGAACACTCCATTTCCTTTGAACTGACTGGAAAGTTACCTTCCTCGTCCCAGCTTGCCAGTTCTTCCAGAGCTGTAAAGGTTCATAGTAACTAAGCCTTTCACCAGTATTTCATTAAAGCAGGAAATACGTGTAATTACAACATTTCAAGTGACTCAGTAAAGATATATAGAAAACCAATAATATATGCAATAATTTTAGTTCTTACAGGCACTCAGATGTCAACTTCCTTTTTGTTTGTAGTTAGAAAAAGCTTTGGATGGAAACAGGGCTGCAAAAGGGCAAGAGTTGACGCCAAAAGAATAAAATGCATTTCAGAGCCTATCTTAATTTCATTTTCTATTGGTGATACCGTTTTTGCAGAAAGTGAAAATACTCTTGACAAAACGTTAAACTTGATTGTAAGGCTTTAAGGGTTATAACGGTTAGCCATTTTAAAAGATGTGTCTTTTCAATATACTTCCAGATTGTGCCAGAAGACATGTTTTCAGTCTTTTTTTTTTTTTTTAATCTATTTTATTGTCAGCAATGCTTTTCAGGTCTTAACTTAGTCCTAATGGGGCATCAGCTCCAGTTGAGTTATAACAGTTTATAGCAGCTGGGCCGACTTGGGAGCCTGGTCCTGCTAATACAACATTCAGTGAAGTCAGATTTCACAGATAAGCATGTTACAGTAAGGAAAATTGGACTTGTGGATTTTTATCCAAGGATTTCCTAAAAATACAAAATTGTAAGATGCTTTCATAGGAGAGGGAAGTCCTGGTATTTCACTCTTTTTAATGGTTTTCTGTCTGGTATTTACAAATTCCAGCTAATGATGAAGAATTAAATGCAATAAACTATGCCTAGTGGTGTTTTTAGGGTTGTATATACTTTACTAGTATTGAATTTATCACTGAAAATAATTTCTCTGTTCAGTTCCTTAAGATTATAACAGCAGCTTATGAATTGGGGAATGTTTCTCTTACGTATTTTCAAGTAATTTTTTTACCTCTGATGAAATAACAGAAGTGTACAAAAGGCAAGAGGTGGGTGCTGGGAAGTGATTTAGAGCAAGTAAAAAGAGAAAATATTTTTTAAAGTGGGGATCAGTAAGGCTAGAAATTATTGCTTTTGTGTGAACTTTGTTCCTAAAGATAAAACCACCCCCAAAGCATTTTTTTATTTTGAAGCTTTATAAGTAGTGTAAAACAGTGGAAGAAATTACATGTTGTGGGTTGCTTTTGTCTGTACTGAGTATTTTTTTTAAGGCTAGATCTCAGAGGATTTTGTATACCAACGTGAATGATTCTATATTAACTACAAATCACTGCTAGCCAGTTACAAAAACTGTGTGATGCCTAGTCATGTAAGGATGTAAGGGCTTTGTTCTGAAGTAAAACTTTCATGTTTTTCTTTTTGCTTCTGTGTTACAAACAACTGGAGTAGTATGTTGGACACACTGCATTGAATAGAAGTACACCCAAAAGTTTGGTAGATTGTGAGTTTTACCCTTCCACCCTTGCTCTGCAGTTGTGCTTGCACAAGAGAAGTGTCAGTGTCCAGCTATATGAATCTCATTGCAGTGGGAGGGGGAGCAAATGGGATGGTGCAGGCAGAAAGCTGTTAGCATGGGAGTGCTCGCAAGATCAGAGCCTTGTACTGTATGTTGGCCCTCATGATTTGAAAATGAAAGCATATTAATCTATAAGCTTAAAAATAGTTACCCTTAATTTAGATATGCATTGAGAGTACTGAAGCCTCCTAAGTGCTCTTCTGCTGTGACTCTGTATGCTGAGTTACCTATTGTAGAATTTACTATTGAAATAATAAAAAAAATCTGATCAAAGCAATTGTTAGAAATGTCACTATTTGATAAGATCATCCGCTGAAAATAAAGGGGGAATGAGATCTGACAGAGGTAAAACCAGGTAAATAGCTTTCAGCTCTGCTTTTGTTATTGAAGAAGAAAGAGAAACAATAGGTGCTGTTTAGAGTCAGAAGCTGCCCTTGTAACCTCTGCTGCTCTTAAAATGCCTGAAGGTTATTGCATGGTTCATGGTGGCTCTGCTTGCAGTTCAACTTTTAATTTTCTAACAAAAGTAGATGCAGTAGCAGCCTGCTGATAAACACCATGCAGAACAATCAGGGAAAAATGGAAAAATTCCTTTATTCCTTCTTTCCAGTTACTGAAGTATACTGGCATATTTTTAGCAGAAGGAGAGAACACTGCCTCTTATGTTAAACTGCCAAAGCTGGAGACTGATTTTTAAAAAGTAGGAACATTATTTCTACAAGGATGGGATGTCCATTTGCATTCAATAGCCCCAGCCCAAAAAAATGATTTGTTGCATGCTGTTATGGGGAGTGATCTGAACGTCCACAGGGGCTGTACCTATTTCAACAAGAGTTCTACTTCTTGCTGCACTGGCAAAATTGTGTCGAGCTAGCCTCAAATCCAGCGTTCTCAGCATCAAAACTCCAGCTGCCTGCCCAGAAATGTTCCTGCTGAGCGTGAGAAGCACCCTGTCTCTGCGAGCTGTGAAGCAGTGGGCAGTCTTAAGTAATACAGGCGAACTTCAGCCAGCGCTTTGGTACTGTCCTTACTGAAGGCTGCTTGAATTTGTTGGTGTGATCGTTGGTGGTGTTTAGAACACTGCACTTGCTGCGATGCATTGTACTTGGATACCGGTAGGATCAGAGAAGGGGTCAACTTCTGAAGGTATTGTTTCCAGTGCACCTGAAAGTAATGGAATGTAGCAGTTTTAGGAATGTACACCTGTGAGTATATAATAAGAGAGTATCTGTTTGTGTATTTTCACCCCTGACATTCAGATCAAAGGTCCCCTAGGTGGTTTTGTGGTAAGAAAAGGGAAAGGGGCCACATGTCTTACCAACTCTGACCTGTCCTATTGCTCATTGTTTTCAAGTTTTCACTAGAAAGTCAGTCATGAGCCAGCTTTGATGAGGTGGCTTACTTTCAGGGGCTCACTTAATGCATATATTCTGTTCAAAAAGTGGCAGATTTAGGTCTCAGTGGTTAAAAGAAGAAATGATATCAGCAAGTGCTGCCACTTAAATATCAAAACTGATGGCCAGTCTTGCACTGGACGGTGCTGGGATATTGTCGAAAGCACTTAAGAAAACCCATTGTGTCTTGAGGCAGTGAGCGTGACTCCTGGATGACTGATGGCAGAAAGGCTGACAAGCTGAGAAACATCTTCAAGCCTTTACAAACACATACTGGCTTAAGCATCTTCGATCCTTTACAACTACATGGCAGCTAAAACAAAAGCTGAGGAGGAGCCTGTCTCTTGCCTTCCAGCTTGCTTACAGCTAAAGGAAATGTATCCAAACCGGAGAAGACTCCCCCTGGCCCTGGAATTTGATTAATTAATCATCACTTTCATCCTCATTAAGTAATTTTTCTTTTCTTACTTGGGCAAATGAAAAAGATGATGACACCTGGGAGAAACAATGACACCTGTTAAATCTTCCTCTATTGTTAAGCACAGTTAAAAAAAAATACATTTAATTTTAGATTTAGAGTGAGTAGCACTATTCTTGCTTTCTTTTTACATAGGTTATGTGGAATTGTGCTGGTACATATTTGTGTCAATAATGTATGCTATTTCATGTGGCAGTATTTCTTATCTTTAACTGAATTTGCTTCACTCAGAAGTACTTTATGAAGGTAGAGAGTCTCTTAATGTCAAATTTTTGCTTGCTTCTGTGAACTTGATTTCTGTATAACAGAGGTATTTTACGTGAGAGTCAAAACTGTCGTCACCAGTGGTTTTCTACTTCTGTTGTGTTAACATTTTGGTCATGATAGACGTCTTGGCAGATTATGATGTAATTTATCATGTTGCTTCAGTGCTGGGGCTTTGTCAGCAACAGGGAATTTCAGGAAGAATTTTCCATTGGCTCAATAAAGCCAGCAGCAGCACTGTGAGAATTTTACATGGAAATCTGAGCGTGGATAATGCTTAAGGGAAACTGCTTGCGTGTCTGATTTTAGGGCACATTTGGCAAGGGGTAGTAAGCCAGGGGTGTTCAGCGACTGTGGTCATCAAGAGCTTAGCTTGCTGCCTGTGCTCAATGTGTGTAAGGCCTCTTGCAGTCTTTTCTCAATATGTTGTGTAAAGTTATTAGCACTTTGATAATACACATTTTTCTCTTTCCCTGTGGTCTTGCAGCTCCAGTTTGCTCTGGATGAATTCCTGGGACACATTGTTTGCTCACTGTACTTAGGCCTGGGAAATCAGTATCTTTACTAGGCGATAAAGACTTGTTCAGGCAGTTTGATTTAAGATACTGTTTCTGAGATTGTCAGAGTATCTTTCTGGTTTGCTGTATTCGGATTTATTCCACAGAAAAGCACAAGCTGAATATAATTTGCAAATATTTACTTTAGTTGCACAGTTTTCACAGTGTGTTCTCCCAGTCGAAGGGTGGGGAAAATATGCAGTAAGGCCTGTGACACCATTTCACACAACCCATGGCCACATGGTTTTATTTATTTCTGCGTTCTGTTGGCAGGCACTAAAAGGGGTGCTAATTCGTGGCCTGCTAATTTTGCTTAGAAGGTCGATTCAGCCATCAGCACAAAAAAGGGTTACCAGCCTTGCTGCTGTCTATGGCAGCTGTGGTGCAACAGCAGCACATGCTGCTATGATCACGAGGCTGGACAGTTATAATGCCTTGCAGTAGAGCCTGCAGTCCAGTTTATCCTTCGCTTGCCCACTGCCTCTCTGGAAAGGAGCACCACGATTGCTTGTTAGCCAGTGGTACTGTATGCTTGCTGTGTCAGCCTTCTACTTTTTTGAGGGTTTAGCAAGTTATGAAACAGTGACTTGACTTTAAGCTGGTGCTGCTATGTGTTTTTCAAAGCTACATGTTAGGACCAAGTTACCTTGAATGCGAAGCTTTGGTCTGAAGGATGTTTATCTTCAGATGCTAATCTGTTTAATTTTCCCACTGTGGCAGTGGCTACCAGCAGGGGTGGTGAAATGTTTACCTACTGGACCCTGCCCTAGCCCTTCGGGTTTCCCTCTAGTCCATCCTTGGTCATTTGATCAAAGTCGCATTGTTCCAAAAGGTGCAGGTCCACAACAGCTTCAGCGCTGTCCGTCCAGTTCCTGCCTTCTCCCTGCCTCTAAAGCTGGCTCACAGCTGATACCTTATGAGCCACCTTACAGCTCTCAACCTGCAGACTACACCACAGAAAATCAAATAGCTTTCTGCAGGGTTATCTCCCTGAACTGGCTTTTCACGGGAGCGGGCATGCTCACTGCCAGGGGCAAAGATGTGGGGGGAGCAAACAGCCTGCACAAGGGTAACAGTAGCACAGCCTTAGCATCGATACAATTTAGTTCCCTTGAAAGTGCTGTAAAAATGCAGCTTTTCCCTAGCGCTGTGGCTATTACACGTATTTCGAAGCAGGAAAGCCTTTTCATTGTTTCGTCACATGTCTGTACACATGAGAGTGAGACAAAAGCTAGGGACGTTTTACGCATCACTGTTAAAGGCACAGGGAGGTGGGGGTGGTGGGAAGGGAGGCCTATTTATTTTAAAAGTTATAAAAATCCTCGTGGTTGCCAGTGATTGAAAGCTGGCCCATATTGTCATATTATCTTTCTTTATGTTTGGAGATAATATATCAGCATAGCAATTTTCAAACTAGGAAACTTAGACCAAAGGAACAAGGGTGCAGTTCGTCCGGCTCTATGCCTCTCTTCATTCCTGCTCTCTGCAAAAGACTTGGCAATACCATAGCAGGCATTTTTGGCTGAGGCAAGGAGTCTATTTGCAGTATTTACGTAAATAGTTTTTTTTTTGGAGGAAATGCCACTCACTGTACTTCATACTTAAGGTGATCAGCCAGTGGGAGAAAATGAGTTTGTTGCTGTTTAGCTTGCTAAAGTAAATAAACTACTTTCTGCTTATGATTTTGCCTTTTAAATACTTTTAAATATCAGAATTTTTTATCTTACTCCCCCCTTCCCTTCAAAACAAGGCTAAAGGACTTAAGTAGGAGCAGTCTGAGTCTGGAATTGAGAATGTTAATTCTTTTAATTAAATCTATTTGCTTATTTTGGTTATCAGCTGAAGAATTGTGGGGAAAAATTCAAAACCCCAAAACCTGAGTGTATGACATGCATAATATAAAAAAAAAAAAAAAAAAAAAAAAAAAGTCTAATTAAAATATGTTGCTCTGACAATTGCTTAAGTTTTCATATCTCTTGATATATGTGCTGTTTAAAGCCAGCAAAAATAACTAGTGAGATAGAGAGTTAAAGGAGAGGAGAAAAAAAGTCCCCAAACAACTTGGAGAGAAAGGTGGATTTTGATACAAAAATAAATGCAGCAACACGCATAATGCCTTCTGTCTTAAGAGTAATGTTAAAAAGGGTTTGTTAACATTTCATCCTCAGAGGGGCTTTCTTATATTCTAGTGATTCCTGGGATAAAGTGATTTTTATGTCTTTTTCACTTATATTTAAGTGGGATTTCTCTCAGATAAACAAAGTAACACACACTCAAAGACTCTTTCTGCCTCATTTAAACACCCCACCTTATCAAAACTCGATTTCCATGAGTGATGGATCTTGGCTCTGGATGGGAGACCGAAGTATTCAATTACCTTATTTTCATGTGCTAATGAAGCAGAATGTGGCTTTAGGGGGTTTCTTTTCAGCAAGGTAGCCTGTTTGGTTATGCACATGCTGCCTTCTTATGTTTCCTTCCACGTCTCTGTCTGCACTCAAGCGGTGGTCTTAATGGGCAACAGTGGCTAATCCGTCTGCGGGACAACAAGCCTTGGCCTTCTTCAGCCCAGCGGGAGCAGCCCTGGCCTGTAATTAGCGGAGCCATCAAGCCAACTGTTTGGCTCGAAATGAGTTCTTTTGGCACCTCTTGCAACAACTTTATATGCTGAAAATCTGTGAAGGTTGGTTTTGTTTTTCTCAATTTTCTTTGCATCACGGAGTGTTGATGTGAGCTCTGAAATCCTCACACCAAAGTGCGGCAGGCTTGTACTCTGATAACTTCGTCTCTCAAAATGGGAAATGTACGTTTTAAATGTTTGCTGTTATTTGTTCAGCAGAGCTTGAAAGTGCAGGTGCATTTGTCACTGAGAGTCAAATCATAGACTCATAGAATGGTTTGGGTTGGAAGAGACCTTAGAGATCATCCAATTCAAACCCTGGGCAGGGCCACCTTCCAGTAAACCAGGTTGCTCAAAGCGCCGTCCAGCCTAGCCTTGAACACTGCCAGGGATGGAGCAGCCACAGCTTCTCTGGGCAACCTGTGCCGGTGCCTCACCACCATCACAGTGAAGATTTTCCTCTAATTATTTAATCTAAATCTCCCCTCTGTCAGTTTAAAGCCATTCCCCTTGTTCTACCACTACACGTAAGGAAATCGCTCTCCAGCGTTTCTGTAGGCCCTCAAATGGTAAAGGCAAATATTTTTTCTATCTATGTCATGCTGCTGACAATAGAGGAGAGATTTTTATTTAGCTTGTGCACTCTTCAATACTGTCACTCTCTTTGGCATCTTCTGCTTTACTTCCATGAGGGGTCCTGATTTAATAGCTGGGATCGTTCATACTCTTGAAATTAAGCTTTTTGCTTAGTGCTTGGCTAAAACAGGACATTGTGTTCAATGCTTTACATGATAGCTCCTTAGCTGCAGTTACACACCCTTTTAGCACTGTATAATGAAAATTAACACATTGTGGGGGTTTTCCTAGCAACTGTATGCTAGGAATTACTGTGTCAACTTCACCACAATGGATGATGGGGGGAAATAACCATCCAGCAGTTACTCATTGCCAGTTATGAAGTGGAGGAATTGGAAAAAGGCAACCAATTTCCCTTTTTTTTCTTCCCCCAGAGAATGAAATGGAGAAGTACACTGAAACATCCAAGTTTGGTGGGTCGTGGTTTGGTTTTGTCGGTTTTTGTGCGTGTGTGGAGACTTCTAAAGAAAGTGAAGAGCAACTTAAATAACTTTTGTAGGTGTAAGAATAATCACCTTCAATTCTCCTGTAAAGCATTAACATGGGGAGCAATAGACTTTTAATAGAATGTAAATTACACTTTTTTTCCCCTAAGATTCATGAAGAATGTTCTTAAGAATTACACAACGTTGTAATGAATCTCTGCTCCCACTAGCTGATGGTAACTAGTAAGTAAAAGGAGGAAGTGCAATAGACACTGAGTAGTAGTACAGATTTTTTGAGTTGCACCATGCTGCTGGGTATCTTGGATTTTTCTGAAGGAAAAATAAGGAAAAGAAATGTATGGAAACAAAAATGGAAACCCTTGGATATTATCTTGAGATAATCTTTCACAAAGATCCTGAAGTAAGTGTGATGGTGAAGTCCTGGCATGAATTAAAAGAAGTGGGAAGAAAAGTAGGAGGCTGGTAAGAATAGTCCTCAGTTCTCAACCTGGAGGAGATTCCTATTTAAGTGGAGCTTTAAAAAATTGGTATTGGGAGTGGTGTGCATTTAGGCAGAGAGAGATCAAGAAGCATCTGTGATAAGTGGGCTTACCTGTCCAGTGGGCTGAAGTTGTGTATGTTAAGGCCGTTGGGAGAGATAACTTGAGAAGTATGCAAGAAAATTGGGTAACTTAATAACACATATCATACTTTGTGGCTGAAGTATGCAGCAAGCAGCAAGCCAGATTTGATTAGGGCAGTGATGTTACCACTTCTCCTCCATGGAAACAAGGCTCCTGTTCTGCTGCACCCCTTGAATAGGGCTTTGGTGCAAACACCCAGGAAATTCACCTTCTGTGAAGGAAATTGCTGGCATGCCCCCCCTCACCTCTGCAGCCTTCCTCCCCTTGGGGGTGGGAGAATTTCCATGCCTCTCCCTTATCTCTTGGATATTCTGTCTCCAGAATGAGCTGAGGAAAAATAAGGTGTAGTGGTTAACTCTGCAGAGTTACTGGCTACCTTTGGCAACTAGAGATGTATACTGTGATCTGAACCAAGTAGCAGCAGCTCTTTTATCCCTTAAATTTGTGGAAACAGTCCTGTGCTCTGTAGCTAGAGTTGGGTAAAAGAGGTTTTTGTGACTAATAGCTTAGTTTGCCAATATGTGCTGTTCTGGAAAGCAAAGCAGTTAATTTGGTTATGAATTCAGTTTGTTGTTCTGGTTAAGAGCTGAGTTTCCAGTTGCAGCTTTTTTTAAGCTATTATTTCTTTAATTATTCTGAAAGTGCCACATCTCAGAACATCCTTTTCAACATATAGCATGTATTTTTAAAAATACACGGTCTTTCTTTGGGAACCCTTGATGAAACATACTTTATTTCACATTGCTTAACATTATGAATTAGTCCTAAAACACAACTTTTTCACTGCAGAAAAAAAACAACCAAACAAAAACAACCAAAAAACCCTCCTGCCTTCTTAACTGGTTTTGAGACAGTTCTCATCCGTCTTTCCTCCACATCCTTTTCTGTGTTGCTTTCTTGGATCCAAGTTAGTATAGCATCTGGTATTTCTGTATGGCTTGAAGTTACTGGAGCAAACTTAGCAGAGTTTGCGGGGGGGGGAGGAAGGGGAAGGCAATGTAGCAGGATGTTTCTTGACTCAAAAAAGTAAATTTGCTTGTAGTGCTGCACTTGAGCTCAGCAAGAGCAGATACCTGACATGCATTTGGAGCTGATAGCAAATTAAAAATGAACTGCATATCTACTTTACAAAAGTGTATTTCAGAATAAAAAGACCATTTGTTACTTTAGTTACTTAGGCTGTTAGCTTATTTCTCAGGTGTTTTTCAGTTGATGACATCTCACTATAGCTTCTAATTTTGACTCCTGTCTCACTTTCTGGTTCTCATACACTAGCATCTTGCTGCACCATTTTTGTTGGGAACATTGCAGAGGCCTTTATTTCCATGAGCATGTTTACTTGAGCTTTATAGAAATTTGTAAACTGTTGTGGTTTGGAAAACTCTCAGAAAAACTACATTTTTAAACACTTTCCTCTTTAGAATGATGATAGGAAAGAGGGAGAAAAAAAATGGTGGTAGAGGTAACATCTACATGACTTCATATTGAGGAGAAATGTTGAGTTTGCTTTCCAGTGAAATGTGTCTTGGGGACTGTGATATAGATAGCTTTGTATATTTAAACGCACGTAATTTCTAGGCATCAATTTTGTGTGAGAGGCAGTTATCTTACTGAATCTTACCTCACTATAGAGGGAACTGTGAAAAGTTTATGATCATACAGTGTAACTTTTGTATATAATATGTATATACAGCATTACCACCAAAATTGAGTACTGAATTGCAGTATTCAGTGCGTAACAGTTCATAAGAGATTTGTGTGTATTGTTACATTAGAGATACATAGACTAGCAGTTCTGCTTCTGCTTGGTTATATTTAATGTAAACTTTATCTCTGCTAAGAAATATAAAGCCAGCAGTCTCAATAACCAAGCAAGACCCTGAAGAATTGAGAGAAAAGTGCAAATACAGTAAAAGTGATCTCGAGAAGTCTGCCTCCCCAGTGAGTTGATTACAAACCAAAGATTAGCATTCAGCTCATGCTGCTATTTGCATAGCATTACTCTTATGGAGACATATAGTGCCATTGAATTCTATTGTGGCAGCATAGACATGTGTCTTGGGGAAACCGAAAGCATTTACAGTTAAAAACCCATACCACTGCATTAAATTAAACCTGCAAACCTTCATGCATAAGTAATCATAAAGCCACACTTAAGGCTGTTGTGTGTTGAATTTTACTTTAGCTTCTGAGTTACGTTAAGGACCTGAGCAAGTAAAGCCACGACAGTAGCCTGTTCTTGAGGTGACCAGAATATGGTAAATGTCAGAAATCCACATCTGAAATAAGAGGTCACACGCTCTTTACCAAGCGCAGACAAAGAAAAAAGGCTCTTTGATGTGGCTCTAGTGTAGTATCAGCTTTGTCTCTAACAAGACCTCTGTGCTACAAACTTGATTTGTGTATAAAAGGCTGTGCTGTTGGGTGGAAGGGTTGATACAAGCTTATCCTTCCTGTCATCTCCATCCCCATCCGCCTTCTGCACCTCTCGGGTGATCTCTGTTTTGGCTGGCTAAAGTCTCAGCCAGCTAGTCATCATCCCAGCCCAATCACCTAAAAACCCCAGATAATCCCATTCCAGTGTATAAATCAGAGCAGCCATAACAGTGATAAACACTTGCAAAACAGCTGCTTATTGCAGACGTACATCCACTGGAGATGACTGCAGAGGCAGGGGAACCTCAAACACTGCTGCACAGAGAGCAGCACTTCAGATGGCAGATAATGTTTTGGCATCTCCCCCTAGGTCCCAGCAAATACAGCAATTTCTGTACCTACGGCAGTTCATACTTTTGCTGAATTTGTACCCCTTCTTAATATTAGCATTGCCTTTCACCCCACTGCTACTTCTACCCCTTTCTGTGCCTGGGCCAAGGCCTGCCTAGTGAGTACTTAAGGGTCTTTCTTTCATGCTTTCTTCTTTCACAGTCCTCCTTTGCCCAGGCATTTTGTCACTGTGAAGGAGCTATAGTTCTGGTATAGGTGATCTGACAGCAAAAGGCAGAACAGTAGTGCCCTTCCAGTCATAATAGTTAACTAATTAGGTTTCTGTACATAGAGATGTGAATATGTTAAACCTTCCAATACTGTACTGCAGAGAGTGGATGTGGTAGGAAAATGGTAAAGGCTGAAATAACTAAGAGTCTCTAGTGTGGCAACTTCACTGCCCTTCTGCTATACCCTTTTCACGCTACCACTGTCTTTTAAGTAACATTATGTTTTGGAAAAAAAAGGGTTAGGTATTCTGCTAGGGAAGAAATGTCCTTCTAGTCACATTAATGTAGTAATTAAGCTGTTTCATGGGTTGTTGGTCCTTGTACTTCAGCCATGAGATGATGTTGGCTGGTTTGAGGAGGTCTCAGCTTGTATGCGTAGGCATCACTCGTGTTAGGGCATCCAGTCGGTTATGCGTATGAGAAGGTTTTCACTTCCTTTGGGATTCAGACTGTCCATAAAGATGTCAGAAAATGGGATTTAGCAGTTAGTTAAGAACATGCTTGATTTGATT
The DNA here is from genome assembly GCA_039720435.1 of Amazona ochrocephala. Taxonomy (NCBI): domain Eukaryota; kingdom Metazoa; phylum Chordata; class Aves; order Psittaciformes; family Psittacidae; genus Amazona; species Amazona ochrocephala. Next base: position 62,503,176 of record CM077878.1, read on the forward strand.
ATTGAAAAGTAAATGGGTTCCACATACTGTCACAGCAGAATAGCCAACCTCGTGGTGCATGCATTGGCATGCTTTCTTGATGCAGTAACTTGGGGTGCTGTAGGACAGAAGAGTGACACTGTGAGCCCTACCTTTCCCGATCCCCACTGCACCCAGAGGTGGACCACAACAGAGCAGGGCATTAGGCTTGCCCTGGGAAAACACTGATATTTCCAGTTCTGTCAATACAGTGCTGGCTGCACTGGTGTATGTAAGTCTTTAGTGACCAGTTATGCAGTGTAACTGCTAGCATAACTGCAGTTGAGAAAAACACATATATTTGGACTGGAGGAAGGAGCTTGAGCACTGAGCTGCCTGTGACAGTTTTGCTGTGCAGAGTATTAGAGTGAGAAGTGATGGGTGAGGTGTGCCTGGAGATCCCTCTTCCCACCCCATAGACTTATGGCACAGAGCTAGCATGCCAGGTAGAGCATTGTGCTGCTGGGCTAGAATGTGGTCTCCTTTTATTAACCTTCTGTTATTTTTCAAAAACATACTGCAGATTATTTGCCAGGCCATAAAAAATTTGCTGTGAGAGTTACCATATATAATTGCAGCTGCCAGAATGAAGAAAGTCATCTTTGTGAAAGTGTATCTAGAGGGTCCTGAGTTGGTTTAGGTTTTGATGTTATGATGTGTATGTGCTTTCTTACGGAAGTTGGGATAGCACAATTAAGCTCCTAGTGTAAATGAGTGGAAATTCAGGTCTCCGAGGAATGTCTTCAAACAGGGGCTTGTAAGTCAGAATTGTTAGCTCAATATACCCGTGGTGCCCAGACCCCTGTCACTGCATGGCTGTGAGCAGAGTAACACAGCAAACAGAAAGGAGACAGCAGGGTAAAAGGTGACCAGCGTGTTTCCTACACTGGCATGTGGCAGCACTTGTGCTCCCGCTGTCTGCCTGTTACAGCAACCAAAAAGCAGAGGCTGAGGGAATTCAGCAGGCAGTCTCTTGATTTGTGTCACCCAGACTCCTCCTGTCCCTGATGAGTGCTGCACTGAGGAAAACAGGGCTGTTTATCAGGCCTCAGGTGTCACTTGTCAGCCAGGGTGTTGGTTTTCCACAAATATTCCTTGGAGAGCAAAGCATAATGTACAGCAAAGGAAGCCATATTACTGTCCTTTTTAAAATTTAATTTTTTATTTTAACAAGGCAGTTTTTAATTGTAGAAGTTATTCATCAAAGGACATTCATACCTTCTGGCAAACTAATCCACCCTGTAATCTTTTGGTTATATGGCTTAGTATCTTCTTATGGTACAGCATTGTCTGTATCACATGTTCACACTGCAAATCAGTTTGGTCAGTTCTAGATCTGCTCTACAGGCACTTCAGATCACAGATCACATGAGGGACTCCTCTTCCAGGTATCAGCCTGGGAATTGTTCCTCCATGCATCAGAAATCTGGCTTTTCTTTTAACCTGGGTAAGGAAAAAAAAAAAGGAACTGATAGAAGTGGCTTATTGTTAGCCGTGAAGCAGCTGTGACCTTGTTTGTCTTGAGCTAGTTTTCAGATGAAGAAAGCATTGACATTTTTTTCCCCTCCTTATAGATTGATGGGTTGAAGCAGTCCTTGGAATTTTACTATTTTCAAAACAAAATATTTGACCTGAAAGGCAATATTTATAGCAGGCAGCTAATAGAAAACACGCTTGCCCTCTCTGTCTCTCTGTGTCTCTTGTCTATGTGTGTGTGCACACTCTGGGTTCCCTCCTGGGCCTGACCTCTGCTGCACGCACTGCAGCTTCATTGACTTTGCCTTCTATTCCCTTCTCCTGATAAATGAATCACTGGAAGCAACGGGGCTCGGTATGTGGGGAAGCAGGATGCAGGAAGTTCATGGCAGTCCCGTGCCATTCTGACCTGCTGCAAATGTCCCCTCCTGCCGGAGTGATGGATGGCGCGGGGCTTCTGCGTCAGTCACTTGTGAACTCCGAAGGTCACCCGAGAGAACATATTCTCCCTTTGGAAAGACACCCTGGAGGGATGTTGATTTAGTGACATCTAGCAAGGACTGACCCTGTCAGTCAGTGCAGTAATGCTGGAGCAGGGGATGGTGTTAGCTTTGGGTCACTGGACCTAACACACGAAGATACGAAAGCTGGACTCTGCAAAAGCCCTCCTCCGGGTTGCTGATTGGATCTGGCAGGTGTGAAGGGGCTATTTTGGATGAGGTATCTGGCTGAAAGAGCAACTGCTGTCCCAGCTCTCTTGTAGCAGCAAGTGCTTTGCATTTAAGTGAGGCCTTCTCATTTGCTTGCAGACAGGCGCTCTCCCTTTTTTTCCTCAAGGAAAAAATGTTGGCAGGACAGTAAGGTCTCTAGGGAGCTTAAAAATGCCCATGTAATTAGAAATGGTGCCTGCAGTTTTTTAGGCTCCAGTTTCCTGTGAAGTTTAGACTTGAACAAACCTAATTTTCTCATGTTTGGACCCCTGTTGCGTGTCAATAAATCTGTATTATTCAGTCTGGATTTGATGTGATGAGGAATGGCTTGGTGGGATTCAAGGTAGGCACAGAACAGACAGTGAGGTGTCTACACAGGTAAAATGAATACAGCAGGGTGGAAGCAAACCAGGTGCAATGGCAGCATTTGGAGTGAGGTGGGAAGAACACAGGCTGAAACGAGCACAGTTCTGGTCTCCCTTCTCAGCCCCTACCTGAAATGCAGTGCCAGTGAGCTTACCATTGAGGCATTCGCAGTACTGTAGTCTGGCCAGAGCTGTAGGCTTACCATATATTAGAAAATGCATCCTGTTTTTTCCAGCCAAAATTTCTGATATGCCAGACAACAGTGGATTCATAACAGTCCTAAAGCTGGAGACCTGACAAGAAAATCCAGCGTTCCTCAAATGTCGTGAAGTTCCAGTATTCGGTTCAGCCACTGCAGGTTCAGCAATAGATATCATACTCCGAGCAAGCTGAATTTGGGTGAATTTAAGCTGAATATTTATTAAAGCTCTATTTAGATTGGGCCATGATGAGGCTGGATTGCAGAGCTACAGGCTGCAATCAACACTCAGTAGGAGGTTATTTAGATTAAATACCAACTGTCTTGGAATGGTGGGAAAAGTTTCAGACAGAAGTTGTATTTACTGTTTTTTTGGACAAAGTTGGGCTTGCAGTAAAATTTCAGGAATTCTGCTGGACAGATAGTTTTCCTCCTTGAATGAATATTCTTTTTGTACTGCAGTGTTCTCGAATTGAGCTACTCCCTTACGTATTCTTGGATGAATACAGTTGATTTCCAATTTCCTCCTCTCCTTTATCTCCTTACTGTGAGACTGTAATCGGCCTTTTGCTTTCTTTCAATCTGTTTTGGTGTTGTTTTTTTTTTTTTCTTTTTTCCAAGAGAAAAACAAGACAAGGAGGAACTTTTGTTGGGGTGGGGGTTTACCTCCCACAATTTCATCTTTTTTTTGAAGTTTTTCTCTCTTTTCCCTCTTTCCTTTTTCATTTTTCGTATTGACCTTCCTTCTCGCCTTTCCTTTTCCTGTGTCCTATCTAAAGGGTGGGCTTGCTCCTCCCTTCTCATCTACTCTTTTATTTTTGAAAATAAGAGTGATGACTGACTGTTTTTTCCCCTCATCGTTTATCTACTTGTCCACACCTGTTTCTTTCACTCTGGCTTCCTTCAAGTTTTAGCATGTATTTTCTCTTGTTCTGCCTATTGCTTTTCATTTCTCCTCTGTGATTATGCCGGATCCCATGGTCCCTCCTCTCCTCCTTTCCGAGCTGCCAGCCTGGGGCTTGCTTCCTCCTGTCCAGCCGTGACAGAAGACTTTTGCAGCTTGGTTGAGCAACCCCTGCTGCTGTTGTGGTGCTGCAGAAGCACTCCTGCCTCTCCGTTTCTCCCAGCACAGCAGTGTTTTGTTTGAGTGCTAATGTGATTTGCATCGTTTTATTTTGGGGTCAGCCCTTTCAATAACTAACGCATGGAGGAAGCACCATAATGACTGTGTTGCAGTGCTAGGCTTGAACTGTAGAAAACAGGGTCCACTGACTTACTTTCAGAATGAGTGCACAGTGTATAAAAATCACAGAGAGGAAAAATGATACTCACGCAGTTAATGTCCCTGTAAACAGAATGAGTGATTCCATAAACAAATGTGGCAAGCACCTCCCTGAAATTAAGAAAAATGTATGTTTCCTGTAATACTGCTTAATGTTTATATGGGGTTTCTTGTCTGGTTCTGGCTCCATAAAGTGAGCAATACAAAATACTGAAAATTATAGTTAAGACTACTAGGGTCTCCAGCCTTTCTCACCTAGGCAAGTAAGTGAGATTTCCTGTTTCTCATTGTCATATGGCTACCATGACAGAGATATTGTGTACAATTGCTAATTTTATCTAATTTTTTTCCTTTTTTCCTTCAAGGCATTCTCAATTGCTGCAAAGTTTTCCTGAAATTTGTTTTACTAATGGGTGTCTTTCTTTTGCCTCAGTTGCTTTTCTTTGTATTGGAGCTTGGAGGTTCCAAGTGAGACTGTGCCGACCAAAGCAGTCAATGGAGCTACACAGTCATTGTCAGAGAGCACTGTGAAATAAAGCACTGCACAAAGGGCCTTGGTCGCAATGGGCTAAAAGAAACTGTTCTCCAAAGCCACAGGCACAGGGAACTGGTTGGAAGGCGGAGGTCTTGCAGGCACAAGCTAATAGAAAAGAGTCAAATGCTAGAACAAAATGAACTGGCTCCATGGCCAGTGCTTAGCAGATGGATAGGAAGCTGGCACAAAGACCAAAGTATTTTATCTGTAGATGTGCAGTCTGAAAGGCTGGTGTGTGAAGTGTGGTACTGCTCAGCGTAAGCTGAGGAAGCCCAGATGGTCTCAATAGCCAAGTGAACTGCTACATGCTCTTGTGTGAGATGTGCAGGACAGGCTTGGCAGCTGGCATCCACTCCCTGTGCTAGAAAAAGTGATGCAGACTTTATACAGTACAGATACTTTCCATTCATAATTTTAACAATATTCAATAACACAAAAAATACAGAATTTGTTAAACTGAAAATACTGGAAGCTTTTGATCAGAATGTCCTTAAGCTCAGACTGAAACTATCTTGTTTGATTTTCTAGTATCACAGTGAAACCAAATACTCATTAAATCACTGTAACAGTATTTAACATCCTCATGTATTCTAAGTAGTCTAAAGAAGTTTTTGTTTCCAGCAAAATAATTTCACCAAAGTCACATTTATAATTTGAACTTTGCTAAGTAGGTTAATCAAATTGTACTTTAATATCTGAGCCACAGTCACCCTGTCAGTTGTGCAAAGCTTTCTGGTTACACTTTCAGGTCTTAAATCCTACTTATTCCTTTTTCCATCCTGCTCAGCATAGAAATGCTGTAAAGCTTGGAAAGCTTATAGCTCTTTACCAGAAACCATAGGTGAGCAATCTTAAGACACGTAGCACACTTTTAAATAGCATCTCCTGCAAACCCTTCGTAGTGTTTAAACATGGGCTACTTCTTACAGCATCTGTCTCATAATGAGCTTTGGGGGAGGGTCCCGTATAGACACAGTTTCATCTACATATCATGGCAACAAAGAGACTGGAAATACCCTTGCTCTTTAGTTTAAAAAGATGTCAAAAGACATTGGAAAATTAAAAGGGAAAAAACACAAGTGAAAAAAGCTTCACAGCTCCTCAGCTCATGCAGCACTCTAGTACCACAAGCGCAAAGTAGTTAGCAGTGAGCTTCTCATGAGTTGTTATCTGCAGGGTAGGGAGAGACTAACCCTTGGCTGGTGTGCATTGACTTACACAGCTTCCGCTTTCCACAGTGCTTCCTTGCAGAAGCTGTGGCCAAGATGGCAAACCATCTCTGACAATGCTGGATTACGGTGATTTAGGAATGATGCCTGGCATTCACCAAGCAGTAGCCACCACAGGAATGTGTAGTGTGGCAGCTCGGATTTGTAAGCAGTTGGCTCCACGTTTGCAGGAGATGCCAGTTAGTGCACTTCCATTTGAAAATGTTTAAACAGAATGTTAAAGGAGTTCTGGATTTTGTGCCAGGGTCTGTGAGCACCCTTCCATGTACCCCATCAAAATTCCTCAGGAGGAAGGCTACCTTAGGAAATGTGTTTTTCTGCTGTTGTAACATCTCTACCTGCAGAGAATTCAGCATGAAACTGTAATTAATAGTGTTATTAAAATGGACAATCAGCCTCTCTAAATTCAGGCACACAGCTTAGTTGCTAAGTTGCTAAAAAGATTGCACATCAACAATAGAGTAAAAAAAATAATCCTATACAATAAATGCCATTTTCTCTTTTGCTAATCTGAAGAGGAACATTCCCATTCTTCACATAAACAAGGCAACTGTAGTTACCCTCCTATTTTGGATTTCATCAGTACGACACACAGTTTATTTTCCAAAATCTAATAAAACGGATGGGAAAAATTCTTTGTAAGTCATTAAACAGAACTCTAATATATATAATTTAAAATGTGGTTTCTCTGCTTCTACAAGCTGTTTGCATGCTATGCTAGACTACTGGTTTAGGATCTCTTAGATTGGGAAAGAGTGATGAATAGCAAAGCTGCAGTTTTCTCCAGTATAGGGGTGACTGTCCAAGCAGAGATTTCTATCACCACAAAGAGAATTCCTGAGAAGGCTCAAGGCTGCTATTTATTGTGGAAACCTCTGAGCCTAAATAATAGTTCTGCAGATTGACTGTAGAGGTCCCAAATTGCTGCTTCACACTAATTCCCAGGAGGATATTTCACATCACAGCTGAAAACAAAACTCAAAAGTTTTCTGTTCCATGGGTTTCTGCAAGTAATGTATTCAGGTTGTGTCCTTGTCCTCTCTTACAAGTTTGGTCCTAGGTTCTGGCTCTGAACAAACGGCGGAACTGCAATCAGGAATTTTCAGTCATGACATTTCAAGGCAAGATCACGAATTAATGCACATTTTGAAGTTATTGACAATTTCATAGTGTGCACAAAAATCATGCAAAGACAATTTATAGCTTATCACTTGCAGCATTGTCAGGAAAATTTTATGTGGGCCTGAATTTGTTTCATGTGCTCGCAGAAGCTCTGAACAGCGCAGTCTCCAATATTAAGCGTCATAGGAGTAAGAAAATACACTTTTCTCTGTCACTGTTAATTTGATGCTTACCTGTGATAGATTTATGAAAGAAGCTGTATGTAAAAAAACACTATTTATTTCTGTATGAGATACTGCAGGAAATGTATGAGAAATGCTGTGGGGTTAATACACACTTTGAAAAAAAGCATAGGTTCAATGTATTTCGCATATAAAGCATTATTCCCCCTCTGATTGTGTTTGGATCACAGGGGAAATACAATTAAAGCTCCAGTTCTACAAACGTACAGTAGGATTGCCTGTGACAGCAAAGCTAAATACACTCATTTGCCAGATAGGCAATTTAGACACTAGGATTCATAACTGAGCGTTTGTTTGCTTGCTCTTTTTTGAGAGCAATCAATTGTTTCTTTTGGGCTGATCTTAGGTTGGCTGTGTGCAGAGGGCATCAAGCCATGTTCTGAGGCAAACCTGCTTTATTACGTTTGGAAAACGTGGTCTGGATTATGGTTTTCCCTCAAATTATTAACAGGCACAAATGGTGTTTGATTTAACTTGTTTTTTTTATTTATATAATGATCAATGATAGGGTAACATCTGAATTAGTTTGGATATCATACAACTGTTTTTATTTGACCTGTTTTCTACATTTGGATGTGTTTCCTTTTCCTGCATATAAATATCCATAAAAACATGTTGAAAATTTCTGGTCTCACCTAGTTATTCACTTTGTTGTGGCTACTGCTATCTTTATGAGTTTGATTCTACGCTTAGGTACCAAGGTTCCACTTGATGGCCTGCTAACACATGTTGTACAAATAAAACCCCTTCTATTTAATCTAATTTTAATGTAATCTGCTTCTCAGAGAATCATAGAAATAAGAGAAAATTCAACTTGTGCAATTTTTCCAGTTGTGTAAAACTCTTCTCCAATTCCTGACTCTAACATTGTGGTTTTTTTTTTTCTGATTATTTTTATTACTTACCAGTAGTCTGTTACATACTGTATTAAAGTAAAAGGCTTTCTTTGCCTCTGAAGCTCAAGCAGTTAGTCATGTTATTATTATCCACAGAACATTGTTTTTCCTATGGAAAGACTGGTAGCTGTGCTGTTCATAAGCTGGCTACTAAGAAGGCGTAAAACCCCATACAGTTCTGACTGTTCCTCTGTACATGGAAAGTACAAAATAATTTAAGAACTGTGTTTCTCTTTTTTACTCAGGCGATGTTCCGAGTAAGATTTCAGCAGAATTGCTTTTGTGATGCAGCAAAAAACCCAAAACAACCTGTCCATGGACTCCGCTGTTCGTCCTCTCTGTCTTTTTTATGTCTTGCAAACAGTTATCGCTGTTACCCAAATTAACCTCCTCTAAGTTTTGCTTTTTCCATCCCCCTGGTGCTTGGATCAGGCTTCTCTTTGGGTGGGGTGAAAAGTGAACTCTCCTAACATACAGTACAAATTAGGTCTTTTTAAAAACAAAGACTTCTCTTAAGAATAGCTGTATTTTATTTCTGACAAAAGAAGGGAAAATACAAGTGCAGCACAGTAAATCAAGAAGTCAAATGTGTGTAATCTGATGCCAAGTGTAAACATGTATGGACTTTACAAGGCTTGCCGACACTAGATACACTGATTTTCTTTCATTTGAAAAAGTGCTTTTGAGTTTTCACAGTAGTGCTTGTAAGAGGTATTCAGAATCACCAAGTGAATAAGAGCAGGTCTGACCACCAGCTCACATTGAATTGAGATGTTTTTACTTTTTTATAGGCACAATATTTTCTCCTCCAAGTAGCTAATATAATTTGGTAGATGCACCTCCATATGCAGTGGGGTTTTTTTTGCCTGGCTCTTTGGCAGAAAGTTTCTTAAGCAAATACTATAAAAAGCTGCTAAAGAGTCAAAATATAGTCCCTCACATACTAACATAACTGCTTGATTTCAGGGAAGGTTAAGTACCTAACTACCTCAGGATATTTGCTCTAAAGACCACCTGAATACTCTTCCAGCACTGAAGGGCTTGAATACCTTTCTGTGTTCAGTGAAGAAAAACTAAGTGCAGAAAGTAGTAATTTCATTAATAAAGATGTTATCTTGTCTTCCCTGCTATTCTATCAGGCTGCTGTGTAACATATCATGGTATTACTCCATCTGTGCAGAAGTACTGCTGTAAAACTGTAAGTTTCCAGGCTGCTGAACACTGCACTGAACAGTTCAAGCTGTGTTAATTATGTATCTGTAAGCAGTCTGGTACTGACTGCGGGTTGGGTAGATCCCGGAGGTCTGCCAAGGCATTTTTCATGTAGTTTTAATGTTAGCAATATTTTTGCAGCTGAGTATTTATTTTAAACATATCACAAGGGTTTCTAAACACTAAAAAAAATGGTGTTTGCAGTTACTGAGTGAGACTTCTGTGCTTCAGCCTTACCTCTAATTACATCCTGTGACTGTGAGAAAGTGTCTTTCGTTTTTGCTTGTTCATGCTTCACAGTAGTTACCAGATTGCTTCTATATTGTTGTCGGGAGGCAAATGTAATCACTTTAGCCCTGTACATTTCTTCTGAAGACAGCGAGGCACGTGGTGGTCCTTATTTCTAGTAAAGAGGGAGATACTGAGCAAAATGCAGTTATAAGACTTTGGGCTGAGAGACATCGTGCCCCACAGTGGATGCTGTGAGCCTGATGTCCTGGCATGCAGGGAAAGCAAAAAAGACCTGGGAGATGTTACATCACCTTTCTTCCTCCCCTCCTTCCTTTTCCTCAACTGGCAGTGTCTGAGGGCTGGTGCAGCCTGCCATTTGAGCTACAGCAGCCAGGGGTCTGATTCAGCCTAAGCTACTTGGCACTACTTGGGCACCAGAAGCCAGTTGGAAGAGTGGATGACTTGCAGCTCTGAAGCAATAGAGTGCCCAGGGAGCTGCGGTGGTAGCTGAGGATCGCCATACTAAACCAGTGCCATACGAGACCTAATGCTGGACGTTCCCTACATAGCTTGTAGTCAGAAAGAGACAGCAAGATGCTGGGTTCACCCCATGTGGGAGACACTCTGTGGCAGGCAAACTGTCACCTGCCCCACTCTGGACATGTGAAGGAAACGACTAGGGAGGGCAGGGCAACTAATTTCCTTCCATAACCACTTCTGACCACAACTGCTTCAGTAGGTTGCTATTGCTCCTTAGGAGAGACTGAAAGGAAGGGATGGGATGGTGTGCTGCCTGTGCAACTAAACCTGAGGGACACTTTCCAAAGAAGGATCTAGAAAGCCTAGATAGACTCATACAGTGCTTCTGTTTCCCTCTCCTCCTCCCACAAGCTTTTTCCATGTAAAAATAACAGAGAACTGGCTCCTAAAAGTCACTTGGATGAATATAAACTCTTGAAAGTGTAACGTAGCCCTTGGAAATATTCCAGATAAATCCTGTCTTATTTGGAAAAATTGCTTCTTGAAAGAGATTCACAAACATTGGTCTCAATCCAAAGCCATGAAATCAACAGGGAGACTCTCATTACAGAGGGCTTTGGATCTGGCCCATTGGTGGCTATGATCAGAATGATGGTCCATTACAATAGATCATTTTTAGGTTTTTTTTTTTTGACAGATGCCTGCAAAGTTCTGGTTAGGGGAGAAAGGAAAGAACAATCTTCATCTGCCTTCCAGTGAAATCTCCTCTTTTCCAAAGTCTTTTAAATTATTATGGACTGTCTTATTCTGCTATGAATGCAGTACCTGCTATGAATGCAGTACCTCCTCTCCTTTTACAAAGACAAGAGGTATATGTAGCTATTTAGAATGAAGTGTGAAGACTTCTCATGCTTTTAGTTTTCTTTTCTTATTTTCCTTAACTGCTTGGTTTGTTGGATTATCTGAATCCATGGATCATCGTAGGAGGTTTGAATACCTATGTCACAGAATAGGGGACAGAGAGAACAGCAGGGACTAGGAAAACAAAAATTTAAAGTTTGTCCTAATTAATGTGTTATATGTAGAGTAATTCCATGTGCTTTTGCAGAACAGAAGCTTGCCTACTTGTCATTATAATTTATTTTGCATCCATTTTTTAATATTTTTATTTTTTTTTCTCAGAGCAGTGGGGACAGAATGTGCTTGCTTTGTCAGAAAACCACAGGATTCTTTAGAAGAGAGTTGATAAACACAGTTAAGAGTAAAGCATTCATCTAGAGACGGGAGAAAGTAGTTTACTGTGGTGTTATTATGAGGTAGGTTATCAAGACAGATAGCATTTTTTATCTGCAGAAAACCCAAGAAAAAGTTCAGATCACTGCAGAGAATATGAGGTTTTTAGATTATACCTTCTATTATAATCAAACCCCACCTTCCAAAAACTGTAAGGCTCTAAGGTCATGAAAAAAGTCACACATTATGAAAGTAATGTTTTTGTGTTCTTTAATTATCTTTCTCTGTTTGGTGCTGTTAGATTTCGGTTTCAGGCTTGTCTTTGTCACCAAGAAGACCAAACAATTTTTTTCTCTCATGAAGCTGAGATTTCTACAAGATCACATGATTTTTTAATAGAAGACTTTAAAAAAAGCCTGTTGTAAGACTCACAGCAGAAATTTTAAGAGCTCACAGCACTGGTCGTGCATAAAGTACAAGCTGATGGTAGACAAACAGGTTCTTCAAACTGTCATAAATACATTCTGTTCCCCACCTCAACTGGTAGGTATCATCTTAACATCCTTAAATATTGTGCTTATAAACTCTTAAGGAGTGCCTGTTGCCTTTAACTGTACAGAATAGTCTCTATTGTGCCTGCAGTGACAGAGGTTCTCCCAGGCAAGGTTGACACCTCCAGGTGCACCTCTTCTTTCCTTTGTACTGAGAAAGGAGAAAGCAGGAGGCAAGAGGAGGCAGTGTGGGCTCTGCCTGTCTCTCTAATTAGCTGTATTTTCCCAGAAGTAGTGAAGGTGTTGGAGAGATGACAGTATTAATAGGTTGTCCTATTGACAAGTGTGGAAACTGAATAGCGAGAAATTTTTTCAGGTCATAGAATCATAGAATAGTTAGGGTTGGAAAGGACCTTAAGATCATCTAGTTCCAACCCCCTGCCATGGCCAGGGACACCTCCTACTAAACCATGTCATCCAAGGCTATGTCCAACCCCACCTTGAACGCCGCCAGGGATGAAGCATTCACAACTTCCCTGGGCAACCCATTCCAGGGCCTCACCACCCTTACAGTGAAGAATTTCTTCCTCATATCCAATCTAAACTTCCCCTGTTTAAGTTTGAACCCATTACCCCTTGTCCTCTCACTACAGTCCCTAATGAAGAGTCCCTCCCCAGCATCCCTATAGGCCCCCTTCAGGTATTGGAAGGCTGCTATGAGGTCTCCACGCAGCCTTCTCTTCTCCAGGCTGAACAGACCCGATTTTCTCAGCCTATCTTCATACGGGAGGTGCTCCAGTCCCCTGCTCGTCCTCGTGGCCCTCCTCTGGACTTGTTCTAACAGTTCCATGTCCTTTTTATGTTGAGGACACCAGAACTGCACACAATACTCCAAGTGAGGTCTCCCGAGAGCAGAGTAGAGGGGCAGGATCACCTCCTTCGACCTGCTGGTCACGCTCCTTTTGATGCAGCCCAGGATACGGTTGGCTTTCTGGGCTGCAAGCGCACAGTGTCAGCTCATGTTCATTTTCTCATTGACCAACATCCAGAACAGGCAACAGCACATCTGAGAAAATTGCACTTTGGGAGAGAAGTGTCTCAGGATACTCTAGTGGGTTTCCTTGACTGGCCTGCTAGGATCAGAGGTATGGCTGTGAGGTGTGTTTTTCAGAGAGATGAATCCAATTCCGCTCTTCTGTTAGGCTCACAGTGAAGATAGTAATGCTCTGGAGACAGGACAAGATTTACAGCTAAGCGCTACAGGCTTTGGGACAATGGGATAGCAGGATCTTGCAAGTGGGCTCTGATGGCTTTTTCTGGAGGAGGTAAGAAGAAGAGAAAAGGTTATCTTTTCTGCCCTTAATTTTGAAAAGGGATGACCATTTAAAGTAGAAAAGAGTTATAACTGGGGTTGAGGCACCTAGGATAAGATGATGTTTTCTTGCTGAGTCCCAGGTGAAGGAGATTTGGCAGTCTCAAGGAAGAGACAGAGAGGTGATCTGAATGGCTGGGCCATGCACTCCTTGTCCATCAGTTTTTGTGGCTGCAGCAGGGCAATAGTACAGTGCTGTGCAGAAAGGGCATATTAATTCCTGATTTGCTCATCAGTACATCTTACCAGATCCTTTTTCTGGGTGCATAAAACTGAGCAAACAAGGAGAAGCTGTGGCACTGAGGTGGGGACGGATGTATGGGAGGTAAGAGGCCTCTTAGTCCACTTTGACCAAGAAAATCCATGGTCTATTTGCTGCCCTATGCAAAAGTCTATGTGGTTTCTTTAATACTCTGCATTCCTGCAAATACAGGATTATTTGCTTTATGGCTTTTGAATGGAACAGTAGTGTGTGTGTGCATATGTATATGTGTGTGTGTATGTGTTCATTTACAGTAAATGTGGAAATAAGGGAGACCTGAGAAGGATAAATGAAGAGTCAAAGCAAATCTCGGAGGAGATAAGTGGTGAAAATGGGTAAACAGAAAACTCTGTTTCTGTGGGAAAACATGGAGGAACAAAACCACAAACAGGAGAGGAAACATCCAAATCTAAACAATGAACTGCAGCAGCAAGCTGCAGCAAATGTGATTTTAAAGAACAGGGTGTTCACAACAGACATGCGTCACTGCTGAAGATGAAGTATGTGAGCACTGCTTTCCTGCTTCCCCAACCACAGTACCTCCATGGAAAGCTCAGCCTCTCCTGTCTACCTTATTTGTTCAGTAGTGGACTTCATACGACTGATCCAGTTCTCATTAAACTGATTTACTGGGTTCACTGGCTCTGCTCAGCTTCAGTTTATTCCTACTTTGTTTAAAATTCGGGAAGTGCTGGGGGAGGGGACAGGACACTAATGGCCGTTCTCGTGCAAGTGGAGTGGTAGCTGATTTATTGTGAAGGTTATAAAGGAAAAGTATTAAGTGTGTTCCATTCTGCTTGGCAAAGTCATCCTGCACAATGTCCAACAAAACCCTGAGAGCACTGGTTTGTACCAAAAAAATAAAAGGGGAGGAGGGGTATGCGTGTGTGCGGAGGGGGGATGCTCCACCGAAGATGTGCTCTTCTTCTTTTGAGCATTAATTAAGACTGTAAATCACAGGCAACATGAAACAACTGTATTCGACAGAACGTGGACAGTTCTGGAGTTCTGCTGTGCTTGCGCGATCAGTTAGAATACCTACACTGAAATGCTAATGGGATAGTAAACTTCAAAGAGAAATTTTGGCATGAAGGAGCGGTCTGCAGGACTATTACATGGATAATGTTGTAAAATAGAGTCCTTCGTGCAAACTCGGAAGGGAGGGGAATTAAAGTTTGAAAGGTTTATAGGAACTTGGGCTTCTTTTCCTTTCATGCACAAAGTCAGACCGACATTAATTTGGTCTTAGTTTGAAATAGGCTTGTGTATTTGTGTTTTGAATAAAAGAGGGAGAGAGGAGGTGACAGCAAAAAAAAATTGTACTTGGGTAATGAGAAGCTCAGTTAATAGTCTTTAAAATTAATTTTCCTTTTCTAATAAATAGTTGAGAGAGCTCTTTTGTCACTTCATAAGTAATGGTGGGTCATGTTCCCAGGTTTATAGGATTTAAAGCATAAATTTGTTACAATCAGGTAGTTTTATCTCCAGCAGAAAGTCCGTTATAAAAATTTATCCAGTACTTCCTGCACACATCTCATGTCCTAAATGAATGTGCTAAAGCTTGTTTTTTTGGAAGCCATCTAATCTCAGTTTAAAGGTATTAAATAATGCAGACACCCACCCCATCCCCCATGTCAGGTTGTTCACTTTGTTATTATGTATATACACTAAAACTATATATTTAAAATTCCACATAATTTTTCCATATATTTTCCAAGTGTCTTCACTGAATTGCAGTGGAGCTGCTTTAGTGTCAATGAGAAGATGATTTTCACCCATTTTAGAATATTGCCCATTTATTCCTCATTTTATTTTGGAGTAAAGCTACTGGATGCAAGTAATGTCTTGATGAAAAACGATCTGTCTTTAATAGTAAATCACAAGAAACTGATTTCCCAGCACTACACATTTACGTAATTATAAGTAGATTTGTGTCCAACTACTTGTCCAGGGTTCCTCAAAGCATTTTTGGTTTGCCAAGTGTGATCTGAGATGTAATTCATAATGTGGGGGATTCCAGAATGGCTGATGAGGTTAATTTTCCTTCTTGTAGAACATGATATTGTAATAGAGATGCTCTCTTTACGTAGGCAAGATGTAAAAAAAAAAAAAAAAAAAAAAAAATATCTGGAGTTATTTATACTTAGTACATAGGAACCAAGAGCACTATTTGCAGCAGTAGTCCCCATGCTTGTCATAAAGCTGCTTCTTCCACTGATCTTATTAATTTTGTGCCACCAAAGGGTAGCCATCCGATGTCACGATACTACTCTGAAGAATTCTCCTTAATGTAGATATATTATTTCTATATTTAAATATAGTATAAATGTTTATGCAATAAGCAGGGAAAAGGAATCTGTTCTACTGCAGGAATGTGCATGCTAGAGGGTTTAGAGAATGAGAATTCAAGTGCCTGAAACCAAAGGTAAGGTTCAGAGTAATTGGATTTGTCGTAACTTGCAGAAAGAGACAATATATCTGTATGCTATTTATGTTGCCAAGTAAAGTACTTGATGTAAAGCATAGTGTGTCCACTGTTTTGCCACTGTACTAGTACTTCAAAACAGTATCTCTTTTTTCTCTAATGACAAAAAAACACATTACCTGACTTTGTATTACATTTACGACAGCATATTTTTCTTACTTGGGAACCAGGATTGTGCTGGCTTAGCATGCAGTGCCTTTCAGAAGTACTTTGATGGTCTTGAACAAGAATAAATGTATGCTGTTTGCTGAAAAGGGTTGAACCATAGCACAGCCATGTGTTTGAAGGGGCTTACACTTGCATGTCCAGATGTAAATAGTTTAAAGGGTGCACAGTCTTGAGCTGTACCTATGCTGGAAAAAAAAACAACCCAGTCTTGTCAAGAAGGCTGAGATAAGAGTAGACATCTCTGTTATTTCCCTGCTGTTCTCCCTCTACCAAAAGAGGAAACAGCATAAATGAACACTGTATTAATAATTCTTTAAAAAAACGGTGTTACTAGAGAAGTTCATACAAAAGGCACATTCTTGGCTTGCCACTGATTTCTGTGGACCTAAACCAGGATTCTTACATCCAGCCAGAGTGGCTGCATTCAGCTGCTAAGGATATCCTGTGCAGCCACCCCGGCAAAAGCATACTTTAGTTATTCAATTGTCTCTCTGACAATGCTGTGGCTAGTTGAGATTGGCTGTGTCTGAATATGTGGCCCCAAGGAAAGCACGCATGAAAAGTTCTGACCTGAAATGTTTGGCAGATGCAAAGGATCTGTCCCAGCCTCTTTAAAACAAGCGTATTATAACCTTGATTTCCTAGTTGCTCTGATGTGTGCATTCCTGTTAATTCTTGGATCATCCAGGAAGAATACCTGTCAGTAGCGCAGGGATTTGTGTCAATTCACAGATTACTTCATGTGCATGGGAAGCAGGCAAAGGTTTCTGAGTGAGAGGTGACAAAGGGAAGCTATTAAAAAAGGAAAGTGCTGGGCTTTCCATTTCTTGTTGACTTCAGATCAAGATCCAGTGTGTTCCTGGGAAACACAATTCCATGCAAATGAAATGCTTGGAATTACTAGCCAAGTGAAAAGCACCGGCTAGTGCTGTGGAAATGAATGGGCTTTCTGCCCATGCTGGCTGAGTCTGTGATTGCAGAACAGCTGAGCAAATGCCCTGCAAGCATTTGTTACTGATGCGGTCCCTCTTCCACAGTGACGTTTTATGTCTCTACTCTTAGGTAAGCATGCTTTAAGTCTCATCTTGTGGCAAGCATGTTGTCTTGGAAGAGATAACACCCAAAGTGAATTTAATGGTTTGCCTTTGTCTCCAGTGTGGTTCTTGGTAGGGAGCTGGAGTGGCATATTTTTTACCCAGCTCCCTTTACTGTCCATGGAGAAAATTAGCCGATGTTTACAATATGTCAGTCCCTTTCAGACATCTGCCATGGAGAAGTTTACATTTAGTCAGATGAAGCCAACAGGTAGCCCCAGACTTTAAAATGCATTAAGATGTCCAATACACACTGGACATATCAAAAGACAGTCCTACTCTCTGTTCGCTATTGGGCATAGGAGCTCCAGGTGCTGGAAATACGCACAGTGGAGATGGTTGCTAGCAGTTTTGGCCCAACTCAACCAGCACTCTTCTGGACAATTCTTGGGCGCAGTTCAGGTGTTAAAGACAGACTAGGAGTTGATGCTGGTGTGGGTGACTTGAATGCAGTTCTGCCCTAGGTGCTGGAAGATGCTGGTAGGTTGGACATAGTCCCTTCTGGGCAAATAGTCCACTGTGCCATAGGATGGTTTCAGCTATGGCTGTAGTCTGTATGTCACTGTTCCTTGTTTATTAAATCTTGGCCATAGCTTTCTCTGCCTCGAAGTTGTTCATGAATGTCAGCTAAAGCTTGTGGAAGACCGCCCAGCTGGGGTAGTTTACAGCCAGAGCAGTTCCTTGATCCGTTTTGCACACAGCTGTACAAATGATTGTGTCTTTAACATTGGAGAAGACTGGGGTGGAGGAAGGTAAATGTGTCTGCATGTAGAAAGAGGCGGTGGCAGCAACTGCTTTTAAAGCAGCATTGCTGCCAGAAACTTCTTTGAATGACCCCCTGTTGACTTCACCTGCCAATCCGTGATCGTTTGCATAGTTCAGTATCCTGGCTTCAGGGAGCACCAGAACAAAGGCTTTCCTTAAAAAAACTCGAGCCTTACTCAGATAAAACTCCCACTCATGCCGCAGGGAGTTTTGCGTGATGAAGGATTACGGATGGTGTCTCAGCTTTGCAGTGTGTACTGCTTGTAGCCACTTCTTAGTTTCGAGGATGAGTAAGAGTGTGCCCATTTACAGGGAAACTTGGTTTACATTTGCTCCAGCTCAGTTTGCTAGAAACATTTTTTACCATCCTTTTTGTAGGCTGGTGGTAGGGCTTTTGAGGAACCTACAGGTGAAGAGGAAGGGCAGCCACCAGAAGGAGCTGTCTTGGGTGAATGTGGGGAAGGAGAGGGCTTTGATGATCTTAGTCGGCAAGTGGTGGCATTTAGGTTTCATAAGTTGCCCATACTCCCATCCACATGGCCACCAGGATATCAGAGGTGAGGAGATATTCAGCCCCTGCAGTACTGTTGTTAAGCCCAAGCTCAGTCCGTGAGCCTCCTTCAGTGTTTGAGCATCCTGAGATACTTTCACCTCTCTTTTCCTGGTGTGGCAGGTATGCTGCATCATGTCTTTAGTTTCTCTGATTCTGCAATTACTCATGATTATTTTGTGTGAATAAAATAGGCAGATGTTGCAATACCTTCCTCATCAGCATGTCCTGCAGTTTCTGTTTCCTTAGATGAGGCAGTAAAGCAGTCACTTCAGGGCCAGAGAATTGGGCCTCATTTCATCACCTGGAAGGTGACTAGTTAAAATCTAACTAGCAGTCTCACGCCCAGTGCCTGACAGGAACAGTCTTGAAGACTATTAAGAAAATAAAATTTTCCTGCTCTGTCATATAATGGAAATGAGTATACTTCAACAGCCATCCACTCTAATCTGTTAGCCAGCCCTTAGCAGCTTACCAAAGCCTGTATTTAACCTATTTCCCTAATGGCAATTAAGAAATGTTTTCATTTCCCAGGGAGAGGATTGCCAATGAAATCCCCCTCTTCCCCACCTCCCCCCCCCAATCCCCATCCTGTGGCTTCTCTCTCTCCCTCCTCTTCCCCACACCCCAGCTCCTTCTTCCTTAGCCCAAGGCATCCAAAGCATTCCCCGTGTGTTTGGGTAGCATGCAGTGAGGAAGAAATGATTAAGCAGCTGAATGTTTGAAATCCAGCTAAATGCACCGATTATTATCTGCTTAGGGCTTTCTTATCTCGAACTGTGTGGTGCTTAATGGCAGGCCCATTGTTTTCAGCTCAAAGGTATTAATGAAGGAATCAGGGCAGTAGGCTGATGTCATAGGTGGCCGAAAGGTGACTTGCTGCACTGATTTCCCTTACTCCACCCCTTTGCAAGTCACTTCCAACTAGTTCAGGAGAAGGGTTGATATTTTTAGAGGAGGTGGGGGGGCGGGGGGGAACAAGCAGCCAGGTTGACATTTGTATGTCTGGTAAAAGGATTGCAGAGGCTCCTAAATATCTGCTTAAAAGATGTACTCTTAGCTTCTGCTCTACTTTCTCACTGCCTAAAGACTCTGAACTGCTGGCGCTGGTCTCAGCGCGAAAGCGGCCAGCCAGCCCGCGGTCACACCTGCCCTAGGCACTGCGCAGGCAGACTACCCTGTAGGTCCTGACCTAGATCCAAGGGGAGGCTTCCACTTGGTGTTTCTGATGTGAAGAAAGAGCTGTGAGTAAGTAGCTGCCCCCAAGGGTTACCTCATGAGGTGAACGCAGCCCCAGGATGATTGTACGGCTTTCGGAAGTGCTTTTGTAGTCATGTGTCAGTTGTACTTCTTGTCACTCTTACGAGTTAAATTACGTTTTTTGGTTTTTAAAATGTACATAGTTATTGGATGCAAAGTGGTTTATGTTCTGTGAAGAGAGACTCTCTGGGGTGGGATACTGCGAATATATTCAGTTTTCTATTATGTGGCACAAGGAGGGGAAAAGATGGAAGATTTAGAGTGGATTTCATTGTTGTTGTGTGTGTTTTAATTGTACATTTTTATTTCTGTAAATCTTTTTGTGACAGATTTAGTCTGATATTCCCTTCTTTTTTATCATAGACTTGAAGAACTTTGCTGCTTTCTTTGGCTTAAAGCCTAAGAATAAATAGTATTGCTCTATGCTGTGGCATCACACTGCCTACAGAAATAATAAACATGCACAAAATTACATCACAGTTTTTTTTTTAATGGACCCAGCTAAGAATTTGAAGGAAGATGTGTTACCAGAAACCGAGTTGTGGAGCTTTTGTGGTATATGACAGAATAAAAGGAAAATAGCTTTAGACAGTGGTGTCAGAAGGGAGCAAGTAAAGAGTTCTATGTGCATACATACCCAAGCAGGTCTCGGACAAGAATAAAACAGTGCCTTTATTTTTTCCTCCCTTGTTTTAACGAGACAGTCTTTTTGTGTAATATGTAATTTAATCAGAGTCTTTGTGTCTGCAGTTAAAATTAATGTCTTTTGCTAGCGTGTGATTAATAAATTAAGGATTTCTCTCTTACCTAAATGAATGAGTGAAGAGTTTACTCCTTTTCTTTATTTTTGATTGGTTTTGTTTATTTTTCTCCATTTCAGTTTAGTTTGGTCTGCTGAACACATAGTAGCTTTCACTGCCCACTGGAGTTTTCTGTGCCTGTTTGAAGGAGCTGTCAACATAGTTCACTAGCAAAGGCTAGACCTCAGAGAAAGCAGAGGCAGAAGCAGTGTGACACTGAATACATGCAGCAAAGCCAACTTCTCTTGTGATGAGTAAGATTTGCTTAACGTCAAATCATCG
Organism: Amazona ochrocephala; assembly: GCA_039720435.1. Taxonomy (NCBI): domain Eukaryota; kingdom Metazoa; phylum Chordata; class Aves; order Psittaciformes; family Psittacidae; genus Amazona; species Amazona ochrocephala. Next base: position 62,523,936 of record CM077878.1, read on the forward strand.
AGCATGGAAATGTATGTTCCCTTCAGATTTGTTCTTTTTTCGAGGGGGGTGGGGGGATACCTCCAAACTGTGTACCACTAGATTTTTTAATTGGGTTTTTTTTTAGTGCTTACTTGCTCATGGTTGGGTGTTTTTATGCCATTGGAAATGCAGGCAGCTGGCATTCTGAAGGGAAAACTGGCGAACTTTTTGAAGTGTTAGCTGAGGTGCACCAAAAGTGTTGAGTGAACTGACCGGCACTTCCAGTCTGGTCCTCTCCCATCCCCCCTCCCTGTTTCTGTAGGTTCAGCAGTAAAAACCTATTGAAATGTGAGATTACCAAACTGAAGCAATCAGTCTGAAATGATTAGAGAAGATGACTATTCTTCAGATGACCAAAAGTCATCTTGTTCAGAGTTCCTTATCTTTGAGCTGCTATTTCACAACTGTTTCTGTCTCTCTAAGTTTGTATTTCCTGTTAAAATCTAACAGTGCTTTACCTTGTATGTAAGCTCGCATGTAGACACCATCACCAGTAGTTACAAGAAATGCGGTCTGTCTTTCCCGTAAAATTATGTTGAGATTTTTTAAAGGAAAAAGTGTTTGTTTATTTCTTCAGCAGTTTAGCAGATTATGTGTCAAGCCCAGGGTGAAATTTTGTTTGCTGAACTTATCTTAAACCTCAGGAGGGGAGGAAGGTTCCGTTTAAAGGTCAAAGTGTTTCAGGGTTTCAGTTCAGTGTATTTTTTACCTTTAAAGTTTTCCCTTACCCCACCCAGACCTCGGACCTTAGAAGCTTTTCAGATGTCTGACACGTGTTCATCGTGTATTGAGAATTTTGAAGCAGCTCTACATTAAATCCCAGGATAGTTCAATATCCACACACGTGTTATTATCATTCACTGCACAAACATCACTCTGGAAATAAATTTTGTGTTTGAGGTTAGGAGAGAGTGCTGGAGCTGACAAAATTCAGATGCTAATGATAATTGATTTATGTAGTGGCAAAGATAGGTGCACTGCCAGGTGCTTTACAGACAGATAAGATCTGGTTTCTGCTTCAGTGAGTTTATAATCTGAGGCTCTGGTGTTGCAAATAGTTATGCACATGAGTTATGTCACTGAGTGCAGTGGCACTAGTCATGCATGTGAAGTTACTCACCTGTAGTGAGTGTATCTGTGTACAGTTTCAACTGCATTAGCTTTTCAGTTGATTTTGTGGTGAGTCAGTAATTGTTTAGTGTGATAACTGACATTTAATAAGCTCTGCAAGTCAGAAGTTAAACGAAAGTGCAGGAGTCACCTTTCCTTAAGGGAACTGGAAACTGAGATTTTTCTGTCAGGTTTTTTAAGATGTAAACAATCCATGTTAGATCTGGCACTTTCATGTCGTCACACTGGCTTAAATTATGGCTATTTGCTTACAAATCACACTGCAGAAAAAATCACCAAGTAATTGGAAGGGAAAAGTGTTCTCCCCCTTCCTCATTTGTCGTGATGCTGATCTTGGGGCCACATTAAGAGTGTTTTCAGTGAAATTACTTTCGAGTCTGGGAAAATTTAATCAGCAGAGGCCTTGGTAGCTGTAAATTTGTGGCAGCAGTCCCTAATTCATCTTGTAATTCTATGACAGGCTCTGAATTGCCCATATTTGGCCAGGAATCACCTCAGTGGACAGTTAATGAAAGAGTAGAGGGAACTTGAAGGTCAGTTGCACTGAATTCTTTTTTCTTCCTGGATGTGTCTTTTTTTATTGCAACCTATCTTCCTTTGTGTAATTTATTAAACAAAGCCCTTTTTTGTTTCCTGCAAAGGCAAGTCTATCCCTCTTTATCTGCCTTCTTTCCTTGCAGCAGTTATAAAATAGCCCCAAAACTGTTGAGATGGATGCTTCTGTTGAAATTACTAGACCAAATTACACTCTATACAATTTGTATTTCTTCTCCAAGTGTGGTGATGCAGATAAAACTGCAACAGATGCTGCAACCAGGTATGTATTTGGGAGTGGAATTTGAACATTAACATGTAAGTCTAATCTCAATACAATGCAAAAATTTTATTGATTGGCTCAAGCTCAGAATAAATTAATGTGAACTTCAGAAAACCACTGGACTCTAACCAAAATAGTACCAGAAAATGCATTTGGGTCTGCTGGACTCCGACGAACCAGATAAGCTGGAATAGCTGTTGTTTATTGAAACACTATAGTAAATAGGTGCTGACTTAGCAAAACACAGGATTTTCTTGAGACACTTATAGCATAACAGGTATGTTGAAAATAAAATGGAAAAAATAAAAACAGAGTGGGGCATGGAATAAAAATAGCAATGGCCTTTTCTTTTTCTTGATTCCTGTTTCTTATTTAATAAGTGCCTTTTATCACAATTTTATCTTTTGCAGGATCTTTTCTTTCTTGGGAGGACATCATCCTTACCTCTTGTTTTATCTCATTCACTCTCTCCTTTAGAGTACCCTGTGCCTTAATTTTCTCTCTAGCTTATTGCTCTACCGTTTTTGCCTCCTTTTTCAATCCTTTTCCTATAGACTTCCCCCCCCTTCATTTTGACTTCCATTCCAAATGCAGCATCTTCCCGCCTCAGTTCCCTTTGCCCATTCAGCATGTGTCAGAAAAAAATTTGTAGGGCTCACTATCATTTGACACTTAAGGCTCAAGTGTTTTGAATAACCGGCTGGCTTCAGGGGGAAAGGAAGTGTTGGTAGGTGAAGTGATGTTTTTACAGCACCTGAGCTCTTAACATCCTTTCAGTCACAAGAAGATCACTGCTAGGTCCTCTCAGGTTGAATTCAAAATCCTTTGCAAGGTATTTTGGAAGCTTCATTTACTGTTACATTAAATCTACAAGGCGGGGGAGAAATGGGAGATAGAAAAGTGGGCAAAGAAGTCCACTTTCTGCCTGGTGGACTTACAAGGAAAATAAAATGGGAAGAATATTTAAAGATGAGTTAATTTTTCAAGTACATTTAGTTTTAACTAGCAGTAAGAATTACCCGCATTTTTATGGTTATCATTCAGTGAAGGATGACCTTTCTGAAACTACAGTACAATGAGCTTTTCTATTGTAAACTTAGGATTTTATGCCACTTTTTAATATGCTTCTGAAGCATGTGTCCATTGGACTAGCTCTGACACAGCAGTGGTTATTACTAGCTGCAGGACCAGTTACTTAGTATGTCCTAGCTGTGCCTTTATGGATGATGGGTCTTCTCCTGTGGACAGTGTGACTGTGATCACTTGTCATTTACCAGCGCCAGGGGGTTTCCAGCTTCAGCACTTTTGGAGGTCCCAAATACGGTATGGGAAGCAAAATGATGCCTTCTAACTTGGTCGTACTGTCGTGCCTGTGCAGACAAGAGGGGGTTTTGCTCATGTTGAACCGTTTCAAAATGGTGCCAAGACAGTCTCAGTCCGGTGCTGTGGAATAAAAATGGTCTTTGTTCTTGCACAAACCAATGTAGGGAACAAGGTGGTCTCTCACAGTGTTAGCAATGCTGCATTTCTACACGTGCTGGTATAAGAAGCTACTCTGAGAAGGTTGATTGGAAGTGATTAGGACTGGTTTACATCTTGATTTTGCATATTTCTGTTTAAATCAGGAAAACTGGTTGTATTTGAAATGCTGGAGTTGGCAGTAACTTCAGAATGACAAAATTGCTTGAAGGAAGACATGAAAATCTTCTGTTTGTTTGTAGAAGGCTATTGTTAATTTAATATAATTGGGTGTCAAGCTTCAAAAACCATCATATGCTATGTGTTTATAAAGTACTTTTATTAATGGTGTAAAAAATCCAATAACAACCCAAGAAACTTCTCATTGTGAGAGGAGAAAAATATTAGTGCCTTTCTCGACAGGGTTTCTTTTCACAAGGGATTCCTCTGTGGAGCACTAATCAAGCCCATTCAGAAGGGCCCTAATTAATTTAATTAAAATCTGTCAGATGAAACTGATTAGCCTGACATCCAGCCTGGCAGGAGGAAGGAGGCTGGTACACAGGTTGTGAATGTGTTGAGGTGGGCTTGCTGTCTCTAGTCAGAGACGTATGGCTACTGTGGTGATCAAAGCTGTCTTTCATTGTCGTCGGAATAAATGTTACAGCTCCCTCAGGCAAGTGATCCAGTTTCTTTTTGTTAGGAAATATTTTATACCTCTGCAGCCCAGCAGCTGAGCAGGGGACAGCAGGTACCTGGCTCTGTGTGTGACTGAAGGGGAGCGCCAGGTGACCTTTCCTACCCTTATGACAATGGGTATACAGATTAAATATTTTTCATCCTTTCACCATCCTCTGTGTTAGCCTTTGGCTGTGACCACTGCCACACGGGCAGGAGAGAGACAAAGGCCATCTTGGCAGAGGTGCAAGTTGATGGTAAGCATAGGTATTACTGCAGCAGAGCTTTCCAGGAAATGGTGTGTCCACATGGGGCATCTTCCTTTTGAGGACTGAACTGAGATGGGAGCAGCCTCTGCTATCTGGGTCTCTGGTTCTGTTTGAACATGCTCATCCAAAATATGAGGAACTACCTTAACCTAGTAGGCTGCTTCATCCTACAGCTGCTAATAATGATGTGTGGTTTCTATGGCAAACATCAGGGCAGCCAATGCAATCTGTGTTTCTCGTCCTTTCCACTTCCCCTACTCCACACATGTACTTAAGGAGTATCTCTCATCTTCAAAGGTTTTTCTATAAACACTTTTATCCATCATTATAGTGGGATGGATCCATCAAAAGGGTAATAGCTAGTAAATACTCAGGTTTTTAGGCCCCAATCCTGCAGGCAGTTGTGCATATGTTTTAGCTTTATGTACCATAACTAAGGCTTCAGTGGAACCATTTACAGTGCCTGAAGTTAAGCATATGTGTAAGTTAGGAACTGCGAAGATTAAATAGCATTCCTGTTTGCTAGAAATCAAAAGGTAGATTAAAACAGTGAACTCAACTACAGAGAAACAGCAGTTCCAGAAAGAAGAGCAGCAGCAGTGGCTGACACGAAATATTTGCCAGCAGGAGACCTGCCAGTGACATAAATGTGTTTGGTCTTAGTCTGCAGTAAGGACACTTCTGGCAAAATGCTAGCGGGCCAGTTTCTCCCAAGGTAAAAGTCATCTGAGGCATACACATACATGAAAGCATCTTTCTACAGTTTAGGGGGTTATATGCAATTTTAGTACTTTTCCTTGTCCAGACTTTGCCATTGAAATGACAGAGGTGCGTTGTTGGAAGAAACAGAATGTAAGTTTCATCTATAGGAGCTTTTTCTGACTTGCATCTTCCCAATAGTTTTTTTTTTGTCCATGCCAGTTCTGTTGATCCTCAAAGCAGGCAAGGTAGCTTTAGCTTGAACAGTGAGCCTGCAGTAAAAAGGGTAGGTTTGGTCAGTTTAGGATCTTGCCACTGGAGAAGCAGGCTTTATGGAATGATTAAGGGTCGTAAGGGTTGGGGGGACAAATACAGAAGAAAATGAGCCACTAGCCAACATATTTGTCCTTTTTGAAATAAAGTGATGTTTTGCCTTCTGTACTGTCTGAGACTAAGCTTAGATGTGTAGGCACATTTTCCCCTGCCTAGATCTTCTTTGATCCTGATCTTCTGTTGTCTACATGGTGGCCCAAGGATCCACCCATGATGAGAACTTTTTGCAAGGGAGTGTATTACACAGTGTCTGCATGGTCTCTGTTGATGATGATAAAGCTCTAGCAGTTTTTTCCTAGGGGAGCACCAGAGTCTTATCTTTTTTTCTTCTTGCTTTTACCTTTGAGCCCGTTCCCTGATATCTTCCCAATTTCTTCATTATTTTTGTCCTAAACCAATAAAAACCTGAATTCTGTTCAACTGTACTCATTAAATTAGATTCTGCTCTGAATGTTATTTTATACTTAATCATCAGGTACCTAGCTTGAAAAACTTCAAGATTCCAGTCACCTAACTGAGAGTGAGCGGTTGGTTCAACACACTGCTATAACGCATGTTTGTAGATACAAGTCGGCAACAAGAGGAATTTTTAAGAGATGTGTCTTAGTAGGATTGTAGAAAGTTGGTCTCTTCTACTACTTGAATCAAAGTGGTTTTATTTTTTCTTCATCTTATCCTTTCAGCTAACCTAATGTTTATGATGAAATAGCACTGGACGTTATTGATCTATTTTCTTCTTCCTGGCTCCTAGGTCACAGTTTAGGCCCTAGTTCAGCAAAGTACTTAAGAAGAGGCTTATCTTTAAGCACATGTTCAAGTCTCAGGAGTAAATGAGAATTAAGCAAATACTTAAGTACTTTACTGAATAGGGATAGAATTAAGCACATAGTTGAATGTTTCGCTGAATCAGGGCCTTAAAATTAAAAATTAATCTTATTTGTGCTACAAAGATTGAAAAGCTAGGCACTAGATCTGGGTCTTGAATTAGTATAAACGAGGAACAGGGTAGCACCAACTGTCACAAGAAGAAGGGTGTATAGGTGTGAAAATGCGGTAAAGCTGGTTTTGTTAAAACTGTGGGTGAGACATAGGAGAGATGTGTTCAGCTCCTAGACTGAACACATTTAGACTAAATTACTGGAGATTGACAATCCCTATGCTTCAGCCCTGGCATGCATACAAAGCCCTGCAATGTTCATAGCCGCCATACTAAGTCTAAAGTTGCAGGAGAAGGGGCTTAATCTTTCTAAGCCTCAATACATACTGTTTGTCCTGTGAAGTGAAGGTAATGCCATTTCCCTTTTTTCACTTTGTGTCTCCGTTCTCTATCTGATTGCATACTCTTTGAGGTGGCAAGGTTTCTCTCTACGCCTTTATGTGATGCCTGGCACAGTGCTCTTACTTGTGGCTTCTAGATGGTTTTGTAATAAAAGCTCGTAATAATAAACCTCATGGTTTGGTCTCGACAAAATCATTTGTGTGACATGACAGAGTATCGTTGCAGCAAAAGTTTTTGTCAAAATTAGGTTAATACAAGGTGATGGCAGGACTAAGTAGTTTTCTGAGCAGCACGAGTAACTTGGGGAAAAAAAGAAGATTTGAAGAAGCATGGTAACTTTCCACTATCTTTTTTAGGAATAAAAGCTGCTGCTTTCAGCCTCTGGAGTGGAGCATATTATAGGTGAATGTGGAGGGATGTTTGCATGGACTTGTTTTAGGGATGTTTGTTGAATCTGCAAACATTTAATGTGAGTATTTAGTGCCCCTGAATTCCTTTTGAGCAGTTTTTGGTATCAGTAAGAAACATGTGAGTCGTGTAAGTGAAGTATTTGACAGCCACTCTTTTACATATGTGGAGCTTGTGCCCAAGGCTGGCTCTGTGTGTATGGTGATGTTTTGTGTTGGGGCTGTGTTGGGAAAGCGGGTGTTATCCTTCAGTGGTGCTTAGAGAAGACTGACTGCCCCAAGTGCTCCTCTTAAACCAAACTTCATTTGAGGATACCTTAATAAGCATGCATAGTGAGTGTAATACGACCTGTATGGGTGCTAGCTAATGGTTAACCCGCTCTGTTGAACCTGTGCTCCTTATACAAACTCTTATCAGTGTGGGATGAGCTGTCTTACTTCTGCAGAGAGGCATCATGCAGGTTGGAGACTAATGCTTTCTTAGAAGTAGAAGACAGCAGGAGGGCTTTCACTGCCTGCTCAAACAGGGAAGGGAAGACAGGCATCACATTACTAGATGTGCTATTTTCAAATAAAGACAGGAGGGAAAGAGGGTAGTGGGGTCTCTGAGTATGTCCTGAAGTTCATAGGGTGGCTGACCTCAACTCAGCTGTTTCTTTGATTTTGTAAGTGACTGTTGTCTGAACAGGTGCTCAATGCAGTATAAAGCTGCTCAGGATAGTTGGCGTAACTTTGCTTTCAAGCTTTGAGAAAGGGGAGAGAAATAGGCACGATCATGCTTTATGCAGGAGGTTACTATGTGGAGGTACTCTGTACGGTGAATGAAGGGGCAAGATAGTGCTGAAACTTTGAGCTTTCTGTGCAAGGCAAAAACCTAATAGACCAGGTGAGTCAAAACTGCAGCTTGCTTTTATGCCAGGGACTTCTAAAACTGTGGAAATCACTTGTCGTAAGGCATATGGGATAACAATTGCGTTTTCTGAACTTCTACAAAGGCAGAAATTTACATTTTGTATGTGGGAGAGACCTCTCATGCAAGCATAGTTCTTACAGTGAATAATAGCATTGCATGGTCAGCTTGATATATCATCTTGGCTTATAAATGGTTTGAGTTAGTATCTTTAATGTGAACAGTTCTTACACTGTTAGAAAAACACTGGTTCTGGATGAGTGGGTTGGTTTTTTTTCACAGTTATGGGCAGAGTAAGTTGGTATTTCAGGTTTTTGATCATGGCTAGTTGGAGATATATTAAGGACTTTGGAAATTGTCTGTCTGTGATTATTTTTTCAGACTAACTTTCTTCCCTTGATGAATTAAGCGACCCACCTCTACAAACAAATGAGATTGTTAGCTTTGAATAAGGTAATGGATTTATAACTGTATAGCGTCTATTGCTCACAGTAAAAGCTTCTGTTCAGGACAGAAGTTTAGAATTTGATGCATTTAAAGTATTTTTATTGACCAGGTAAAAATTCTTTGTTAAAACATTGCTGGGCATTCAACTCCCTCTTCCTTTAGGCTCTCTTTGCACTGGTGTAAGTACATTTAATTCATTTAAGTTCCCTGCGACTTAGAGCAAAAAACATAAAGTGATGAGAGAATGAAAAGATAACTTTTATTTTTATGTTGTTTATTAACAGCGTGCTTCATTTGGCTTTGGTTGCACAAAAGCTTTGTCGATTAAGTTAATCGTGAATGTCACTTTCTGGTTAACATATAATGAAATCCTTTAGAGTACATAATAACTATTATGAGAATCTTTCATTCACAATCTAAAATACATAGCCATAAATATTTTCGTATTTATTTTTTAAAGTTATTATCAAAGAACAAAACCTTAATTTGTAGCCCTCAAAATATGTTTTTCGTGACAGACTTACTCATGCCTGAGTATGGTTTGATATGATAACTGAATTGATTTATAATGAAGAATTAAATAAAAATGAAGATATTTTAAACAGATCAGTGAAATATTGACAGGTCTCTAACATGAATTATTTGGGTTTGTGAATTCTCCAGTCATTTTTTTCGTGGGCAGAAAAATCATACTTGGGGAATTTTTATGTATTATTCTATTAACTGAAGAAAGTTTGAGATTATAAATATTTTTTAAATGAATCTGAAATTAGGAATGTGGAATGAGAGGCTGGTTTTGGACTCCGTGTTAAAAATGTGTTAGCTATTTTGCTGGGAAATTCCTTTTAAGAATAGCAAAGTTAAAAATATTTATCTCCTTAATACCTTTCTGGATTAAAGTAGTAAAGTCTCAAATGACTTTATGGATGCACGCTTCAGGGATGGGGGTTTTTGTTTTGTTTCAATAACATACATTTTGTGGAGACTTTATGAGTTCCAGTGCACCTTCCAAATATTGACAGTGCCGGGCTGGATGGAAAGTTCAGACCAACTCTTGAACCTCCTCCTGTTGGTTCTACAGACTGTCTGGAGTCCAAAGGTTACGAACCGCTTGTAAACTATCTCCAGAATAAAAGCCTGTGTGCCAGGACATCAGTGCTGGTATTGTGTTCTCTATTCTTTTCCTAATTTGCAGTTTCTTCTCACTCTGCCCCCGTGGATTCTCAATGGCGTGAATTGCTTCAGTCTATTTAATTCAGAGAGGCTATGCTAATCACTGTCAACTGAAAGCCTGTCCTGAGAGCCCCAGACTTTTAGAGATGTTAATTTGCTTAGTACTACAAAACGGGAGGGGAGGGAGGGGGAAGGTAGTTCTAAATTGTCCACTCCTGAGGCATAGACATTCAGCAAGTTCTTTAAGTGAGTACACAGCTTTTAGTGGTACTGGTTTAAAAGAATTATTTCTTTTAAAATTAAGCACCACATACACCATGAATCTACTGATGTAATTTGTTAGCAGGAAAGGGTCCCTCTGCAGCACTTTTCTCTGTTGGGTCAAGCAACGTATAGATTAACATTTGCACTCAGAATAGTCTACAGGATTGACCCAGTGACTCCTGAATTCAACAGAAGTCTCGCTGTGAATGCAAATATAAGTTTGTTTTGCTTAGCTCTGCAAGATGTGCATGATCAAACCAAATGATTTTGTGCTAAATGAAATGAGACCATTTGTGTCCTTAAGCATGAGGCACTAACGGACTGCTGGACCTACAGGTTTTCCAGAGTTGATGTGAACCTCTGTGGGTAGGTACTTGGAGAATCTTCAAGCTGGAGTTAGGTGCTGAGGCTCACTGGGAGAAGATACTGCTCAGGAGATGATTCCCAGGAGCCAGCAAGCTCAACCAGAAGCATTCCAAGTTCAAATCAACAGTATGATCTGTGCATTTTTGCAAAGTGGAGGATGGGACATAGTCCAACCCCATTCTCCCCCAGTAAACTGAACTGCCTGTCTGTGCCTTGGATACCCTTTGAAGATCCAGGCTCTACCTTTCAGGCAGAAGTGCAAAATGGTAGATTTCCTCAAAGTTGTTAAAAAATTTGGTTCCAAATGAACGTTTTTGTTTAAAGCCCTTTTCCAAACAAATACCTTTGCTAGAGAGAGAGGAAGCTTTCCACAGACAAACACTGTATATGTTTTACTCCCAAATGTGATAAATCTGGTTTAGTTCATTAAGAAAACTTCAGCGGGGAAATGCAGTTTCACGTCATTGTGTAAGCATCACAAATAATACTTATCTCCTGTGACTGGGTTGGTTTTTTTCTCTTCAGAAATGAAAATTCTGGTAAATGGATCTAATTAGTGTAAAGATTAAAAAAGCCCACACATATATTCCCCCTTCATCAGTGTGTGGTTTTTCAGTTAGTAACAAACTGTGTAGAAACAAAGTGATCAAATATCCAATTAAGGCAATTCATGTGAGTCTTCAACTCTGAATCAATATTCAGTGATCAGCTTAAACTTGTTGCTTTATTCACCAGAAGTAACTTGTAACTTTCTTTTTAACAGCTTTTACAGCAAACTTTGTTATATCACATTTTTTTCATATTATGGTGGCATATGCCTCATGGCTATCCCCTAAATACCCTTCATTACCAGTACGAAGATCATTTATCTCAATGATAAATCATTTTACAAGGCTTTGAATATTCTTAGCTCTTAGTGAGATAATCCCAAATTTAGTGTGTTAAACATTTTCAAGAAACAGGCCCGCTGACTGGTAATCTTCAGGTCTGTTTTGTACAGCATGCAGTTTCCAGGTACTCAGTATCTCTAGTGCTGCATAACCCGTATCACAGGCACAGCTATCTAATCTCATGGCAGGTGAGAAACTGTAATTTGTGTGGTGTCTTATCGAAATACAGAAAACTGATGGGGAAACAATGGTGATTAAGCCGTATTTGGCCTGTACAGTCTTAATTCTGTTTTAGAAAATAGGCAGCAAGGAATGAATGATCTCCAGAGCTTTTAAGACTGCGGATTGTGTGGTGCAAAGGCAGGCTCCACGGGGCACCGTTGCCCCTCACTCTCCCGGGGCCAAGCAACCCCCCCCGCCCCGCGCTCACCAAGACCTGTTTGTCCAGTGATGCAAGAGTTTGCTAATTAAACAGTTCACAGTGGTGTTTGGGGCAGAACCTGTGGACATTTAACCAATTGAACAATTTATTGCTGTAATTGAAGGGGTTAGCTGGTGTTTATTAACTAGCCTTCCTGTCACGTTTGAATGGCTGGACTAACCCTTGGTCCCTGACTTGTTTTCAAGTGTCTCACCAGTGGTGTTGGCACTGTGGCTGTCACTTTTAAGGCTGCTGCTTCAAGGCCAGAACTTTACTTATCCTCCTTTTGCAAATTCAGCACCATTATGGCACTTTTTTTTTCCCCTTGCAGGAGCAAGTGTTTTATTACAAATCAAGTACTCTCCCATTAGAGGAAAAAGGAGGTCTTATCTTATACAAAAAATGAATTGGGATAATCAGGAAATTTCAGCAAACGAATAATGGCTTGAAAATGGGTCTTAGGCTTTGTCAGCATAGCTCTAGTTTATTTTCTTTTTACAATCATGTCACCTCTGCTGTCTCCATTGTCATTAAAGCAGTACGGAGCTAGGATAAAGGCATCATTGCAGTGGCATGCAGCAGCGCTTCCAGTCAAACCGCTGAGGCACAAGCAGTTTGGGCCACAAATCTGTTCAGGAGAACAATGAATCCTGATGGTGATAACAGGCTGCTTCTCCCCCTTACTCATGAAAGCTTCTATAACTAGAACTAATTGGCTGTTCTTAAAGTGCAGTTAGCGGGGATATTAATCTGAGGCTGACAAGTGTGAAAATGTGTTTCATTGAATCCATTCAAAAGACACTCTATCTGATCAACCATAAGAGGAGCCTGAAGCAGCTGTGTGTATAAACTTGCAAGGCTTTAGTTTGTTGGAACTGAAGAGCCCACTTTTATTAATTGCATGTAAGTCAGATGACATGAACTCCCATCAGAAATGGATAGGAGGAAGTTCACTTAATACTAACATAATACTTGGTATCGCTTCCATCACTGGGGAAGAAAATGCTTGTTTCTGCCTTCATTTGGATACAGGAAGAAAAGGGAAGAGTTTTAGGGTTTTTTCTTAAATATTTTAATTAGGAAGATAGGTCTGAATTATTTTGCAGTAAGGATCATTCAGGATTGTCCCCCTCCAGGTCACTTCTGGTAGAGTTTGATAATCTCCATTTGTAATGTTTGGTACTTTCATCATTTAGCTGTTCTTAATCCAAATAGGCACAGAACACAGCAGTGACTTTCAAATGGTGTTGCCACCATTGGTATCAGCTGTGCAGATATTAAATGATACTGATGTAACAATCTGTGATGAAGTTTCAGGCCTTGTTTAAGGAACTTGAGCCAGACGCATCACTACTAGTTCAGCTTCTTCACAGCAGGTATGAATGGGCACAGCCCAGTGGACCTGCACTGATTTATACATGTCCTGAGATCCTGAATTCAATAGACATATTGTAGGATGCTGATACGTTCTGGCTGAATCCGCAGACAGCTGCTTGTGCTTCAGGTTGGAACTAGGTAAGGAAATTTGTATTTCCTTTTTTAATTAAAAGGGGTGTTCATAATGTAAGACTGAAAAGAGAAAGCCTACCCCAAAGACCTGATTCTATTTTATTTAAAATACATGCATTATAAGAGTGAGAAATTGCTTGAAGGTGGCCTTGATACTGCAAACAGTGTGTGTTCATGGGTGTGCACATGTATGTATATTGCTCAGTTAGCTAGAATTTTCTTCAGAGGTGGAAAAGTCTGGTTTGTTTTATTCTGTACAATCTGCTCTGACAAATGTATGCATAATGCTTTACTAGTCCATCCTTCTGGAAGTATCTGAATATCTAGACCACCATGACACTTCTCGGAAGATCTGGAAAAGATGAGTCTAGAAGAGGCCTCCCTTGCCACTCAGCCCAGTCTCCTGATGAGGAAGGCAACTTCATAAAAAATCATTTTACTCATGTCAAAGGCTGTCTAACCAAGGGTAGGATTTTTTGCCTCACCGCTGTGACAGAAAAGCACCTCTCAGACAAAAGAACTTCTGACCCAAACGTGCTCAGGTCAGTTCTGGTTTCTATGAAAATCTTCAGCTAAAAAAGCTCAAGAAATAGGTCCTTGCTCATTACCCCATGACATATTTATAGAGCCCAACCACATACTTTCCCAGCCTCAGCAAAGGCAGAAAACAAGAAATATCATGTTTGTGTTGCATAATGGAACAAGGTTCATCAGTGTAGGCAGTGATTAAGGTAGCCTTAGAAACAGTGTAAGTATGCCCCGGTCTTAAATTTGTGTGTCTTTCTGAGCTGTAAGGTTTATCAACTTAGCTGCTAATGTATCGGCATTGCTGTCTTGATTCAGCGATGCCCCTCATGCCACTACATTTTTCCAGGATGGAGGCTTGAAGCTGGCTCTGTGGAGGATGCTGCATGGCATAGATGTGCTCTTTTGTGTCTTTCTAAGAAAGGCTCTGCATGTTCCAACCTGTTGCCATCTGAATTGATCTTGATTCAACACAGATGACCAGCGTAGGAAATGACACCCTTCTTCCAGAGCAATAGCAAGGTTTGTCATTTCTTTGGAACCCATTGCCCTTGAATCAAGACCTCTGAATTTTCCAGGTGATTTATAGGTTTAGTGTTCAATTCCTGATTTAAGAGGGCAAGGCAGTCTTTTTCTTGGTTACTGTAGATAGCGCAAAACATACAAGAGGAATGAGGATCTTGTGATAGAGACAAAGATCTGTGATTCAGGACGCGTGGGTTCAGCTCCTGTCCCTACTGTCTGCTTTCAGTGAAACCTTGGGGAAGTCATTTGATCTCTTCCTCTTACACAAAAACTCTCTTTCTGTCTTTTCTGTTGAGCTGAGAGATTCCTGTCATGGGCTGGGTGTTTGTGTGCCTTTGCCACCATCATTGTCCACTAATGGAAGCTGGACAGCCTGCCTTCTCATGTCTGGAGAGGAGGGTTCATGTATGAGAGTTTTGGGGTCTGCTCTTAGAATGGAGAATGTGATGCTATATCCAAATCTGCTACCAGGACACTTGCTTGCTTTTCCATTTCTCCCCCAGTTCTCTGCCCCCAAAACACCTCATTTTTCTCTCCATCCCTCCTGAACCACCCAGAAGCGGAGAGGGAGAGAAGGGCTGACTTTCCCCTTCACAACTGTGAAGCTCAAATATATTATCAATCTCTCAACCAGACTAGGAAACAAGATTACTCAAATTGATGTCAGCTGAATACCAGCTCTGTAGTTTTGCAAGTTGCTGACTGAAATTATTGGAATTACCCAAAGGTAACTGATTTGTTAGTAAGTCCTGCTGCTTCACCTCTTCACCCTTTTTATAGCCAAAAAAGGTGCACACAGAAGATGTTTGCTCATACTTGCCTAACCTCATATGGTTTGGACAGTTACTTTCTTTATACCTCAGCTATATTTTCATTCCTGTTCAGAGTTTTCATTAGCAAGTGATTTTGCAGCTACCCAGAGTGATGTTTAATAATTGCTGTTTCTCTCTTAGAAATCTGAACTGTGATAATGCAGTAAAACCTGCTTTTGCTTAAGAGATACCTGAGCAGAAAAAAACCCAGCTATTAAACTAATGGCTATGTAGGCACTGATGTGAAATTTATTGACAGAAAGCTGCAGCTCTTCGCTGCACGGCTGGTAAGAAACAAGAGAATGAATAATAGCTACCAGTGTCCCAAGTTTGAAAAGTCAGAGGAAATGGCAGCAAGAAAAAGCAAATGAAGATGGATGAAACCCCAGGAGGGTGAAGGGAGACGTCCTCCATGCTGGACGGGGCCGGGCATCTGACTCCTGGGTCACCTCAGCTGTTGCTTTTGGAGTGGTGTTTTGAAAGGGCGCTGTTTGGGAGAAGCGCTTCCTGGCTGCCACTGCTGTGCACCACTTGCAGATGCTGCCTCTGGGTCAGTGGGAGGTCACCACCAGTTAATGCAGCACCTCCAGGGAGGAGAAAGCTCTTGGGGATAAATGGCCTTACTATCACTGTCTAACCCACTCCCAGAGAACTCCCAGATGCTTAACTTGCTCCTTTGCTTTGTCCCAAAGTGCGTTTTCTTGGCATCATTAGCAGTGCCAGCTAACATCTCTCCCCTTGCTCCTTAGTGCAGGTTCAGCATTGGTTTCTCCGGCCTCTTGGTGGCTTTTTCTCCTGGCAGGTCCATCTTCCCAAGCTCTGGCTAGTGCTGGGCTGCCCTCCAAAGCCTCACTGGCACTGAGTGAGACCTCAGTGTCTGCAGAAGCAACAGCATCCCAGGCATGCTTGGGTGCCCCCAGAGCACAAATGCGTGCCTCCAGGACTTGCTCTGTGTGTCAAGGCATGCTTCAAGGTCCTCCGGGACCTAAAACAAAGCCATTGTCACAGTACTTGCAGCTCTGGGGCTCAGCGCACAAGGGAAAAGGCAGCTCTTACACTTCTGGCTGTATTCTGAGTGTTGTCAGTCATGGCATCAAGGGTGACATCAAGAGGGGGTAGACTGAATGTGAAGGTGGATAGAGTTTGCTTGTACAGTGTAAAGTCTGAGTGTGTTCAACAAATTGCATTGAGTCCTGTAGGTTTCCAGAAGTTAATAGCTGCATTTAAATCTTCGTGTTTTGAAAAAGATTAAAGATGCAAATAAATCGCACAAGTAGTGCAGAAGCCCATTTCTTACATATACATAGAGGTACATGAGAAATCAGTGTATTTGATATTTCTCCCATGTTTTTGCTTCTGATAGCAGAGAGCCCTGCTCACAGGCTTGTCTGGGTGCAGGCACTCCCCAGTCGTTACTTCCCTAAGTGTGAGAACTGGTGGCGCTTTCTCGAGTATCTGCACAGATTTGGGGCAAAAGTCTGGAGAAGGTAAAATGCTGAGGCAAGGGGAATGAACTCTACAAAACCTCTGCAGGTTGCAGGCTGCTCTGTTCTTGTCCATAAAGGAATTTAGTAGGCATATATTTGATGTGTGTGGGTACATCAGTAGATGTGTAAAAATATGTGAGTCTGTTTTCAATAAAAGTATTCCATGATCTAAATATCTTCCAGATAACAACTTAAAAATCTTAGGCTTCACGTTTTCTCAAACAGGCTTGTTCAGGGAAACGAAAGAAGGTGCTTGACAAGATTATGGTGTTGCTTCTATACATTTCCTTTATTCTTGTGGCTAAAAGGAAATTACAATATGTTGTTAAGTCAAAGCGTGGTCTGTGGAGCTGAACCAAAAAACCTTTAAATGGACTAAAATTCCCCTTCTGATAAAAGGGAAAACTACACAGCAGAGAGACAGGATATCTTTAATTTAAATAGTGGGTTTAGGTATATTAATTTGAGTTCAAAGCATCTTTCAAAGGGTATGATGCCCACATTTTTAATTTTACCTAATACTGAGCATCTGGTGTGGACTGGTTTGTGGTACTGAGAGCAAAAGGAAATACATTACTCATAGATGAAAGGAGTGAGGGGGAATCACTGTCCTGACTAAAAATAGACTTTTTCCACCAGTTAATATCAGCTGGAGGTTTGATTAAATAGTAATTGTCTAAAAAAAGACAATAATTGAGTGTGACTGTTTCCTTTCAGGGGCCAGGCCCAGGTGGTGAAAGTTAAGTATTGTCCTTCAGATAAGGTCCTGAAAGCAGTTTTCCTGGATGTCCACTGAGCCCTTCTGCAGAATGTCCTTTCTGGGTGCTGAGCTGCAGACAGACAAAATCCAGGCCTTTTTGCAGGGCAGCAGCAGCTTTTGGGGATGCAGCACCGGAGGATTTTATGGCTGCATTGCAGATACAAGCTGGCTCACCTCTCTGGCTGGAACTCTAACCTAGAGGCGCAGAGATCACAAGAGACAAATGTCTTGAATTAAGAAATGGGGCTGACATCTATAAAAGTCAGAGCACATCTAGTAGGCAACACGTGTAATGAGACTATAACATTTTATCTAATAGGGAGATTGGAAAGCTCTCAAAAAGAAAGCATAGTTTTTTTTTCAGATCTGCATTTTCAAAACCAACATACTCAGATTAATGCGGTTCCCCGCCCCCCCCCCCCCCCCTTAGTTTATTGGTCTGATTCCCCATGGTTTTTTCCTAAAAATCAGTCTGTCTTTTTCAGTGGATTTGTGGTGATACTGGTAACAACTTTGCCTAGCTTTATTGAAGTCCATAGTGATGAAACACATGTTTCCGTGAGGTTAACAATATTTTCCTCTAGACTTCTATAAAGTCATGCTCTCTGACTGACCCTTTTATGCTTCATAACTTTTGTGCTGATCAATTATCTGGGACTTTGCATATTATGAATATCTAAGCATTATTTAATTAACCTTTGCAAGTGTCCAGTGAGCCAGAGAGCCATGAGATAGAGCCAGACAGGAAATGCTTTTTCTGCCCTGTGAAAGTTTTCAAATTGCTACTTATTCTGGGTGGAACAGACTCAAAACTTCGGGGGGGTTTTCATGGAGGAAAAGTGCAGAAGGAGAGAGCGTGAGAGACACACTGGTTTGCTGCAAAATAGCCCAAAGTTACAGAGTGCTCCCTGGGGGAGGGGAAAGCTACCATTTCAGCCCTTTATCCTACTTGGTGAACATCTGAGATTTTAGCCTGATGCCTTCACATGCTGAATTAGGACTCTGGCCCAGCCAGAGTCAGGCCAACTCTGTTGGGTGGCAGTCACCATAGCCTTGTAGTTAGAGCAGCTCCCAAAACCCTTGCTGGCCATAGTTTGAACTGTCTTTTCTTATGCGCTCCAGGTAAGCAGCCTCACTGCAGGATGAGGCTGAACTCTCATCCAGCCAGAAATATCACTCACTTGAAAAGTAGCACACATGTTCTGTCAGGAAGCGTGGGGTTTTTGGCCATTCAACATTTTCCAGGGGAAGCTGACCCCTTGGGCAGGTAAGGGTAGTTGCTTGAAAGCCGCAGCAGAAATTAGTACTGTATTCAGATTGAGAATGCAGATCTCTTGATTCTGTGGTTTAAACCACTAGACCACACTCTTTCTGAAATAGGTAGGAATATTTGCATTTTTATATAAGGAAATTGAGACATGGAGACAGTAGAAGGCATGCCAGAAGCCACGTAAGAAGCTCGTGGCAGAGCTAAGAACAGAACCCAGGTTTCCTGATACAAGCACCTGTGATTCAGCTACAGCACCCTGTGAGGTCAGGACAGGAAGGAGCAAAGAGATAAAAATTAAATTTCTTCTGAAAGTGAAGACTCTCCTTCAGTTAGTGTTTTGTATTATATCCAGAGCAATGATAAAGTCGGATTCATTGCTGCATCCCTATAATCTAGTATTTCTTTTCTTTAATGGTTTGGTTTAGCAATGAATATTGCTTTGGCACCTACCTCAGGAAACTGCTGACCTTCTGCTTACCACTGATCAATAGGCTAAAATGAGAGACTGCCCACTGAGAAAGTAATCCTGGTCTGCAAGGGGCACAGAGATTTCTTCACCTCTGGGAGGCAGAGTAGTGGTTTAAAGTAACTAGAGCCTGAAACTCCTCATTTAGGTACAGCACAGCGTGCTGAAAATTAACATGAACTTAAAAGAGGGGGAGAGTGGTCTTTAGTTGATGAGGAGAGTGACGAGTTTGCTTGTGGCAACTCTAAATATGTAAAAAATACATACAAAAATATAAAGGGCATGTTAACCATGAGTTCATGAAAGCAAATATTTTACTGCCTTCTTACATTGCAAATATAGTGGAAAGGCAATATAAATCTGCCCACATTTATCAATGTCTTTAATAGAAAAAATGGGGTCAATAAGTCCTCTGAAAAGAGGCTAAAATGAAGGAAGATTGGGAGTTCATCGCTTCCATATTTTGAGCCTACAACTTCCACAATCAAAGGCCTAGTAATCCTAATGGATTGACTTCCAAAATTCCTTGGATTTGTATTGCTGGACTTGTCTCTCTCCAGGGCTTAGCTGGATCCCTGCAGATAGATTTTCAGGTTTATATGCTGTAATTCCACTTAGTCCAGCTGTAAACTTGTGGTGGCTGAATTAATACATGATAGGGGAAAAAAAAAAAAAAGGGAAAAAAAAAAGAGTGTACCTACCCTAGCTTGTGTACCAAATCCTGAGGGGGAAACTGGGCATTTCAATTAGTTGCTTGTGTGGCCTGATTGAAGAACAGCCCAGTGGCTAACAAAGCTTTGTCTGTAGTATCGGCTTGCTCCTCATCCACCAGGACAAATAGAGTGGTTGGTCATTAACGGGCTAGCCATCGGGTAGGGGTTTTGTTCTTAAATGGGGGCTTTGTCTTATCCCTGCTGTTTAAGCCCTCTCCAAGCACTCCTCACCTGTCATATCTGTCATACATTTAATTCATCATGCTCTCCGGTCAAAAGCTACACTGATAGTATCAAAAGAAGAGGAGGGAGCTTCTTATAACTTTAGCGATCAAAGGAGATTACCAAGCAAATAAGATTTTAATGAAGACGGCAGGTTTGGAAAGGAGAATTTACTGCGTTGCGCATCGCTAACATATAAAGGTTCGTTTTATCTGTATAATATTTGAGAGTGGTATCCCAAACTATTAGAGAAAGAAGGATGGATACATGTGTTGGTTCATGGTTTTAATAAAAAATACAGAGGGAGGAAATGCAGGGGGTAAAAAAGAGCTCTTTTTTTTTCACTTATGAAGGTCATATTTTTAATCTGTAAATATGACAAGCATAACAGGCTGTATTTAAGCACAAGTTTGTTGCAATGATAATACATCAAGTACTTTGCCACTGAACTGGTATTGTAAGGCCAGTGATCACTGTTACTTGACCTAAGTTTCAAAATCAATCACAATACTGAAATAGGATTGGTCTCACTGTAACCACTCAAGAGACAGAGCAGGCAGTTCCCAGTGGCAGGCACAATCACCCGCATGTTCCTTCGATCGTACATGACAGAGGCCAGAGATAACAGAAATGCACCTTTTGTGTTGGTGGGCGTTTTCCAGCATGGCAGCCCTGTGCTGGGGGAGCAAGGAACACCAAACACCTTCGCTTACAGGTTTGCGCAGGAAAGAACACTATGTCCAGTGGCGCATTTTCATGGATTGTGAGCCAACATCTTAATTCACAATTATTTTCTATCAAACCTTTCCACAGAGGAAGTGCACATGTGGGACTGTCAGTCCAGAACACTTACTCTGTTTTCTGATAAAGTGGAAACAACCAGTAGGGAATTATCTGTAGCTGTTCCTGCTGGTACTGGTGTGCAGTAACCACGTGTTGAATGGCCAGCCATTCAGAGATTCAGTTAGCAGCAAAGATGCTCTGCTGGAAACATAATGGTTATGGACCAAATGAGTGCCATCATGAAGCATGTACAGGAGAGCCAGGTGACCAGGCCCAGTCAGCATGGGTTTATGGAAGGCGCATCCTGCTTGACCAACTGATCTCCTTCTGCAGCAGGGTGACCCACTTAGTGGCTGAGGGGAGGCTGTGAATGTTGTCTGCCTGGACTTAAGGAAAGCCTCTGACACCACTTCCCACAGTATTTTCCTGGTGAAACTGGCTGCTCATGCCTTGGATGGTGTAGCGTTCACTGGGAAAAAAACTGGCTGGATGGCCGGGCCCAAAGAGTGGAGGTGAGTGGAGTTAAATCCAGTCGGTGGCTGGACACATGCAGTATTCCCCAGGGCTCAGTGCTGGAGCTAGTTCTGCTTAATGTCATTATCAGTGATCTGCACAAGGGGATCAAGGGTAACCTCAGTAAATTTGCAGACAGCACTGAGTTGGGCCAGAGTGTTGATCTGGCTGAGGGTAGGAAGACTCTGCAGAGGGATATGGGCACGCTGCATCAATTGACTGAGGCCAACTGCTTGAGGTTCAACAAGGCAAAGTGCCGGGTCCTGCACTTGGGCCGCAACAACCACATGCAGTGCTCCAGGATTGGGAAAGAGTGGCTGGAAGGCTGCTCGGTAGAAAAGCACCTGGCGGTGTTGGTCAACAGCCGCTGAACATGAGCCAGCTTGTGCCCAGGCAGCCAAGGAGGCCAACAGCATCCTGGCCTGTATCAGCAATAGTGCGGCTAGCAGGGCCCAGGACAGTGATCATCCCCTATACTTAGCACTGGTGATGCCGCACTTGGAATACTGTGTTAAGTTCTGTGACTCCCAGTACAAGAAAGACATTGAGGTGCTGGCGCAGGTCCAGAGAAGGGCAATGGAGCTGGTGAAGGGTCTGGAGCACAAGTCCTTAGAGAAGCAGCTGAGGGACCTGGGGGTGTTTAGTCTGGAAAAAGAAGGCTCGGGGGGGACCTTATCGCTCTCTGCAGCCACCTGAAAGGAGAATGGAGCAAGGAGGGTGTCGAAAAGGAAATAGCCTCAAGTTGCACCAGGGGAGGTTCAGGTTGGATATTAGAAAAATTTCTTTACTAAAAGGGTTGTCAAGCACTGGAAGAGGCTGCCCAGGGCAGTGGTGGAGTGACCATCCCTGGAGGGATTTAAAAGACGTGTAGATGTGGTGCTTAGACACATGGTTTAGTGCTGGGCTTGGCAGTGTCAGGTTAACAGCTAGACTCTATGATCTTACAGATCTCTTCCAACCTAAACAGTTCTGTGATTCTGTAAAGCAGTGCTTCAGCCACTGGCTGGCATCCGTGCAGTGTACAGAGCCAAACCTGCCCTGTTAGCAGCAGAACTAGGCAGCTTTAATTTTGCTGGTTTTCCCTGTGATGAAAGCTTCTGCAATTGGTGAAGCCTTTGATAAAAGAAGGGGTGCTTGTATTATTAGCACAGATGTTAACATGTTTACTTAAAAGGCAGGGGGAAGTGGCTGCCTAGCCTTCTTAAAATTGAATTAAAAATGTGGGTTCCAGGAAGGAGATCACAAAACCATGTCTGAGCTTGTCAGCCTTTACAGGTTTGGGTGGAAAACTCCAGTTCTCACTTTCCGCTGAGTAATACTGAGAGCTCATTATTGGTGTGGTTTTCAACCTGGCTATGAATTATGAATGATTTATTTAATAAGTGATAAACTATGGGGAGATCCCTACAGCTGAGGATTTTTACATTCGGCAAGGAGATGGTCCTCAGCACCCTTCGCACACTGGAGCTAATATCTTGTATTTTCAGTTGAGGGCCAGTATCTATCCCTTTATTTCTTTTCTATAGCCCCCAGGATCTCCTCATATGCAGCACAAAATGAACTAGTTTTACTGAAAGAGAGATGAAGAGTCACGTGCTGTCATCTGGTGACATGAATGAAGCTGAACCAAAGTCAGGCACAAATTTATTTGCAAGTGAAGATGGGATAAAGATACAGCCAGCACCAGTTCAGAAACTCTGCTTGAACCTTGCTTTGAGTACGTATGTCAACAAATGGTTTCTAAACTGGTTTGCTTGAAACAATAACAATAAAACCGATGTGTGATAGGGCCTATATTTATCTGATACTGTGATTAGACAGTACAGCATAGGCAGCTGCAGCAGGGCTCACACCAGTTCAGTTCAGTGGGTGGGTGTTAGCAGCACTGGGAGTTGTTCTGCAAAACTCTGTCCTGTAAACAGGGTTGGCATGTGTACCAGACACAAACATTTGTATTTACTGTTGGTTTAAGGACCTCCATGCTTTTTGTTCAGCTGGGAACTGGTTGGTTTTAATCTTTTTTTCTTTTCCCCTCTGTAAGTGAAGGGGGGCAGAGGCTAATTTACAATACTGTCTTTCCCTTTATGAATTAATAACTCTGGGAAGGTGCATCGGTTGCTTGAGATATTGACCAACCATCTTGACTAATGTGTTCTGGTTATAGATTTTAAGAGGTATTTGCAGGACCAAAGTACTTATGTAAAGAAGTGTTTTTGTAAAATTACAGAAGTCCACCTGACAACATATGAAAGTCAAATGACAGAGCAATTCATGGGTTATTGTTACAAAACTAACCTTTCAAATGAGCTCCTAAAGTACACTGTGGTTGGGGTTTCTCTTAAGGGATTTACTTTTAAGCCACTTTCTCCAAATTTAAAGCTCTCAACAGAAAAAAATTCAAAACCTTTTTTTAATTAGGGAAAGAGAGAAAGAAAAATAGCATGCCTTTTTCTGTGTTGAAGCGAATGCTTTTGAAACATATCACCCCATACCTGACTGGAATTAAAAAAACCCCTTACTTTCAGTTGGGCATCAGTTTTCTTCGACAGAACAAAAGCCACCATGCCAACACTTAGAAATGCAACACATCAGCTGCTCTTATAACTCATACTTTATTCTCTGCATCAAAGCTCTAGGGGGGGGGGAGAAAAAACAGAGAGTGAGAGAGCGAAAAAGTCAAGCTCTTCAGAGTCTCTAATGACGCGTGCCAAACACGTGGAAGGTAAATCCTCTAATTCAGTCTATTCTTTCAGCATTCCCTGGCGGACGGCCAAGCTAAATATTTCTGCCGGATAAAAAATGCACCCTTGTATGCGGCACTTTCTTAACAGGATGGTTCTCCGGCTTTAGCGGAGGGGGCTTCTCTGGGGGAAAGCCAACATGTGTGTTCTCTTATCTATTTATTTATTTTATTAAAAAGGGGCTTTATGGGCTGTGATTGGATTAACTTAGTGAACCCTGGAGGAAGAGGAAAAACAAATTGGGAAGCTGCTTTAGCACCCCCACCTTTTTGTCATCTTCTTTTGGGATTTCCTGGCTAGCTGCCACCTTGAGCCTGTTGAATGTTCTTTAGATCAATCAATTAAAAAGGCTTTAATATTTGGGTGATTGGAACGCAACATATGGGCTGCTGGTACGGATGTCATGTGGTGCGTGGAGTTAATTGAAATGATTAATAGAGGTGTTAGTTTCTTCAAGACTAATTGAAGAAAGAATATAATTGGAAGCATGGACTAATCATTATTGTTGACTTTTTAAAACATATTGTCTCCCTTAAACACTTCTACATGTTTATAAGCATGCAGATGGATTTTGTTTAGATTTCTTCAGTGCGGTAATTTGCAAAATCACATCTACTGTACAAAAGTCAAATCTATTTTTATGTAAATTGATTTGAACAAATATGCCCATATGTCTTGTCTGTTTCAGTAACCAGTATGTACACTAGATTTCTGGTACCTGTTTTGTCTTTAGGTCCTCACTAGACTTAAGTCAGTTTACCCAGCCTCACTGTTATCTCTGGGGTTTCAGCATCCGTCCTCAGAAACTGATCATAAGCCTCCGAAGGGCACTGTACTCTCTGCACAGTGGGTTGTGATAATTTACGCTCTTCTGCTGTCCAAGCACACTGCAAATGTGCCAGGTATTTCAGAGAAATAGCATCTCACCTTGTCAGCTTGACCATATTTCAAAGGGATCCAGCCTGGCTTTGACAGTCCCGAAGAAATGAGAGAAATGCAGAGGATCTAAGTAAGATCAGATCTTTTGGCCTCTCTGCCTTCTTTAAGAATAATACAGACTTTTTTCAGTAATGTTAGTTTGTGAATTTTTAGCACAATTGTTAAGCTATTGCAAAATAAAAAATTAAAAGCCAGGAACTGGCTACATCTGGCAGCAAAGAGAGGATACAAAGGATGTGTCTCTGAAAGCCGTCCCACTGCACAGGGTAGCTCTCAGGTTAGAAATGGGGAAACTGAAAAAACATGACAATATCTCATATGTAGTCAGCGAGCACATCCTGAGTGTCTGAGCACTGCATAAGGAAGAGCAGTGTTGCGTCCTGCGTGCCGTGTACTGTGGTTACAAGTGCCGTAGCAAACTTTCAGCTGGGTATTTCTTAAGACTGAAGATCATGGCTTAAATAACTTGTGAATCTGCTAGAGGGCAGGTGGTTACCTTTGGAAGAAGAAAATCAGGTAAGATGATAATGATCCAAAAGGTAAGTCAGTTTGGATTTAGGACAGATGTGCCACATTTTGGAGCGCAGTATTTTCACAGCAGCCTTCTTTTTTGCCTGCTTTTGGTAATAGAGGAAAAACTTGTGCCTAATTTTAATGCTGGTGGAGAACTCTCTTTCTGGAAAGGACACGTAGATTTTCTTTATTGTTTTCCTTTGCATATGTGCTGCAGCTTATGTATTTGAGCATTTTTTTCAGGAGTCAGAAAGTTTATTCTGCAGCCCAGAATAAACTGAACAGAGAAGTGATAGATAAGTTTAGAGGGGGTTTGTTGTTGGCTTAAAAGAAAAGCATGTAGGATGGTTTTAATATTTTAGAGCCTTCCCACACAGATTTCCAGTGATGCTTTGAAGGCAACTGTGCGCCTGCAAAGTCTTTGAGCCTCCCCGGAAGATGTGGCCTGTCTTGTGTACAGATCTGAGTGAAGCGTTTGTAGAAAGGAAGTGACTGTCCTGTACTGGGGGCTGAGAGGAAGGGAAGACATTAGGCCTGATTGCAAGCTTCCCTTACTCCTTATTGCCTGATTTGTGTGCACATAGTGCTAATAATTGTAGATGAGGGGCATCCTAGGACAGACTGGTGCAAATTAATGCTTCTTATTATTGTTATCTTTTGGTGACGAGATTAGTCACTGAAGGATCTGGTTTTATTACAGCAAACTACTGCAATTAGGTAGTCACTTGTAAGTCTTAACAGTGATGAAAAATAGTAGCATCAGCATTTTTGTTGTCTCTATTGCCCTCCAGGATTTAGTATATGAAAACGAGAACTTTATGTAAACTTGCTGGAACAGGAGCGTCCTCATGGTCTTTATCAAACCTTGCTATGTTGTATAATTAGTACAGATTTAGTGCTTTGGCCTGGGACACTAAAAGAGAAATAGCAGGCCAAGGAAATAGGGTTTAAACCTATGCACATGCTTTGTATACCATTAGTGTGTGATAATATTCTCATTCCCATGCAAAGGAGAACCCCCAACAGCATCTCCCGGAAATTAATCTCAGGAAACTGATCTCTTGTATAAGCAGGGCTGGTAGCATCACCTGTTGCTAAGACAGACCATTTATATTAGGAGATCACACATTTAGGTGCTCATAAATCTACCAAATCCTAAACGTGGGGCTCAGTTGTTTCTTACATTGACTTTCCTCAGACTGTATTTTCCCCAAAAATCTGTTCTGCCATAAATGTCATAAATTGTGTTGCTGACATTAAGAGCATGATTATTCTTCTGTTGAAAATTAATCACCATGATGACAGCCCTCACTTTTTGGAGCAGAAGTTCAAATGACTGGTTCAGTGGCTCAGGAAAGACAGCATATGTGGCAGGGGAGGGTGGTGGCCATTGCTGTCACGGATGCTCAAACAAAAGCCCTCTGCCAGGAGCACTTCCAGGTTCCTGGATCTGCCCATGTGTTTCGCTTGCATCAGGTCTTTGTCAGAGCAAGACCTGAACACACACCAGTCCTGTCCCCACCTCCATCCCTGACTCCCACACCCAGGAGGATTGCTTTAGAGCTAGAAGCCAGCCTAGGTGACTGGCAGAGCAGCCCCTCCAGGAGCTATAGGAGAGCATCATGGCTTGCTTCAGTGAGTGGGTCCAGAACTGAGCACCTGAATGGAGAGCAGGAGAGTGCATGTTCCGTGTATGCTTACTGCAAACCATTCTGAGACCAGAGAATCAGGAGGAGCTGTTTTTAAAAGCCTGTGGACAAGAGCTGAACCTGGAGGGGATTATCAAGGAGGAGAGACTGTGCCTGGAGTGTCAGGGAGGAGGGAAACTGAGAGTAAGGTTGGTACAAGACCGAGGGATTTATGTTTATGGGTTATTGTAGACAAAGACGAGCAAGCTCGGTGTTAAAAGCAGCCATGGGATGTAAGGGATGTAAGCCAGCTCTGATCCAAAAGCTGCCTGCCTGCATTAGCATGGTGCTAAGCCCAAGCTAATATATCCGGCTTCTCACCAGGGCTTATTAGCTCGGGCTCAGTGCCATACTAACATAGTCACAGGACTTCCAGTTGGCTTGACACCATGTCTGCTCAACGTGTGAACGGAGCTCACTCTTAATGTTCCTGTAGAGGAGGACCAGGAGATGCCTAGAGACTTGGCTACATCGTGCTGTTGTTCAGGCTGTGGAGGCCAGGCTTGCTGGTCAGCAGGAAGGGGAACATAGGGGTGGAGAACTGTGTCCATCAGGAGGAGACAGAAGTGCAGTGCAGATGATGAACCAGGAGTGACTGGAACTGGCTTGGTGAGAAGACTTGGCACACAGAACCTTGGTGTGGGAGTGGCAAATGGGAGTCACTGGAAAGGGAAACTGCAAGAGGGGCCAGGGAGAACAAGGTGAGGATTTGCTGGTCAAGGAAGCCAATCAGAAGTCTGAGATGAGGTCTGGAAGATGGGCGGAGACAGGAAGAGGGGAGAGGAGGAAGAAACTCCACACCAAACCTGGTGCAAAGCCGAGATGTGTGAAAGCAGCAATTTCTCTGATTCCAGCACATCAGCTGGGGAAATCCACCAGCAGAAGTGTCCGATCCCTTCCAGTGCTTGTGCTGACCTTCCCCAAACCAACCATATAGTTGCTGTGAGCCAGGTCTGCTAGCTTCCCTGGAGCGGGCTGCCTGTGGCAGATCCGCATATTCCAGCTCTGCTGGTGATCCATGTGGGCACTGGTGTGATGACAGGTCATGGGATCTCTGCTGTTTCTATTTGCAGTTTCAAAAATCAGCACAAAAACTGTGGAAGAACATTACTAAAATTGCAAATTCAAGTTCTCCAGAGTTTAGTTGTTTGCCTAACCCCAATCTGATCCTCTTATGCGTTATGATACAGTCTTTAACTACTCATTTAATTACTGTTTTTTCTACTGGTTACTTGCCTCATTCAGGCATCAGAGGAGCTTGCTAGGGGAGGTGAGTTAGGGTGGTGTAATGAAATGTTATCTTTAGACACCTCTTCCCCCTATCTCATTCGCTGCAGCATCAGGAAGTAAATCAGCCATGGCAGTAAGAAGCGTTCCTCTTCTCAAGGCAGGTGAGCTCTGCTCTGAGGAAACAGGTATTATTTCTGCCCGTGATTCTGAGTAAGAGTCATGCCAGTTCACCTCAGTAAAGCTTTTTGCAGGTGCTCATTAATTTTAACATCTTCCTGGGTGCCCAGTGTGAAACCTGCAAAATACAGAGCCATCACACATGCTGAGAAGAGAAATGCTTTGAGCACAGAAAGTAATATGCCATGCTTGGTAAGTAGGCTGCTCTGCATCCCCAAATTAATGTATGTTTTTGATGTTAGTGTCATTGTGCTTCCATATCCCTTCTGCAGAGCAACAATAGCAATAATAGCTTCAACAGCATATGGGGGAGGTATTGTGAAAATCAGATTAGTCATTATTTGATATTTGGGAGGCACTCAACTGTTGCTGTTGTGATGAGCAAAGTGGAAAACAAGACAAAATTAGTTTGTCTTCCATTTGAACAGACTGTGTAAAAGTCTGGCACTGGGTCTTTCAAGGAGAAAAGAAGAGGAAAAAAAAAACACAGAAAATAATTACTGTATTAGTCAGCACTCTTCTTTCTAAGTACCGAATGAGGAAGCGATCTGGTGGACAAAAAGATGGTGCATCAGATGCTGGTAGTGCAGAACTGAGTTTCTCCATGCAATCCTACACCTGGCATCTCCCACCATTTGAAAGAGTGCCTGATTTTGCACTGTAATAGTCTCAGTTTACTGTCATGTTGGAGTGTTTGTCTCACTGCAGAGCATGGCTTTTTTTACATGATGCTGTTGTCTTGCCAGTCTGATGGTTCGCTGTAGGTTTTTACAGAACTTTGACTCAGCTTCAGGGAAGGAGGAATGAAGAAGCAGAAAAGTGAACTTCTGGAAGCCGAAACCCTCCTTTCCCTGTGTTTGAGCAATCTGCACTCTGATGAAACCTTTTGAAATCTAATTTGCTGCTTACTTTCTGACCCCCAAAATTATTCTTGTGCAAATGTTGACACCCAGCAGAGATGAAATCATTGACTTAGGAAAACACATCTAGCTTATCAGAAACTGCAGGGTTCCAACAATACACCAGCAACACCAGCCTTCCTTTTTTTTGTTAGTTGTTTGTGGTTAGCTGGCAGATGGTATTATGAATCAGGTTATACGTATCTCAGGGAGCAGTATGTTTTTTCAGTTCATATGAGCCCAAATCTGTGTCACATACCAAACTGGTTTTATTTTCTTGTATTCTGCCCATGAATTTTCTGTGTGCTTATGATTTTGATACATTTACTCATTTTATGTTGACAGTTTTAATGACGTAGTCCCAGAGCGTAGAAGCAGAACAAGATCTAGATAATGTTTTCCAACTGAATTACAACTGTGTGTAGATCTTCTGTGTAGGTTGGACCCATAGCTCACTGAAATCAAAGGACAACCGAGTTTCTCTGCTGACCACCTGAAATCAGTTAGTCCTCAAAATGTTGGTTTTTTGATGATTCTGCCGCTGAATTTATTTGATTTGATTGCTGAAGGAAGTGATCTGAAAGTGGATGGACAAGCTATCACAAAAAATGCTGAGGTTTCGGTCTCCTATATCGTGCCTTTAGACACCAGGCGGGGCAAAAGGAAACACTACAGTCTGTTTATTCGTGGATGTCTGTAAAGCCAGAAAATGCATTAAAACTTGATTTTACACCTTGGATTTTAGGGTCACAGAGTAATTCCAAAAAGAAAAACTGGTTCCTGTGGTGTTTGTTGTGCATAAGAGGAGGGAGCTGCCATCTAATAAACTAGCAAAAAACCCCAGAACAGTCTCCTTGGTCCGATGATTTTGAGTTCTGCAGTTCAGATGTGAGATTTGGGGTTTGTGCATTAAATTAAAGGCGTGGCTGAATGTTCATTATCCCTATGATAAAAGCAGTAAAAATAGGTGCAAAATGGCTCTTGTGCAATGTTGTAATTTACCTTTACTTTAAACTGGCTTACACATCTTAATACATTATGACAATCAGAATTATCAGGCCACCAGGCAGAGAGCAGTTTGTTTTGTTAATTGCTCTTGTTAAGCCTAATTACAGAACGGGGTGGAGTGGATGCGCGGGGAGGGAGGAATCTGCTAGCGAGAGGAAATTCTAAAATCCTCGGAGCGGTTCCAGGCAGTGTGTGTTGGGGAGCGAGAGCGCGGGTGTGGTGTGCGTGCATGGGTACGCGAGTGTGTGTGAGGGTGCGAGCGTGACGGGCTTTCCGTATGGACTAAACTCCTGAGATGCCTGAGCTGGAGGTGGGGAACCTGTGCTGTTTGGACACATGAAGGTACGGCTGAACAAAGTACTGTGATGTGTTTTGCTTTATGAAGTATCTCTCTTGGAGGCGGGAGGCATGATGCAGGTTATTTAGCTGTTAACTTTTGAGTTTCATGTTAGATGGAGTGTTAACGATGGTTTGCTGATGTGATGTGCTATCCTTTTGATATTATGGGTTGCCAGCACAAGGTGTGTGCATGTAGCTGTGGGTTGGTATCCTAAATCCCTTTGAACTGTTTTCCTTCTTCCCGGTGATTGCAGCAGAGATGGATGTGCTGTCCACAAACTGTGTTATTTGTTTTGACTTTCCAATAGAAAGCATACTTCCAAAGAGCCCTTCTGCGCTGCATTATTCCAGTTTGTTTGTGTGCCCCACATTACGCTGCTGGCAACTCACTGTGCCTGACCTGCATTGTCACCCCCTCTGTTGCCTTAGGAGCCTCCGGGACAGAAGTTTCTGATAAGGCAGTTTTGAGCAAGGCAGGCACAAAGTAAATGGTTCTATAACAAATCTGTGCTCTTCTCCGGGGTATGTTACCTGACTGGTTTGCTGCCAAGGTGGTTTTATTGTTTTGGCTACTGGGTGGAGGGAGGAGACTAGAACAGCAGAGGAGTCACGCTTTTGTTTCGCTTAATCATAATGTACGCTTTTAATAAAACCTTTTAGTGCCACGAATTAAATGGCACTGCAGTCCTGCGCAAGAAGAAAAATGCTAATGCTGTTGTAGCTGACAGCTGAGTGGTTAGATGGCCAGCGTGGGTCTGAGGCTCAGAAGCCTTTTCTTTCCTGGCTGGAGATAGTGCTGGGTAAATGTGTTTACTTTTTCCTTAGTATTTATACTAGTTAATGTGTCGCACTAGATAAATCTACTTCCTGAGTCCATCTTTCAGCTTGCTCTCTTCCCTTCCAATTGACAAATGGTTTGAGTTTGACACCGTTTTATCAGTTGAGCCCCTGCTGGGTGCTGCATGCCTGCTTGTTTCTGCTTTATTGTGAAAAGTGAGTTATCTGCAATATTTTGTTACCATCTAACTAGCAGTTGGCAGGCTTTCCTCTATGAACTGATTTAGATTTCAGCAAGGGGAGGCTGTTGTCTTTCTCTGTGAAGCCCCGTTGTTGCTCTCCAGGAAAACAAAAGATCCCAGAGCTTTCTGCACCGCAATCTGCTGCTGTCCCACTTTCAAGGAGGTGTTTTGTTTGTTGCTGCAGCTTCCTTTCTTAAAATGATAAATTGAGCGGACATGTGTGCTGTTTTAAACCTCTGTCTCCAGGGCTTTGTGTTCACTCAGGATAAAATACATTATTCTGTGGTAGGCTCTGGTGTGATTTAAACTTGGTTTAAAGATTACAAAGCAAAAGGGAAAACATCAACATCTTCAGCAGTGGTGGTTTGATGAGGAATAGCTGTCAGGAGAGGAACTCTACTGACTTAACCTCAAGTGGGTTGCAAATGCATTAGGGATTCATTAATATTAATAGTAGAATAGACATTTCCTGCATTCATTTGACATCTTCCACACTCTTCCCCCCCCCCTTTTTTTTTAACAACTTGGAGTTCATTTTTAATAGTTATTCAAGTTAATACAAGGGTGATAAGCTAAAGTTAAACAGAAGGAGACCCCTGAGTGTGCAGGGTTGGTCTCTAGGAGTCCTGGAATTTGGTGTTGTGCTTTGGAGAAAGACTGTGGTAAACTCTTGGGTGAGGCTTTCAGGGCAGTTTGCAAAATGGGTCCACTAGGTGCAACTGTAACCAGAAGAAACTGTTGTCAGAAGAAATTGTTCTAAGAAGAAATTGTTCTCTGAGGGTGATAGAAAGGTCACTATCAAAATGGCATGTAAGGTTAATAACTGTAGATTTCTAAGGTGGACACAGTAGTAGCTTGTTCACGAGTTCAGGGGTGAAAAAAGAAAATCCAAACAATTCTTCAGACTCCAAATGTTTTGTGAGGTTGGCTGAACAGTGCAGTTTGAAAAGTGAATAGATCCCAGGTAATTTTTACTGAGTTTCCATCTTTTAAGCCCTGTGATGCATGTTTTCTTGCTTCTGCTCTGTCACTAGCAGGCTTCCAAGCTTTCTTCAGAAAAAAATAGGAGAGGAAATCTGAGAAAAACACCGAGTATCTTTTAGATGTGAAACAAACCCAAGAATATTGTCAGCACCAGGAGGGAACATGTAATTGCAATGATCGTTTTTCAGCATCCTGCACAGCACATCACAGTTTCACCCACCAAGCCCTTCATCTGGGAGAGCTCATGGTAGTAAAGTGAGGCAGGGGCTTGCTTTTTATAGAAAACACAGCTGAGAGTCCCAGCCCGTATAATGTCGAAAGAAGAAAAGATAAGCCCTCACAAAGCGCCTCGTCTGGCAAGACTAGTGATGCAGCAGCTACAAATGCAGAAGTGCACACAAGTTTGGCAGCTCTTACTGATAGGGCAACTTGAATTGTCAGTGTGCGTCTGCTCTACTTGTTGAGCCTAATGAAAAGTACAGTTTAATCACTGGTGTGCCAAATTGATCATGATTAGCTGTTACTGCAGATTAGTGCATTGTCTGGGGCTCCGGAATTATTGATCTGGGTGCTGTGCTCTGATGTTTTCTGTGCCCTCTATCGTAACCTCTTCTTAATGCTTAGGGGAGGGAAGCAGGAAAGGAGAGTAGGAGGAAAGAAGTCCAGATGGGAAGAAAACAGGTCCTGAAAAGACCACATAGGAACTAGGTCAGGTACTCTGGAGATTAAAGAAGCATGCTTCATCCCTGGACGCAGGAGGCAGGGACAAGTAGCATACAATTACGAGGAATTAGAACGGCAACAAGTAGTGCAGATTTATCAGCTTTAATTGTCTATTGTCAGGACAGAGCCCTTCTTGTAGATCAGGCCTGCCAATGCTTTAATACCTCTAATGGACTCTCTATTGTGGGATTATCTCTTCTAAGGACAATGTCTTTCTTAAAACTAGTTGTTTTGGGAGAAGGAGGAAAAAAAGAAAGAAACAAAAAGGTAGCTGCAGCCCTTGGTTTTTTTTTTTTTCCCCTCTCTGGTTTGTCACATTCTGCAGGAAGTAGCTGAGAGCCCAGTGTTGCTCTTCTGTCAGCAGCACTATTCCTTCAGGGGAACTGATAGACACCTATTGAACATTAACCCCCTTTGCTCCACCTTCCCCAACGAGCTCCTCCAGAAACAATAGCTGGTTGATAAAGAGCAGATAAGCAAGGACACCCAGCTTAAGAATCTCTCTGCTATCTTTATTTTAAAAGCTTTCCTGGGTTTTGCAAAGTAAACATTACAACATTTAAAGAAGGATAAGGTGTCAACTATTTAATGAGAAGTTGTGTTTAATAGCAGTGGAATTCTTCCCTCCCCCAGCCAACACACAGGTATGAAAAGACTGTTATTTCACCACCCTGGGGTAGGAAAAGTGGAGAAATGATGGCTGTACTCTTAGAAGCTTAAAAAGTGGTCCTTCAGCCCACCCCTGCCAGATTCCCTAATCAGCTCTAAACATACAGTCACTATTTTGAATCCTTTGGTCCTGGATGCACAGTAGTCACACTGCTGGGTCTGTGATAATCTGTGGGTAAATATTTTTGTTTCCACCATATGTGCTTTGTCATGGTGTGTAGCTGTTGTTTTTGTTAATCTGTTTTGAAATGCGCTCCGTGGCCAGTTCTTTGTCTGAGAAGAGTGGCCTGGTTCCACCCAAGGATCTCACCCTCCTTCTGGTGTGTTCATCAGCTGCAGGAGATTGGACAGCCTTGAGAGTATCTGAAAGAAAAACTGAACTGTGCCGGAACAGGGTCCGAAGTTTCAGTATGGTTCATATCACTATGACTTACCAGGCAGGTTGAGGCAAGAATACCCCCAAAAAGTGTCATGACTGCCAAGTTGTGAAGAGATGTGAAAGCTGAGTTAATGCAATTCATTCTGAGGTGGCTTTGTTACTTAAGATTGTTGTCAGCTTGCTGTGGGGCTGATGTCTTTGAAATACTCATACGGGTGAGACTTCTAATATATGTACACAGTCCCATCCCTCCTCCGTAACAATCTGGAAATCAGTCTATCTTAAAGGAAAATTTCCCAAAACACTGTTTTTTGAGTCCTCTATAGCCAGTAAGTTTGAAAAATGGTTGGAATGGATTGGCTAGTTTTCATCCATTTTTTCTCAGATTCAGTTGCTATGGACAGATTATTCAAAAGTCTGTGTTTGGGATGCGGAAGGTTGATTTTTGTGCTCAGGTTTTCTTGTCCAGTATAAACTTGGATTGGTAGAAACATACAAAGACAATACGAGAGCTGCTGTATGGGCTCATGGCTATCATCCCTGTCATTCCCAAGACCACCATCATTCAGAAGTGCGATGGGAAGGCTGATGTTAACCAAGAGGGGAAAATCTGTGGTCTTTTCTATGAGGCATTTCCCTTCTTGTAAGGGACAAAGAGATGGTTCCTTGCACTTAGTCCAGACCCTGACGTGTGCCGCCTTTTCCCGCAGTGAAAAGAAGTGCAGTGACAAAGCCTCTGCTGCTGCCCCTTTCTCAATACCTTTCCTACCCCAGCTTACTTCCTGGGGAACAAAAGTGAGTGTTTTCAGACTGTTTTGCCTTTACTACTCAGCTGTATTTGCTGAGAAGGCCAACTTCTCACATTGACTTGCCCTCCTCATAGCAGGCCCAGACAGTCCTGCTCCCTCTTAAACTTGAGCCTCAACAAGAGGAAACGGCTGAAGCATACTTCTTGCTTCTGTGTGGTTTTGTTTTGTTGTTGTTTTGTTTTTTTTTTTTATTCGAGGAGGACTGTTTTGGCTTATTCATACGTCATCTGAGCAGTATTTTAATAAGGCCTAGCTGGAAGCAAAAAGGGATATGGTATTCTAGTTTGACTCCTTTTTCTCTTTTTAAGGAAAATTTCTTGAGAGGATAGACCAACAGAAGTCAAAAGAGATGGTAAGGCTGGCACTAGGCAGTAGCTGAGACTGCAGCCAAAATATCTGCTCTTGGTGTTGCACAGCTGAGACAAAAGTAAACGTAAAGGCATTTGGAAGTGCTACGAGGCAATGACCAGAGTGCTCTGTAATTAAAGGCAGTCCCTGAAAGCTGCATGTGTTAATTTAAAAGCCTCCTGGCTACAACATACACCACCCCAAATGCCCTTGCAAAAACCTTCATGTAGATTCAAGTGCGATTTTAATTTCTCTCCTTATAGGTAATACTGTGCTGAGGTTGTCTAGGGCATACAAAGCCTCTGAGATCGTATCTGAAGCCTATAGGCTGTGTTTTGCAAAGGTCGGGCCAGTCTATGAGAAGACAACTGTAACTTTTCCTGTTGTACAGTCACTAGAGTGTGCTTGGTCTCTTTCCCTTGAATCTGACAGCAGCCATGTTTTCAGATTTGTGGCCCCCAAACACGAGTATATCTCAGCAGAACTTGAAAGCAAGCTCTTCTTTAAGTTTGACTTCTCAATTGGCTTTTAAAAGATGTGCAGTTGTGCAGCTACATCATGTACCTTCTCCAAGCAATGACCACAACTGGTCCCCAAATGTTTACCAGCAGAAGGATGCCTACATGCAGGAAGTGGGAAATGGGGGTGGGTCTGGTAGTTACTCTTGATGTGGTCAATCCACCACTGACCTTGTTTGGGTAAGGGGAAGGGGAGGATGTGAAAATGTGACTCTGCTTTAATCTCTTGTGTGCATTTTATCTCCCCTCCCAACTTTCTAAAGAAGTTTCATCTGTTACAGCCAGCTCCTTTCCCTCCTTCTTCCCCTTACAATTATAGCAGGCGCAGGGAGAACAGCAGCAGCAGCGGCGGCAGCGGCAGCTGAGCTGAGGCTGAGTTGCGAAGGCTTGTTGTTGAGCTGAAGTGGTGATAGCATCAAAGGAAATGGATGGGGATTTCTGAGATCAGAGCTGTTAGGGCCATTCATGATTTGTTGCCAGGCTAAAAGCTGCTGCAGAGAGAGCTGCCTGAGAAATGCTGATTAATACAGTAATTGAGGTTTTCTATGAGCGAGAAGGAAAAAATGAAAATATGACTAAAAATGTGCTTTTTGAAATGAACAACATTTTGAGATTTCACATTCCAGACAATAGCTGCTACTGGTATGAAAGATTTCTATAAAAAAGCAGAAAAGTTCTGGTTGAACAGAAGTCTTTTTATGTTTCTCTATTAAGGAGGAAGGTCAGAAGGTCAGTCTATATATTTCTTTAATGGCAGAGTTTCCTTTTTGGTTCTTTCCTTAGTACACATTCTTAACAATTTGTTTCTGTCTCTTCTTTCTTGATAAACTTAGTTTTATTCCAGACCAGGCACCGCTAGGCTAGACCTGCATACCCAGCAAAACCTCTTCTGTGCTATGCAGTTCTGGGCTCAGCTTCACTGGGGCACCTGGAGCTAATTTCAGGATAGCCTTGGAGTGTGCCACAGAGTTATTTGAAGTCTGTAGGCTTCACAAGCTGTACTCACCTCCCCAGGCTCCAAGGAGAGAGCTGCACTGAGTGGGGATATTGGCATCCTCCTGCCATCCTGATGAATATTTCACTTCATCTGATCTGATCTCATCTCTGCTTCCTCTTTTTCTCCAGCCCAAAATCATCTCAATTTCTTGAAAGGCAGATTTGCTTTTCTCTGGCTGTCCTTCGCATTAGGAAGATCAGTCCTTGAAGGAATCGCATTGACCCCCTCCCCTTTTCTGTTTTTTCTTTAAAGCTAACAGGGAAGTGAAAAGCTCTGAAACAGCTGCCTCTCAGAGTGAGACTATTTTTCGGTAAATGCACCAGTATGACTACATTGTTTTTCTGTTCTGTGTGGTGTGACTCAGCATCAGTTAATTAACCCAATCAAGTAGGCCGGATTTCTCTCCTTTAATGAATGGTTCTCCCTACTTCAGAGCCTTCCTTAGACCTCATTTTGGATGTGCCTCGGTTTTACAGGGTATATCCAATTAACATTTATATCCTTCAGCCCAGTGCTTGGGCCACCTCTCTTGTGGAATTACCCTGTGGTGGAAGTTAAGCCAGGACACTCACTTGCAAGCAGTTGCCCTACTTATGTCTGCTGCCATGAGCCCTCCTGTGTTAGCGCATACAGAAGGTCTTTACACAGATCTACTATTCTCAGCATTGCAGACCGAAAATGGCAAGTAATCCTTTTCACACGTCTTTTTATCAGAGGGAGGAGGAGCAGGTTCAGGGAAGGGAATGTGTACACCAGTCAGAAAGGCACCTGATTGTATGAAACATGCTTCCCTCCCCACCCCCCGCCTTTCTCCCTTTTTCCTGTTAAGAAATACATAACACCTAGATCACCCCAAAATTTCAGTGCACGTGTGTTTAGCAGAAGAATGTGAAACTGCCACGTAATGTGCCAGGAAAGCAATGAGAAATATGCTTGCAGATATGTGAGAAAGGAGGAGGAGAAGGAAAAGTAGTAGGGGTTGCCTGGCAGTGAAGCAGCCAGCGTCCGCACTGAGCTGTGGATGGCTATAAATGGAATTGTGCATCACCGTTCCTCTGAGTCCTAGGACGCCTCGCAGAAGGGACTGGACCACTGAAGGAAGTAAGGCATCTGGTTGTTTTGTAATGAGAAGCAGGAATGCTCTTAATAATAAACAAACAGGACATTGTATGCCATCATCACAGGATGTCCTTCCTTCAGCCAGCACGCTTACTTAGATCGGAGGAGGGAAAAAGAAATCGGGTGCGCCGTGCACTGACTGCTGTCCCGGTCCTCCTCCTCCTCCCACTACCAGCATGCTCCCGGGTGGTCGCTTGTGTGTTCCCTGTGAGAGATCCTTGCTCATTTTCCTACCACACTGCGACAGAGGCATTGGGTTTGGAAACACCTCCTGCCATGCCCCGCTCCTGTGAGCTTCCATGCTGTTACCTAGGGACAGGGGGAAGGTTTTCGTTAAAGGAAGAAACATAGATGGTTTTCCTAATTGCTTTTACAAAAGTTGGCTAGAAAGCGACTTGGGAAGGGGATAAACTCGAGCTCAAGGTCTGGGAGTAACCAGTTTAAATCGGGTTTTAATCGATATTCTGGATCCGGGGCGTCATTTTAATTGTTGTCTTTGTGATGCTCTCTATAGACAGGCTGGGGCGGAACGGGAGCGGGTACACAGTGGAGCTTAAAATTGCAGGAAAAATACATTTCTAGTAAGAACCGCTTCACGTCCGCTTCTCTTGAGGCACAGAGGTGCTGCCTGCCCACTCACCCGCCAGACCCGGGCAGCCGGGTGGCGCTGGGCCGTCACGCCTTGGTCGGAAAGGGTGGGGGGAATATCAGTGTTAATAATAATATGGAAAGCAAAGGCCAGTGTGTTGTGAGGGGCCGGGAGCAGGCCGGGCTGGGCCGCGCCGCAGGTAGCGCTCCACCTCCTGCGCTGTGGCGAGAGGGAGGGAGGGGAGGGGCCGGTGCGTGAGCGCCAGCCGCGGGCGGGCCGCGCTGGGCCGGGCCGGGCCGGGCCGTACCGTGCCGTCCCGTGCTGCTGTGGTAGGCGGCCCCCCAGCGTTTCCCGGTGGCAAGAGCAGGGCGCTCGGCAGCACCTGTCTTGACAGCGGGGGGAGGAGCGGGCGGGGAGCGGCGGCGGCTGGAGGTGTGAGTCAGTGTCCCGGGGATCCAGCCGCTGCGAGCAACGAGCGATGTTTACTCGGTAGAGATGAGCCACGGTTGCCGCCGACGGTGGGCTTCGGTGTGGAAACGCGCGCGGACTCTGCCCCGGTAAGCAGCGCGGTGCCTGCCCCCTCACCCCCAGCACCCTCCCCTGCTCCTTCTGCTCGCCCTCCCCGGCGTCCGGAGGACGGGGCAAAAGTTTCCCTGTCGCCTCTCGCGGCGGATCGGGAGCGCTCCTCTGACCGGTGTTAACCCTTTCGCTCGGCAGCGTAGTTGTTCCCCCCCTCGAGTTTCGCGGTTCGCCTCCTTGTAATGCCGAGAGCCGGTCCCTATTATCGCCCCGCTCGCCCCGACTACGGCGGGGACTGGGCGCTGGGGTTGTTTCCGAGGCGGCTCTCGAGAGCTGCCTGCCGCGTCTCCCGCCGCAGCGTTCCCGGGCGGCCCGGCCGTGCCTCCCTTCGGTGCGAGAGGGGCGGCCGCGGGGGTCTTCAGGTAACCCTTGGCGAGCCAGCCCTGCACCTCTTCCTCGGGAGGTCGCGCTCTTCCCGTCTTCGCGTTTCGTTTTTCCCGGAGGAATGGTGTGAATTTTACAGTAGCTGGGTATCCGCTAAGGAAAACCGAAGGGATTTTACACCGGGCTTGAACGTCATTCCCGGTTACTGGCACAGGCACAGATTTTGGTTCCTGATGAACCTTACGGAAAGAGCCCGACCTAGTACCTCTTTGGGGATATGTTTGATAACAGTGCTTCTCTCCTGAATAGACACTGGGTCTGAAGGACCTTGTGGAATTGGCCAGTGAGGCTCCTATCTAGTGCTTTGAAATGATAGCTCTCAGAGGTACCATCAAAATCAGCAGGCATAGAAAAACTTTTTTAATTATTTTATGTATTTTCCCTGCTCCTTTTCTTTTTTGCCTCTCTCCCCCCCATGTCCTCCTCCCTTCCCCCCCACCCCCCCAAATGCGTTGCAGTGCTTTGTGCAGGGCTGCTGCCGCTGCAGTGATGCTGGCAGGATGTCGGCTTTCTCAGCCTTCCATGCCAAAGGATAAGGGGACGTCAGGAGGAGGCGGGGGGGGCCAGGTTGTTTTGAAAGTTGTTTGTGTGTTGAAAGCCGGTGGGAAAGTTCAGGCTTCCCCATTTGGAAGAGGCAAGGCTGGGTTCCGCTCTTCCAACATGCGCTTTCCATTTTTAGCTTCATTCAGACGCAGACAGCAGCTCCTTTCCTCTTCCTCTCCTTGTTTGTGACACTTTTCTGAGGCAGCTTTTCCACAGGCGACTAAGTGGTCTTGCGGCCATGACCCCACATTTTCTTCAGCATGGAATATTCTCTTTCTCTCTGAGGCATTAAGGAAAGGGTCTGAAAAAGGTAAAGCGATTGCCAACCTAGGGATTTTTTTCATCTTTGTTTTTGTTCCCTCCTCATTATTACCGAGGCTGGCGTTTAAAGGCGCTGTTTCAGTCAGAGCAGCTTCGTTTACACTGCTTTTTGGCTATTACTCAACTGTACCAACTATCCTGCATAGGCTTTTAAAGTGTCACAGACTACTGTATTAGTCACACTGTATCAACGGAAACCACAACACTGAAGGACAATGAGGATTAAAGGCTGTTTTCTTTTTTTCCAGGCTGCTACACAGTGTAGCTCGGACGCTGTGAGTTTCAAGAATCTGGTGAAAGGGAGAGAGTGGACAATGAAAATGGACATGGAGGATGCTGACATGACTCTGTGGACGGAAGCTGATTTTGAAGAGAAGTGCACATACATTGTAAATGATCACCCATTGGATCCCAGTGCTGATGGAGGCACCCTAACTCAGGCAGAGGCTTCCTTGCCAAGGAACTTGACTTTCAAATACGCATCTAACTGCAAAGAGGTAAGCGGCAATGCTCTGGGGAAGGTTGGACTCAGACAAGCCAAATCACAGCGCTTCGGAAAGTGTGTGCTCACCCTGGCTTCCATTCTTTAAAACACACACGCATACACACACCCACCCCACCACGAACAGCAAATGCTGCCTGCTGGCTTTTAAGATGGGACCCTCATAACTCCTTTGAGGAACTGAGCTGGTCATCTGTCATGTAATATTTACACTAGAAGCGACAGCTAGCCTTGTCCCTGAAACTGGTTCTGTACCAATTCGCAAACAGTTAAACTTTCACACAATTTGAACAGCATCTGAATAAGCATATTTAAACTGTGGGGTAGTTCTCTGTGCCAATTTCTAGACTGCTGTTTGCCAGGACCATTCATTGCCTCTGGCTCAGAGATTAAAGTGCCTCGGTTGTCCAATAAATAGCTTTAAAAAAGTAGAGGAGGAAAAGAAAAAAAAAAAATTCCTGGAAATGTGTTTAATTATTTCTTTTTGTTTTCTCTTTGGTTATGAAATGGCTTTATTCTTTTCACAAGCTTGCTGTATTCCTGACTTCCTAAATTCTTAAAAACTGCGGCATGTCAGTTAAGGAAGTGATGGTGGAACTGTAGCAAGCTTGACAGAAGGGTGGCCGTGGCTGAAGTTAACTTCTGTTTATCTGGGACAGTATCTTCAGCGGTAGCTAGCCATGCAAGTCTGTCCTATCCCTGTCCCTGGAGTGGGTACATTCTTTGTTGTTGTTTCAGAAGGGCTGGAAAGAAATGAGCCCGGATGAGCAATTTGGTTTTGTGTTTACTCTTTCATATAGAGTAGCTATTATAGCTAGGTGTGATGTTCAGGAGGGTAATAACCCAAGGGACAACCCTTCATTTCTCCTTGTGCTGAGACTTGCGGTATAGCAGCTATTACCCGTGCTTCTACTTTGGCTAAACACACTGACCACAGAGCTGAAAAGAAAAGGTACACTCATCCGTGCCTATCAAATATTTCCTTCCAGAGCAGGTACTTGTTAAATCCTGTGTACAGAAATAGGGCCGGACCTCCAGCTGGAGGCTGTTGGCACCATGGAACTTAGCTTGGCAGTGCCAATACAGTGCCTAGTAGGTTAGGTAAGAGGTTAAAGCTAAATTCTCCTTAAAATCTCTCCTTCTCTTCCCATCTGCCCTGCCCTACCCTGCAGGACTTTGGCAGAGAAAGGACATCCTCTAGAAAAAAAAAAGTGCAAACCCTTGTTTTGTATTATCATTAGATAGGTCTTACTTTGGTGGGGCTGGGGGATAAAGCTGTTGCTCCACTGTGTGACACGACAGGATTTTTGGTTGAAGGATGAACTTGCAGCACGACAGCTCAGGCAGATCCTTGGCTGCCAACTGGTGACTGATTGGTTGCTCAGGCTGCCTTGCTCTATCTCTGCCCCTGATGAGTCCTGGGGCTGAGGTATGAGATGGCCAAGGAGCTTTCAAAATTCCCAGCTCTGTGTTTGGAAACACCGAAGTGCAATTTCCTTACAGTGTAGCTCAGGTCAGTGAATCACAGTAGGAAGATTGCTGCTATCTCTGTATGAAGAGGTGGGGGGAGAGTGAAGTCGTTGAAAGATTCCTGGTTCTTGCTTGTAAAATGTGACCTGTGCAGCTCCCTGCTAGTGGGAGTCTGAATATAGGACATCCTCCTTTTGTTCTCCGAAGTTCCCCCCCAGTCTTTTATTTGCACTGAATAGTACCTACCGTAAGGAGCAATAGGAACTTTTGAACCCTGACTATTTCTAAAGTAGCTCTGAAAGAAAGGGCCAAGCTGATCCTTTTTTTCCTCCCATCTCCTGTGCAAGCTATGGTCCTGGGAATGTACAGACAGGTCACTTGTTTTGGGGATGGAATAGTTGTAAATGGAACAATCCACTTGCATTCTAGCAACTCCTGACAAGAAATATTCTTTTCTGTCTGCCTTCCAAGTTTGATTTTGTTCAGTGGGTTCAGGACTGGGCACATGCTGCTCTTGAGCATCTTGTGTTTGTGGGGTTAACGAGGGAGCCTTATTCTGGTTTTGACCAGACTCATGAGCACCACTGGAGTCCTGACAGCTTGATAGGGTGGGTTTTTTTTCACTTGTGAAAGGATGAGGTAAGACTTTGGGGGAAGCATGCATGCGTGTGTGCTTGCCAGTGGGTTTCATATGTGAGCTGTCTTCATTGCTAACTTTGGGGAGAGCTGTGGCTGCATCTGGTCAAGAGTTTTAAATGCTGAGTCAGTTTATTGACAAAAACGTATATAATACATGGCTTGTGAAATGCTAATACTGTCATGATTAGATCATGAAATCATGGTGCTGTCATGATTAGTATTATATCTCCACTTGGAGTAGGAAAAGTACTGCGTGCCTGCTGAGGAGGGGAGGAAGTACAGCTGCTGTTGTTTGGGGAGGGTTACTTTTTGTGTTTCTTGCATGCTTTGTGAAGCGAGTAGCTCTTCTGTAAAGGCTTACTGGATTTGCAAGGGAGTCCATGACACGTCATGCTCTTGTTTATTCTTGGATCTCGATCGGGGATTTTTCTGAAGGACACATTTTTCATTATGAGTTCACAGCATGTGTCAGCATTTAAAAAAATGAGTTACTACTGCTCGTAACATTTTAGCCTGCTAGATTTACATGAAGTCATTTATTTATTTCTATGTGTGAACTATTTATCCTTTCCCGTAGTTTTAGCAACTGACAAAAAATGATTAAATGAGGTACCAAACAACATATGTGAATGATCTTTTTCATGCAGACAGTTAAAAACTTTTTTTCAATACTTTTTTCCCTTTGGTCTCAGTCTTTAAACCCCAAACTTCCCTTCTTGATATGAAGTGCCAGTTATTCTGCTATCTTGAATATTGTTAGTGCCTCATCCTGCTCTGTGAGCTTGACGGAGAGAAACATACATCCGCAAACCCATTACTTGTTGGATTTCTCTTAAGGCCATTTCTTAGAGAGGGGCCCTGAGTCAGTGATATTGACGAAAGCAGTGATTTTGAGCTGTTGTCAAGTGTGCCTTGCTGACCTCAGACACTTGCTCT
The DNA here is from genome assembly GCA_039720435.1 of Amazona ochrocephala. Classification (NCBI taxonomy): domain Eukaryota; kingdom Metazoa; phylum Chordata; class Aves; order Psittaciformes; family Psittacidae; genus Amazona; species Amazona ochrocephala. Next base: position 62,568,146 of record CM077878.1, read on the forward strand.
CCCGTAATGCTTTTATTTCTTTTATACGTGAGGAAGCAGAGTGAAAACATTTCATTTCATGGCATCTCTTTCATAAAACTGGTCACCGAAGGAAGGGGTAAAATTTGTGCAGGCTTATGTAACTGTAGAACAGGTAGTTAAAACAATATATATAAATAAATCGGTGTCATTCCAGGACACATGGTGGCCTTCCCTATTTCTGTTTGGAGAATGCTGTTATTTTACTGAAGCCAGTAAGAGTTTGTTCGGTGTTTTGTTTTAAAGCAGCTTAGTGGTCTCGTTGCAAAATACTCTCCCTTTGCAGAATGGACAGGGGTCACTGCTTACTTCCAGTGCTCTCTCCCCAGGCAGATGTAGGAGTGTTGGACTTCCAAAGCGCCTTTTAAACAGAGAGTTTGGAACCGGAGCCCACCCGTCTCCTGCCCCGGGGCTGCCGGTCGGGCGGGCTGCGCTCCACGGAGGGGCTCGGCGGGCTCCGGACGTGCCCGTGCCGGTGCCCGTGCCCGGCCCCCGGCGCAGCATTAGGACCCTGGTCAGTTCCAGGGCGGCCGCCGCCGTCCCGGGCTGCTCCCGGCCCCGGGCTCTCCGCGCCAGCCCGGCCGGGCGGCGCCGTCGCCGCGCTTCCAGGTTACGGCTGTCGCCGCTCGCCAGCCAGCTCCTCTCGAGCGGCGGCTCATCCTGTTCCGCTCGGGCCGAGGGCACAGCCGGTCAGCTCAGTGCGGCCTCGGCAGGAGCCTGGACTGCCCGCAGCAATGGGAGCCGGCCTTGCGGCTGCAGGCTCACGTTTGACTTCGTGCTAGAAATCCTGTTTTATTGAAAGGAAATAGGTGGTAGCGGCGCGTTTGCAGGAGTGTTGGAAGTTGGAGCTTTGAAGGGAGAGGGGAGTAAGTGTCTGGTAGAGAGGAAATTATTCTGGAAATACCGCGTTGCACCCTTACGGCGTGGTTCAAACCCAGAAGGCTGCACAAGGACAGTAGGCATTTATTTGTGGAGAACGAGCTCAGGTCATGCTCCCCTGGTGGTTCCCTGCCACGAGGATGTTTCGGAAGGTCTCATCGCCGAGAGGCAGCAGTGTGCGGAAGGACACCTGGTGGACACAAGTCTGAAACGCCTCTCTGCGATAGCTTCTCGGCAGTCGGGAAACGGCTTCCACTCTGCCCTGGATGTGGAGTTCCTTTGCTGTTTTGCCTATAAACCCTCGGCAGCTCTGTACGCAGTGGCCTCTTGTTAAGCCGCCCCTCCTAAACTGTGGCAGGGCAAGAGCCCCTTTAGGCTGGGGGCAGGGGTGGGGGGTAAGAGAGGAGGGCTGCCGGCAGCCTGGAGCAGCCTGTCCTGTCACTTGCTGGTACCCCTCTCCTGGAGGGTACCCCCTCCGTAACCACAGCCGCTGAGCTTGTGGGGGCAAACCAGAGACTAGAGTTGCTGACTAGAAAGCCACCGTTAGTTAAAAGGCATCCGGACAGTTTTAGTCTGGTTTAGCAGAACTTCAGTGTTGGCACACACGGATGTGCAGAACATCCTCTGCCAAAATAACCTTCTGATGGGTACGGGGTGAGAAATCGTCCTCATATTCAGCTGCACTGGGGGAGAAGCCAAACTGCATGGAAGGTGGATATCAAAATGTATGTACTGTGTCACAGACACCAGTTCAGTGGCTGTTTCAAGTTGACTAGTTCGAGGAGTGATTTCTAGACATTCTGAGAATTTCATTAAAGTCATTTTAATTAAGGCCAAGATATTTTAAAACCATGAAAAAACTGGAGCTATCATGCAGTAAAACTGGTGGGGTGTGCTCTAGCTTGGTTATGAACTCTCCTTGAGAGGGCAGATGGATGTAAATGAAGATATATAGGGAAGATGAGAAGAACATCTGCCTTTTTCAGCTCTCTATGAGAAATGTACAAGCAAGACAAAAATAAAACTGAGCCACTGAGCTTGTTTCAGCTTGTGGTAGGTGTAGGAAAATTTCTGGAAGTCCCTTTTCTCTCTCTTCAGTCCAGATGCACAGATCAATGGAGCATTTAACTACCTCTACTGTTGATGTTTAATTTTTTTTGTAGTGTGCTGAAACACGTGTTGAAACACAGACAAGTGCAAACAGCCACCACGTACACCCAGGAATCTGTTTCCAGGTGGATTACCTCTTTGACACCAGGGCTGTTATTTGTCCCCTTTATTTTGGACATTTACAATGAAATTATGCTAGGCATTAGTTGTTTACTGGGGGGTTTAATCTTGACCAATACACAGGCAAGTGTTTCCCTGTCTGTCTCTCTCCCTCTTTCACACCAAGGGTGATAGAACAGAAGAAAATATAGCCTGGTAAAACCATAAAGCTTAGCTAATTTTACAAAGTCCAGGGTCTTTACCATGCTTTGCTGCGAAGGAGTGTTACAAAGAAGAGAAATGCTCGATGAAGTGAGCTATCTGCAGGGGCTGATGAGCGCTAATCTGCTTTGGTAAAAGCATTGATTCCTTGCTGGCTGCAGACTGCAGTAATCCCAACTCTCGGTGTTTCTGTTATTCTGTCTTGTTCTGAAATCCTGGTAAGCAAAAAGACAAGTGGCAAGATGTATGAAGGGGATACAATTAGTACATTTTGCCATGAAATTTTGCCTATAATACCAAATTAATGGGCTTTTTACCTTCTGTTCTTTTCACTATTTGAGCAGCAAGATCAGTTTTGCCAAGGCTTGGGGTTTTTGGTTTACGGAATTGTTGGTTTTCTAACTTTGTTTTGCTACATTAAATTTGAGAAGATTGGTGAGGAACAGAGAGAAACAAAACCAATAACTCAGCAGTGTTTTGCGAAGGGTTACTCCAAGGCACGGTCTTCTGAATAATGATGAATTGCTTCCTGATTTGTGGTCAGTGACTTTTTTTGGTGTAATTACTGTCAAGAAGGAAGCTGAACAACTAGAGTGTATTTCTTAGACCTGGCATAATGGAGCATTTTCATCAAAACCTTTACGTCTCTGACCAAACCCACCTGACATATGTTTACCGGAACTGCTGCCTCCTTTTTCATAAAAGAGGGTGATCTGTGAGTACATGTCCCAAAGCCATTTCATATTGTTTTTTATGCGGCTGTATGCTGGTGAGAGAATTGTAGGTTGTCCTTGTTTGTTTGTTCTCCTTTTAGGTTTAAGGACAGGTATAGAGCAGAGAAGGTGGGGGTGGGGGAAGGTTTCATTTTGATCTGGAGAAGCAGTCATTCCAGTTCCTAACTTATTAGAAAAATGAGCTCTATGGCAGAAAAGTGATTGATAGCTATTGAATATTTTTGTTTGCTGGAAATGGACTTTTGGGGTTTGCCTTTGATAGGAGAAGTAACTTCAGAAGAAATTTGACAGTCTCTGTATATTTCACTTTATGGTTTCTTCTTGTCAATGTATTTCCACAAAACAGATTTTTCAGGTGGTGTTTATCTTTGGCTTCCCTATGTCGCAGTGAGATTCTGGTATCTAACAAAGATGGTCGTATCATATTCAACACTATTGTTACTTTATTTCTGGTTTGCTGACCTGTCACTAAAAATTATTTCTCACATCAGGTTGCTTTACCTTGTTAAGATTGGGGGACAGGGGAGAGAAAGGGGAAGACCTTTTGATTTCTGATGATGATGGACTGATCCTGTGCTGCTCTTCTTATAGGTCACTGGAGTCATAAGCAAAGAGTACATTCCAAAAGGAACACGCTTTGGACCCCTTATAGGAGAGATCTACACCAGCGATACGGTTCCCAAGAATGCAAACAGAAAATACTTTTGGCGGGTAAGCAGGAAAAAACAGCCCCACATCGTTGCAGTAAGCAGCTCACTGAATGAGTACAGCTGAGAAGCTGGGCCACTTCCTGCTGCAGACCTGTGCAAATGCAGGGGGCAACCTCTGTACGCTGCCAGGCACAAACGCAGCCAGTGAAAGTAGTGAACTGAGCTGAGCAAAAGCCTGGCTGCCTTGGGTATAGGGACAGTGCGGGTGAAGAGAGGAGGGGAGATGCATAGCCTTTCCCAGCAATGTCTTATGAAATGGATTGGTGCTTGGCTGTGTAAAGAAACAATTCTGATGCTTGTTGTAGGGGCAGGTTATTTTGCATTTCTTCACAGTGGAAAGTCATTCTTGTTTATGCAGATGTCATGTGTCCTTGATTTTTCCAGCTATGCAGAAGCTGTGAAAGTACTGCATAATCTTTTGCTCTGGAATTATACCTTTTGTGACATTTTTTCCTGGGTTTTGAATAGAACTGCTATAACACAGGGGTGGTCATCTTCATCATGTTTCGTTCAAGTCATAAGCTTCTCTAGTCCACTTCAGAAAGTGTTAAAAGAACAGCCCACAGATCTTAGTGAAGGGAAAAATCCATTAATGGCAGACAAACACTAGAGGTGATGCCTAATTTGTACTCCATAGTATAAGCTGGAGGGGAGCACCAGCCAATTAGTTTTGGCTTGGGAAGTCTGTGCTCCGGAATATGTTTCCAGTTTATCAGTTGACCTAATCCTCAGTTTCCTTTACAGAGCCATTATTAGTTGTGAGAGAACATTTCTTCAGCCCCATCTCCTTCCATAGATTTGTTTTGCTGCCTTCTAGCCATTTAGGTTGTGTCTAAGTCAAAGTCAGTAGATTTTGGAATATATCCAAGCCTCTGTGCCCAGGTGCCTGCCTGCCTTAGTAATATCCCAACCTCATATCCAGGTGAAATCCAGGGCAAGCACCAGCCCTTTCTTCCTACCTAATTGAATCACTTTGGTTTTCTCAGATCGTCTTCATGCAGCGTAATACAGCATTGCACAGGCAGTTATTTGCATGAGCATTTTTACAAAGCAGGCAACCGTTTTCACATTCATAAGGCTACAGAATGTTTCTTTCAGTCAGATTTTTTTGGGAGCTTGTGTCCAGCCTAGGAAGAGATTGGTACACTGGTCCTAGCCCTGCCAGTTGCTAACAAGAGAGCAAACACTGAGGAGTTGCTAACCGTCTTGCAGGACTTCATTCATATACTGCAGTGAGAAAGATGACATCATTCTCATGATGTGATTTTAAGCCTTAAAGCAGAGGGATCCCCAGAAATAATATCCTAGGAGCCATCTAAGCATCGTTAAATTCCCTGTTATAATCCCTTGATTCGTTCAAGACATGCTGCTGCACTGAAAATGAATTTCTTCCTAGAGGTCTGACACAGGCTTGCATATGCAAAGGAAATTGTGGGAGATAACTTCCCACATGTTATTAAAGGCATCCTGGGCTTGCTGGCAGAGGCAGGAACATCTGCTGCGTGCGGGGGGAACGCTGCCTGAGCCTTGCCCGCGCGTCACTTCTGGGAACTGCGCCATGACTCAGCACATCTGGTCTGGACTTCCCCAGAATAGGTGGGAGTCCAGTGGGTTGCCTTTGTCCCTCAGCCGGAGCACGGTGACGGGCAGCATCTGTGGCCCTGCCGTGGGAGCCGCGCAGGGCCGGTTTGGGAAGCAGCAGCAGGCATCAAGTGCCGGAGCCCTCTGTTCCTGGAAGTTTGCGAGCCGGGGTGAGCAGAGAAACCCAAAAGCTCCTCCTGATGCAGCACAACTCACCCGGCTCCCTTCCATTTTCTCATAACAAACACACCGCAAAATCTCTCGCAGGCTGCTTTGATGAGGCCACATGTATTTCCCCCTTCTCAGTTTACAGGAAGTTACTCTTAAAGAAAGTGATTCTGGTGTTTACGGCCCGTTAAAGGGCCAGGCTGTCTCCTCACCCCTCTCCGCTGGTGGCTCTCTTAGGGAGGAGAGGAGAGGTTCCAGCTGGCCGGGGCGAAGGGGGGAGGGCTTGCAGGGTGCGCTGCCCAGCCAGGTAGGTGTGAAAAACAGAGGTGTGAACACAAAGGCAGGAACACCCATGGAGTGCTTACCCCGTGAGATAAGCTCTGTCTCCCCTTTGGAAAGGCATTTCCTGCTCATCAAGGTTGGTCGCTGGTGCGAGCTGCTCCTGCTTCAAGGTCTAGCTTTTGCCCAGTCATGTTTTGCAAAACCCAGGAACCCCATTTTATCCATCACGGAGCTAGTTCCCCCCGAGAATAAGGGATGTGTCTTTAACAAATACGTCCCCTAGATTTTTATTGATTTTATTTTTATTTATTTTTTATAATTTTCTTATTCTTACCCCGTTAAGAAGCAGTAGCTTCTGTCAGTGACTGGGACTTCTTACCCCCCAAGTCACTAAGCAGTTTTTAAAGTCATGTTTCCTTTCCCGTCTGTGAACAAGACAGAACATGTCCCTTGATAGGAAAAGTGACTTATCATCGGCTAGCTCCTCTCCAGGTCTTCAATATGTTATGGCAGGTGAAGTTCATCTTTGCCTCACCCAGCCTTTCTACAAAAGGGTTACAGTCCAACTATGAGCAAGCGTTGCTTTAGGACTCTGAGGGGGGTGGAGGATGTTTGCATAGTTTAAACCTTTGGGTGGAGGTGGTAGGAAACTGCAAGTACAGAGGCCACAGAAAAAGGCGAGAAAGACTCTGACATAGCACAGCCAGTCTGTCTTAAATGCAGGTGACTCAAAGCATTAATGCAAGTATGCACTCAGACCTGCAGTCATCAGCATCACCCACTTGTTGATCCTAGCATCAGGAAAAGGACTCTGAGGTAGACTGTTCACACAGGCAGGTAGACTGTTCCCATAGGGAGAGTACTCTGTATTTCAGATTCTGGGTCTAATTTGTCCATACTAAGAGAGACACAAACTAAGCAGAAATGGAAAAGGTGACTGTCAGCTTACCTTCGAATAAGCATCTCTCTGCTTAACACACCGGATATCATAGCTGGAAAGGGGGGAACCTAACTTGAGTCTTATTTCAGTGAAATCTGCTCATTTAAAAAAAAAAAAGCTTATCACTTCTCCCCTCTGGACTCTGCACACGTGCTCCGTATTGTGCGTGTATATATTCATAAGCACTTCCTCTCTGTTCCAGATCTATTCAAGTGGTGAGCTTCACCACTTTATTGACGGATTTAATGAGGACAAGAGCAACTGGATGCGTTATGTAAACCCTGGCTACTCTGTTCAGGAACAGAACTTGGCTGCTTGTCAGAATGGAATGAACATCTACTTCTACACCATCAAGCCCATCCCTGCCAACCAAGAGCTGCTTGTGTGGTATTGCAGAGACTTTGCAGAGAGGCTGCACTATCCCTCCTCCAGAGAGCTGACAATGATGAACTTCAGTAAGTGGATTACAGTATAAACAAGGAATGCTAGTAATGTCTCTTCTGCTTATATGATCTAATAGTAAGTTGTATAATTACATAGCTGCATCATCTGTTGTGTCACAGTAGGTAGCTCGGAGTGGAAAAAGGGAATTAAAAAACCCAGCACAACAGAATGAGTTCCCTAAGCCCATTCAAATATAAACAGATTATAAGAAATCTGAACAGTTACTGGTTTGCAAACTGAGTCTTATCCGATGGAATTCTGGACTGACAACTGTCCTCTGCCTTCAGAATCACAGATGTTGGTTAACTCTCAGGCCTTCCAGGTCCAGATCTCGTACTGTTTAGCAAAAGTCTGCTTTGATAGCATATACTAAAGCCTGTCCAGTCATGCTCCCAAAGGGCCGCCCCCACTGAACAAGGAAGTGGCCATGCGCCGTGGCTCTGTCTAGGTGTCTGACAAAGTAACATTTACTGCATAATGCTCCCTGAGCCTTGCATTTACGCTTATCTTATGGGAGCAAACCTCCTGTGGTCTTCTCATCTGCTTGCTTGTTTGTAAGCTCGTCCCCATTTCTTGGCTGTGTATCACAGCTTTCATTTTCTGTTCAAAAGTAATAGCACTGGTAGCAAGGGGATGAGGTATTTCCAGGAGTTTATCTCTGTGTTCTGCTGTGGTTTCTGACCGTTTCCAGCTCAGCACTTTACTCAATCACTTCCAGCTTAATCACTGCCTAGCACCTCACCCAGAGCCCCTTGAAGAGAGGGAATGATTCTTGCTGACTTCTCACTTGACTCTTAGGCTGCATCCCCTCTTGCTAGCTGTGCTGAGATGGAGCAGAGCATTCCTTTGTCCTTTAGCCAGCACCTACACTGAGATTTGAAGGAAAGCCTGCAAGCAGGTTTTTTGGTTTCTTTTTTTGTAAAAAGAACTATTGGCCATTATTTGGCGACAAATAATGGGTTATAAAATAGCAGTGTTACTTTGGGGATCATTAGAGTTAAAATGTAACCCCGCATCATGAAAATGATGTCACACATTCACATTAATCAGGAGTACATATGTCCTCCATGGCTGTCATCCTTTCATCAGTTTTTGCTCTTTCCTTACAAATTATAGATGAAAATGTGCTTTCTCTTAGTGGCAGAGGGTAGCGAGGGAGGGAATGTCCTATGTTGCTATATTCTCTGTTCAAGAAATATCTCACTGATTCTGTCATCTTTGCATATGTGTCATTTTACCACTCGCTGGTGGTTTTATTTTCTGATCTGATGAACTGCTGGCTTTTCAGTAGGACTTGCAGGTGGGACGACACAACAGCATTAAGGATTTCTGTGGGTGAGGAGTTTGCAGAGATCCAGCCAGACACATTTGGCCACTAGCTAGGAGGATACACAAATGCAGCCTGTGTTTCCTGCATCTGCCGGCATCTCAGGTTGCCTTGCAGAAGCAGTGAATGTATTCGTAAAGTGTCAACTAGTGCCATGGTTACTTTTACTCAGGTCAAAACTAGAGGTGTCTGAACATGAGCAGAATAATACATTTTAGTAAAAGCAGGCTCTATACATGGGTCTAGAGACAGGATCTTGAGCAACAGTTGTGTAGCTCAGCTTTAATATTCAAAAGAGCAGTCTTTCCAGACACTGAGGTGGAAATACTCCTTCTTTTAAAAGGTAATTCTGTTTAAACCACTTAGAAATTTTATGTTAGCCCCCCTCCACCAAAAGAAAACAGCAGTTCAGAGAAGTGAGAAAAAGTTCTCACTTTTTACATCTTTTCCTTTCATCTTTGTCACAAACACATTCAGGCCTAAAGCCTGCAGCTGGGCCAGAAACCCTACAGGGACCTTAAGGACTGAGGTTTTCTAAAGTACTTTTTTTTTCTTGAAAAGTACAGAAAAAAGTCCAGAGGTCTCACAAAGATGCTTATTTGTTGAAGGCCCTGCAGCAACAGTGGAAGCAGGGATGGTTTTTCCAGTATTAGTACTGGAACTAGATGAGTTTGAAGTGAATGTCAGCACTGTTCAGTTTTCTTCTTCCCCTTCCTCTCGGGCCACTTCTTCTAGTTAAACCTAAAATTAGTGATCATCCTGCTGCCTCTCCAGCCTCTCTCTCTATTGCAAGCCTGGCCAAGGTGCCCTCACACTGCATTCATCTATGAATAAAGTGCAGAATCACTAGCATCCTGCACCTGCTGCAAAAGTGGGGCTTTGCCCCATCAGAACATCTTAACGCAGTCTTGCTTTGGTGGGCCTTCCGCTGATCACCTCCTCCACCTGCTAGAAGGTCAGGAAAGCCCTCTCCAGCCAAACGGCTCAATAACAATTCTGTGTTTAAAATGGCACGGCTTCCCTCGGAGGAGCAGGCGAGCACTGCCGCCTCTCCCAGCCCCTGGCTGCTGTCTTTGCACCCTCTGAGGGAGGGAAAGTCACAGGGAGGTCCCACCACAGGCTGAAGTGAGGGCTTCCTCCTGCCTGGACACATGGGGCAGCAGCACTGCCAGCCCATGGCCACTTCTTCCCTCCCTTCACTGCGTCTTGGGTGTGCAGAGCATGCTGGTGCCTGCGGGAGGCTTCGGAAGAGCCATGCCTTGGCTGATTGCCCAGCCCAGCACAGGAGAGGCCACCTGGGACACACACACCTACGGGGAGCTTCCAGTCTTGCCAGCTTAAAATATAGGCAGCTGCTTTAGGTGCCTCAGGGGGTTGGGGATCACGGTCTTGGAGTTCAGCACCTCTGCTCCTCTTTAAGCACCTGAGCGGGATGGGCCTCCAGGGAAAAATGTATCAGAGAATTTCTCTGGCTTTATTTCCTGTAATTAGTGGCCTCAAAAATGAGAGAACTACCACTTTAGAGCATAAATATATTTACACATCCACACATAACATCTACTTGCCTCTGTAACAGCGAACTTTCAAATTAAAGGTAACTTCTCCAGCGTTAGTTCATTTGTGCTTGTAGAAGGAAAGCATCCAGATTCAAGACAGCAATTAGGCATGTGCTTAGTTATGGGTTTAAGCCTGTCCTCTGTGTTTTCGTGAAGTGGGGCCTTTGACCCAGTCCTTCAGACGCTGAAGCACACACCTACCTTCACAGCCATGATTAGCTCTGAGTGGAGCTACGTAACTTGGAGTGGATGTTGAAGTGCATGCAAGGAGTTGCACAACAGTGGTAGAGGCAAGACTCCACATTATCCAAGCAGTGGAGACTCGATCTTGTTTTAAATGATCTCCATCCCCTTCCTGCCTGTTTTGAGGCCACTGATGTTTTCTATGATGACAGTTGTTTTTTTATCGAGATTTGAGATGTCACCCTCCGATGGTGCCCTTGGCCAGTAAATGCTTTTAAGTGCGATGGCACAAGATTCCTGTATTCTGCTGGACAAGAAATCAGATTCTGGTAATTAGTTTGTGAAATGTGCTGCTTAACCTCATTCAGCTGGGCCCTCAGATTGTATTTTAGTCTGTGATATTTTATTTTTGGGCTAGCAAACAGACTGAGGAAATCTGCTTTGCAAGTCCCACATAGTTCAATATTTCATTCTTACCTCATCATAGGAAGATGGAGAGGTGGAGAGGGTAACAGTTTAAAATAAATAAATAAATAAATAAATCCCTCCAAACACATTGACTCAGGCCGTGACTATTTGATAATAATGTTCATGTATTGCAATCACATGATGCAATTTCCTGCTGCTCATGTCGTGTTTGTCTCCTCAGTCAAGTACAGGCAGGTGACATCTTCTGGTCAAGCTTCAGGAAAAGAGTTCGAGTTGGGGGAATACAATTTGCATATTTGCAAAGCAATTGGCAGTCTTTCTGTTTCACTAACAGGTTTAACAAGGTTCAATTTAAAGGTTAAATTTAACAAGGTTAAATTGAATATAAAATTATTTAAAACCTTTGGGATTCTGTGCCAATGAACTTCTCGGTGCTTGTTTTTAAATGTGATTTATTCTTTTCTTTTTCCTGCTGGCCCTGACACACTAGTCCTTAGCTAAACTCTGCCACTTGCTTTCCCTTTTGTTTATGGGCAGTTTCACTTTCTGGTTTTGAAGCCTTTCTGTTTGCGTTGAGAGGAAACATCTGCACTTGCTTAAAAAAATGCCTCCTGGAATCTTCAAAAGGGATCAGGAAAATTATTTTGAAATGATACGAAAAGTTGTCTTCACAAACCCAGAATTTGGGGGCTGAATTTGACTTAATACAGAGGATTATTTGAAGGCTCCCTTAAAGACCTTCTCAGGGCAGAATGTTTTCAAAGGCATGTCACCCTGCCTTGGACACATTCAGAAAACAGATGATCAGACTATATACTTCTGAATGTTGGTCTCTGTTCTCATTTTGAGTGGGAACACTTTTTATTTTGCCCGCTTCACAACTTCGAGGTTCTCTTTCTACTAGTAAAAGAGGTGCTTAATTTAGACTGAAAATGTGAATCGGCATAATTCGTCTCCACCTCTCAAAGTGTTCGGTACCATCTCGCTCCTGAAATTACTATTGAGATTACTGCCTGCCTGCAACCGTTTTTCAAGGTTTTAGAAGAAAACATCATTGTTTTTGTGAAGTCTTTCTCAGGCTGCAGCTTGGAGCACAAGAAGTGAGAGCAAAGCCTACAGCTATGCAGCAGGGTGTAGCTGGATCACCCACATTGGAGTGACTCCAGGCAGCCCCTCCACTCAAGTCTTACTAATACTTAAAAGTAGCATGAGTTTTGTTCCTTTGCCTCTTGCACACGCTCACTAATCTCAGGTCTGAGCCAAATAATCTGTTGACCTTGGTTAGAAGTGGATCAGGCTCCTTAAAGAGGCACATCTGGGTTTTTTCTTTCTTTTTTCCCCTCTCTCCCTTCAGATCAGTAACTTAGAAATGCAGCTGCACTGTTCTTGTTTTGTCATGAACCTCTTTTCTGTGTGTCCTGCCAACCACAGAAAATAGACAGATCTTGGAAGAGTATGTGCCTATATTTAGTGTGTATATATGTATATGGGGGTGGGAGGGAGAAATGCATTTCAAGAGTGAGAGGAAGATGTGATGGGTAAGAACCGAAATCTGAAATCACAAGTTTTAAAACAAAAATCCCTTTATAAGAAATACATCTCTTTAACTTTGAAGTATATGGCTCCTTTAAGAGCAATGAGAAAGGTTGTAAACCTCTCAGTCAGTCTCAGACCTGGTTTAAATCCACGTTCAGTATAAAACATAAGAACCTCTCCTCGGCCCTCAACATTACCTTCTCTTATTTTACACACAGCTGACACCCTTGTTTATGTTTTGATCTCTGCTGTTTTCAAGGGTTCATTGTGCCCAGGTGTAATACGGGAAAAAGCCAAGGAGCGATTATGGACCAAAGATAGCAAACTAAAGAAAGCAATCACAGTTAGACTTGAAAAATAATCTTCAAATGTTGCAAGTGCTGTCTGCACATGGAAATTAGTAGGAGGGAAGGCTTTACTGGGAACACTTTGAAGGGAAGGAAAGAGCAATTACCTTTAGTCTGTCATGTGGGGACGTGGGCCTGTTGCACAAAGAGTTATATTCTCAGTGCGAGCTTCCTTTCTGTCACTCACGGGCTTGCTCCGGCGTGTAAGGCACGTACATCCCCACCCTGAGGTTTAACCTGGTGACAGCAGGAGCGTTCCTCCTGCTGAAGCAGCCCTGGTTTCTCTATCACTTTTCCAGCAGCGCCAGCATTTCCTCCTCTTCCCCTCCCCCTGGATCTTTTTTCTTTAAGAGAGGAAAGTGTCAATTTGAACTTCCTGCTTGACAGACCCTGCTGAGAAACTGATACGGGCCTGATAAGATGGTATTTATTTATTTTCTCTTCTGCAAGGCTTCACAAGTCCTACTTCCCACCCCCACCCAGCTTTCAGTACTTCCCCATCTTGATACTTCCCAGCGCTGATAGCATCACTGGGAATGTTTGCTGGCATGGTGGCAGGCAGCTGATAAGAAGATGTAGATAATATTATCCACAGTGCCCTTGTGGAGCTTCTTGAATCTAGTGAGTGTAACATATTCTCTATGTTATACCCAAAACTCCGGGTAGATGTTTAGAAAATGAGTTACCAGTCCACAAGTACAGAGAAAACTATCAAAGAAAGTAGATGATTTTTAATGCCATACAACCCAACATACTAATTTATTTTTGAAACATACTAATTTATTTTTGAAACAGCCCTGCATTAAGCTTTAACATCAAAAGAAGAAATTGGGAAGCTCTCTGCACACTTACACGCGTACGTGCTTGCTGTGCAACACACCCTATGTTTTATCCTAAATATATTATTGAACATAACCATGTTCAGTAGCATTTTGTTGCAACTTGGAAATACACAAACTGCCCACATGTCAAAACTAAATTTGCTTGCTGCTAGTCTAGCAGCGTTTCAAGAAGGATGCTACTGTATAAATGGGTTGCTGTGAGAAGGTGCATGCTTTGAAAGCAGCTGTTTTCTTGGGTATGTTTCATAAATGGCTATTTCTTTGCCTTACAGAGTAATGTTGCCAAATGATAGATTCCATCAGGGTAGTGAATAGTGAAGCAAAGAATCAGCGTTGAAAGTGGTGTGGTCATTGCCTGTTCCCATCTTCCTCACTGGGTTCAGCTGGTCCTCCAAAAATCAGAAATAACAGTTTCTCACCTCAGTTAGTGAAGTAAGATCAGTCAGCCACAGAAGCAGAAACTTGGCTGCAGGGCTGCGATACTTTCAAGTTGCATACTTGGTGGTATTGACTTGTACCTCTTGATGGAAAACTTTGCACATAACTAACCATGAATATGAAACCTTCTTGTAGTTTTTGCTCTGTAATAAAATATCTTATGAGACATCATTTCATGATTATATAACTATTAACTTCGGGAGATGAGATAAAAGCATACTTCTTTTGCTATTGAAGACATCTTTCAGTACACTCTTCATATTATATTATGTCCAGATAACAAGGTCGAGCCTTTGAATACAAATAAACAGTGTATGTGCTGAACTGAGCCAAATGGATGCTAGCTTCTATTTCCTTCTAAATAAATATTTCTTTTTCCCTTTTGTTTTTTTTCTTCAAAGTACATTTCAACCTAAGCCGGAGCCAACCGGTCTTGCTTCCTTTTGCTTTGCTTCAGCAGTTTTTTTTATAAAGTACAGCTGTAAGCAGAGGAGTTTTGCATAGACCGAATGCCACAGAAATCTGCAGTAAATAGTCTGCTTTGTTGTAGATGTTCCTAAGCAGTATATTTAATGAGTAATGATCTGTTTACTGATGGAGAATACCTTCTCTTTGAAGGCAGCTTTCATCCCAGCCAGCCATGGTTTTTCGGTACTGTAAGTAATTGAACTGGCTGGTGAAGTGACTGCTGCGGTTTGGCAAAAGCCGATTTGTCATGCCTTGTTATTTTACTGAGGAACATTTCTAGGAGCTTATGTTCTGCAAAGTCCTTCTGTTGAACCTGTATTGTGAACAAATGCTTGTTACCGCATTTATTAGAAACACTGCCTAAATGGACGTTCAACTAGTCAAATTTAAGGTGAAAGAAAGGTGAAATCAGTTTGTAAAGGGGAGACTAGCACTTTGCAAATGAATCATCATCCAGATCTGTATGTACTGGCTGGTACCCCTTAAATTAACAATGCTATTTATCAACACTTACTACCAGCAGGCATTTCTTCACACAGAAATTAGTTTTTTGGTGAGTGAAATGATTCCTAATCTCTGAGAGTGGCTCTTCCTCCCCACAAAACCTGTGGGAGTTAGATTCTGTTTTGAAAAGCGATAATGATGGTGGCATATCTAAATAATTATTATCTTGTCTTTATATTTCAGCACAAACCAACGTTAATCCAAAGCAGCACAGTGCTGATAAAGACGAGCTCTATCAGAAAAGCATCCCAAAGAAGGAGCACAGTGTGAAAGAAATCCTGAAAATGGAATCCAGTCCTCCAAAAGGAAAAGATTTCTTCCAGACCAACATTTCACCAGTTACTCCAGAAAAAGACTTGGATGATTTGCGTAAGAACTATAGCCCGGAGAGGTGTTTCTTCCCTCGAGTTGTCTACCCAATCCGACCTCACATTCCAGAAGACTATCTGAAAGCTTCCTTAGCATACGGGATGGACAGACCCAGCTACATTACTCACTCACCCATCCAGACATCTACTACACCGAGTCCTTCTGGGAGGAGCAGCCCAGACCAAAGCTTAAAAAGTTCAAGCCCTCACAGCAGTCCAGGGGTCACGGTTTCGCCCCTGGCACCCACTTCCCAAGAGCACAGAGAGCCGTACTCTTACTTGAACGGATCATATGGTTCGGAAGGATTGGGGTCTTATCCTGGATATGCACCCCCTGGCCACCTCCCACCTGCCTTTCTACCGTCCTATAACCCCCACTACCCCAAATTCCTGATACCTCCATTCAACATGAGCTGTAATAACCTGAGCGCTTTGAACAATATCAATGGCATCAACAATTTCAATCTCTTCCCAAGGATGTACCCTCTGTATGGCAACCTGCTCAGTGGAGGTAGCCTTTCCCACCATATGCTGAACCCCACCACACTCCCCAGTTCATTGCCGAGTGAAGGAGGCCGTCGATTGCTGCAGCCTGATCATCCGAGAGACTTCCTCATACCAGCACCTAACAGTGCCTTCTCTGTCACGGGCGCTGCTGCCAGCATGAAGGACAAGCCATGCAGCCCTACCAGCGGGTCACCCACAGCTGGTACAGCAGCCAGTTCAGAACACATAATGCAACCTAAACCTACCTCAGTGGTATTGGCTGCCACCGGTGGTGAAGAAGCCATGAATCTCATTAAAAGTAAGAGGAATGTGACCGGTTACAAAACCCTCCCATACCCACTGAAGAAGCAGAATGGAAAGATCAAGTATGAATGCAACGTTTGCTCGAAGACCTTTGGCCAGCTCTCCAATCTGAAGGTAGGCAGCAGAAGATAAGACACAAGCCTTCTTGGAAGGCTCTGATTTATCCCTGTAGGATATCTAGCAAAAGCAGGGATGGACCTCCCTTGCTTGTTAGGCTGTGTATCAGTCTGGGCTTATATGGCACCACTAGCAAGAAAGCATGGCTGTAAAGACAGTGTTTTAATACCCACACCACCTAATTAACTAGATAACATTGTGTTTTGGCAATGGGAGTCTTCCCCCAACTGAGGGAAACATCTGAAAGTACTTTTGTTACAGTACTGGAGACTGCAAACTGCTAATTGCTTTGTTTCTCCCTAGGTGCACCTCCGAGTGCACAGCGGAGAGAGACCATTTAAATGCCAGACTTGCAATAAAGGCTTCACACAGCTGGCTCACCTCCAGAAGCACTATCTGGTACACACAGGAGAAAAACCCCACGAGTGTCAGGTATGTAACACCACAGAGATAACATTCCCAAAGGGACGGCTGGGCAGCGTGCAGTGTAACCAGGCTGTGTGACCAACCCTTGGCTGCTAAGGGATGGAGTCTGTATCACAGCCACTTCCAGCCCTGGTGCAGCAGCACCTGGGACACGACAGGGTTGCCCTTAGCCTGCTAGAGCAACATCTGCCTGATAAGAGTTTTGTCATTGGCCATGCTCGAAATGCTGCTCAGCAATATTTAAATACAAAAGGTGGAGATTTTTTCCCCTTTATGAGAAAGCATGAAGATATAAAAAGCTTCTGCTTCATCCTGCCATCTCCTCCTAGGTGTCTGTGATTTAAAGCATAAAATCCCCTCCCACTCATTCACTGTTTCTCTGCCACCCCCCACATTAGGTTTGTCACAAGCGGTTCAGCAGCACCAGCAATCTCAAAACCCACCTGCGGCTCCACTCTGGAGAGAAGCCTTACCAGTGCAAGCTCTGCCCAGCCAAATTCACCCAGTTTGTGCACCTGAAGCTGCACAAGCGTCTTCACACCCGGGAACGTCCCCATAAATGCATCCACTGCCACAAGAGCTACATTCACCTCTGCAGCCTCCAAGTCCACCTGAAGGGCAACTGCCCCGTCGCCCCTGCCTCCGGCCTGTCCATGGAGGACCTGAATCGAATCAACGAGGAGATAGAGAAGTTTGACATCAGTGACAATGCCGACAAGTTGGAAGAAGTGGAGGACAATATCGACTTAACGTCTATTGTGGAGAAGGATATACTGACCATGCTCAGGCGGGAAATGGAAGGAGCTAACCTGAAAGCCTCTCTACAGAGGAACCTGGGTAATGGACTTATCTCCTCAGGATGCAACCTTTACGAGTCGTCAGATATGTCAATTATGAAGTTGCCTCACGGTCACCCACTACCTCTGTTACCTGTAAAGGTCAAGCAAGAAACAGTTGAACCAATGGACCCTTAAGACTTTTTGGCAAAGTGATTTCTTTTTTTTAATTTATGACTTGGCAAGTCAGGGTGCCTGTAGCAGTTGCTTGTACATAGTTTCAATGCTGCAAAGCAATCTTGGCTTACAGTAGTTTCTCTACACTCTCTCACTGAAAGAAGGAACTCCAAAGTTACTGTTTTCTCAGGGCATAAAAAGGGGCAAAGGACAGTGCATTGCCTCGCCAGTTACTAAGAGACAATCATCTATCCATAATTATTTTTTCAATGATAGTACTTCATAATTTATTATGCAATTAATCATTCTAAAAGCAATAATTAGGAAAATGTTTACAATGACTGGAAAATTCATTGTAATTTTTACTTTAAATGTTTTTAATTTTTGTTTTATGGCCATTCTTTGTAGATACTTTTTTCTTTTTCCTGCACATCTGTTTCAAGAACCTAAGATTGGGGTTTCCGTAAATGTGTTTTATGTACCGATGTCTTTTAAACAAATGTGGTTTTTCCTGTTGCCAAAGTTGGACATTAGACATGCAGAATCCTAAATCTGTTGGGTTGAAAAAAAAACCTGTCTACTTTTATGTGCAAATCACCCCGCTGGGAATTGGAATGGGAAACAAAAAAAGAACCAACCCAGAGTAGCAGCAAGCAGGGACAAAAGTGCTGCCCCTGGCTCTCTGAGGATAGGAGACAGGTTCTTCTCCCTGCAGCTGCCCCAGGAGCAGATGTGGCACAGTAAACATCCACTTGCCATGGACGGTGATCCCACAGGTTTTTAGGAGACAGCTGTTGCCCCGTGCATTGTCGTGTAACTTGATGACCAAAGGAATGCATGAGCTTCAAGTGGCTCTTCCAAAACACAATCCCACTTACACTCTTCCGTTTCCAAAAGCAGTTTAAAAGCAAACACACAAATATTCTTAATATTCTGCCTAAAAGGAGCGTTTTGTCAGACTTCTTCTCTTTCCTCTTATTTTTGTTTTCTATTTGGCCAGAGCCTTCCAGGGATAAAAAAAAAAAGATGGTCAGATTCCCTGAGAAAGAAGGGGTTCAGTTTTACTTGTATTTTCCTCTCCCACTTTGTCTGGGTAAAAGTGGAGAACAAAGTCCTTTCCTGGCACATACATTTTTCTCCTTCCTTCGTGTATGATTCAGATTTTTCTCAGTATTTGTGTTTGTACATTTTGTGGTTAATTTAATTAAAGAAGAAAAGGGCATTGCAAAGTTGTTGAACAACAATTACCTCAGTGCTTGTGTCCAGTGGTGCAGACAATGCTGTTTTATCTAAATGCTTTGCTACTTTAGAGAAGAAACCAAAATGTGCACAGGGAAAGATAGAATGCACGTCCTTTTATCTTTTTGTTTTGCTAAGCCCAAAGATGATGTTTGAGGTGTAGCAAAGAATACATGTATATTTATAGATATATTTATACCACTATACTATATATGTATATATATTTATACCACTTAAGTTGTGAGCCAAACCATGTAATAAAACCTATTTTTCATCTAAGCGTGAAAATCAAATGTTATCCAGTTTTGCGTATTACCAATGACCTCAAACCCAGGAGAAGGTTTTATTAAGGTGTTTTACTCTGGGTGCAGCCCCAGCTTGCAAACACCTTACCTGAGCAATGTCACCCACACGTGGTGTCGCAGCAGGAATGACCCTGTTTGCAGGACAGGGGTCCCCCATCATTCCCCTCCTCTCCCGGCAGCATGTACTGCAGGGAAGGAGGTGGGTGGTCACTGACCAAACGGAGACAGAAAAATGTAGCTAAAAGAACCTGAACAGAAGCCAAATAGGACCTGCGTGTGGTGCATCCACAGAGCATAGTGGAGGGCAGGATGGAATTCAGGTGGGATGCGCCCCTCACCTTGTTTTACCCTGCCATGAACAAGTTGCACGGTCAACTTGCATAACTATAAGTAGCATTATTGCACACCTCCTGCCATCTGTACCATTTTGCCGGGTTATATTCTTACAAATGTTAAAGTAGCCCACTGCAGCAATCCAGGACTCCCTGATCTTTATCAGCAAACTTCCTTTTAATGCCTTCAGTTTAAAAGCAGACGATCCCGAAATACAAGTCTCTCCACACAGCTTTTGAAGGATTACCTACAGTTCATTACATTTCCACTCCTGCAAATTGTGAGGCTGACATCTTTTACATGTAGCAATAGTTCATAAATATAGTACTTACTTGTAGGATAAACCAAAGTATCACTACTCTGTCACTGGACACACACTTTTCCTATTATTTGCCTGTAGTGCTTTCTTGTATTTGATACAAATTTTACAAGAATTTATATGCATCAGCTTTAAGAATTGTTACTTCTCTTTACTGTTTCCCCCTTCCCTTAGACGTTTTACATGTGAATGTAGCAACAATCAACAGTGTTTTGGGGTTTTTTTTGTCTCTCTTAAGAAAGACTCTGACCAAAGTTAACAGGCTTTTTACTTTGCTAGAACAACAAACTATCCTATGTTTACGTATTGGTTTACATCATTATTTATGTGCAAATTGTCAAATGTAAATTAAATATAAGTGTTCATTGCTTTACCGATGCTTCCCTTGTCTTCAATCTGAGAGCGTGCATGCGGAGCCTCGTTGCTGGGCCCCCTCGCCTCCCAGCCACAAACACGCTCTGTGCCGAGGGCGATGATGTCTCCAACAATGCTGACTTCTGCCTTTGTGGGCTCCTGGTTTTCTCTGCTGGAAAGCTGCGAGCAGCCATGCCAGAGCCGAACACCCTGGCTTTGCTAAGTACAGGGCTCTCCTCGCCTTAGCCAATACCTAAAAAACCCAAAATGGGATGATTATTTTTTAAATCCCAAGAATTTTCGGTGTTTTGATGGAAATTCTCAACTGCTCTGTGCCTTGCAGAGATGCAAGCAGGGCTCTCATTTACATTTTCCCAAATGATTGTCATTTCTGGCCTGAAACCCTAACCACTGGGACCACAATGACACAGTCGCAATGTCAGCGTGAGACCACTTAGTCCTGTATCAACATGGTGGGAACTGCATTCAAAACAAATGGGGATCTGTTTTCACTGCTCACAAAGGAGACGTGAATGTGAACGATATGCAGCAGGTCAAGCGCCCGTCCGTTCTCCCACCTTGGCCAAAAAGTTACAGCAGGCCGGGATGCCCAGAAAGCTAATTCAGCATTTGCTACTTCCATCATTTACTGTGAGATCGAAACCAGAGAGGCCATGTGCTGTCCTGCCCTACCTGCATGCTAAAGAAATAACGTTGCTGCTCATATTGAGACACTCAGCACCACATGATGTTTGAGAAGTATTTCACTGTCCTCTTAAAAAATTCATTTAAACATCTGTCTCAAGAATTTGACATACTGCCAGCACCGAGCTGTGGAGTTAAGAAAACCAGAGCACTGTTGTCATAAACGTGCCAAATGCAGCATGTTACAGTCCTGTACTCGACAGAGCTATTGCTGTAATAATGTTTTTTAAGAAAAGCAGAGGATAACCGTTACCGCCATAAATCATACTTCATTACTTGGCAGAGCGTTGCGTTGCGCTGGAGAGTTATGTCCTGGGGACACTTGTGAGCTTTAGAAGATGTTTAATAAAACACATTACATGAAAAGACAATGCATGTTATAGATCACAGCCTCACAAGGCCGAGCCCGGCAGCTGCTGCCTGGGTTTCTGGCAGCCCCCAGCCACTGGAAGCCACGGAGGGCATGTGCTGCAACCAGAAGTACAGCAGGTTTCAGCCGCAGCAACATCACCACCAGGTCAGCTAACCCTAACAGCCTCAGCAAGGTGCAGGGCAGGAAAGCTTGTCCTTTTGGATGCTGCCATAAGGTGCAGCCCAGCAAGGCCATGCACCCCCAGCACAGAGCTGTGGGCAGACAGACTCGATGTGTACCCTGCTGCCACCAGTATGAAACTGGTGGGGACCAAGCACGATGTGGCCAGGAAGGCAACATGCATTTTCCTTCTGGGGCTTTGCCAGCTGAGCTGTTTTGCCACTGAAGGGGGTGAATTACAGATGAGATAGATAGACTCAAACACAGATCTAAGGATGATTCCTGGGGTGCATCAGGAGGAGTGTGGCCAGCAGGTAACAGGGGGAGGTGATCCTCCTTGTCTACTGGACCCTGGTGAGGCCACATCTGGAGTACTGTGTCCAGTGCTGGGCTCCTCAGTACAAGACAAGTTGCTCCTGGAGAGGGTCCAGTGGAGGGCCACAAGGATGATCAGGGGTCTGGAGCACCTCTCTTATGAGGGGAGGTTGCAGGAGCTGGGTCCGTTTAGTCTAGAGAATTGAAGGCTGAGAGGGGATCTCATTAATGCATACAAATATCCCAAAGGCGGGTGCCAGGAACATGGCGCCAGACTTTTTTCAGTGGTGCCCAGCGACAGGACAAGGAGCAATGGCCATAAACTAAAACACAAGAGGTTTCACCTTGGACTGGATGATCCCCAGAGGCCCCTTCCCCCCCAGTGATTCTGTGATTGCATGATTCCACCTTTCTGGCTTGTTTATAAAGCCCGGTGTCTCTCAGCTGAGTGCTGGGGGAGACACCGCTAATTCCCAGTGCGGCAATTACAGCCTTGAGGTCGAAAATGAAAAACGTGACTCACCGAGGGGGTATGAGCCCTTCGGGTTCATATCAGCGGCTGCCGGTGCATGGCTGTGTCCCAACATGTGCTGGGACTGCGCGGGATACAGCCCAAAACCTTTGCTGTCGTTCAGAGGCATTAAGTTAAAGTGAGGGAAATAGTTGTGGCTGTAATTAAAGGCAGCCAGGAAACACTTGGCTAATTACTGCATGAGCCGGGGCTGAGTGGATGCGGCACGGCCGAGGAATGTGCCCGTCACCGGGCAGGTATCTGCAAAACACAAGCTGTCATGGTGGCCTAAGCAAAACTCACCACAGCGTCAGGGAGCTGTGCTGGCAGCGAGAGGGAGGTCTCCCTCGTCCTCTGCCACTGGTGGGGGTACACTGGCAGGGAAAGGGCAGCTGCCTGAGCTGGGATGTGCAGGCACAGATGAGAATTTTGGTGACTTCGGCACTACCCAGTCCTACCTGAACAGCACCGGAACGTGGCTTTTTGCCAAAGATATAACACTTCCCAAAACCATGGGTGTTTAATTTTTCATCGGATGCTGAAGAAGGGCCAACCTGCAGCCAGCATCTGCACAATTCTCACAAGCAGCTTGTGGAAGTGCAGGCAGGTAGCACATTTGCACACCCACCAAGGCCACATTTGCACTAACTGCAGTTAATGGCAGAAGGCTCAAGATGCATGACTTTGCCTTTGCTCATTTATAAAAGAGGCTGGGGAAGATTTCCCAGCAATTCACAGTGGTGGCCAAGGGCTAATCCTCACCAAGTCACTGCTGCTTCGGTGCCTGCTGCAGATGCAAGGTTGCATTCTTGTCCCATGCTAGAGAGGTCAGATGTCAATTGCTCAGAGGCACATGCAAGCAGACATCAACTTCTGATTTACAGCCAAGCCTCTTTCTCTCCACTGTGACAGCTTGCAGCTTGGCACAAGTTGGATGGCAGCCTGTGCAGGAAAACCCGGCGCAGGGACGATTAGATGATGCTTTCTACCTCCAGGCAGCACAGGCTCTGCTGGCTCAGGCCATTCAGCTCTGCAAAAGGTCACCTAGGAAAGACATCTGAGAGAAAGAAGGGCTCCTGAAGTGTTGTCTCCCATCCCACGCTGATGCAGTTGGAACTGGATGATCTTGAAGTCCCTTCCAACCCAAACCATTCTATGATTCTATGTCCTACCACTCACTATAAAATTGTCCCTGGCACCCTCTCCAAGGGCAGGGTGATGTGGCCCCATGCACCAGCCAAAGGCAGTGCCTGAACATCTGTCTCTTGGCACTTCAGAGGTACCTGCCAGCCATCACATCTGGCCACAGACTGCTGTCTGGAGCTGGGAGTTAAACAGACCGGCTGCTGTGAAAAGTAAGCTGGGTTCCAGGCATAGGGCAAGGAGCTGCAGTCACTGGGCAGGTGGCACCTACCCTGAGGAGGTATATATACCCTCCCCAGCAGGGACCCCACAGCTAGCAAGGGGTCATCTCTGGCACAGGGCATGCATAAACTTCTGCTCCTTTTCGATGCCATGGTTTGGGACATAAACCCATGCGCAGATCATGGGGATGGGCAGTGCTGCTGTGTGTGTGGGGCAGAGATCACAGAATCATAACAGGTTTGGGTTGGAAGGGACCTTAAAGATCATCTGCTTCCAACAGGGACACCTTCCACTACAGCGGGCCACTCACAGCCCTATCCAGCCTGGCCTTGAACACTTGTAACATCTCAAACATCTCTAAAAAGAGATGCCTAGCTCCCAGGGAAAGGAAGATGGGCACTCAGAGCTGGTGGCCAGGCACCCTGGTGGCACGCAGGCCAGTGGCCCTTCCCTCCTCCGTGCAGAGATGGTTGGGATGCCAAACCACTTAGGTAGGTGTGACCAAATAGCCCTATTGAAGGGAGCCAAACCAGTGTGACTTCCTGATTGTGCAATGATTAATAAAGGCTTTCAGCTCCTTTTTTTCCATTAATTGTGAATAGGCAAGTCCTTGATCATTTCCTTATCCAAGGACTGAGTGAGATTCCTTACAGCATTCCTGCCCAAAGTGGCTGCACTGCGCTGGGAACAGAAGCAATTCCTGCAATACTGAAACCATGTACAGTAAAATCAAAGGCTGAGAACATTTTTCCTGGCTTGCTCATGCTGAGGACTCTGCCATGACAACGTGATACTGGGCTTAGTATTAGGGAGACCCCAACATTCCTGCCTTTACCAGTTGTGTTCTACACGGTAAATCCTAATTTAAATGAGCAAAGCAGAGAGTAGCTTTGGGGCAGGAAGAGGAGAGTGTGGCAGGGAGCAGTCTATATGGGTTTTCTTGGATATTATAGTCTTGGTTTCCAGCTTCCCTACAGCTTTCCTTTGTCAGGACTTTCTGCCCTCTGTTCCTCTGCAAACCACAGGAAGTATTTGCTTTCCCCCACCCTTACTCTACCTTGTGTATGATCTGCTCTTCTTGTCGGCCTCGGAGCCCTGTGCAGAAACTCTTCAGGGCTGGGTTTCTTCTGGCCACGCAGGGGCCGTGTCCCCAGGTGGGACCCAGTGAACCGGGCTGGGTGGTGTCCCTGGGAGTTCTCACTTTACTGACAGCTGGTCATGAAAAAAACAAAGGTTAAAACCATCGCAGAAACTGCAACCAGGTGTGAAGGGGAGCAAGGGCACGTGAAAAGTGAAAATCTGCCTGCTTAATAAGCAGTGACAAGTTAGCTGGGTGCTCAGGAGGGAGCACGCGCCGGCCTCAGTCGTTCAGAGGAGGTTGTGTGTGTGTGTGTGTGTGTATTTAATGAGACCAGCAGGTGCAGAACAGGGCTCCTTTTCTAACCTATATTGCAGCAATTTGTGCAGGTCTGTAGCTGTGGGTGTTGTGTGCTTTCTACTCTTGAGTGGTAAGTTTCAGTTTGATTCTGCTCTCGAGAGCTGTGGGGAGAGTTTGCACTCACCTTATCAACACAGAATCCAAACAGCTTCACGGTGTGCCCGGCCCCCTGACACTGCAAACTGGGAAAATACCCTTTAAGCACAGAAAGGCGAGTGAGGTGTTGAGCAGAGGTCTTTTTCTCACCAGAGCATCCCAATTTGCCAAAACCCTGATGCCCCGATAAGCAGGGCAATAAGGCACCTCAAGAGCCTCAACCTCAGCAGTGCCCGGACAGGCCACTGTCTGGGACCTCACTGCCCTAAACCATGCACTACCTCCTCTGGTCCCTTGCAATGATGCCCCAGCACTGGGGGCTCAGCCTGGCTGATGCAAACTGGGCAGTGCAGGAGGCACTTGCCCGTACCTATTCCTCCTTGGGTTGGCCCTGAGAAAGCCTGGCCATGAGCCACTGACCAAAATTGTGCCCATGATTAGAGATGGCAGCAAGAGAAGGGCAGGGCAGGTGCTTCCATGGCCCCTGGGAAGCAGCTCTGGTTTGGCTCCAAAGACTGCTGGTCTCATCAGTAGCAGAATCACAGAATAGTCTGGGTTAGAAGGGACCTTCATGCAGCTGATTTCTAAATGAGCATTGCTGTCGCTACATCTGCTTGCTAAAACCTCTCATCTTTCAGACTGCACACCTATGTCCTTGCTGCCCACCCTGTGGGCAGTGACTGAGAAGTGCCGCACATCCTCCATCCCTACACCTCCCTCCTGGGGGGGGTCCTGTGTGGCCACCAGCCCCATGCAGCAGCCTCGGCGTTCCATCACCCTTGAGAAAAGCCTGTTCCCTGCAGAGAGACCCCACAGCAGCCTCAGTGGTTACTGCCAAAACCTGCAGAAAAATACCACCACCCCCAAATCTGAAGCCACTTAGGAAGAGTTCAGCACAGCTCCCCAGGGAAGCCCAGGCTCCTCTTACCCTCCTTGTGCGCCATGTGCCACAATTCACTGGGAGCCTTGTTCGTAGAATACCAAAGTGTTTCTCAAATGAAATTATGACCTACATAGCAGCTAAGAGTCATCTGCAGATTTCCTCCCTCCCTCAGATCTGCATGAGGTTTTTAATGCCCCCCCCAGATACAGCATTCAGGAATGACTGTGGTGTTTGCTGCACAGTCACTTGTGTTGCTTGAGCTCAAAAAGGAACCCAGGTGATGAGGTGGAACAGTGGCTGCAGGTGCAAGTGTTTCAGGCTCCTTTGGGGCAGGGGCAATGTGGCACAGGCTATTCTGCTGTCTAGGGCAGGATTATCCTTATTCCGCTAGCAAGCCCCCCACAAACAGGCTGTGGAGTGAAGGGGGGTGCAGACCATACTGGAGTACAGAAAAAAACCCAATTTCCTTCCAAATCTCAACTACTTGTCCAAATTAAGGAGGCCGGAAACCAAGGGCCCTCCCTGACCATCGAACCCATTCTCCTGAAGCAGCATGCACCCCTGCAGTACTCTCTAAGAGACTTGTTAGACATGAACATCCTAAATTCCAGCCCTTTGCTGCTGGCCTCCTGCCTGCCAGCTCCCTCTGCACCCGTTAACCATGAGGGAACACCTCAACAGCACCTGAGCCTAACTCCAAAAATACATTTAGTGACGGACGCAGCCACAGAGTTCAGATACAGATGATAATTTCCCTAGGATTTGGGGTATTTAAGTCCGGGAATACCTATTGATGCTATTCCTACTGGCTTTTGTTGTTTGGGGTTTTTTTAATTGATTTCAGCATTGGTGCTTACCTCTAAACACAGTGATGTGCATCTACACAGGGGAACGTGCCCAAGTTTAGCATTATCTAGGAATGGAGATTCAAAGAAAGACTTCTTTTTCTAATCTAGGAATTTCAGTACCTCAAGGCCAGAGGTCAGTTTTGCAGCAAGGACAGGGACCCAGGAGCCAAGACAACTGGGTCCTGGCATTGGTACCTCCACTAACTGGTAGCAAGGTCTGGAACAAGTCAGTTGACCTTCCCATACAATGCCCAACTCATCTGTAGAATGGGCGCAAGGCTTGTGCAAGTTGTGGTGTAAGACTAATATTTGTACCTTGTTTTAAGACCCTGCGGTAAGTAACAGCATGTGTGTTTGTTGTTCATAGAGAGAACAAGTTGCTTACGAGACTATCATCTGCAATACCGTAATATTTAGAAATCCTCACTTACGGGCTACAACTACCCTGAATGCAACAAAAACTCTCTCTGCCCCAAGGAGCTTACAAATGAAGCACTATCAAACCCCAAAAAAACCGCAGTGGCTAGGTGCAGGGCTTAAATTTCCATTTTCTCTCAGCATTTTCCCACGAGGGGATTGTATGTGAGAGCACACAACAGAGAGTCAGATCACACCCAGTTCGGTTGCTCTGGCATGCATTTGGCAATACAAGAATGACATAAATTAAAGTGAAACCTCTTCACCTCAGCCTAAGTGAAAATGTGCAGTGAGGGGGGCGAGGAGGAAGGGGAGATATTGATCCGTATCTACTCAACAGTCAAACCAGTGGTGTGGTGGCAACAAAAGACATGCCTTTGCTTTTTCAGTAACTAATAATCTATAGAGAACCATTTCCTTTTCTGCTGTTAAGATAACACATTCGCCACGTCAGCTGCATGCAAATAATTCATGCCTCTGCTCAACTAATTTACCTCTCTGGTGCAGACAGAAGGGCAGAAGCCTCCCACCATCGACCAACGAGCAACACTGAAAAAGGAGCCAGCTCACCCAGAACTTTCTGAGGTGCTTAAATGGTTAGAGGACAACGGCACCAAATGCTCGGCAGGGCAGTCGTGGCTTCGTGAGATTAAATGGATTATTTCTGCTGGTCCTCAGTCCTGCCTCTGACCCACATGTGGGTTGCAGGCTGGAACTGACATGATCCAAAGAAAAGCATTTGATAGCTCTGCACATAGACCACAGCTGGTCAACAACTCATCCCAGATTTAAACACAATATATTAGCTCTCATCTGCTGCCAGAAATATTACACACTATTAAAAGCCCGGGCCCAAGAAGTGTGCTGAAACTGGATGGGCCTTCACTTCAGATCACTTGAAAACAAACAGGCATCAGGTTGGACATGCATCTGTATACGATGGAAACCTTGTTCTAATCAAAACACTGATGCTGCTTTCATTTGCTTGCATACGCACACCTCTCTCCCTGCTTTAGCTCAACGCAAGCAAGGTTGCATTGTCAAGCACCAAAAAGTTATGAAATGTTATAATTAATTAAGCTTGTCTGCATTAAAGCTTCAGGAGCAGACCTTTGTCCCAGGATCACACACCAGTTTTCCCACATTACTTCTACCTTGCTCATTCCAGAAGGTGGGAGATGCTCATCCTGCATAGGACAGTGCAGGGATGCTCTCCTTCTCCCATCTACATCAGTCTGGCCTTCGTGTTCCTGTCCTGCTCTGCAGCTGGGGCTGGCTGCTCCTCCATGCTTTCAGTTGGCCGATCAGGAGGATGGTTGAAGGCTTCACTTGTGTGGAGGTGGTATCCCTATGCACGACAGAAAAAGAAACAAAACACTGGAGTTACAAGTCAAATACTATCCTTGGGTGTCCAGACTTTCCAGGGCAGTTTGTCCCAGTTTATCCAGTGAAGTGTTACTTGACTGTAGCATAGCTCATCCTAACTGGGAATCCTCAATGCCTTCAAACAGAGTACCTCAAAACAGAGAGCACTGTTTCACAGCCTGTGAACATTTGGGTTAAGTGACCTGCTTCCTGCTATGCACACCTCCTTGGACAACAGAAGATAAAAAATGTGTTTCCCCGTGGCAGCACCCAGCTCCCTGGCTGAGATGGCCCCTCCATCTACCCCACCACCCCTTTCAACAGAGACCACCAACAAGCTGTAGGGTTTACAGATTAGAGCCTCCTTTGGTTCCAGTGCCAAAGGCCATGAGGAAAGCTAATGTGCTTCCTGTAAAGACCACAATCTTACGCACTTCCATAGTGGCCTGACTCAGCCTTGCTAATTCTGGCTTTTCTCAAGCTCCAAGTGCTCAAGCTTGCCACTTCGGTGCTGTTCTCACAGGCAGGCTCCTGGGTTTTGGAACGTACACTCACCATGGAGATTTGTCCCACTCCATGGCTGGCCTGTGGTATGCAAGTACAACACAGCAGGATTGGCGTTTTTCATGGAGCAGGCTACCAGTGCTGCTGGCTGTGGCTCTGCTGCCAGAAGCATCCTCTTACCTGTTATGTACACTAGCACGGGTGAGTGGTGAGCCCCATGCTCTTTCTCTCCATCCCTGTTACCTTTCTCATTCTCCTCTACCCTGTGCCCAGGTCCATCCTCTCACCTTCTCTATGAGCATCCCTGGGGCTCCTGGCTCCCTGTCAGTGCTGCCAACCCTACCAGCACGCTGGCCATGGGGGAAGGTGGCCCCTGGCTTCTTCAGTCTTCCTAGAGGGAGATTTCCTGGTGGAGGGAAGCAGTGAGATGCCGCCTTTTCTTTGGAAAACGTGGTGCCTCCTAAGCGAGGGCACAACACAACTAAGGGCAAGGGTGAGGTGAAACACTAAGAGAAAAAAAAAAGAGAAGGGCGAACATCTTTTCACAGTGTGTAGATGCGAAGTGAAACTATTTTGACAGATTCAGCTCTCCCACGTTGAAAGGCCCAGAGTTTCTCGTCTCTGACTTTACTCTGAGGCATGAAATTTCACCCATGACTTGACAAACTGTAATACCCACAGTGCTTTGTGGCTCCTCAGAATACTGCTGTTACCTTGGCAAAGCTCACGTTCAATGTTCTGCTGGGTTGATATTGCCAAATTACTCCCTTTTTTAGGGTTTGCCTTCTTTTGACTCATCTTGCTTTGCTAATACTTCTCCCTGGAGCTGAAAATGCAGCGATGTGGAGCTGGTGCTCTTAGCACACTGACATCTCCATGGCTGGATACAGGCGGCCAGAGAAGAAAACCTACTAGTGGGCTCACACTAGCAGTGTCCCTTCCACTGGCAAGTGATCACCACCAGCTTTCTCGTGGATGTGGAGAAAATTGCTGAGCTGCTAACGTACACAAGAGCCATTTGCCTTCAGCCTCCTCACAGGGGCTCACCTAGCTCAGCAGAGGGCAGACCCAGCTTGGCAGCCTGATTTTGGACAGTCTTCATCTACAGCCCACGTAGCAGACATTTGAATCAATCATTTTAAATGAACTGTGTTTAAACCTCATCTCAGGAAAGTTCAGCCATGTGCGTGGCTTACTGAGGTTAGCTCAGAGCAATAGTAATTCTATATCTTTGAAAAGATGCAGTGGTTTTGCTGTATTCTGTTTTAGTTAAAGAACAACCTAGCCACAGAGATGAAGGAATCGGGAAACGTTTCAGTCTGGACCGAGCATCTTCCAAAAGGAAATGGTCTCTCTCAGTGAAGTTGCAGAGGGGTTCAAAGGGGTGGATGACACTGAGTAGTTTGTATCATACAAGGAAACAATCTAGGATTAAAAACCTATTATTCTGGGATTACCGTATGAATTTTCCTCCTAGCATTATGAAAGGTTTCTGTTTCCCTGTCAACAGATAATCTTCTACAATGTTGCTTAAATACAGAGTACCTCATCTCATCCACTCACTGTCACCATTGTCGCACCCGTTGATTCAGGGGAGATAAGATGACAGGTCAAAAATGAGGTAGTAGGTGATTGTACCACCTGTGGAATATTCATGCCTAATATGCTGTTAGTTAGAACTGATACTCAGATACTCAAGATACGTTTCCTGCTTATTTCTCCTTCTCCCTCAAGGCAATTTCTCATTTATTGTTTCTGTATCATCTTGGTCAGTTTTGCCATTGACACATGTAGGAGCCTATATACGCTCTGTCCTGCTTCAGGGATAACTATCATAACTCTCTAGAATGGTTTTTAAAAGCCAGGAATGGGGAAGAACAAAAAACAAAAGACAAATTCAATGCTTTGGAGACCTTTATTCCTGGCACACATGGGACTTAAACTGTGTTTGTCTCCTCCCCCTGCTTTAAAAACATCATGCAAAGCACACCCCTCTGCAAGCTCTCTTGCAGCTTTTAAAACATAGAGAGCAAATGGCAAATTTACCTTTCATCTACTTTTGAAACTTAAGTTAGGCCTTATTGGTAACAAGTGAAATCAAACTGGTTGTTGCTGTTTAACTTCTCTGTGCTATTTCCTCACATGAATTAGTCATGATCAACTCTACTTGGCAGCTGTCCTTACAAAAAACAGAACAGAGAGAAGGGTTAAGCACTCCCATACAATTTACCCAATAAATTTGTCATACCCCTTATATAGAGCTGTCCCGCCAGTTCTGCCTGTTCCCTAACATATCTGTCAGTTTGAACAATGTTCGCAATATTTGAGCAATTAGGCATTCCAAGTGGAAAGGTTAATATACCTTACCCTCAAACGCAGGGTGTGTTTTGTCTTGTGCC
The DNA here is from genome assembly GCA_039720435.1 of Amazona ochrocephala. Lineage (NCBI taxonomy): Eukaryota > Metazoa > Chordata > Aves > Psittaciformes > Psittacidae > Amazona > Amazona ochrocephala. Next base: position 62,599,565 of record CM077878.1, read on the forward strand.
TCCAACCATCCTTGATGAGCATCGATTGCACAACAGCTGTGAAGTAGGAAGGTCTTCTTTCAATTTCAGCATGGCCTAGATTGTTTTGGTTTAGCAAAAGGCCTGTAGTCCAGTGGCTAGGATGGGACAAACACACCTTGATTTGAGCGCTATTGAGGGAGATCGCAAAGGGAGAACTTCATTGCTGTTACCACTTTCTGAGTGGTAAATGCTTTGGTCACACTGACATTAGTGCAAAGCCAGGTAAAAGATGATAACCTATAAAAGAAAGTCCTTTCATGGAGGTGGGAGTAGGACTGGCCAAGGAGATGTGAGATTTGCGGTTTATTTCCCCCTCTTTTGCTTGAGCAGCATTGAGATCTCGGTTTCGTTTTTGGCCAGTTCGCAAAGACAGACCTGTCTTTGTGGTCCAAGGCTGGTGGGAAGCCCGGGGCAGGAGAAGCCCTGCAGCCTTGTGCTGGGTGGGACCTGCAAGACCGCGGTCCCCCAGGACAGGGATGACACCGCCTCCCAAGCCAGCCATCCCGAGAGGTGACATCACCAGCCCAAACCACCGCTGAGGTTGGAGAGCAAGCGCGAGCTGCAAACAAGAGCCCCACAGAGAAGCGCCCCAGGTCGCCGGGAGGCCAGCAGCTGCCGGACCGGCTGCCGCAGCCCTCCTCCACCGGCACACCCAGCAGCCAGCCTGCCTGCCCTGCCCACAGGGATGCTTGGCTACATAGTCAGGACATGGCTTAAGTAAGAAAACACACACCTCAGCAGCAGAGGGAACCTTTGCAGGTCAGACACCACCAGAGCTGCCTTTCCACCCCACGCCTTCACAGGAGGGCTGGAGCGCTGGTGGACGAAGGAGGTCAGGTCTGAGATGCCCGGCTGGCCCCTCGCGGGACACTTGAATGGTTCTGAAAGACCCAACTTGTGCTTAGGGGCTCCTGCAAGGACCCCCCCACCTCACCATGGTCTCTCATGCAGCAACCCCACATTGGTAAAAGCTGCTGAGAATTGGGCACTCAGCCTCTCCACTTGTGGCTGGTGGTATTTCCCTGGCTGGGGTGATGTTGATGTTCTTAATGAAGCTTTGGCACTGAAAGAGGGACATGTTGTAGCCATTAGCAGACTCTGCATTTAGAATTTGTCAGAGAAAAGGACAAAGTATAACTGGAGGGGGTTTTTGTGCAAGTTCGGGTCTACATTTTCCATTTAAATACCAAGTCCTGGTCCTCACCATTCATTGTCTTCCTCTGACCCAGAAAACTTAATCGTGAAAATAATGTTAGTTAGAAAATAATGGAACTGATAAGTCATTGCAGGCACATGTGTGTCTCATTATACATCAGTTCGGTTTCACTATATATTTTACACTATGTAACATAAATTTCACTATGCGCAACAAGTATTTCAATATGTGATAGTCAGAAAGTGGCAGTTACACTAAAAGTTTCAGTATGTGGTAGGATATTTCAAATACTATAAATTCTCCTTTTAAATGAAATGCCTTGTGCAGATTAGTAAGAAATGCAGTTGCTTTAGTTTACCCAGTGTGGTTTTCTTTCAGAACAGTATTTAGTGCTGTGCTGTTCAATTGCCATGTTTATTTTAATCATGCATATTAATGGATGATTAAGTGAAAATTCATTAAACATATACCACACACGACTCAGGCAACCTGAGGTCCGTTTCTTAGATCTTTTATCTCAACTTAGACCATATTAATACACTGTATTTACAGAGCTTGTCTTAATCAATGAAATAAGCTTCCTCTGTGAGGCTTGTTATTAGCCTGGGTTTTTAAAAATGAGTTCTCTTTCAGCAAGTAAAATTTGAGGGACCTGAAATCCCCTGTGAGGATGAGCTGTTAAAGCAACAAGCAGGTATACCAAGGGTCTGCACTGAATCGCCATTTATTACAGGCGATCACTGTTTCAGACACAACCAGCAACAGAGGACTCTACTGCCAGCACTGCACTTCTAATCATGGCTTTGATCAGTTGACCATACAAGTATCATATTGATCGGGCCCTTTGCTAGCAAACCCTGTCCCAGTTGATGGAAAAGGGTATTCACCATGATACTACTAGACCAAAAAGCTCTGTCGTATATCAGAGTTACCAGGTCATCATGTTTTCATATGCAAAGTCCTTCAGCAGCACAGGGTACAGATTACCTTTGAAAGATACTTGCCATGAAACAAGAGCATATCAAAAACAATCATGTGGCTTAGTAAAGCCAAAGCACATCTGCAGCAAGAAAGAACCATCTCTTGCAACATCAGTCAAAGCTATACTAACACTTCCAGACTGGTGAAGCAAAGCAATTTCCCATATTCAGTACCTGCTATCAGAAATGCAGAAAGAAGAAAACATTACTCTATATTTTGGTTATGAGTCTTCCTTCATTCTCATCTCCTCTAAACACAAGTGACACCAAGAGCAGCTCCATGCAAAGTTCTACTTTATGCAAAAAACAGCCTCAGCAGAGAGCACAGGGCAATGCTGAACTGCAGCCCAAGAGAGAAACATCAGCCATGAAACATCGGAGCAGTTATCTCTGCTCTGGTTTCTGCCCCTCAAGATGAAATCACAAAGATAGATACATTTTCAATGGATGATTTCAAAATGTAATGATCTGTACTGAAGGTTCAGTGTTGAGAAGAACTGGAAGCCTCATCTACCCCACCTTGCATTCAGAAGACACAGGTGACCCTGCACTGGTATGACTCTGGCAAGCCACTTACGGCGTTACAAAGGCCCTGGATTAATTAGAAACTGGGTCTCTTCATGTAACTCCTTGCCCCATCGCAGGCCTAGCAGACCTCACTGGATCCCTGCCAAATAGTTCAAGTACCTATTAACCAAAGGAAAAGTAAAGAGCTTGGGTTATACTGTGCTGGATTTCAGCCCAGCAGTTTCAAATCTCCTAACCCACAAGAGCCGCTTAGCTATGTTTGGAGTCAAAGACCTCTACAAAGCCCTGTTAACAGGTGCTCGCTGGCACAGACTCAAACAGATGACACTTTGGGTTACAGCAATTCCTTGCCTTCTCACAAGTGGGGCAAAGGGGCTACCAAAGCAAGCAGTGACACACTTGGGGATGGCCTGAGTCTGCTTATGCTAATTTATTTGGCAAAACCTGTCACCATGAGTGCTTCCTCAGCTCAAGGAGCCGGAACCAGAGGCATCCAGTATAAACCTTGGCTGCCCTAATCTTCCACAGTTTAAAATCAAGACTCACAGTGCTCCTTGTTTGTAGTCTCTACCTACCGTAAGAAACAAATTCTACCCCAGACACACTGCAAAGCAAAGGTCATGAGCTGTGTCAAATGTTTCCCAGGGACTGGGTTGAAGGAAACAGGAATGTTTGTGCCAGATGTGAGGCATGAGGATAGTCTGGAGAGCAGCAGTTGCTGCTTTTGTTCCAGACAGGAGCTGGAATCTTGAACCGTCGTGAAACCTTGAACCATGAATGTCTCCATGTGCTTTCTCCATGGCAGCTTGAGAGCAGCCCTGCCGTTGGCCAGAGTGTCCCTGTGTTAAGACTGGACAAAATGTGGGCTAGTCTCCACTCAGTAGGATATCTGGGAGGAAATAAAGGTAATGGTTTTAAGTGCATGTCTGCTTTCCTGCATGACCAAACCTGAGCTGTACCTGCTCAAGAAAGAAGTGACAGCAGTGCAAACTCTCCCATATTCACTTACTCCCATGTTAGATCTGTTCCAAGACATATACAAAGCAATATATTTGCGCCCTAGATTCCACTGCCAACAAAAGCTAAATTACAGTGATTTTCCTGCAGTCAGACTGCTAGTCCAACAAGTTTTTGAAGGAGGGAAATATATTACACACATCCTCCAAGTCCCCTCCTAAGCACTGTCAGGCTATAATTTTAGCTTACTCTTATTACTGATCATGTATAATTGATGTTGAGCCATCCTTTAGCCATCATGAAAGTTACATTATCTAAGCTGTTGCATTACTTTCACTAACTCATCTTGTCCAAAGATTTTAGTATTTCCTGACTGAAAAGGCAGAACAGCAACAAAAGTTCACAAAATAGATACCAAGTCATTTATCAAATCCAAACCTTTCATCTGGCCCAATTAAGTTTCACTTGTAGGCTAAACCACATAATTTCAGGAAAAAAAATTGCAGCGCAGCTCACAGTGCTGGCTGTTGTGATTTCAGAAGCAGCTGGCGTTGGCTTGAAGACACAGCAGTTTCATGTGTACTAATAACATTTAACAAAGGACTTCTCCATCTTTGCTGACTAAAGAAGTAGGACCATTCGTAGTGTATAATTAAGCTTTTGAGTTTCCGTTGTTTTGAATGTGACCTACCTTTTTTCCTCTTTACTCAGCTATGGCTAAAGCTAATATCTGTTCATCAAAATCCTTCTGTTTTGAATCAGTGTATCTCCATCTATGCAAATTTGAGAGGGGAAATGCTCACAATGCAGTTCATATCCCTGACAGCTGAAACATTCCCATGGAACATCTCTGTCACGTTCACGTTTCATGGACATTTCTCTGTTTGAAGTCAACTTCTACAGGTTTTCAGAAAGAAAAATTTCATCAGCCTCATTTCCTCCAGCTTCAGCAGCAAAACATCAGCACACAACAGGCAAGAATCTTGCAAAAGACAAAAACCTGATAAAAAGGTTGCCTTGGCATGGTGTGAAAACCTTCCACATCGGCAACTTCCTGCATTCTTTTCTGTTGATTTTCTTTAAATAAAACTTTCTGCCTTTTTTTAAAAAGAACGAATATCGGTGCTTCTTTTAGCTCTGATTCATAACAACTGAAGATTTCAACAATGTACCATGCAAACAGTATTCTGCTGATCTTATGGAAGGAAAAAGACAAGTTAGACCAAATCTTCTCATTCTTTGTTGTAAGTATCTGCCTCTAAACAATGTTCTCTTGGGACAGAGGAAGCAGCTTTGCTTCTCTGGTAAGATTACTTGAGACCTTTGATGGGAAAAGGCCTTTACTTGATGTTTGCACTGTGACTTTCATGTTGCAAGACATAAACTAACTGCAAAATTCAGCATTTCCCTATGTGGACAGGGAGGCATTTCTCTTTTCTAGAGCAGGGGTTTGCAATATTGTTTACAAGGATGGCAAAACCCCAAGCTTTCATTCGCAAATGCTCCACAAATACAGACAAAAGCCATGAAGGACACTCAGGGGACACATTTGTATCTTAAACAAGATGGTCAAAATGAAAGGAAACAGGTTGTTGATTCAAAACAGTGCTGTGAGACCTCCTCTGCATTAGCACATAGTGCACGTTATTTAAATGCAAAATTAGTGCATTTTACCCTCTGGACAACTGCAGAAAATGAACAAATTGCTTGTTTACTGCTGGATTTCTGTACCTAGATATCTGCTGCTTCCCATTTCCCATAAGCATAGGATAGCACTGAGGATAACACAATTTTTTTTCTATCCTAATAAGAGAAAACAGCAGTTACAGAGAGTACAGCACAAAAAAGTGTATGTAATTAGCAGCTGTCTTTTGAAGTTGGCATATCTAATAATTTTCTCATGTTTGGGTTTTGCTGGGTTTTTTGTTTTTTTCTTTTTATTTTTAAATTTATCATCCCATTATTTTCACAGAGCTGGCACATCCAAAGAATGGGAGAGGAACAGATCAAATCCACATAACTTCTTACATGTGGAAGCATCAGAAGAGGCTGCAATCCCAGAATGTGCTTAGGAAAGTTTCTGCTACATGGGGGTTGTGCCTGAGATTAGGCACTCAGGCACAGCCTTGGGAAGGACATTGCTCACAAGGCACAAACCAGTGCTGGTGTAAAGGAACCTCACTGGTTCGGACAAACCCCAGATCATTGCAGCCATGTGAAAACCAAGCATTAAGAATACTTCAAATTATTTCTCAATAGGTGCCATCACAGAGCAGGTTCACACCCTCCCTGGAAGCTGACATTTGGCATTGGCATTTATCCCTCAACCACCTCTGTGGACATAATGAGAAACACCAAAATGGAATTCAGGAATCAAATCAGATCCTCTTTGCACTCCGGCGGGGCACACCCTAAACCCTGGGTGGCAGGAGAGGGGAGCCTTGCTGCCTTTTTCTTGTTCAGATAGCAATACCCCAGATCATACTGAAAGCAATTATTTCCGTCTGCCACATGCAACCTAGAAACCTGAAAATTATTCTGCTAGTAGAAAACGAATACACCAGTGAGTAACCAGAAGCAACCTACTGCTTTCTTTCAAGAACAGCCACAATGCTCTGGAGATGCCAGCACTGTAGTTCACTGTTCTGCCATGGTAAGGTGGGTGTTTACTGCTGGTCTCCAGACCAAGCAGTGTATCAAGCAGAGGTGGTAAAGAACAGAAGTACATAAAATACTGACCTACTGTAGAAATTACTCTTTCCTTTCGGTCTGCATTTGAAAAGTATTAGACTAGTCATTTTTCCCCCTTCTTTTGAGGAAAAACTGATAATGACCCAGTTAACTACTTGCAGAAAGACAACTGCTTGAGATTATGAAGGTCTTTGTGCACACAGCCACTGTCTGTTATAAAAAGAAATTTCAGGATAAATGCATAGGATTTCAGCAGGTACAAACATCGATTTCAATAGTGCAGTTGCCATAGTTTAGCCCATAAAACACCCAGATATTTAGCTGATCACTGATATTAAGATTATTGGCCACTATCAACAAGAACAGAGATGACACTTTATCAGTACACCAGCACTGCTCCCGTTCCTATACATCTGACTTTAAAGCTGCTGCATCCACGTCTCTACTATCCAACCCCAATTTCCAACAGGCATACAGCACTGGGTGGGGAGGAGAAGGGAAACAAAAACTAGCTGTAGGCATAATTTCTGTAGCCATTTAAGCCCTAACTATTTGATAAAACAAGGACAAGTTCAGTATCTTTATAATCAACTTGTGCAAAACACTCCAAGAAAAGCAAAGCTTTATTATCTGAAGGCACAACTTAACCTTCGAAGAGCATTAACAATTTTCTTCTTAACCATAAACACAGGACTACAGAGACCCATCTCTGTATTCCATACTAAACAAATCCCCAGTCATTATAAACTACTGAGAAATATGCATGCTAAAGAGGAAAACAGATGACCTTCCTTCAAATGGCATGGATGAAGTCTGGTACCTGGCTGTTACACCATGGCACTGGCTCTCTATACCCATGCACACTGCATGCACCCAAATTGTTAATCACCCAATCTACATGGTGTGACCAGGCCATCCTCAGCAGTTAAGACTCAGTCCGACGCACAGAAGATGAGCTCAGATTAAGTTACCTGGCAAAGAGCGAGTTGCAGGCTTGGCAGGACTAGCAGAATTTTAAATGAAAGATGAGACCACACTCTATTAAGGGAAGAGTCTCAGTAGCAAATGTGTAAAGTGAAGCTCTCATGTTTGCTAGAAAAGAGATTTTAACTGAGAAAAAATCTGCAGTTACTAAACTTGTCACGGTATTCCCCACAAATTTCTCAATAACTGAGAAGTAGACTGGCTAGAAGCAGACAGGCTAGGCAGCCACTCTCCCATTGTTAAAATAATTGGGATGTCTCAAGATCCTCAATTGAGATAAACTAACTCTTGTGGTCTGAGCTTGTTGAAATATTTTGGATATTCTCGGTTTCTGACAGCCCAAGGAATTCCATGATTTTGTTTGACAAAAGAGGCAAAATGAGTAGATCTGCAGGACGAATCCCACATAATCACCCTCTGAGTCAGATCAAACAGGAGCTCCGTCTCAGACTGCACTATTCATCCCACCCCCTTCTTATTTATTAGGAGCTGCATTTGCCAGACACAATATTTTCCAGCAGGAAAGTAAAATACTAGGAATGATGCCTCTCCCTAACCATACATTCTATGCTCAACCTTATCAAAGCAGTCAAGAAAATCTGAGGGTGCTGCCCTGTGTTGGTTCAAATTAAGCCAGCCAAGCAAAAGATTTCTTACATTTTATTTATGAGATGTGAAAAAGTTGCCTCCTTCTCTCCAAACCAGAGTGCTAAATACCAGAGACACTGGGAAAGGGGCGCCTCTATTATTCAAAAAATATTTGTGTGCTTTTGGTAGATTAATTGCATTTAGCATTTTGGTTAAACACACAAACAAGCACAGCTTTTTGTTGTTGCTTCAAATGAAGCCAGAGAGAGAACAAAAGGCATTCAACTGAACCAATTTAGGTTTATAAACATATTAATTTTAAGAGCGCTATGTGTACACTTAATACGAATTTAAAGCAGTCAACCTTTGCAGTACGATGCCCAGTTTCACTGCATCCAAATAATCCATAAATCCAGATGCAAGCTGTCATAGACACTTCTTTGGAGAGCTTGCAAAGTTAAAAGTCAATGTTTCCTATTAATTAATAATTGTTTTCGGCTGTTTTGGCAAGTGATTAAAACAAAGTGTCTGCCTTTAATGTTACGGTATGAAAGTTTTCTTCTTCAGAGGCCTCAGTGCCAAGCGGGAATTACCTCATTTGCAGGAAGGTGTCATACACGATTGCTTGGAACATTTGTAAGCAAGTAAGATGAACAGATACTGTACCTGCCAGTGCAACAATTTCCATGCGGTGTCCACTAAAATTACACACCAAGCACTTTCAGAGGAACATCAGCTGAGATAATTAAAACAATGCTTCTCATGTTAATGGAGTACCATGCTATGAAAGAGTCATCCCATAAAGAAACCATACAGGCTGTGCATCATTTACCAAACTTGTGAATTCAACATCTCATGCCCTTTAAACTTGGCACTGCAAAGCATGATAGCACCTGTCCCTTCTGAGCTCCAATCCATCACCAAGCTACTACTGACAGGCTTGCTCGATGTATCAGCAGATGGCTCAACACAACCACAGTTCTGACCAGTGCCTGCTCCACTGCAGGATTAAACTCAGCTTTGAGAAGAACCTGCTGCCATAAGTAGTCTTCTAAACACTTTATTCCCAAACTTCTACCAACTCATTCCCCCAGTAAAACCGAGATAACAGTTCTCCTGGAGGTCAAATTTCCACATCCCTGCAGAGGAAGGACAGCAGAATTAACAGCAGTAGCTGAGAAACTCTGCTTGCAAAGCAGCAGTAACGTTCATAGGTATCTTCCCTATCTGAACATCAGACAAACCACCGGGAAACCTCTCTCTTCTGCTCTATCAAGAAGCTTGTAAAGTGATGAAAAGTGCAAGATTTGAGCTCCGCTTTTTCTGGTACATCATGGGAGTTGCTGCTAACTCTCCCTAGCTCTTGGCTTCTCCCTCTAGTTTTAAAAACTTTAAGGATGTTCTTTTGTTGAGGTAGGATTGTTTTTACACTAGATAGGCAAACAGTGACCCACTCAGCAGAGAGCCAGCAAAAGCAAAAGCAGCCTCTTGCTCCTGTGATCCTATTTGCTATTGCAAAAACCCCTCAATTCTCAAGAAAGTTCCAGCCACACCATTCACACTTTGTATCTCATTCCATAGCAGAATTAAATAAAAATCCCTGCCACTGATTTGCTTCAAACAATTAGCACCAGTGCTAGTCAGCAAAGTGATCCCTGTCCTAAGGTTACTTCAGCTCCAAGAAAACCCTCTTTGATATAAATAACAAAATCCCTCAGGAGAAATCCTGCAGGTAAAGATGAGCACTCAGATTCATTACTATCAGATCAAGATGCACATGTGGTTACAGAGCACGCAGCAAATCCACAGTAATTATTCATCCTCACATTCTCCCTCATCAGCCAATGCCAGAGAAAGCACTCTGCTGCTCTCAGAGACACGAGCAACCTGTTTACCCTGGGATAACAAGAGGTAAAAAGTTCCCTATCTTCACGCAGCTGTGAAAAGCTCACACCCTTGTTTATAACGTGGCAACTGTGGCACATGCCCATACATTAAGATGTTAAGGATCTTCTCCTTCATCGATGGTATCCACATTCATTTCAGTGTAGTGCCTCACAGGATGTTAGGATCAAAGCAGAACACCAAAATATGTTACAGTTCATTTCGAGCATATATTATATTAAAGATGAAGAATACATTTTTATCCCATCCAGACCATACCTTGCAGCAAAGGTCTACTTGCTGATGTTGCACACTCAATGCCTTTGATTATTTTAGCATCTTTAATGATGAAGAATAAGCTCCTTTTAAAGAATAAACATTTTTTTCTAAAACCCTCAAGCTTCCTGATACTATCAAATGCCATTCTGGAATAGGAGCTGCATGTGGTTTTGAAGCACTGTTAATTGCCTGCAGTGACACAAGCAAGGATTGACTTGGGTGCGGGCAGGGCAAGGGTTATTGTGCAACAACCCTCTTCCATACACCATCACACAATCTCGACTGGGATTGCTTTTAGCAAGAACACAGAAAGCAAATAACACAAAGACAGCAAAACAAATGTGAACAAAAGTAGGTACCAGCCTTTGTGGATCCTTCCATTTAGTTGAGTGCCAGCTCTTAAGAGAATTTAATCTATGCCTCATGTTATCTTCCTAGAAGCTTGCATGGATACCACAGACTAAGCCTCTGTTAGAGATGGGGCTCATAAACTTGGAAGACGTAAATTTCAGAGCCCCCTGAGATGATAGCTAAAGAATTAATCGTTATGCCCAGTAGCTACAGTTCACCCGCTTTGTTGTTCAAAGCATGCAGCAAAAAAAGCAAGGGCTGCATTATGGAAACTGTGGCATTTAGTTTGGGGGTGGAGGGAGAGAAAAGTGCAAGTAGATAGGCTTCACAGAACTGAAATATTTTTCCCCATGCCCCAGAAAGACACCAAACCCAGTGTGATTTATGAAGGCCAGAGGGGATACAACTCCTGCTGCACCTCCCCGAGGAAGTCAATCGCAGCAGAAGCCCTGAATGCATTCAAGTTTCAGTAAGAGATAAAATAAAGACCTCGAAGTTCCTCTTATTGGCATATTAATTAAAACCACACAATATATTTCAAGGAAATTGTAAGCTGACCCATTAGGGTTGTGTCTTCTTACCACGGGAATAATTGAATGCATAACCAGAAGAAGGGCATCAACTAATTTCACTGAAAACCGACATTATGGTTTCCTAGTGAAGGACATTTAGGCAATAAATTAAGCTGGGTGTTTTTTTTTTTTTTCCTTTTTTTGTTAAATTGCCATTATGGCCATTGTTCCAGTGAGCTTCTCAACAGCTGTCAAGTATAAATTTATATACAATAAAACAAAACTGGAAGGTTTCTGTAAGGGAGCAGATTCCCCTGATTGGCAGAGAAACTTCTCGGGTGGTTCAGCAGAACCACACCTCAGCAGAAAGGTGAAGTCCTTGTGTGTCTTCCTATTGAAAGGTGCCAAGATGTAAAGTGCAGAAATACTGATGATTAAAAGTGACACATCCTCTTACTACTGCCTATACAGCCTGATTCTGAATACCGACATGTTTTTCTAAGACTAAACCCAATATAATGGAATCTTATTCTGATTGGAAAATGAAACAGAAAAGGCTTGTGACCAAAACTGGGTTTGGTATTTGTTACACATGTTGAAAACGTATTCTGCTGTCTGCATGAAACATTCATACCAGTACAAAGTAAAACTTCAGAACCATGAAATAGTAATTGTCATGACACAAAGGTCCTCAAGTGACTCCATCACTTATTCCCTGAATAGAAAAACAATTCCAATGACTCAGTTTTCCACAACACAATGTATTAAAGCAGTAACAAGAACTGCCTGTGCAGACTGTGCCACCATTTTGTGCAGGGCCTCCTGACTCCTCTGCTGCAGAGGAAGAAGCTCTGAAACAATTTTTGTAAAGAAAAGCCTTCTTAGGCAACATGCTAAAACTACGCAGTTAAATATGCCCACTCAAGTGATGGGTACTGCCGGCTCCAAGGAGAAGGCAGCTACAGCAGATGGTGACACCAGGGGTGCCAGACAATTCACTTTGCAGGTGAAAGCCAGTACACCACCACATTCATGGAAAGGACGGAAAGGAAACCCTGAGATGGGAGCTGCAAAATGATGACTGAACAAGAAACCTGGGTGAGATCGAGAATCCAACTCTGTCATTTCACTCCCCATGAAGTGTTTTTCTCTCAAGCCCCACCTTCACTGTTTTTTAACTCATTTCCCTCTCCCCTCCTCCGCACCTTTCTCTCACTTTCTTCCTACAGGGCTAGCCAGTTTGTGGTAACAGAAGTGAACTCACACCTCAGATGTCGAAGGAGAAGCTGTGCCAGAAGTGTCACGGAGTGCTCCAGAGATGGGGATTTGAGTCATACTTGCTGTACAGTTACCGATAGCAAGCCCGCAAGGGAGAGACGGGCGCTGGAGAGCAAGGAACGGCTTCAGCCTTATCTCTTGTCAGCTGAGGTCAAGGATTAGCTAAAAATGAGGAGCTGTGAATTAAAGAAGAGTTTGGAGTAAGGGACAGAACCCATATGATAAAACTGTCATAGTGAAAACAGTGAACAAGCTGCATAACTTCCTGGATCATGCTGGCACTTCAGGGCTAGAGGGCCACTCCTGCAGCCTGATCTCTGCCTCCCATTGCCTTGTACAGACTCAGACAAACTTTAAAATGAAGAAAGACCTGCTGATTTCACTAATCTTCAACTGTGGAAAAAAATCCAGTGAGGGTTTGTGCACATACAACTGATGGAAATCAAACCTCTGAAGGGCAGATTATTTTAATTATAGCTAGAAGAGCATGCAAGGTACAAGTCTCAGCCAGGCAGTTTTCATTCTGATCTTTAATTCTGTAGTGATGAAAATACTCATGAGCACCTCCTTCTAGCTGGAAGAATTACAGATTATCTTTTTAATGCCAGTTGGGACTGTACTGACCCTAAGCAACAAAATCTCAAATACACAAGGAGAAATTATATATGTATACATATATACAAAATAAGACATCAACCAGTCTGTGCATGTGCACTCTCTGCATTCCTTTTTACTGTAAGACACTCACTGAAGGGAGAGGTTTAGTGAACAATGCTATTGACTTTTCTTCCCCTACCCCCCCACTTCTCACTCCAGATTGGTTTTCTTTGAAAGAGGACCAAACTTCTAGTACCTTTTAAGACGGGCGTGTGAACTTACAAAACACCATTTGACGAAGTCTAGCAAGTGATCCTCCAGATTCTGGCAGATACAAACTGTATCACGTACCGGCTTTATTCTTTCCACTGTGTAATACTCATAATTACTGTGAGTGCCAAAATGAGAACATAACATGTATTAGTAACTAGATCAATACGTACGTTCCCACAACATATTCATTTAATGTATCTGTTGACCTATATCAGCAAAATGATGCAAGGATTAAGGCTTTAAACATCTTCAGTGGAAAGTGCTATTTTAAAATATGACGCATCTAGGCAGTTTCAAGTGCAGTGAAGAGAAGCTCCTTCAACCTCCAACCCTAACAAGGCTGTTTGACTGCCTCTCTTTCTACCTTAGATGTTTTTTTATCCATAGAAATATATTAAAACCACATGGAAAACTATACCTTTAAACTTCATATAATTGCTAGCTATTTTATACATATAAAACCACAAACTACACAAAACTCCTCTTCATGTACCTGTTTGCACTGCTGTATTTGAAACAAGTTTTCTATTCTTTTGTGTTCTTTCATCTCTTGTTTAGAGAAACTGGTGTTTCACTTCACAGTTAAAAGAACTTAATTACTTGAATCATAGAGACATGAAAGGCAAGGGAAGGAAAGAAAACACCTCTCTCATTTTAAACTTTTCTTCCACCAGCTGATTTGATAGTATAACTTGAAAGTATAGAAATCTGAAATCTACTTCTGAGCACTTGAAACTTTACATATCTTTACCTCTCTCTCAAGAGATATTACTCAGGTTTACTGTGACATTTTGAAATGTCACCATCCCTGTCTCAAACCCAGAAGTTTTAATGCAGAAAAGACACCTACCTGCTTTCATTCAGAAATCCATTCTATATCAGATGCGATACTTTAAGTACCTCTGTGCATACCCTTTTTCATCCTAAGGAAAGAAAAAAATATCACTTCGGGAATCTCTTTCCTTTCCAAATAAGCAGGGACTGCTAAAATCGATGGCTAAAGTCACTTACCAAATGCCTAACTATTCTGATACAGCCACAAATTTTGAACAAAAAAAAAAATTTAGGTTAGGGAGGGAATATTTTCCCCAAAATACACTTCTGCCATTTCAAGAAAATAACACTACTTTTGCAGTAAAGATAGAGTATAATTTTGGTTTTGCTGCAAGGCTAAAGTTTGAAAAAGGGGTAGTACTTGCCAGAGAGCCACTCAATCCCCACATTTCATCCATTTGCAGCGCTAGCACAACAGCACCCATAGGAGCCCTTTTGATCACTAACACTGCTCTCCTTCTGGCATGCCTTGATAATAATCAATATTAATATTAGAGTTATATAACTGTGTGATCAATTTTAACATCTACATGTGGCAGCATATGAATAAATACATTCTGTAAGCTAATGCTAAATTTGCAAGCAAATTAACATGTAGGTTCTTTCGAAAGTTTAAAATCATTACATGTAAAAATGTTTAATTTGGAAAATACCCATGAAATGAATTAACTTCTTTTTTGTCTAGTCCCTTGATTTGGTGAATTACCACTGGAAAGCTGGGAAATTTGCTTAAAACATTCTCTAAAATGAATAGCCATTGTTTAGCCCTAGATGTCCTCTAAGAGTGTGCTAATACACTTGTAGAGCCAGGATGCAGATTTTCCTAGAGAGTGAAACTGAAAAAACACCAGCTATCGTCACTGTTGTAAACAAGGAGTTTTCACTTCAACATCATTCACCATAGAAAGAAATAATAATCATTAAAAAAGTCATTATTATCATGCAGCATATAAATAATACTGGAAGTGATGATCAAGAGTCTTCACCAGCTGATAGGTATCTGGCTGTCAGAGCAAAACAGGCAGTAACACAGAACTGAAAGGACTTTCCCAGTCATCAAATCCAATGACAGCTATTGCAAGCTCTTACCCCGTCATAACTGAACCTTGGCTTGCTCCACTGCTCCCAAAACTCTCAATGGAGAAGTAATAGGGCTTGAAGTAGCTCAACAGTTTTCCTTTCTGTAAGTTTATTAATGGCTTGTTCATACTCCTTGTTCTGGTGCCTGATCTGTCCTTAAGATTTAATATTTCTTCACATTCCTGCGAGATTTCCCAGTCACACCAATACACATATGCAGCAGTATTTGCATTTCCACCAAGGCAGCACAAGCTGTACACCAGCCCAAATCCCTACCTCCCCCACAGAAACGTTCAGATCCTCACCCCAGTAATTCCATGTGAGAACCACTACTCCTTGAAGGCAAACAATTCCCTACACCACCCCCTTCTGAATTTCCTGTACCAAATGGAAACCCAGGATTACAGGTGCTTTATTAGCAGCATAACACACTATTGTACACCTCTACTGATTTCCCAGCAGAAATCCTTTAGTCCCTGCACCCACTCGATATATTCATTACAGCATCTTTTCCCATCCTCCATTTTTTCAGGGTTACCAGGCCTTCAGATGTCAAGTTCAGGTTCTCCCCAATGCTTACGATCACCCAACTTTCTACTAGCACCAATTTATTTTATATAGGATGTTCCTCCCCTCCCTCCCCCCAAATTAACAGGAATGAATTTAAAACTAAAATAACCCATTTCTAGATCTTAATGAAAAGTTGTCACCTTGCATGCCAACTGACAGTGGGCTGAGTGACAGCCAGTGGTACCAAAGAAATAATTGGAAAATTCACTGTTTCTTAACTAAACATTCAAAACTGAAGGCAGCCATTGCCAAATAATACAAAATACAATGAAGACAGCAACAAGCTTCATATTTTGCTTTTTTAAACTATGATTAAAATTGTTCACCTGATACACTTAAAATCTAAATATAGAGGGGCGTGTGCAGATGTATATGGTGCTTTTCCTTATTACTGAAATAAATTAAGCACTCTGTTAGATTCTGACCAATTCAGAACCTGTTTTTTCAAGAAGTTACAGCATTTCAAAGCAAAGTATTTAATTAAGCCATAACACACCTCCTGTTGCTATTGCTATTCACACACTAAGTAAAAGAAACTACAAAAAAATTATTTAAATCAGGTAAAGCAATGATGCTACTTCATTTTTGTGATGATGTGTTTTTGTTTAGATACATCACCCAACCAGCTCTTCCTACTTAGTAACGAAATGGGTTTTGTTACTCCATGACAGAAATCCTTATTCAGCTGGAAATAAAGACAGACTCACACTTTGTTTTATTTTTTAATAAAGTTTAAATAGTTAAAAATAAAAGAGTTTGTTTAATGCCAAGCTATTTCTTTGTTCCATGCTAGGCCTTAAAAATTGGATTTACAGGCCATGAGAAGATGCTGGTGTAGAATATATTAAAATAGCCAGTGACTTACTCCAGCTTACCTTAAAATGAAGGAAACACAATCTTTAGAGGTTTTTAAATGTACTGTCTCTTATCCTGATTAATGGAAAAATTATCCCTACAAAAGACTTTCTAATGTGAAGACTACAAAATATTTGCTTTATCCATTGGCAGGACCTTGAAATTTTCCAGAATATTTAGATGCCTCTGCCTAGGAAAGTTTATAAATG
Source organism: Amazona ochrocephala (assembly GCA_039720435.1). Classification (NCBI taxonomy): domain Eukaryota; kingdom Metazoa; phylum Chordata; class Aves; order Psittaciformes; family Psittacidae; genus Amazona; species Amazona ochrocephala. The sequence goes on from CM077878.1 coordinate 62,616,192, forward strand.
CCAATCCAACACTGTAACAAAAATTCCAAACAGAACTGGAAATTAGAATGACTCAACCAAATCATCCCACTATAAGAATATTGTATTTCAATTCTGCATAAACACAGATCAGCACGGTTTGGTTTGTTTTAAAAGTTGCTCATGACCCGCAGAATACAACAGCGGTTTATTTCACCATTACCTTTCCCCTTCCATTTCCTTAATGCTATTTCCTCATTTACATTTAAAACATCATCCGATTTGTCTACTGACTTTCTCTGCCCTTAAGGCTTCTTTTAGCCTCAATTCTATCCTCACCCAAGGAGATCCTTCCCATCTTGCTTCTTAAAGAGGTTTTATTTGACTGATTTTTAATTTTAGGTAAGAATCTTACCATAAAGGGAGCATGGAAACTAATGGGAACAACAATGGGAATTACCTGGATATTTACAGGCCAAAACTTTGAGTAGGAACTTCAACAGTTACTATTTTTGAAAGGAAAATGTCATGCTTTGTTTAAATTTGATAATATTTCACATATTTGATAGTATGTCTACTATAAACACAGTCTTGTGCCACAAACAGCCACAAACTGAAGACACAGCGATGTAGCACACAGTCTGATGAATTCAGGTTAACACAAAAAAATGGTAGGTACCTAGTAGCAGCTGCAATGGTAACAAACATTTAGAAACCAAAGCAATCCAAGAACCTAAAAATACATCTGCTAAACGATGAGAAAATCTGTGCAATGAGATTAGAAGCCTCCATATTTCAGCCTGATTGCTCAGGGACCACAACAGAAAACTAAACTCAGATGTAAGGAAGTACCACTTTGGAACAGTCTCAGCTTTCAAAAATTCAAGATTATTAAAAAGCAATACATCTGCTCATCATTCTATGACTTGTTTTCTAGTCTATGGGAATAAACAGCAGGATACAATCGTTTGCAACATCCGTTTACTCTTTTTTTATTAACTTTTTAAACTAAATTAAGAAAATACTCTTACAGGAAAAAAAAATATCTAGATGAGCACAAAGAAATGCCATGACAAATCCTGAGCCAAATTATCCTACATCATTCCTAGTCTATGAAAACTGGTTTGAATAACAAACATACTGGAGCATTCAGTGACAGCATACAAATCAAAAGTATTTGTAAATTATTAAGTTGTGCATGTTTTTAAATGAGAAAACATGCTCACGGGTTTGCTTTAAGATTTCTCACTGCTTGTTATCAAAGTTAAAAGATCATTTGCATACCAATACACATACTGTAAACATGAACTTCTCATTAAGGAAAGATGGGTTTACAGTAATTTGATCTTTTACAAAAAGCTATTGGTAACTGAATCTCTCACTGTCTAACTTTCTAGAAAATTAAACCAATGTTTCCACTCTCAAAGTTGAAACACTACCGCTTTAGGAAACAGCCCTGTTTATTTGTTAATCAGAAATACAATCAAGTGGCATATTTCCATTTGCTCTTCGGCTGACAGTTTCAGCTTCATTCTATTTTACAAGAAAACAGCAGACTTGCAGAAGTCCTGTAAATTCTTTCATATCGCAACTGATTTAATTACAGCGGTGAAGAAAAGCAGCCGTGATGCAAAATAAGATCAGCCCAATTGCCCTTATCTGACAATGGGATCTCTCTTCCTGTTTGGCTTGCAGCAGTGAGGACTTCTTGTTTTGTTTCGGCTTTTTTTGTTTTTTCTTCTTTTTGTCTGGTCAGGCTGCCTCTGTCAAGACCGACAGAAGCAAGAAGTTGACATGCCCTTATAATTCCAGCTTGAGAATGATCCTCATACCAATATAGCTGAGTTTCAATCAGTAGGTCGGGGAATGATACTAATGTGGAGAAAATTATCTGGATAGCTCATATGTTCGCTTAGCCATTGTATGGGTGTTTCCAGCATTGGCTCAATTCCATGAATCATCACTTGAGTCTTCTGCTCTCCATCTAATTCAAAGAAAAAGAGAAACCACTAGTATACCATTCAAAGTTCACAGAAAGATTAAACATTTACTTACACTTAGTTCAGAGTAGATTCAATTGGTGTTGCACAGTTTAACATTCAACAGAACAAAAAGCAGGAAATACTAGTATGGAGAGAGCTGAGATTTCTATCATCTAAAACAGAAACTTTGAGTTAAAATTAATTCAAAGACAAAATCTGGGTTAAAATGAAACTTAATGAAAGTGACACTCTTCTTTATTAGCTGCAAGGGTTTTTTTCCTACAGTGATCACAGCTTGGCGTCAACACAGTTAAGGCATATCCATCTTGCATGGCGAAGCACTACATGCATTTTACACAGATCATGTTTAAGATGTTTAGCTTCCTCAAATGTACTAATAAAACTGTATTCTTAACACTGTGATTTCCTGACAGTGCTGGACTGTGTGCTGTATGTCACACATATAGTACATGTAATACCCCTGAAATTTTGTTTTCCCGAGAATAATTTACTGAAGTCACTAGCAAGATTTCAGAGTTACTCAGAAGGCTGAACTGGCACCAGCTTTTTGTCACTTTGTTTCATCTCTTGGAAAGGCTAAGTAAGCAAACGATTCCCAGTATGACAAGAATATTTTCTAAGAATATTTCACTTCTTTTTATTTATACTTGTCCCGGAGGATGCAAGTACTTTGATCCTTTGACTCAAATGATGGGAACCAGCTAAAGCAACTGACATAACTGTCATGAAATGAACCAAAAAAAAACAGAAAATGAAAATTTATTTCAGAGCCTTGAGATGAGAAGAGCATCTGAAATATGCTCCAAATAATGGTTTGGGAGGGGGGAAGAGAAACAGTAGGCAATGACCTTTTACTGATTTTATACTACACTCCGGCATTCTCACATGGACCTACTGCAGTGAAATCCACATTCAGCACTCAAAAATATCACTGCCTTCTTCAACTGGCATTTTACGCCCCCCTCAACTGTTTATATTCCAAACAAACCATCGTGCTCCCCAAGAGTTGCATGAAAGACAGTAAAATCAAGAAGTGAAGGGGCTCTTTCATTCAGCTACCCAGCTGTAGCATAATTCCCATTTTATAAGACTGATAAAACTGTATTTGTTTGGTAACCAGAACGATTTGACAGCTGCCTGAAGAAGTTAGTTTGTATTATGTTATGGCTATCTATGCCAGCACAGGAGAAATTAGACTAGGAAGAATCATCCTTGAATATGGTGCTGACTTTACGCTAATAATTCTTTCTGCAGAAGCAGACAGTTACATTTGCCTAAAATCATTATATTTTAATTACTTGTCACCTACATATAGTATCATATTCTGTACATAAATACATAAAATACATATGTTGATATTAATACTTGATTAAATACATAAAGCCTGGTTTTCTAAATGGCATAGTGTATGCATTATTACACTAAACTAAGCATAAACAATTGCTGGTTTCTGGTTTTATTGCAGACAGGTCACAGAATCATAGAATGGTTTGGGTTGGAACGGTCAGAAGAATGCAGCACATCTTTAAAAACAAACTTCCGGCATTTCCAACCAAAGCAGGTATTTATTGGGCTGAAATATTACCAGTCAGATCGCCAAGAATATAAACTCAAAGAGAAGATCTCTGAAACCAAGTTTTCACATTGAGAAGTTAGGGAACTTCTAAATATTTTTATTCTTAAAGTAACTTCCAATTACGTCTTAAAGTAACTGAAATTAAAAACTATGGTTTTCCATAAACTGGCCACAGAGTTGGTGACTTTTTCACATTTCGCAGTATTATTTAATTCTCAGAAACAAGTAATTGCATACACAGACAGAAGGCAGAATGTTGTTTCAGCATTAGCACTGTGTTAGCCACCTGTCCATAGCTGACTCTTCTCAACAAAAACTTGCACAAAACAGATGAAAAACTTTACTACCTCAGTATCATCTTCTTGTCATTGGAGGAAAGGCTTATGTGAACGATAACTACTTTCTTTGGCTTTTCTTTTACTGTGTGACAGAACATTCTTGGATGTATGCGCTTGTCTGTACTAACTTAATGCCTCTTCTTAAAAATGAAATGCAGATAATCTGTGTGTCCACATTCCCAGCTCCCTACCCAGCTTTGTCCCTTTCTTATACAAATCTTTTATTCTGTTCTTCAGCAGACTGAGAAAGTCCCAGAGGTCAATGAAGAATTTACAGTTTAATTCAAGTCTAAATCTCTGCATTAGCATTGTTTTTACTTTAGAAGTATCTCAGACAAAGAATCACTTCTCCTTAATTCCTTTTCCCCTTGAGGCTTGACTAAAGAGATCTTATCTACCAATTCCGTATTTACTGTAGCCTTCTTTCACAAAATCCATTGGTTTTACTACAGCATTCTTCCTCCCTTTTGTTACAAGGAACCATAAACTCTAACTTAAGTCACATTTACCCAGACTTTCCTCAAGTTCCATGTTTTCAGTAACTTCCCCATTTTGAATCAAATAGAGATCCTCTTTCCTATAGATGGCCCCTCTGCTCTATGTAGCAAAAACCTGTCAACAGCAAATACCCCAAAAAATTAGTGGAAAATATTCTTGTTTTCTCAACAGCTCTTGAATTCTTATCCATGATTACCACTGTGATCTAGGTTCTGTATGATTTGCTAGCTCTCATGAAAGCTTCATCTACCTGGTTTATAGGTATAATAGATTTACATAATATTTTTCCTTACATTACTGTTCATAGTCTTAAGAGCTGTAGCTTATTTTGTATGCACCTTGACAGTCTAAGTGCTGTCCTCTTCTTCCCTACCCCAGTCTATGAAAACAAAATGTCTTTTTAGACTGATACCTCTATAAGAGTGTGCAAGTTGCTAAACACAACATATATTTGAATGAGAGGCATAAGATTTAAATTACTTAATCACAAAGAATGTTCATGTCATTATATGCCACTGGACATATGAAAATTTGGCTAAATAACTGTTTACCTGTAGTACATGGGGGTCCAGACCTGACAACATAATTATTATCAAAACCGATTTTACAATATTCAGTGATGCAGTCAAAAAAAACACCACCATTACCAGGATATCCTCAAAACCTTTTTTCACCTCAGTAACTATTTTCTTTTCTTTTTAAAGTCATGATGGAACTGAGTTATATGTTAGTTATCATATGACCTAAAGATGGCTTCTTTTGCTTTCTTGCAAATTAATCTCAGGAAAAAGATGAAGTGGAAATATCAGAAATATTTCTGACAGCAGAGCAATACCTGTTTCATAGGAAGTTTTTATAATGTGTGTACATCGTAACTACTTAAAATCAGAGTATTTTTATACTACTGATGTGATGCACAAGTGATAAATACTGTTTTGGCATTTACGCCTCAAAACCAATTAAGTCATCTCCTATCAGAGTGGTTGCCCTAGGATTACATTATTTTTCTTTTATTTCCATTTGGAAATCCATTTAGTAATACAGAAAGCATTATAGCCCCCAAAAGTCTCTAGTGGCAAGTGAAAAGATTGTAAAGGTTTTTGGTAAAACTTAATGGAGAATGGACTGGCAGCAGCCATGAGGAGAAGGACTTGGGGGTGTTGATTGATAAGAAGTTCAACATGACCCTCCAATGTGACTCTGCAGCCCAGAAAGCCAACTGTGTCCTGGGCTACATCAAAAGGAATGTGGTCAGCAGGTCAAGGGAGGTGACTCTCCCCCTTTATTCCACTCTTATGAGACCCCATCTGGAGCACTGCGTTCAGCTCTGGGGTCCCCAACACAAGAGGGATGTGGACCTGTTGGAGCAAGTCCAGAGGAGGGCCACAAAGATAGATCAGAGAGCTGGAGCACCTCTCCTATAAAGACAGGCTGAAAGAGTTCAGCTTGTTCAGCCTGGAGAAGAGAAGGCTCCAGGCAGACCTTAGAGCAGCCTTCCAGTACCTAACTGGGACCTGCAAGTAAGCTGGAGACAGGCTTTTTACAAGAGCATGCAGTGACAGGACAAGGGGTAATGGCTTTAAACTGAAAGAGGGTAGATTAAGATTAGATATTAGGAAGAAAATCTTTACTGTGATGGTGGTGAGACACTGGCACAGGTTGACCTAAGAAGCTGTGACTGCCCCATCCCTGGAAGTGTTCAAGGCCAGGTTCAAGGCCTCCTATGTCCCTGCGCATAGGAGGGGGTTGGAATTCAATGGTCTTTAAGGTCACTTCCAACCCAACCCATTCTATGATTAATATTCCAATTCCAGAAGGCAGATAACTATGCCTACCTGTTGTGAACTAAGAGACATTTCAGATGACTTTAGACATTAACTCAAAGGCTTCAACACCTACAGCAGGAACCCAGACTAATAAAACATACTATGTAAAGTCAGAACAGTTTTCCAGCTCTGTACAGAAAAGGGAGAGAGAAGCAGGCAAGTCTGAAGTGAAAGGTTTAAGAAGAGCTCTGCTCCCCTATCATCTATAAGGTACTACAGTGATCAGGAAACCACCACAAAGAAAGTATTGGCAAAGGATCTTCTTCTGCAGATAGGCATCTGCTGGAAGGAAGGAAGAGACTGAGGCTGTTGCATCTCAACAGAGTCCTTGAGGCAGTGGCTCAAACCCTCCTCAACCTGAGGCAGCTTGGGTCCCTCTTTTTTAGACCCTCCTTTAAGACAAATGCCTTAATTACTATTATATTTTCTGCTGCTAATCCCAAACTTCCTCTAAAAACCCTCTATGTTCAAGAATCAGTGAGATACAGAAAGAACAGAGAAGAGAAAATCTGTAGTCTTCACAGAACATAGTAAGATGTGCAATGTCATGCTATCACATAGTAAGTTTTCCTATTTACTTTAGCTATATAAGTTATGGATTGCAAAGTAAACCACTCAATATTAGGAAACAATAATTTAATTAGGTTATTCAGTGTCAGTTCAGATTGTTACACATATGCTGATGCAACCTAAATATACTTTTTCTACTGAATTATCTTTTAATTTAGAAAAGAAGAATTAAAGATGAAGGAAAAAGAAACAATTGTTTTTGAGAAAGATTCAAGTGCCTAAGAGCAGAATAGTGAAAAGGCACTACATCTGGCAAGGGTACATATTCAGTCATTTTTCACTTAGATTAGCACCACAATGCTCACCAATGCTGCAGTTACATACTCCCTTTTATCCACACAGGATCAGCTTCTCTAGCCAGACTACATCTGTGATGCACCACTTAAAATTCTTTAGTGGAATGAAATACCTCCCTTCGGATTTATGGCCTCCAGCAATCATCTGTTAGGGCAATTTAGCTGGCTTAAATTCTTTTGCTGATAGACAATACAAGATATTCAGGATTTAGAAAGATCAGCCCTGGAGTACTTTAATTAGAGTCCTTCCTATGCATGTCCTCTGCATAGCAAGTCCTACAACCTGCCTGTAGTCATCAAAATGGACAAGAGAGAAACCACAGTTTCTTACTCAAGGCAGCACCACTCACAAAATTGGCTTTAAAACCCTAAGAAGGGAAATTAGAGCCTTTATTTCCAAACCAGGAACAAAGAATTCACTTCTTGCATGACAGAGGGCCACGAGACTGTATTGGACAAGGATAATAAAAAACATAGGGAATAAATGTATCCAAGGAAAGCGTCATACAGTAGCAGCCTTATGAATAACGTAACAAATGTAGTTTCCAGCTTTTTCAATTGTGAAGTGGGCCATAAACATTTGCTTGCTTATCTTCGGAATATATCATATGTTCTAAATTAGATGATACTAAAGGTATTCTTGACATGTTATACCACAGTGTAGGAAAACTCATCTTAGGTCAGCGTCACAAGGAATGGAGTTCTCCTTTTGAGGCTGTGTTGCAGCTGCTTTCCTTTACACCTCTCCAGCAACTCAAGATTACTAGGTAGAAGAACAGGCCTTTAGGTGCATGTACCTTGAAGCAGGCAGAGCACTCCTTGACTGTGTGCACTAAACAATTAGTGCCTCGGCCATCTCCGAATCTGAGCATACATTGCAATATCTTCACAGTGAAGATATTAATCTATCTCCTTAGGATATCTTAGAAAATTACTTACAGATGCATAGCTTTCCGTAATGTACTTCACGTGTAGATGCAACCAAGTTTGTTACTGACAGATATTGCTGACTCAATTTTTAAAGCCTAAAGCAAAAGATGGCTGTGGATAAATCCCTGGCAAGCAAAGGTGAAAATTTCCTTCCTGAAAGCTAGACTCCTGGTATAGCACAGAAGAACACATATAAAACTATGGGTAACTATTTACAAACACTGCACCATGATAGCAAGCAAATTCTAAAACTATGTTCTCACCTGTAACCACAGGTGGCAAGAAAGAACTGCAGAGAGGCTGAAGTTATCCTTCACCTCTCTAGGCACATCAGGTTGGATATTCTAGGACATACAGACAAGAGGCAGCCCCAGACAAGCCTCATAGTCTAAAGAAGATGCACTCCAGTGGATTCTCCACTAGTAGCAGAATACAAATAAACAAATACTTGATAAACATACTTCACTTTTTGCACTTTTAAGTAGGTAACATCTCTAAAAAACCCAAACCCTCAATACTGTCATTAGTTCAATGTGATGCAGGGATATAAAGATCTTTCAAATGCTAGCACTAAAACTAGCACTGGATATCATTTACCACAAAACAAGCTTCACAATTCTTTTCATTGCAAGTACCACAAAAATCACATTTTTTGTGGTACATGAATTATCCATAAACTTCACAGGTAGCTGTGTCTGGGATTGCTCCAACCCAGGCATACGACTTGGCACTTTGCTTGGCTGAACTTCATGAGTTTGGCATCAGCCCACCTCACAAGCGTGTCAAGGTCCCTCTGGATGGCATCCCTTCCCTCCAATGTATCAACTGAACCACACAGCTTGGTGTCATTGGCAAACATGCTGGGGGCACATTCAATCCCACTGTCCATGTCACCAGCAAAGATGTTGAACTAAACTGGTCCCAACACCGATCCCCGAGGGACCCCCACTCGTTACTGGTCTCCAATTGGACACTGAGCCGACATATAAAGGTCTGAAATAGAAAACCAAACTTGTATTTTAAAGAAATATTACCTGCTCAACTGAGTACTAACAGCTGCTCAATACCTATGCAATTTTATGGGAAGTACACACAAGTTGAGCTTGGTCAAATCTCTTGGTCAAATGATCACTTGTTCTTTGAAAGAGCTCAGTACAAATACATCAGACAGTGAATACTTAAATTGTCTTTACTGATACAAAATATTTTATATTTAAGAAATGACAGCTCAAAGGTCAAAAGCTGCTACACGTTCTATTAAGCAGGGTTTTTTTAGTTTCATATTTTAGAATAGGAATAAAATATTAGTATGAGTTTCCAGAAGCTTCACCCTAGCCTGTTTCAGCCATCATATCCCAGGCTTCCTTCAACTTTTCCGTGAAATCCACCCTACCACAAAAAGGATCTTGCTTATGACAGTAGTAGGCTCCATTGCTGGAAATGATGCATTTTCCATAGCAATCTTAGGATAGTTTTCACCTCAGTTTAATCGCACATAAACAGTCAAAATCCTTACTTCTTTCCTCTCACCTAATTTGGAATAATTATCAGTTTAAACAGAAACACAGATGATACACTGGATCACAATCTGCAAGATATACTTATTCAGTATCCTTTTACCAAGAGCAAGAACATACAAAAAGTTCTGCAAAGCTGACTAAAAGAGCTTAGCCACAACAAAAGGTTCCTCTGACCTCAAAAATTTAGAGACTGATATGTGACATGAAAGCGCAGGCCTGACTTTCCTTTCTGCCTACATATCCTGACAGCCCTGAGGAAAGCCACCACTGCTGATTTCAGGCAAAGAACTCGCACACAGAAATACATGGTCAGTGCATCATTCAGAACAAGTCTTTTTCCTCTAAACAATTCTGTATCTGGAATAAACATTGCTTCAAACACAATATGTGGTTTGGAGAATAAGAACTTCAATTCCTGGATATAATCCAAATGCCCAATATGAATATAAAAAATCAGGTATATCTGGTCAACTGGCAGCAACAAGAGAATCTCCCTTGTTTTAACCATTGAAAATAACATGGGTTCACCTGCTGAAACTGAAGGTCACAGTTTTCCTAAATATATTTTCTCAGCTCTGGGTATTCTCGATATCTATGCAGTTATCCCTGAGAACTTTTAACTGTGATGAGTTTCTGGCCTCAAAGACAAGTCACAGAATCACAGAATCACAGAATAGTAAGGGCTGGAAAGGACCTCAAGATCATCGAGTTCCAACCCCCCCACCATGGGCAGGGACACCTCACACTAAACCATGCCATCCAAGGCTATGTCCAACCCCACCTTGAACGCCGCCAGGGATGAAGCATTCACAACTTCCCTGGGCAACCCATTCCAGGGCCCCACCACCCTCACAGTAAAGAATTTCTTCCTCAGATCCAATCTAAACTTCCCCTGTTTAAGTTTAAACCCATTACCCCTTGTCCTCTCACCACAGTCCCTAATGAAGAGTCCCTCCCCAGCATCCCTATAGGCCCCCTTCAGGTATTGGAAGGCTGCTATGAGGTCTCCACGCAGCCTTCTCTTCTCCACGCTCAACAGCCCCAACTTTCTCAGCCTATCTTCATACGAGAGGTGCTCCAGTCCCCTGATCATCCTCGTGGCCCTCCTCTGCACTTGTTCTAACACTTCCATGTCCTTTTTATGTTGAGGACACCAGAACTGCACACAATACTCCAAGTGAGGTCTCACAAGAGCAGAGTAGAGGGGCAGGATCACCTCCCTCGACCTGCTGGTCACACTCCTTTTGATGCAGCCCAGAATACGGTTGGCCTTCTGGGCTGCAAGCGCACATTGCCGGCTCATGTTCATTTTTTCATCAACCCACACCCCCAAGTCCTTCTCTGCAGGGCTGCTCTCAATCTCCTCCCTGCCCAACCTGTAGCTGTGCCTGGCATTGCTCCGACCCAGGTGGAGGACTTTGCATTTAGCATGGTTGAACTTCATCAGGTTGGCATCAGCCCACCTCACAAGCGTGTCAAGGTCCCTCTGGATGGCATTCCTTCCCTCCAATGTATCAACCGAACCACACAGCTTGCTGTCATCGGCAAACTTGCTGAGGGCGCCCTCAATCCCACTGTCCATGTCACCCACAAAGATGTTGAACAAGACCGGTCCCAACACCGATCCCTGGGGGACACCACTCGTTACCGGTCTCCAGCTGGACACTGAGCCACTGAGCACTACTCTTTGCGTGCGGCCATCCAGCCAGTTCTTTATCCACTGAGTGGTCCACCTATCAAATTGATGTCTCTCCAACTTAGAGAGAAGGATGTCATGTGAGACAGTGTCAAAGGCTTTACACAAGTCCAGGTAGATGATATCAACCGCTCTGCCCCTGTCCATCAGTTCCGTAGCCCCTTCATAGAAGGTCACCAGATTGGTTAGGCAGGATTTCCCCTTAGTGAAGCCATGCTGGCTGTCACCAAGCACCTTGTTGGCTTTCATGTGCCTTAGCATGCCTTCCAGGATAATCCGCTCCAAGATTTTGCCAGGCACAGAGGTGAGACTGACTGGTCTGTAATTCCCTGGGTCATCCATTTTCCCCTTCTTAAAAATGGGGGTTATATTTCCCTTTTTCCAGTCATCGGGAACTTCACCTGACTGCCATGATTTTTCAAATATGATGGACAGTGGCTTAGCAACTTCATTTGCCAGCTCCTTCAGGACCCGCGGATGGATTTCATCCGGTCCCATGGACTTGTATACATTCAGGTTCCTAAGGTGGTCCCGAACAAGATCCTCCCCCACAGTGGGCCCAGGGTCCCCACCCTCACCGTCCCCGCGTCTGCCTTCCAAGACTTGGGTGGTGTGGTCAGAGCATTTGCCCGTAAAGACTGAGGCAAAGAAGTCATTAAGAACCTCAGCCTTCTCCAAGTCCAGGGTAGCCAGTTCTCCCGATAGCTTCTGGAGAGGGCCCACGGTGTCCCTAACCTGTCTCTTATCGGCAATGTACCTATAAAATCCCTTCCTGTTATCCTTAACATCCCTAGCCAAGTTTAATTCGAAGTGGGCCTTAGCTTTCCTAACCTGGTCCCTAGCTTCCCAGACAACATCCCTGTATTCTCCCCAGGCCGCCTGACCTTGCTTCCACCTTTTATAAGCCTCTTTTTTCTTTCGAATTTTGCTCAGCAGCTCCTTATCCATCCAAGGAGGTCTCCTGGCCCTCCTGCTGAACTTCCTTCTAGTTGGGATGCACCGCTCCTGAGCCTGCAGCAGGTGATCCTTGAATACCAACCAACAGTCTTGGGCCCCCCTGCCCTCTAGGGCTGTATCCCATGGAACCTTACTGAGCAGGTTCCTGAAGAGGCCAAAGTCTGCTCTCTTGAAGTCCAGGGCAGTGAGCTTGCTGCACGCTCTTCTCACTGTCCTGAGGATCTCAAACTCAACCATCTCATGATCGCTGCAATCAAGGCTGCCCTGGAGCGTTACATTCCCAACCAGCCCTTCCCTGTTGGTGAGGACGAGGTCAAGCATGTCGTAGTAAATAAAATCCACAACTTTGTATTTTGCTAACAGATCCCATGTAAAAGAACTGTTGTTTTTTAGTAAGCTTGCTGAAGAACTCCTTACAGATAACAGACCGAGAGTGCTTAACCTATCTTCTCTATCTTGTTATTTTGATTTTTAAAAATTCTTCTCAAAAATAAACAGTTCAAAACATCAATCTCTCTCCATTCTGGAGTGTTTTGTCACTCCTATTATGTGTCTCAGTTTCACCCTCATAGCATCTTGATGTCATCTTACGAGAGCCCCTCATAAGGACTACTGTTTCTTAGTCCAAAATGCTATGATAGAACTAGACCTGTATCAACCTCCTGAACTCTCTTCTTGCAGAGCACTTGACCACAAACACCAGGCAAGATATCTCAAGTATTTCTCCATTGCAACACTATACCGAAGTTCACATTCACTGATTTACCTTTAATTACTGCTATATTTCTTCACATTGTTTTAACACAGGTAGTTGGCTGATCTTTACATGATCTTGTGGCATAAACATCTCTTACTTAAGTTTAAACATTTGTGAATTAAAGGAGAAGGGAAAAGTTTCTTTATCACAGTTCTTAGTACAATTAGAGCCTCTGGATTTTGCTCCAGCACAGTGCTAGCTTTCTCTATCCTCAAAATGAAAGTAGATGAACATGCAACATTATAATCTACACTAAGTAATACTAAATATCGGGAGCAAATAAAATACTTGGCATCACCCCTATGCATCATTTTCTCCTCCATGTAATTTTTCCTCTGTCATTATCTTAAGGTCCTTTCCAACCCTAACTATTCTGTGATTCTATGATTCTATGATTTCCTGTAATCTTCTACCTCAAATCTGCCCTCAGTTTAGAGAGCCGTATTTCTGAAATGTAACAAAAAATGTGGCCTAAACTAATCACCAGAAGAAAGTTTATTACACTTCGGAGCATCTTCAATCTCATACCAGCCAGAAAGTATGTAACAAACTTCTCTGTGTCCCACTGAAAAAGATTTTAGGGAAGCAAAGCTGGCTGCAAACACCAGTAAGTCTATGATGCCTGGAGCAGATTATTTATAACAATTCTCCACGCACTCCAAAGCAGTTAACTACTGACAGTAGTGCTAAGATGACCAAAGGGATTTTTCCTTCCGTAAAAGAGCTCATGCAGCTCAATGAAAAGGCAGGTAGAGGAAGGAAAGAAAAGTTTCTTTCTTTAGTTTCTAACTAAACTTGTTAGGGTTTTTTTAATTATTTTTTTAATATTTAATAGAAGCTTTAAATGGGGTTGTTGTAGTAAGTCCTAAACTAATTTATGACAGAACCCTAAAATGCTTTCTTAAACATCTAACATTTTAGTAGCTCAAAGGTTTTAGAAGACCTTAAAACGACCACATCTAAGATGCTTCCTGTCAAACATCTAGCTTCAGACAGAAAAAATAAAATTAAAAAAAAAATAATTATAAGATGAAATTCCCAGGAAATATTCTTATACCCCTTCTTCCTTAGCATCACTGCCTCAGCCCTAAACCAGCAATAAAGCTGTGCTAGCTTATAAAAGACTGGAGTTACCAAGTGAAACTTACAACACAATTTTCAGCAATACGTTTACATTTGGCTAGGCACACGTGAACAAAGTGGAAAAGTTCAATGCAAATCATGCTGCTGTTCCATGTAACAAGCAAGTACACAACACATTCATATACACAAGGAAGAGACAAGGTGTGCACTAAAAGATAAGCACTTACATGCATGACAAATTGAGCCCAACTCATCCATGATATGTTTTCCACTGTTGAGGGAAAGCTAAATCACTTTTAGGAGTTGTGTAGCTTTTTTAAACAGCAGGCATCTTGACTTACAATAAGTTAACCCTTTCATGCACCATGCCCTTAATTAGATCTGAGGTTTCCCTTCCCTCTAAAAAACTGTCTACAACTGACCTTCAGAAATTAAGCCTATCTCTGTGTACAGCCAGGGAAATGAATTTTATCATTATGGTTCTTTAAAATAAAAGAAAAAAGAAAAAAAAAAAGAGAAAGGTTTTTCTTTATAAAGACTGGTATAAAGGAAATCAATTTGCTGTAAAAGACCTCGTTGCTCATAGTTTGTGAGAACTTTTATGTCATTGTTTTCAAAACACTATCATGCCATGCAAATAGCAAATTCTCAATACAATCGTATTAAATATTCCCCACGCATATGCACATTCATACACTTTTAAAAGGTTTTTAATGGCATTCTTGAACTTTCAACCTCTATTTTACTTCATTTTCAAGTTACTATTATTCACATCACACCTGCAAATATTCTTCAATTCTAATGGCCGTCCATCTTATTATAATGAACTTTTCAGCTAATCAAATGATGAACTATTCCTAGTAAGGCAAAGCAAAGAAGGATTACTGTTGCTGCAAAATCGTTATCAGTACAGAAAAGACCAACAACATTTCCTTATTTTAATCAAGCCATAATGCTAATTGTTAACCTGCCCAGTTTAATAAATCAAATTCAAAAGTAGACATTTGGACATAATTACAATCTTAAAGCATTTGCCCAAAAAGTGATAAGCGACATGTACACATCAAAGGCTTAATGGTTGCTAATGCACGTTTTGCACCTTCTCCCATTTAACTGGATAAAACCAAACTGGTTTTGCCTTTTTCTTTTTAATGCTCTTTCTAGTAATATCATTATGATACTTAAAGAAAACACCTTCACAAGAAAACTAGACATGAAAATGGAGATGAGCTATTCAGTTAACCCCAAAGTAATGGACAGTTTTGTTCCACATCTGATAAATTCTTCAACCTCTGCTAAGCTGATCAGTAAAAACTCAGCTAATTGAATCCATCGATGTGAAAAACCACAGGCTCAAGTCTGTACTGCATACATCAAGCTGAAGGATTTCTTCTTCAGCCATGGCGGTAATAGTCAGTGGGGTCAGGTCAAAGAGGGTTAAAGTGAGTCAGGATATAGCCAAAGGAATACATCAAACACTGATTTTAAAAGGGCAATTAATCTTAGACAGAAATGCTTCCTGGGGAATGAGATCTCAATCTTAAGAGCACACTACATGATGTAGCAGTAAAAATGTACATATACAAGCTTAGAGAGCTTTCATCCTGTGATCACAAACAGAAGGGGAGTGCTGTTTATCAGAGAAATACAAACCCTTGCTAAAATACTTACATTAGCTTCTTCCGGGCCCTTACTCATTGAAAAATAAATTGTTTAATGAGCAGGCGATAGAGTTTGCACACATGAAATATCTTTTTCTATACATGTACGGTACGTTCTTTTGAACAGCTAGCAGATTAAAGTATTTAGAGATCTCCACCAAAGTATAATTACAGAATTTAGTCTTGAAAAAACTTCCTTCAGAAAGAAGTAAATAAATGAGTAATGAAATATCTGAAGGGCTCTTTAGCCTGAACAGTAACTTTAAGCAAATTAATAAATAAATCGATCCCCCCCCCAAGAGCTACCTGCTCAGCGCTAAGTTTGGAAGTGAATTTTTATCAAAAGTACATTTTCATTTTTTTCAAAAAAACAAGACTTAGCTTTAAAACTGACAGATAATCATCTAATCTTTAAAGACAGCTTGACTAACAACAAGTATTTTTTCTTTTTAGAGTTCAGAAAGTATTTTTCCACTTTACAGCAGAAAAGTAGATCCATAAAACTTAAAACACACATATACATCATTTACAAACAGAATTTGCTAAGTTAATATCATTAATTAATTAGCAACATTATAGGAATCATTAGCTATGTGAACAATGCACTGCAGGTACACAGCTCTGAAATGAGTTACAGCTAATTCTGCTGCATTAGTTTGCAGTTTTAAAGAGCTGGCTCTGCAACCATCCTTCCTTCAATCTGGGGAAACTGACCCCCAACATCACAAGTGCAGAATGGTATCTATTTGTGTATCTGGTCCATGTATCTAGCTGCTTTGCTTAAATTGACAGTGACTAACAGTTTGCATTAAGATACTGGACTTAGTGAAATTTCCCCAAAGTGTACAGACCTACTGAATTTTGCCATTTTAAGTCTGGTGATGATACCATCAGGACAAAGGGCAAGGACACAACAGGCATTCAAATCTTTAAAGACTACAGCACCTCTGTGCACATTCCAAGCCACTGCATAAGGCTCTTCCTTTGACATAAGGAGCAGTTTTACCTCTACTTTCTTACAAATATTCTTCAAATCACTACAGGTGCCAAATAAGACAGTACAATTTGTCCACTGAATGTGAAGTTATCAAATCTCTCATTAAAATGAGGTATCGAAAAAGGATACAGCTACTATTAGCAAGCGCTGCTGAATCTTAGAGAAGACACAGTCAAAAGTGTTTATTAGTAGATTACTCTGCTTTTCATTATTGACATGGCTGCTACTTTTCTCCCAGTTCCATTTGTAGGTCCTTCAGTTTTGCAGGTTCTCTTCTTTTTAGACTTGCAAGATATTTATCTCCTGGGAAAATCAGTTTGTACCTACACACATCAAGGCAGAATAGAACAATACTGAAAGAGAGAAGGAAGGAACATTGGAATGCTTTTGCTCAATCTACCCCTTATGACACAGTACATATATCTAATTTAAAGGTATAGATGTAGCTCATAAGATGGACCAGAAGCCACTCTCTGGACCTCAGGGCAAGTGCCTATTCAGCTGAATTATCTCCCCCTCCATATTGCTCACTGACAGTAGATCCTAGAATTAATTCATGAACACAGCTCAAATTTTCGGGAAGAGTATTAATTGGACTAGGCCAAAATTATGCCGGAGAACTGCTAATAGTCATACAGCACAAACAACATGTTCTAGCCCTCCTTTTGTTTACTAGAAAAAAATAAAACCACTGATACCACAGTGTCTAAATCTGGCTGTGCACTGCCGTGTCCTGGTTGAGAACTTCATGTTGCAACTCATCACAGAGGTTTACTGCTATCTCCTGAAAGCTTTGGTAGAGCCATTAAAATCTTCAGTTACGCTTGTACCAGTTACAGCACTAAAGGCACCAGTGATTATACAAGACATGAACGTTAACAGGATGATGAACCCTACTAAAAAGAAAAAACAACAACCCTAAAAACAAGCAAACAAACTGATTTCAGAATATTCTCACATTTTCTATGAAACTAACCATAAAAAATATCCTATATACTTTGTGGTTTTGATGGCTCAGTCATACTGACTGACCTCTTTGATTTCCTTGGGGTGAGACACACTGATTTAGATCAGGATTCAAAAAAAATCCAATTCTTAACTCTGTTACTGACCTCAGTGTGACCAGGTGCAAGACACATCACCCCTCTGTGCCTCTAATTTCTCCTTCCTTTTTGTCTCTTCACTCATCTTTTGTCTAAGTGATAAATTCTGTGGGAACACACTGCAATATCCATACAGTGGGTAAAGAACCTGAGGTCTCCTCCTAAAACACAAAAAATATACCTTTTAAAACTGAAAATTCACCACAAGCAAAACATTTTGTCAAGATAAGCATGGCAGATTACTGACAGAAAACTTGCCCAATTTCTAGTAATTTTCTACAATCAGATAAAGAAATGAAGAAAATATCTGATTTTCAGATCCATAGCATTCTATCTGGGACTTGGAGGTAGCACGCTGATACTCCCAGGAAGTGGAGCTCTACTGCAGTCCTTGAAGCAGACTGCTCTAGGATGAAAAATACCACTTTTCTTCTGCAGGGAATTTCAGAAGTGCAGGCTTGCGACTTCCAAACAGTATAAGCTACATTTAAAAAAAATAATGATTTTGCTCTGTGGAGGACTTGACTTTCTCCACTTCATACTACTACTGTTATATAATAGACATAAAAAAAGTTTGTTGTGCCTGACTAAAATCATTTGCCTTCTGACAAATTTAAAGAGAATAGCCTGGAGTCTGATACCAATAAAACTTATTGGGTGGCCGACAGAATGAATTTAGCTGAAGCTGAACAAATTTCCAAAGACTTGTCTGAGAAACAGGATTATTTCCCGATTTGCTGTACCTCTTCCTATTTTCTACCCTTTTGAATGTGAATGCATGTGCATGACCAGAAACCACTTCTAAGTCACAAAGTAAAAGCACATCGCCCTTGTGATATTAGGGAAGTTGCTAAATGGAAGAAGGCAGACTAGACTAGAACAGTATGTTTCAGTCGGAAGGGTCCTACAATGATTACCGAGTCTAGCTGCCTGACCAATTCAGGGCTGACCAAAAGTTACAGCATGTTATTAAGGGCATTGTCCAAATGCCTCTTAAACACTGGCAGGCTTGGGGTATCAACTGCCTCACTAGGAAGCCTGTTCCAGCATTTGACCATCCACACAGTGAAGAAATGCTTCCCCGTTGCAGCTTTGAGCCATTCTCACATGACCTATCACTGGGTACCATGAAGAAGAGCTCAGCACCTCCCTCTCCAACTCCTCAGGAAGCTGTGGAGAGCAACGAGGTTGCCCCTTAACCTCCTTTTCTCCAAACTAGACAAGCCCAAAGTCCTTAACTGCTCCCTCATAAGACATTCCTTCCAGATCCTTCCAGAACTGACACCAGCTTTGTTGCACTCCTTTGGACACATTCAAGGACCTTCACCTTCTTTACTGATGGGGCCAGAACTGCACACAGTATTCCAGGTGAGGCCATACCAACACTGAATGCAGTGGGATAATCCCCTCTTTTGACTGGCTAATTATACTGCATTTGATGTCCGCAAAGAAGCAGTTTGCTCTCTTGGCTGCCAGGGCACACTGCTGCGCCATATTGAGCCTGCTGTCGACCTGCAATCCCAAATCCCTTTCTGCAGGGCTACTTGCCAGACACTCTGCTCCCATTTCATACCTGTGCCCAGCATTACTCCATCCTAAGTGCAGCGTACAGCATTTGGACTTGTTAAATTTCACCCCATTTGCCACTAGGAAAGGGGCAGAGGGGTTACTAGTTACCAAACAGATAATCCTTGTATATAGTCAACTGAGGCAAAATAGGAGAAATCCTTAAAATCAAGATATGCTTGCTGTTTCCTGAGAAGTCTATGCAGAAAGATCACGACAAGCACCCAGATCCCCACCATGGGTTTGTTTCTTCTCGGAACTAGATGATCTTAAGGTCCTTTCCAACCCTAACTATTCTATGATTCTATGATTCTTCTGGGAGTAAGTAAGCCAGAACAGCCTCTTTGGTTATGCAAAGAGCTTGTCAGGAAATGAAGATGGCTAACAAAAACAAACATATAAACAGCACAGCTGCCACACTATTAACCCTCAGATTACTTGCACCTTTCTGTGTAGTCAGGACAAATTAATTCATTATATGTATAACTAATGAATTCTGTACTCATGACTATTAATTCTATAACGTCAAGACAACCTTTGGACTTCTACTCCTTGCAATTTTAACTTGGAAAACATAAGGTCTTTCCATTATAACTTCAGAACAAAAGGAAAAAAAGGCAGCAACTGGGGCAGGTGGGAGGGGGTGGGGGTATAAAAAAAATAAAATCAAAAAGTCGGAAGTCAGAGAGATGAAAGGCAGATGCAGAAGGATAATCCAAGCAGATGGCCTGGTTAGGAAAAAATAACAGGCACAAATAATGACTCACACCAGAAAGGAGACGTACATAATGACCTGCTCTAACTTGGAGAGCACCATTGAGTCAAGGACACAAGGAGGGTGGAACAGCTTAAGGAGTAGTCTGAAGTTCAGTTCTGACCTGCAAGATGACTGCCATAGCACAGAAGTCAGTAGACTAGCATTCACATCACTAGTGAGCTTTTAATTGTCTTTTAGTATGCCTACACACTACAAGACCCATAATCTTTCACAATACTGTCATATACATCTGGGATGAAAGTGTGGCTAAAACTGCCTAAAACTGATCATGGCTAGTTTCATTTCTAAATTTAGGTGGTCTGGAAAAGTATTTCAATACTGTACCTTCACAGCATTGAAAAGCAGAGACCAGCCTGCAGAGAGCACAGACTTATTAGCTGGACATGAGCAGCAAAAGCTTCTGAAATTTGCTTACCAGTGGAGCAGCAAGGACTGGGATGGTGCTGTGCAGCTCCCATGGTAAATCCCAGGCCCAACTAATTCTGACCTCAGACAGAGCAAGTCCAGCTATATTTCATGTCAATCCAAAACTATTCACACTGCATACATTTACCTCCTTCTATTGCACTACTTGTCACTTGTATCAAAATTAGGACCTTACACAGCAAATCTAATCTAAATTCAATTTTCTGTTTGACTAATTTACTGGAAGTCCCTGCTCAGAAAACAGAGAGAACAAAAAACAATTAATATGTAGTCTCTCATACAATATACATTAAAAAAAGCTGAGAGTTAATTGAAAACAGTTGATCACTAATTTTACAAAATCATTCAGTACAGCAAGTCTTAAGAGAAAAATCCTGGAAGTCTTTTTGATCCTCGTTTTATTTCTGAAAGAACTAATGACACTGCTGTAGAAAGAGGTCAGTTCACAGAGCTTTTCTGAATGAACAACAATGCTGTGAAAATTGGGATTGATTGATAGCCTACTGTTTGCGTCATTATGTCCAAATGTTTACCATTTGAGTCTTCAAGGAAGCATGAGACAAAAATCAAAACAAGTTTTATGAAGACTTCAACAACACTGGCAAATTAAAATTGTATCCAGAATTGTTTAGACATGATAGCAGTGGCAGAAAACTGTTTCCCTCTGCATTATACAATTTTTATCTTTGCATTATGCACGATGTCTTAAATTTCTGGTGTGGAAGAGGAAAGATGTCTTTGCCTCCCCCAGAACAACTCTGCTTTCTATCATTTTAACCCTTAATTTCTTCAAAGCATTCTGCTGAACTCAAGAGTTTCCTTTTTCAATTGTTGCTCTGTAGTTATGCAAGATCATACTGCGTTCACCCCCTTCTCCTAATGAGATGAACAGTTTAACATATTAGAATGTTCTTTTACAGCAACCTCATAAATGTCTATAATAAATGTCTATACATAAATTTTTTAATTGCTGCGAATTATTCACTTTTTTTTTTTCCCAAGTTTGAAAAACTCTGAAGTTCAGAATTGATATCACTACTTCTGGAAGCAAAGGCCCCTTAACTGGCAACAGGAACACCTACCATCAGATACATTAAAACCATGGTAAAATGCAGCGTGACCTCTCTAGCAGCAACAGATAGGTAGCACTTAATTTTATTTATCTGTCATAAATGACACAGTTGCTGTAAGCACATAGCCTGATCTACCTAATCTCAGTAAAACAGAGGTTATTAGACAGTAATAAAAAATAGCTTTGGTGCTATCCCCATCAGGCACAGATAATGAATTTTGTTATTCAGCAGTTTCGGGAACATAGGTAATGTGTTCTATCACATCAGCTATGTCACCTTATGCTGTATTTACAGGCAACAACATGGTCTTAACATCTTCTCTTCCTTACCTTTATAGAAACTGTAACTATGCAGTCTAAATCATAGAATCATAGAATAGTAAGGGTTGGAAAGGACCTCAAGATCATCGAGTTCCAACTCCCCTGCCATGGGCAGGGACACCTCCCAATAAAACCATGCCATCCAAGGCTATGTCCAACCCCACCTTGAACGCCGCCAGGGATGAAGCATCCACAACCTCCCTGGGCAACCCATTCCAGGGCCTCACCACCCTCATAGTAAAGAATTTCTTCCTCATATCCAATCTAATCTTCCCCTGTTTAAGTTTAAACCCATTACCCCTTGTCCGCTCACTACAGTCCCTAATGAAGAGTCCCTCCCCAGCATCCCTATAGGCCCCCTTCAGGTATTGGAAGGCTGCTATGAGGTCTCCACGCAGCCTTCTCTTCTCCAGGCTGAACAGCCCCAATTTTCTCAGCCTATCTTCATATGGGAGGTGCTCCAGTCCCCGATCATCCTCGTGGCCCTCCTCTGCACTTGTTCCAACAGTTCCATGTCCTTTTTATGTTGAGGACACCAGAACTGCACACAATACTCCAAGTGAGGTCTCACGAGAGCAGAGTAAAGGCAACATAGAATCATAGAACCATAGAATAGTTAGGGTTGGAAAGGACCTTAAGATCATCTAGTTCCAACCCCCCTGCCATGGCCAGGGACACCTCCCACTAAACCACACCATCCAAGGCTATGTCCAACCCCACCTTGAATGCTGCCAGGGATGAAGCATTCACAACTTCCTTGGGCAACCCATTCCAGGGCCTCACCACCCTTACAGTGAAGAATTTCTTCCTCATATCCAATCTAAACTTCCCCTGTTTAAGTTTAAACCCATTACCCCTTGTCCTCTCACCACAGTCCCTAATGAAGAGTCCTTCCCCAGCATCCCTATAGGCCCCCTTCAGGTATTGGAAGGCTGCTATGAGGTCTCCACACAGCCTTCTCTTCTCCAGGCTCAACAGCCCCAATTTTCTCAGCCTATCTTCATACGAGAGGTGCTCCAGTCCCCTGGTCATCCTCGTGGCCCTCCTCTGCACTTGTTCTAACAGTACCGTGCCCTTTTTATGTTGAGGACACCAGAACTGCACACAATACTCCAAGTGAGGTCTCACGAGAGCAGAATAGAGGGGCAGGATCACCTCCTTCGACCTGCTGGTCATGCTCCTTTTGATGCAGCCCAGGATACGGTTGGCTTTCTGGGCTGCAAGCGCACACTGCCGACTCATGTTCATTTTCTCATCGACCAACACCCCCAAGTCCTTCTCCGCAGGGCTGCTCTGAATCTCCTCCCCGCCCAACCTGTAGCTGTGCCTGGCATTGCTCCGACCCAGGTGGAGGACCTTGCACTTGGCATGGTTAAACTTCATCAGGTTGGCATCAGCCCACCTCACAAGCGTGTCAAGGTCCCTCTGGATGGCATTCCTTCCCTCCAATGTATCAACCGAACCACACAGCTTGGTGTCATCAGCAAACTTGCTGAGGGCGCCCTCAATCCCACTGTCCATGTCACCCACAAAGATGTTGAACAAGACCGGTCCCAACACCGATCCCTGGGGGACACCACTCGTTACCGGTCTCCAGCTGGACACTGAGCCACTGAGCACTACTCTTTGCGTGCGGCCAGCCAGCCAGTCAGTTCTTTATCCACCGAGTGGTCCACCTATCAAATTGATGTTGCTCCAACTTAGAGAGAAGGATGTCATGGGAGACAGTGTCAAAGGCTTTACATAAGTCCAGGTAGATGACATCAACTGCTCTACCCCTATCCATCAGTTCCGTGGCCCCTTCATAGAAGGCCACCAGATTGGTCAGGCAGGATTTCCCCTTAGTGAAGCCATGCTGGCTGTCACCAAGCACCTTGTTGGTTTTCATGTGCCTCAGCATGCCTTCCAGGAGAATCCGCTCCAACATCACGCTTCATCTTAGCCTATTCCTCCATAATATAGTACATCCTCTCACAAATAGTGACAACTCTCAAGTTATTTAAATAACTGCCTAATTTTCTAGAACTGGAACTACTGCTGATAATTCCACCACACAAGAACTGCTCAGTTAAAGGATCAAATTTTGTCTGTGCAAGTGGCATCCACAAGCACAGGAGAAGATCAGACTATTTACTGTAGCATGAATAGTAATAATAATATTAATCTGATTTTAACACTGGAGTCCTCATGAATGGATATTCCATATTAACATAAAAAAAGACATCTGTCATTCAAAATTGCATGATGCACATTTTCTGAGAAGTTAAACTAGGATTTTGGACTGTTGGTTGGAAAGGATCTTTGTACAATTTCAAGAATATAAAATTGTGAATGAGAAGGGTAACAACTGGACAATTTCATTTTGGACTTCCTGGAGTAACCAGGACATTAGCCTTCTAGGAAATGAGCTAAGGTTTGAAAAACTACAAAAATAATTGTACAAATTATGGTAAGCTTAGTCAAAGAAGTTGATAAGCCAATTTCAAAGGATTCAAAAGCAGATAACGAAAGGATAGCAAGTTATGCATAACTTGAATAGAGGTATTTAAGACACACAAAGCAGGAAAAAGTAAGGAAACAGCTGTAAGAGCCACTGACATGAAAGAAAGATGGATCAAGTTGAAAAAGAACTGAAAGACAAGTACTACTCTTCAATAATGCTGAAATCAAAATCAGACATAACTAATCATTTAATCAATGCCTAAAACCTAAATGACCAGCTTGCCTCCTTTTTAAGGTAAAATCAAAACCAAGCCCACCTCCCCCGCCCAAGACATGATCAGAACTGAGAACTAAACACAATTTAATACACTCAAATTGCAAAACTTGCAAGGTTCTAATTTGAAATACTGAAAACTGAAATTGCACATGTTTTAGTACGGATTCCCAGTAACTCTAGGTGGTCGGGAATAGTAGTCCATGAATAGCAACCTAAGTATCATCTATACAACCACAGAACACCCAAGTTCTATTTTAATTGTATGCAGTCTCTAGATGAATTTAAGTAAACAAGAATTAGGGAAATAGAGTAAATAAGAAATATACTAACACACAGCGTAAGTTTACCCATTGTAAAATTTCAGACTGAAGTGTCTCTCTCTCATTTATGAACTGATGTGTAACTGATAAATTGAATTTATTATTGCAGTAACTAAAGCCCAAATAATAACATTCATTAAAGAGAGATAGCAGTAGGCTGCAATACAGAGGAAGTGATTACTGGATTAGCTTGAGAATATTGATTTTTATATTTATTAAACATGTCAAATACGACTTTACTCCTTCCCAAATTTCACGTCAACACAGGAAGATCAGAGCAAAGAAAAAAAAATTAAAACAAACCAAATGCATCCATATTAAATACAAGGTGATGGACTTTTTGTGATGACTTAGTGTTACTATTTCTGTTGCCACATAACCACAACTGCTGCCTGTGAAGCAGCTAAATAGGCACTAAGATAAAAGAAAAGCTACTCAGCTAACGAGAAAACATCTGATTTAACACATTTGCTGTCTAAACACTCATTTAGACAGAAAATGATAGTTACATTAGATCAGTTCTAATGTAGTCTTCTGGAAGGCAGTACTGTACAATACTGCAGTAGAAGTACTATAGGGTGAAAAAAAACATCTTCTCTGAAGTACTCTCTATTCTTAAAAGATCCTTGGTACTAATAAAAGTAATCATTCTTGTTCTAGAGAAACAGGGTACCCTTTGCAGTCAAGAGAAAACTTCTGGCAACTACATTAGTTAAGAACTACACTGGTTTTAGTTCTTGTTCTAATTCAAAGTACTGTTTTTTTTCACTCTTTCTGATCATCACTAAGAATGTGTAAATTGTTTGATATGCATTTTGACAAGTAAATTCCAAACTGCTATCTCTATTTGACAACCTCACTGTGGTGATTAAAGAGGAAAAAAAAGGTCAAGCTAACAGTCCCTGTAGCCTGAAGAGGTAAAAGGATAGACTAAGTAGAAGCCAGTCTTTTCTTTGGTCTAACAACGTCCATGACAAAAAGCCTTTAACTTTTATCCATCACTTTTCAACGAACAGTTTAAGGAGATGAAACTATTTAGCAATCCAGAAAGGTGAACACTCTACAGCGTTCGTTAAGGAGAATAATATATACACATTTGAACAAAGGACTAGTTTGAGGAGAGACAGGGACATAAGGGTTGGTATAATAACTGCTCAAGTTCTTATTTTTTAGTGCACTTCAACAAACAATAAAAGCCTTCAACAGTTTTATAAGCTAATTTAAGTAAAGCACAGTATCTAAAGCAATTCACAGTCTATACCAGTCCAAAATAATATTGACAATATTTAACAAAGACTATTTTTACTATCAGTGTTTTAATGCCACTATTCAACCTGTTCTACTTCTGACAACATTCTTTTCATCATGTTTTTAAAAGTTGGTAATCAAACTATATATGCAATCCACATACATAAATAATTTTTTCATTGAAATACTCTTTCTCAGCACAGTTAAAAGAGAGACTTAATTATATCCATGTTTCTTAAAGCAAAGGCGTATACACTGTGGGTGGCTCTTGAAACCCTTCCCTCTCTCTTCTTGTGGTGGTCCCTAAGTATCTGGCAGCAGGAACAGCTCACATGTATGGCTACAAATGCTAAGTCTGAAAATCATACATTCTCTGTGTTCCCACGGCACAAAGCTCAGCTACAGACGTCACCATAGACAAGCAATCACCACAATTACCATGAAGCTTCCACAGTTGAAGGAAAAGTCATTGGAAAAGAGAAACCAATAGAGGAAAAAGGAAAAAAAAAATAAAATTCAACAGATGGAGAAAAACGGAAAGAGAAACCTATACTGACTGTGTTGCAGAGACAAAAAGACGCAGCTAATGTCATAAACACATTAATTCCATAAAGAGGGGGGGTAAAAAAATCACTCTTAGAAAAAATATCTGAATTATTTCTTGAAAACAAGAGTGAAAAAGGTTGAGAACAACTTGCTTCAATAATATCTACTGTGTCCTTAAGCATATCCTTGATGAGATACTAATTTTTTTTTTTCCTGTATTCAGAAAAATAAGGTAGATCTAAACTTTGGTAATAATGCATAAAATCTGAAAATCCAGGTGTGGAAAACAGCTTGTCATCTTTTTCTAATATACCTTTGACAATTTTGTTTCATGATTATTTTAATGCCTTGACCAGAATTGTAGATTGAAAAATTTAATCTTACAAAACCAAAAACTAGAAGATAGCAAAAAAAGGTCCAAAGAAGGCAATCTTTAATAAGAAACTCAAATAGTCTTGACCAAAAACTATTCTTCCATTAGAAACTGCTTCATCAAGATTATCCCATGGAAGGAGACCGTATCATCATTTTATAGATCACATACTGAAGTCAGAGACATCATGGTCAGAAATATATATTTTTTGGAGGATTGGAGAGGAGTAATGAGAAGCCTAGAACTTGACTTCAGAGAGTGCTTGGTGTTTGCACACTCAAAGCCCCAGAGCTCTTGCTGATTCCAAGTACAAGCAAGCAAGCTGTTCAGCAGAATGCTCACACTGATCACTGGATTTTTCTGGCGCTCTTCAATGAAAAGGGTGGTTTTGTAACACTCAGTTTGCCTACTATCCCATATAAATGAACTCCCTATGGGAGAAAGAACTGAATCAAATTCCCAAAGGCTGTGTTCAGCTGCCTAAATTGCAATACTTCCTGAAGTACATTAATTACCCATACACCATTTCAATAATCAGGACAACGTTTTTTTCACAACACAGCCCTGACACCAAAACATGCCCGCCTATGCAGGAAGACAGAAGTCTCACAGAAGACAAAAGCAGTAGAGAGGTGGAGAGTGATTATAAGCTGTATGTATAATGATCAGTGTGAATGTGTACAGAAATTAAGATCGTACAGGTGGTCTACAACTCTGACACATCCTAAATTTCAAGTAATTCAACTTCAAATGGGTACAACTACTTCAGAGGGAAAACATTTATTCATAGTTTTCCAGGTTTCAAAAAAATGCTTGCAAATTAAATTCTCATGTG